>JAVSCE010008525.1:0-614299 GCA_032199065.1 Smutsia gigantea | reverse complement strand
TAATGACTTCCCTGCTCCATTTTAGTTGTTGCCCTTAGTCATACTAACTCCACTTTTATTTTATTTTGTCACATTTCATAAGAAAGGTTGGGCTCAGCTCTGAATATAGAAAAGAACAAGTGGGGTTTTGTAGTTAAGGAATAGGTTGGGGGCTTGGAAGTTGAAAATTACTAAGAGGGGATGCCAAGGATGGGGCGGATTCTTGCTAATCTGACCTAGTAGAGCTCTTGCTGAAGGCAGGCCAGGATGATCAGATATCAAGGGTGAGGAACTTTGTCTAAACTGACTTAGCAGATTTGTAGTTAAAACAGGGCTATGCACAGGAGGCAAGAAAGGTATGGGGGAAGCATCTTGTCTTCAATCGTGATGATAATGTTGCTAATCAATTTAAAACTTTCTAGGAAAATATGAATCTTTTGCTTCTCTCCAAAGCTAAACATTTTTTTTCCTGAAAAGTCATATTGCCTTTTTGCTATATCTTTTAATTGAAAATGAAAGACTTTTGTATTTATTTCTGTGGTGAAGGAACATTGTTAAATTAGAATTTTGAGTTTCTTATTGATCTTTCTTTGCCTTGTGACTATGTCAATAAGAATCAGCTGGATTTATTTAAATTCAATTTTTTTGTGAAAGCCTAAAAAAGTACTTCAAAATCCAGCATGTTCTCTGAGATAACAGATTACTCTATATTTGAACAGAATGGCTGATTGTTAACCCCTGTCAAATGTGAATTAATCATGCCCTCATTTCGACCTCCACTACCTCATTTCCACCTCCACTTAAAAATATACATATTTTAAGTTTATCGTTTAAAAAACCTATCAGGGATCCATGTTGATTATTGAATATCCTCAGGTGGAACTTGATATATGAATCAACCATAATTTGAATGAGTAACTGATCCAAATTTATATATTTAAGATATATAAAATACATGTATTATATGAAAGATATTACATATATATTTCATAAAAAATATATGTATAATTTTGTTTCAGTGAAAATAAAGTAGCACAATACTTAAATAAAGAAATTACTGACCCAAGAAATACAGTTGACCCTTGAACAACAGGGGGGTTGAGGATGCTGATCCCCCCCAAGACAAAGATCAATCTACGACTTTTGATTCCCCAAAAACCTGACTATTAACAGTTGAGAGTTAATTTTATGGGAGGAGATGATATGTTAGAAAGGGACAAGATCTGTGTACATTTTATATATTCATATCATACCTAACTTTTTCTTAAGTTTTTGGACATGTCTAGGCTATGTGGTTCATCTGATTTTTTTTCAAATTGTTGCAAATCTCTAAAAATTTTCCAGTATGTTTATTGAAATATATAAGTGGACCTGCACATTTCAAACCTATGTTGTTCATGGGCCAATGGTATAGATATATATTAGATGAGAGAACCAAGGAGGAGGTACTTTGCTACAGTTTCTCAATATTGACTCTTTCTTGAGTCATATATTTGTACTTTTCTTTATTTAAATATTTTGTTATTTTGTTTTCCTTGAATGGGAAACCTAGAGCTAAATGGAAAATATTTTTAAAGATACAGTATATATTTAATAAGAAAGTAGTAAATGTATTTTAATCAAAGTATAGTTTATATGTATGTCATAATAATAAAAACAGCAAATATTTATTGAACTATATACTAAACATTGTGCCAAATGTTTATTTGTAATCCTATTAACAATTCTGAAGTTAGGCACTTATATTTTTTGTTTTACAAATTATATAGAGAGTAAATAAGTGACTTGTCCCAAAGGTCATACATATGTAGTAAAGTGGCACAGAGAATACAAGCATACCTCTTTTTATTGCACTTCACTTTATTGCACTTTGCAGATAATGCATTTATTACAAATTAAAGGCTTGTGGCAACTAGCATCATTCTTTTTTTCCCAATACCATTTACTCTCTTTGTATCTCTGTGTCACATTTTGTTAATTCTTAACAGTATTTCAAAATTTTTCATATTATTATACTTGTTATGGTGATCTGTTGTCAGTGATTTTTGATGTTATTATGGAAATTGTCTTGTGGCATCATTAACCATAACCATATAAGATGGCAAACAATCAGTAAATATGTGTGTTCTTACGGCTCCACTGATCGGCTCTTCCACCTTATCACTCCCTCTCCTTTGGCCTCCTTATTTCTTGAGATCACATAACAGTTTTAAATTAGGCCAATTAATAACTCTACACAGGGAGATTCTCAAGATGGTGGCATGAGTAGGGTGGTGGAAATCTCCCCAAACCATATATATTTTGAAAATACAGCAAATACAACTATTCCTAAAAGAGAGACCAGAAGATACAGTACAACAGCCAGGCTACATCTATATCTGCGAGAACTCAGCATCTCACAAAAAGGATAAGATACAAGGCCATGACCCGGCGGGACCCGAGCACTCCCCTGACCCCAGCTCACTGGGGGGAGGAAAAGAATCAAGAGTGGGGAGGGAGTGGAAGCACAGGACTGCTAAATAACCAGCTCTAGTAATCTGTACTGGGAGCACAGACACACATTGCATGGTGTACTTGATATTAGAGAAATGGAAAACTAAAATCCGAGTCTAAGACTGAACAGGTCCCCACAGCTGACTGTCCTGGGACAAAAGAAAAGCAGGAGCTTTAAAAGTCTTAAAGGGACAAGGGTTTAACAGGTGGGCAAAACAGTCCTGGCACACTCAGCCCAGCAGGCTGGGAAATTTAAGGAACTTCAGGTGCCCTAACCCTTGGGTAGCAATGCAGTTCCGAAGCCCCTCACAGCGATAAGCAGCCTGCCGTTCATTCCCCACCACCGGCACTGCAAGCAAACCGGCTGACCCGCCATTGCTGTGGAGCAGCCGGGGAGCAGCCCCACCCAAAGCAACGACACAGGGTCTTCTCCCAGCACACAGCTAACTGGGCCAGACCCAGATGCTGCCCCGTGTGCACAGCTGCCCAGCACACAGAGTAGAGAAATGGCGCAGAATCTGGAAGGCACAAAGGGGCTTTATACTCACAGCGAACAACCACTGCTTGCCTGCAACCACCGCCAGTTCCATAGGCCATCCCCAGGGCCGCCCCATACACAGCAGCTCAGGGGATCAACCCAGAGGCTACTCCCTGTGTCCAGTTACCTGGCAGAGGCAGCAGAGACAGGCACAGAGTCTGGAAAGCACAAAGGGGTGCTGTTCTCACAAAAGAACACACGCTGCTCGCCTTCCCCCTCACCAGTGCCCTAGGCCATCCCGAGGGCTGCCCCACACATGGCAGCTCAGGGGACCCACACAGGCAGCGGAGACAGGCAAGGCAATGAGCAAGCAGGATGGGACTTTGTTCTTTTTTCTCCCAGCTGACACTCCCTGGCAATCACTTCTATTGCCATGAAAAGGCAGAAGAATGTGGTTCAGTCCAAAATCACTCAAACGCCAGAGAGAGGGCCTGGTGATACCAAAATAACCAATATTCCTGAAAAAGAATTCAAAATAAAAGTCATAACCATATGGATGGACCTGCAGAGAAATATGCAAGAGCTAAAGGATGAATCCTAGAGGGAGATAACAGAAATGAAACAAACAATGGAAGAATTTAAGAGCAGGCAGGATGAAGTGAAAGAGACTGTTAAAAGAATAGAAATCAGAGAAGCTGAGAAAGAGAGAGATAAAAGGATCTCTAGGAATGAAAGAATATTAAGAGAACTGTGTAACCAATCCAAACAGAACAATATTCGCATTATAGGAGTACCAAAGGAAGAAGAGAGAGAAAAAAGGATATTAAGTGTCTTTGAAGAAATAATTGCTCAAAACTTCCCCAATCTGGGGAAGGAAATAGTCTCTCAGACCATGGAAGTCCACAGATCTCCCAACACAAGGGACCCAAGGAGGACAACACCAAGACATATAATAATTAAAATGGCAAACATCAAACACAAGGACAGGGTATTAAAAGCAGCCAGAGAGAGAAAAAAGATCACCTACAAAGGAAAACCCATCAGGCTATCATCAGACTTCTCAACAGAAACCTTACAGGCCAGAAGAGAATGGCATAATATATTTAACGCAATGAAACAGAAGTGCCTCGAACCAAGAATACTGTATCTGGAAAGATTATAAATTAAATTTGAAGGAGGGATTAAACAATTTCCAAGATAAGAATAAGTTGAGGAATTTACCTCCCACAAACCAACTCTACAGTGTATTTTAAAGTGGCTGCTCTAGATGTAAGTACTCCTAAGGCTAAATAGATGTCACCAGAGAAAATAAAATCACAGCAAAGAAAGTAGACCAACCAAATACTAACTAAAGGCAAAATAAAATCAGCTATCCACAAAATCAGTCAAGGGAAACATACAGAATAAAACACCTAACATATAAAGAGTGGAGGAGAAAGAAAAAGTAGGGAGGGAAATAAGGAATCATCAGACTTTGTTTATAATAGCATAATAAGTGAGTTAAAGTTAGATGGTTAGATAGTAAAGAAACCACCCTTGAACCTTTGGTAACCACGAATCCAAAACGTGCAATGGCAATAAGTAGATACATAGATAATCACCCTAAATGTAAATGGACTGAATACAAATCAAAAAACACAGAGTAATAGAATGGATAAAAAAGCAAGACACATCTATATGCTTCTTACAAGAGATTCACCGCAAACCCAAAGACATACACAAACTAAAAGTGAAGGGATGGAAAAAGATATTTCATGAAAACAATAGGGAGTAAAAAGCAGGTGTTGCAGTACTTGTATCAGAATAAATAGACTTCAAAACGAAGAAAGTAACAAGAGATAAAGAAGGACATTACATAATAATAAAGGGGTCAGTCCAACAAGAGGATATAACCATTGTAAATATCTGTGCACCCAAAACAGGAGCACCTACATATGTGAAACAAATACATAATTAAAGGAATAAATAGAAGGCAATGCATTCATTTTAGGAGACTTCAATACACCACTCACTCCAAAGGACAGATCAACCAGACAGAAAATAAGAGCAGATGGACCTAACAGACATCTACAGAACTCTCCACACAAAAGCAGCAGGATACACATTCTTCTCAAGTGCACATGGAACATTTTCCAGAATAGACCACATACTAGGCCACAAAAAGAGCCTCAGTAAATTTAAAAGGATTGAAATTCTACCAACCAACTTCTCAGATCAGAAAGGTATAAAACTAGAAATAAATTGTACAAAGAAAACAAAAAGCCTCACAAACACATGGAGGTTTAACAACATGCTCCTAAATAATCAGTGGATCAATGACCAAATTAAAACAAAGATCAAGGAATATATGGAAACAAATGAAAACAAGAGCACAACACCCCAACTTCTGTGGGATGCAGCGAATGAAGTTCTAAGAGGAAAGTGTATAGCAATCCATGCTTATTTAAAGGAGGAAGAAAAATCCCAAATGAATAGTCTAAATTCACAATTATTGAAACTGGAAAAAGAAGAGCAAATGAAACCCAAAGTCAGCAGAATGAGGGACATAATAAAGATCAGAGAAGAAATAAGTAAAATTGAGATGAATAAAGCAATAGAAAAAGTCAATGAAAACAAGACCTGGTTCTTTGAGAAAATAAAATAGATAAACCCTAGGCAGACATATTAAGTGAAAAAGAGAATCTACACAGATAAACAGAACCAGAAGTGAGAAAGGAAAAAATCACAATGGACACCACAGAAATACAAAGAGTTATGAGAATACTATGTAAAATTATATGCTAACAAACTGGATAACCTAGAAGAAATGGACAACTTTCTAGAAAAATACAACCTTTCATGACTGACCAAGGAAGAAACAGAAAATCTAAACAGACCAATTACCAGCAATGAAATTGAATCAGTTATCAAAAAACTACCCAAGGACAAAACCCCTGGGCCAGATGGATTCACCACTGAATTTTATCAGACATTTACAGAAGACATAACACCCATTCTCCTTAAAGTTTTCCAAAAAAGAAAAGCAAGGAAATACTTCAAAACTCATTCTATGAAGCCAGCATCACTCTAATTCCAAAACCAGGGAAAAACACCACAAAAAAAGAAAATTACAGACCAATATCCCTGATGAACATAGATGCAAAAAATACTCAACAAAATATTAGCAAACCAAATTCAAAAATACATCAAAAGGATCATACACCATGATCAAGTGGGATTCATCCCAGGGATGCAAACATGGTACAACATTCGAAAATCATCCACTACAGCAGCAAAAAGAAGGGCAAAAACCACATGATCATATCCATAGATGCTGAAAAAGCATTTGACAAAATTCAACATCCATTCATGATAAACTCTCAACAAAATGGGTATAGACGGCAAGTACCTCAACATCATAAAGGCCATATGTGACAAGCCCACAGGCAACATCATACTTTAAAGCTAGAAGCTGAAAGCTTTTCCTTTAAGATCGGGAGCAAGACAAGGTTGCCCATTCTCTCCACTTTTATTCAACATAGTACTACGGAGGTCCTAGCCATGCAGTCAGACAACACAAAGAAATAAAAGTCATCCAGATTGGCAAGGAAGAAGTTAAACTGTCCCTGTTTGCAGGTGACATGATATTGTACATAAAAAACCCTAAAGAATCCACTCCAAAACTACTAGATCTAATATCTGAATTCGGCAAAGTTGCAGGATACAAAATTAATACACAGAAATCTGTTGCATTCCTATACACTAATGATGAACTAGAAGAAAGAGAAATCAGGAAAACAATCCCATTCACAATTGCAACAAAAAAATAAAATACCTAGGAATAAACCTAACCAATGAAGTGAAAGTCCTATACTATGGAAATGACAAGACATTCATGAGAGAAATTAAAGAAGATACCAATAAAGGAAAACATCCCATGCTTATGGATAGGAAGAATTAGTATTGTCAAAGTGGCCATCCTGCCTAAAGCAATCTACAGAGTCAGTGCTATCCCTATCAAAATATCAATAGCATTCTTCAACAAACAGGAACAAATAGTTCTAAAATTCATGTGGAACCACAAAAGACCCCGAATAGCCAAAGCAATCCTGAGAAGAAAGAATAAAGCAGCGGGGAATCTCTCTTCCCAACTTCAAGCTTTACTACAAAGCCACAGTAATCAAGACAATTTGGTACTGGCACAGAAACAGACCCATAGACCAGTGGAACAGAATAGAGAGTCCAGATTTAACCCAAACATATATGGTCAATTAATATACAATGAAGGGTCCATGGATATAAAATGGGGAAATGATAGCCTCTTCAATAGCTGGTGTTGGCAAAACTGGACAGCTATATGTAAGAGAATGAAACTGGATCATTGTCTAACTCCATACACAAAAGTAAACTAGAAATGGATCGAAGATCTGAATGTAAGTCATGAAACCATAAAACTCTTAGAGAAAAATATAGGCAAAAATCTCTTAGACATAAACATGAACAATTTCTTCATGAACATACCTCCTTGGTCAAGGGAAACAAAAGCAAAAATGAACAAATGGGACTATATCAAGCTGAAAAGCCACTGTACAGCAAAGGACACCATCAACAGAACAAAAGACATCCTACAGTTTGGGGGAATATATTCATAAATGACATATGCAATAAAGGGTTGACATACAAAATATATAAAGAGCTCACACACCTCAACAAATAAAAAGCAAATAATCCAATTAAAAAATGGGCAGAGGATCTGAACAGATACTTCTCCAAAGAAGAAATTCAGAGGGCCAACAGGCACATGAAAAGATGCTCCACATTGCTAATCATCAGAGAAATGCAAATTAAAACCACAATGAGATATCACCTCACACCAGTTAGGATGGCCACCAACCAAGAGACAGACAACAACAAATGTTGGTGAGGATGTGGAGAAAGGGGAACCCTCCTACACTGCTGGTGGGAATGTAAATTAGTTAAACCATTGTGGAAAGCAGTATGGACGTTCCTCAAAAAACTCAAAATGGAAATACCATTTGACCCAGGAATTCCACTCCTAGGAATTTACCCTAAAAATGCAGCAACCCAGTTTGAAAAAGACATAATGCACCCCTATATTTATCGCAGCACTATTTACAATAGCCAAGAAATGGAAGCAACCTAAGTGTCCATCAGTAGATGAATGGATAAAGAAGTGATACATATACACACTGGAATATTATTCAGCCATAAGAAGAAAACAAATCCTACCATTTGCGACAACATGGATGGAGCTAGAGGGTATTATGCTCAGTGAAATAAGCCAGGCAGAGAAAGACAAGTATCAAATGATTTCACTCATCTGTGGAGTAAAAGAACAAAGAAAAAACTGAAGGAACAAAACAACAGCAGACTCACAGAACTCAAGAATGGAGTAACAGTTACCAAAGGGAAAGGGACAGGGGAGGATGGGTCGGAAGGGAGGGATAAGGGGGAAGACAGGTATTATGATTAGCACACATAATGTGTGTGGGGGCACAGGGAAGGCAGTGCAACACAGAGAAGAGAAGTAGTGATTCTATAGCCTCTTAGTACGTTGATGGACAGTGACTGTAATCGGGTATGTGGTGAGCACTTGATAATGGGGGTAGTCTAGTAACCATAATGTTCCTCATGTAACTGTACATTAATGATAGCAAAATAAATAAAATTACTCTACAATGGCTTCTATATGCTCAAGTGAAAGGAAGAGTCACATATCTTTTACTTGAAACCAAAAGCTAAAAATTGTTAAGCTTAGTGAATAAGGCATGTCAAAAGGTGAAATAGGCCAAAGGTAAGCCTTTTGACACAGTTAGTCAAGTTGTGAATGCAAAGGAAATATTCTTGAAGGAAATTAAAAGTGCTACTCCAGAGAACACATGAATGACCAGAAAGTGAAACAGCCTCACTGCTGATATTGAGAAAGTTGTAGTTGTCTAAATAGAAGATCAAACCGGCCATAACATTCCCTTAAAACCAAACCTAATCCATATCCTAACTCCCTTCAGTTCTGTGATGGTTAAGAGAAGTGAGGAAGCTGCAGGAAAAAATGTTTGAAGCTAGGAAAATTTGGTTCATAAGGTTTAAGGAATGAAGCTGTCTCCATAATATAGAAGTGCAAGATTATTCAGCAAATGCTGATATAAAAGCTGCAGTAAGTTATCCAGAAGATTTAGTTAGATAATAAATAAAGGTGGCTACCCCAAACAACAGATTTTTGGTGCAGAAGAAGCAGTCTTCTATTGGAAGAAGATGCCATACAGGACTTTCATAGCTAGAGAGGAGAAGTCAATGCCTGGCTTCAGACCTTCAAAGGACAGGATGACTCTCTTGTTAAGGGCTAATGCGTCTGAGGACGTTATGTCGAAGCCAGTGCTCATTAAGCACTCTGAAAACCTTGAGGCCCTTAAGAATTACATGGAATCTACTTTGCCTGAGTTATTTAAATGAACAACAAAACCTGGAAGCAGATATGTTTACATATGTTTACAAGATGGTTAACTGAATATTTTAAGCACACTGTTGGGAACTATTACTCATAAAAGTAAATTCCTTTCAAAATATGGCTGCTCATTGACAGTGCACCTGTCACCCAACAGTCTGATGGAGATGTACAACAAGATTCATGTTGTTTTCATGCCTGCTAATACAAAACATCCATTCTGTAGCCCATGGGTCAAGGAGTAATTTTGACTATCAAGTATTCCTATTTAAGAAATTCATTTCATAAGGCTATAGCTGCCATAGCGAGTGTTTCCTCCAATGGATCTGGGCAAAGTAAATGGATAACTTTCTGGAGGAATTTACCATTCTAGATGCCATGAAGAATATTAATGTTCATGAGTAGAAATCAAAATGTTGACATTAACAGAAGTTTGGAAGAAGTTGATTTCAACCCTCATTGATGACTTTGAGGACTTCAAGACTTGCATGTAGGAAGTCACTGTAGATGTGATGGACAGAGCAAGAGAACTAGGATTAAAAGTGGAGCCTGAAGATGTGACTGAATTTTTGCAACCTCATGATGAAACTTGAGTGAACAAAGAACTGCTTTTTAGAGATAGGCAGAAGGAGTGGTTTCTTCAGATGGAATGTACTCCTGGGGAAGATGCTGTGAAGACCGTTGAAATGACAGAGGATTTAGAGTACTACAAGAACTTGGTTGATTAAGAATCAGCAGGGTTTGAGAGGATTGACTCCAATTCTAGTGGAAGTTTGGTGGGTAAAATGCTATCAAACAGCAGTGCATGCTGCAGAGAAATAGTTCACCAAAGGAAGCATCAATTGATGTGTCAAACTTCATTATTTTCTTATTTTAAGTAATTGTCTCAGGCACCCCTATGTTCAGCAGCCATCGCACTGATCAGTCAGCAGCTGCCAACATCAAGGCAAGACCCTCCACTAGCAAAATGTTCACTCCTCACTGAAAGCTCAGATGATGGTTAGCATTTTCAGCAGTAAGTATTTTTTTATTAAGGTATATACATTTTTTAGATATAATGCTACTGTACACTTAATAGATTACAATATAGTGTAAATATGACTTTTATATGCACTGGGAAATAAAAAATTCATTTGACTTGCTTTATTGGTATTCACTTTGTTATGGAGGTCTGGAATAAAACTCACAATATATCTGAGGTAGGCCAATCATTCTCTTTTCGGGAAATTCTAACCCTGCTTTTCCAAAGGACTTCCAACTAATTTTCCAGATAAAGCTCCCTTACTTAAAGTCAACTGATTTGGCTTTAATTTTTTATTGCATCTGCAAATAATCTTCACAGCAAAACTTTGATTCATGCTTTATCTGATAATAGGCATTGTGACCTAGCCATGTTCACATCTTAAAAACACTATCATACATTCATTCTTTCACCAGTTTATTGAGTACCAGCTATAAACTTGGCATTATACAATGTTCTGAACACATAGTTGAGTCAGCTAATACTGTTCCTGCTCCTAGAAATTTAGTGAAGGGGAATGCAAGCAGTAAACAGTCCCTGTAGGATATACTTACTAAATTGAATAGCAGTATGAAATAAAATTTATATTTCTACAAAAAACATTACAGAAGTTCCTAACTTATATTGGGAGTCATCTCAGGAAAAGTGATTATTTTAAGCTGAGATCTGAAGTAATTGGCATTAGCAACAAGAAAGTCAAGGAGGATTATTTTAGGCAGAAGAGCAAGGGAATCCTATGGGATTTTGAAGAACTGAAAGAAAGCTGGGCTGGGCGATTCACATAGGGATTTGGGGACTACATTGAAGGTAATGGATTTCTCATCTCTCCACCCAACTCCTACCCCAGTTTATTATAAAGTCATTGAAGTGTGTTTATTGTAGGGTGACAAGTATATTTATGTTCTAAATTGATCACTCTGGGTCTGTATGGGAAATGGGTCCAAAAAGGGCTATAGTGGAAATGGGATAAGTAGTTAGGAGGATATTGCAGAGGTTCAGGAGAAAGGTGCTGGGTCTCGGCTTTTGTCTTATTTAATTAGCGAAGGAGAAAAATAGATAGATTCCAAATTTATTTTAGAAGCAGAGTTAGCAATACTTGATGATAGATTAAGTATAGCGTGTAAAAGAGAGGGAGAGTGTCAGAGATAATTAGCAAGTTTCTGCCTTGAGATAGGAAAACCTGAACTTGTGTCTCTGTTTTTAAAGAGCTCTTAGCAACGACTTCAGAGTTACTATTCCAAACCCACCATTTTCAAGCATGAGGTAGGGCATTGCTGCTCACCTGGAGTGAGTACATTACCATCACCCAAAGGAACTTTGGTAATTAATCCCCTATCAGAAACTTAGACATCTCGCCAGAAGGAGCCTACATCCCACCCCCTTGAGATTCAATGCTGCATTGAGTCTGTTTTTCATGGGGATGCACTGGAACTTTCCCTGATGTGGAGGAACTGGAAAAGCTTATTTAGAAACTTGTGAACTAATTCATTCAGTATAAAATGGCATCAGGGATAGTGGCAAAAGTTAGTGACTCTGAGGCCTTACATGTAAACTCTGATGTAGTATATGGTTCTCATAAGTGAATGTGTCCATATTGCATTACACACAACAGTGTAATGAACGTTTCGTATTAGTATCATATAACTCACTTCCATGAAATAGACTGTGCCACCTGAGGAACCTTTTCTAATACTTTTAATATTGAACCCATTCTGTCTTCTGTAAGCCCACTCAAACACACACATTCACCAAATTGCCAGAGACAAAAAGATGGCTGGGGATAGTTAGAATGTTATCTCCATACAATTTATGTCCCTATTTACTTCTAGTATTTATTGTATCCGATTCTCCCCCATGAACTCAAATGAGCCCTGTATAACTAGAGATTTTGAGAAGTATATTGATGTGCAAGTCTATGATTCAAAGAAGCATATTGTTTCTTTTTCTTATAGTAAGTAAAACAAATAAAACAGAGTGACTTTCTTGTAACCAGACAGTTCCCCTCTATGAAAACCCCAAACTAAAACATAAAGTTTAATTTTCATTATTGATACTTGGCCCAGTAACATCTGTACTCCTCACCTGTTCTCAGAGTCATTCTATTTTTGTAGAAATCACAATTGGGACAGGTCACCTCCGAGAACACCCACTACATCATAGCTTTGTAATACAAATTACATAGCTATATAATACTATTACATTATTGCTGATGATGTTACAGTAGTTTGAAGTGTTGGACCCGGGATTATTTACAGCATTTTTGCCAGAATGCACACATCACAATTTTAAGATCCTCCAGTTACTCAGATATTCACTCTCTGTAGGGACTTTATTGTGGCTTGTTTTTCATTATGAATGAAAGAAAATAAACGTTTTTCTTTTTGTTGTTCTTGTTGTTTTTAATTGTCATTGTGACTAACCTGATTTATCTTTTTAGTTGCCTAGCTAGTTGTGATGTAAATTTAAGATATGTATACAAATAAATACATTTATGTTCTATAGTAACATTTTCCACAGTATGACCTGAGAAATTCTTTTGTGTTTCTAAATCAATCTTAAGTAATGGAACAGGAAGAATAGGAAGATTTGCTAATTCCCTTGCATTTCTTTCTTTTCTCCTTTTTTTCTATTTTTTATTTTTATTTTTGGTTGCTTTTTATCTTGGTCTACTGAATGTCATTGCCACCTTATTAGTTCTGGATAATCTCCCTCTTTTCTTTGAACAATTGAAGACTTGTAAGCACTAGTTAAATTGCCTTATAATGACTATTGCACAGCAGGGTCATTTATTCTAAGCCATTTATAAAGAACACACAGCACAATGTTCCAATCAATGTGTACAGAAAGGGTCAGGCTAATACAGAAGTGTATTAAAATGGCAGGATGCTAGTTTAGTTCATCCTTTGTGAAATGCTGAGTTATTTTCTTGCTACAAAGATCAAGATGAAGCTTTTGAAATATACTTCCTTTATTTCTTCCATACCTTTAGGAAGAATATTCTGGAAATGGAAAAAATATCTACCAGGCCAAGTAGTCCATATATACTTAATTGGGAAAACTATCCTTAAACCAACTGTAGAATGATTGAAATGTAATTGTTTGGTAGCCAAGATGATTAAATTAGTAATAGATTTTTTTTTTTTTAGGGGACAACATTTAGCTAAAGCTTCAGGCAGTTTCTTGTGTACCATAGGCATAGAACTGCAATTAATTACTCAGTGAAATATAATTCTAATTGATCTATAAAAGAAATGGGGGTTTAATTTTCAAGATTTAATTTAACAGATATATGAATTTAACCAGTAATCTTACAATGTGAAATTAAATGCTTTAGATTAAAATAGCTTTTACTTTTGTTTTATAATCAAATAACTAATACTTAAATTGAGTTTCAGTTATAAAGAACAAACAACACTAACTAGAAAGCTACTTGTATTCTGACATTCTTTTTTTTGTTCTTTTTCCAGTTTAGAAGAGATAGGAAGCATGGCAAGACCTTTCATGTAAATAAACAATATAGCTAGATTTTTAAGGGAACAATAATCTGCTACATCAGATATTTTGAGTTAGAGGCAGGGTGTGAATAATAACATCCCACTCATTGGATATTTTTATCCTACTGGTATATATAGTTTGTGTAAACTTCCAGATTCTGGTATATAATCAACTGCTCCACATATTTTTCTGTGCTGTTAGATGTGTGCATTTTCATATGTGTCCAAACTGCTATTTCAGTGAAACTGGAGGATAGAAAGAACTTGAGAAAGATAGAGGTAATATGAAATGGAGGCAGTTGTACATTATACACACATTTACATTGAAGAGATTTCAGGGGAATTCTTCCTGTGTTTTTTTTTTCCTCAAAGAGCTATATATATATATACATTTCTAGATTTAAATAGTATGAAAATTTTACCCACTCAGTTCTCTGTTTATGAGTATTAATTCCCATACAAGAGATAAATAAAAATTTTAAAGCCATAACTATAGAGTTTAAAATATTCATCTTGA
The DNA here is from genome assembly GCA_032199065.1 of Smutsia gigantea. NCBI lineage: Eukaryota > Metazoa > Chordata > Mammalia > Pholidota > Manidae > Smutsia > Smutsia gigantea. The sequence goes on along the minus strand of JAVSCE010008525.1, from coordinate 599,875 downwards.
TAAATCAGGGTATAAATGACTTCAATAGGAAAATATGCATACAACAAGTTCGCTTAACACTATAAAAAAATGTAAAAGTGTTTTGTTTTCAGAAATGCATTCTATTCTGTTAGGATGGTGTTCTCATATTATCTAGTAATGGGTATTTTGCAATTTTGAGATGCTTCGGGCCAGCACAAACTGCAGAATTGACATTTATAAAATGGGCTTTTTCTCTTATTCATCTCTAAATATCAGTACCTGTAAGGATTACACTTACCATATTACAACAGTGATTTTTATGGATTTTTTGGCCCTTCTATCCTTCAGACACCTATGAGTAGATCCAGCTGTAATGTGGTGTATCAGTGTGAAATCCTTGCTAAATAAAACAAAAACTAAGTCTTTTTTTTTAACAGCTACCATTATACCTGGAAAATAACTTTTTTCCAGAACTTTAAGCTTAGTATATTTTTTTCTGCTTAAGCAATAAAATAAGGAGGATATGCCCTGTGCTGTCAAACTCTGTATTTTGCCAAAACAGTAGATAATCATTGTTCGAAAGTGTAAAATAGACCAACATGCCTTTGAATCAATGATGTATAGATTATAGCATTCCAAGTCTGTGTCAATTTGTTTTATGATTATGCTTTTGAAGTAGTGTTAGTTATCATGGTAGTACTTAGTGGATTTAAAACAATTTAAAGAAATTAGAATTATCAGTGAAACACCCAGAAATAATTTTCATGACTATCTGAATGGTATTCAATAAATTTTTTTCTCTATTTTTTCAACAATAGTGTAGTGGATATTAAAGGAATATTTTCAAGCTGTTTTCCTTTCTCTATGGCAATGATGGACATTATTAAGGAAGAACTAAGTTTTCTAGGAGGTGAATCTTACACTATTTCAGAAGTTTTTTAAATAAAGTAATGCAAAATTATAAATATATATTTACTTACAAAAGTATCTATTTAGAATGGGAAAGAAACAATATATTACATTTGGAAAAGATGATTAAAAGTCACGAATATCATAAAAATCCAAAAAGTTAGTGTCTTTACTTAATTGCATGTCACCTTCTATAATACTACCTTCTAAAAGTATTTAAAAAGTATAAAACATTATGCTTTTTTCCCCCTACATTTTTGGCTGTATGCTCTTTGATCAACTCTTCATATTATAATGGTTTCCTTATATCTTTTTCTACACAAAGGAAAATCAGATTTTTCCTAGCATGTTTGATCAAAATGTATTTATATTTGATAGTTTGTGAGTTCTTTAATTATTGAAAATGTCATGCAGTTTCCAGAATTGTTTTAAAATTTTGGAAAGCATCTTAGAGGTTTTTAAAATACATGAGTAAGATTTTTAAAACATAAATACACTGATTTCTTTAAAGCTTTCAGGATAATGTTCAGATTTCTTAGTTCACTGCACCACGGCTCCCTGCTTCTCTAGCTCTGCCTGCTGCTGTTGCTCTAGATGCGGTTTCCACTGAAGCCATTTAGTTAATTTCCATTTCTTAGAGTTCTGTTGCTAGCTTGGTGCTTTGTTTTGTCTAGTTGGGAATTTTCACGTACCCAAATTAATTTTCTTCAATTCTTTTAAGTTAATGAGAATTTTCTACAAAACTTGAATAGTACAGGTACCAAAAATTGATTGGATATTATACTAAGATAAATTAATACTTAAATTCTTTCATTAAAACTGATTACATATAAGCCACTTATTATGTAGCAGAAAAAAATAACTATTTCAAAGTTGATTCAATTTTTTTTCAGTAGTGAGCACATAAGAAAGTCAGTATGCGGATGTCCTAAAATTTTTTATTATTATAAATTATAGTAAGTCAAGAAAGACCACTCAAATTTAAATCAACTCCTAAGAGCATCTTTATCTCTACTTTTCTGATACCAAAATAAATTTATAATGTTCAGATGTTTGATATTAATCAACTGAAGTTCAAAATCCAGCTTTGCTACTTAAGAGCTCTGTAATCATGGCCGAGTTATTTAATTTCCCTAAACTCCAGTTTGTTTATTTTTAAGAAGTGGATAATAGTGGCTACTTTATAAGTTTTTCATGAAGATTAAATGAGATTATGAGAAAAATGTTCTCAGCATGGTGCCTGGCATATTGTACTCAATGAAGAGTATGTAAATGATTTTAATATAGTTAAATATACACAGTATGTAATAGTAAAATCAACTCTTTCAGTTTCAATTATAATTACTAAATAAGGCACATTTTCGTGATCATTAAAAACAGTACTTAAAGATTCCTTGCTGGGAAGTGGGATACTTACATTGGCTGTGTATTGCATATATTAAATATTTTAAAAAAATTGCTTAAAATCTTTGTAGTCTATACTGCCAGGATCATTAGGTGGTGTGTACTATTAAAGTGTAGCCTGTGTTTAATTTTATTGATTCATTTTATAAATTAATTTATGTTTTCCATTTTACTTACCTGTTTCATTAGCCTCCTTTGCAAAACACCACCTGTGTCTCTGGACACATGTAATAGTGGAGTTCTCTTCAAATTCTTATACTTTAAATGTTGACTTTACTCAAGGGTCTGTCCTCAGCTCTTTCTCATCTACCACTCTTCAGATGACTTTTTATATTCCTAGGGCTTCGCTTACTGCCATACACTTATTCCTACAATTATTTCTCCAACATACAGCTCTTTAGATCACAAAATCAGATGCCCTACTGGGCATCTCCACTTGATTCCCAAAATCACTTTAAATTCATTATGCTTCAAACTGAAGTCAACATCATCTGTCAGTGAACTATTCTTCCTTTTATGATTTTTACTGCAGTAAAAGCTACTACCATCAACCCAGTTGTGAAAACTGAAAACCTGGGTATTACCTTTGATTTCTCTCTCCAACTTAGTCCTCACAGTGAGTGATCAAACACAAGGTTCTGTCATATTATCCATTCCCACTGTCACCAACCAGGACTAGACCATATCAACTCTTTCCAGGAATATTTCAACAGATTATTAAATACTATGCTTTTGCCACTCCTTTGTGCTTCCATTCCATTCTCTGCAACATAGACTGAATGATCTCTTAAAGCACAAGTATAATAATCTGTCCCCGTCCCAAAATCTGTGGAGTATAGGCACGAGTATAAATGGAGGAACATGGCTCTGACTTCTCTGCCTTCATGTTCCATCCATTACTGCCACTGCCATCACAGGGACTTACATAAAGACATTCCAGCCTGTGTAGGTGATCACTGTCCACAGCTGTCTTTCCCTTAACAGATGGTCAGGGCTCTTCCCTCATGCCTCAAGGCAAGTCTACCAGTGAGATCTGCCCTTAGGGGCCAGACCTGGGGAAGTGGCCACCAAACCATAGAAGCAGTTTGGGGTCATCTGGACCTGGAATCCTGTGTGATGTGACACACAGCATGCTCTAGGAGGATGGGTGTCAGTGCCAAGTGAGTTCATGTCCATGACCGTTCAGACTCATCGCCTTGTGTGTGGAAGTGTAGCCAGAGGGAGTCATGAACAAGGGTCTGTTTTCTGGGCCCAAGTGTGTACTGTGATACTATTCCTCCCTTATCTAAAATCCTTTAATGACTCTCTTTTTAACTCAGGATCAAGTCCAAACTCTTTTGTATAGGTTAGAGGGCCTTTTATGATCTGACTTTATAATCTTCTGTCTGTCTGATTGTTCAACATAGTATATCTCCTATTCTATAAATCTAGTAAATCAGAAGTCATTTTAGCTCCTTGAATATGGAATGGTCTCTTTTCCCCTGGTCTTCTGCATAAACTATTATCTTTGTCTTCAGCACTGTGTGTCTCCCCTCTACATGGATATTCTTTTTTTCATATTTCAGCTCTCAATGAGAAATACTGTCTTCAAGGAAACTTCTTACCTGTGATAGATTTCTGTGCCTCTCTACCACGAAAGGGTCCTGCATCCCAGGTGTCATGCTTTAATGTTTAATTTATACAAATGTTAAACATCCATTTTGTGAATCACCAGAGTCCCATGGAGAGGTTATGACGAATCCTACCTGGCTTTGGAATATGGTCCATATTCAGTGCCATAATCCATAGGGTAGTTTTTTCTGCTATTCTTTGCCTCCCTCTCTTGCTGTTTTGATTCTTTTTCTATGATTCTTTTTCTATCCTGTTGCAAGGTTTGGGCTTCTTCTCTGATTTCTAAAGCAAGCATTTATACCAATTTTATAATAGAATTTTGTTGAGGGCAGTTCGAAAATCACTAAGAAGAGTCAAAATCATATAGCCCTATGTTTCACCTGAAAACCCATTGCACATGTCTCTCCTTTGAAGTTTTGCCTTGGCTCTCTCCCAGGGAAAATCGTCCCCCTCCTTACTCTTTCCTCACCAGGCCTCACAACTCAAAGTCTTTTTTGTCCTTAATTTCCTTCAGAGAAACCTCAATAGCAACCCCTCTTAAATTTGCAGATTTTTCAGCTCTGCCATAGTTTCTATCCCTCAGAAATCTTACTGGAGTATATTCTAAATAAAGCCAGTATGTCTTTCCAAGAAGTTATATACCAGCTACTAAAAATTAAAAAAACAAAACAAAACAGTCTTTTTACAGAATGGTTGGGTGTGCTAATTTTTTTTTCTTGTACTTTTTTTTTTGGTATCATTAATCTACAGTTACATGTGCAACATTATGGTTACTAAACTCCCCACTTCATCAGGTCCCACCCACTTAACCCCATTACAGTCACTGTCCATCAGTGTAGTGAGATGCTATAGAATCACTACTTGTCTTCTCTGAGTTGTACAGCCCTCCCCGTGCCCCCACAACATTACGTCTGCTAATCATAATGCCCCTTTTTCCACCTTATCCCTCCCTTCCCACCCATCCTCCCCAGTCCCTTTCCCTTTGGTAACTGTTAGTCCAGTTTACTCCCCACTGCTTGAAATCTGTCAGGAACAATTATTGCAGTGCTTATATCTGACCTGAGTATTATGTATCCATCTCATTAAAGCTGCCTGTACTTCAGTAACAAAAAATAGGAATTAACTTAATAAGATTTTGACCCATAAAAGATGAGTGGAAATTATGGATTGATGTGTAATTGATTGCCATTAGCAACATTCTTTCATAAAACAGATGTCTGTGTGCTTGCAACAGCTTTTATCTGTGAGTTTTGCCATGTCCAGCAATGAATCTTTGATTTATTATTGTCCCAGGCTAATTGAAGAAAATGTTAAATCTCAGCTTTGTTATTTGTGCATATTGACTATGTGGTCAGTGAAGGAGAAAGAAACCAGAGATTTTATGGAACAAGGGCCATCTGTTTCTTATTTTGAAACTGATTAAATGTGGTGCAATCTGTGGCACAATGACGGCAGTTATAGACCTCAGTATGTGAAGATTGAAAGGAATCACATTTTAAAAAGTTGGTAATTGACTTAATAATTTTTTTCCAAGTGATGGTATACCTCAGCTTAATTTCTACAGACTCCTTTAGCCATGGCCACACTACTACTGGATGAAGGCAATATTGAAAGATAAAGGCACTTTTGATTATCTCTGCTTTTGAAAACCTTACACAAATGCTTACCTTTTAGCTGAAATTGCTGTTAAATGATCTCTTTCATTTTTTTTCGTATAGAAATTCCCTTAAGTACAGTGCAGTATTGAAAGTACAAAATCAGGTATTAGGCTACCCTTACAAAAGAAAATCTAATTTTGGATATTATAAATGACATGTCATAAAACTATTTATTAAAAAGTTAAGATAAATTGATTAATCTGAGAGAGTCAGTCACAATGTAGCAAACAGGGCAAACTTATTTTCCCTTGGTTCCATTATTGATCTGTATGATATAATATCTTATGTGGAATGAAATTTCCTACACTTACCATTTTCCTATCTTTTTATGTTGATAGTGAGGAATATGAGACTGGAAAGGTCTCAGCCGGAGACTCATTCAGACCTCACCTATAGCCAACCAGCCACTATAGTAAAGACTCTGCACACAGCTTAGTAAGGTATTTATGAGGATGTGATTAGGATGGTAATAATTTAAGGGATAGTCAAGTGATTTCTATAAAATATTATCAGACTTCCAAAAATTAGGGCTAGGAAAGACCCTGAAAAACCATATAGCCTTAGTCTCACATTTTGCAGATAGGGACTTGGAGACCCAGAGAAGTAAATAACTTCTTCAAGATTATGTAGAGAATTAGCCACAGAGCTAGAATCTCCTCACTTTCATTTTGTATCAACAAATAATAGTGATAGTAACATTTAATTCATGCTCAGCATAGTTCTTAGCACTTTACGTATAGTCATTCATTTAATCTTCACAACAACACTATAAGGTAATTACTGTTATTACCTCTGTTTTATTGATGTTCAAAATGAAATCCAGATGGGTGACGTGACTCCTCCAGGATCACATAGCAAATAGCAAGAGGAACTGGAATGCAAACCCAGGCAGTCCGGCTCCAGTCTGCGACCTTAACCTCTGTACTGCACTGTGCCCTTTAACTGATATTTAAAACTATAATTGAGTACTTAGTTCAGCAGAGTCATTTAGAAGGTTTAGAAATTCTTTTAATAGATATTTAACTGAATGGATATATGTATATATTTACATATGGATATTATTTATATAGGAAATATGTGTTTATGGCAGTGTGTATAATTTGTTCTTAGCCCCTTTTAAAATCTCCAAAACCCCTAGTAAACAGAAGATAATGTACATTTCCCACTCATGTTCAAAATGAACCAAGTTGCAAAATTCCAAATCAAATCATCCCAGATATGTTCTTTTTTGCTGAAATGGGGTTGGAAGAGGTAAGTAGGATGAATAGTTATCAATTACTTTTTCTTCCCAAATTTGAGCTGCTAATTGCTCACAATAATCTTCTACCCTTAAATAGTTCACATTTCTCAAATCAGTACTATGTAAAAAAAAAAAAATGAAATAGATTGACAAAGACAAACCAAAAAAGATTTTAAAAATTGAACTACATAGATTTAGATTTATGTGCAATATATATGCATTTATATGATTAGTTCTTGTCATTTCGGAGGGATATAGTCAATATCTTTGAAAAACATGAAATTCAAGAAAATGAATGCATTTCTATAGGCTCTTAGCTTATTCCTGAATCACATTTCCATGAAGAGTCATTTGATTCCTGTGCCATGTTAACCCTCTTTCAGATTTCATTGAAGTTTATCTTTCCCTTGGTGATTATTTTTCACAAAGAAATACAGATTTCGGCACTTCACTGTGTTTTCTGCAGAGAGAACTCTGAGGCAAGGACAAAACCACATTGAAATCAAGATGCTGGGCAGCTTGATAAGCGCAATTGCTAGTAAAATAGCTTGTGTACTCAGCCATCCTTGAAAGTTATTCAGATTTGTGCCTCAGCTAATGTACAAAGTACTACACATAGTGAATCTTTTGTATTCTTGGAGAGAAAAACCATAGGTATTAAATCTGTGAATACTATATGACTACATTTTATTGAAAGAAGCTTCAGATATATTTTAATTAAGATAGCCTGAATTCATGTTTTATAAGATTTAAGATTCTTTTGATGTGGTACACAATACTTGGATAGAAAAAGGCAGAATTCTTTGCTACTTAACATCTCCAAATAAGAGAAGGCTTTTAGGCGTGTTCACACAAGAAGTTGCACCCAGAGACAGGGTAAGAGCAAGCTGGAACTGTAGGGGGCGCCTTATGTCCAAGAGGAGGAGTGTTATCTAGGTTTGCTGAGATCCTTAAGGACTGACTAATTTGAATAATTTCATGGGCTCTGGGGCCATAAGGGCTGTTCCTAGCTGTCTTGTACCTGGCCTCAATGTGATCAGAGTAGGTACTTTGTGGCCTGGTGTGTGAGGTCCCAATAAGAGAGGTGGTTGCGGTGTGTGTTCTTGGCCAGTTGCTCTAAAAGGGAAACTGAGCAGCTTCTATCCAGGACCCAAAACTGGGTCAAGCCAGTATTAAAAATAAATAAAAAATACAAACAGGGTATTAAACTATATTATAATTTGCTATCAAATAAACCTCAGAATTCAGTCTTAACTCAACAGAAGTATATTTTTGGCTGGTATAACAGTTCAGTTAATGCAGATGATTCTGGTAGACAGATAGCCTTCTACACAGAGTTTCAGAAATGTGTGCTTCATCCATCTAATGACTTGTCCATAGTCTAGGACCCTGGAATCCTGCTGTGGATTTTCTGCATCCTGTTGACAGATGGGGGTGAGGCAGTGTGGAGAAAGTACATTGTCTTAAACCAAAGCATCACTTATGCTCACATCCCATGGACTAGGAGTAGTCATCTCATTTCACCTGGGAGGAGAAAGGGGGAGGGGCGGTGAACATACTTGCTGGCTGAGCCACTACTTCTCCACATTGCTTTCACTAGGGAAAGGGAGTGTGATCCTTTGATGGACATAGTGTTCTTGCCAAAGGAAAGTTTTAGAATGCAGAGAGTCCCCAACTCATGACAGTTCAACTTAAGGTTTTTTGACTTATGATGGTGCAAAATCATTAACATTCAGGAGAAACTCTGTTTAGAATTTGGATCTTTTCCTGGGCTAGTGACATGTAGTAGCATCTCTCATGATGCTGGGCAGCAGCTCCTTGTCAGTCACGCAGGCACTAGAGCAAACAACCCATAGATTACAAGTATCCTGTAACCATGCACTTGTTCTGTTTCTGACTTGCAAAACAGTATTCAATAAATTACATGAGATATTCAATACTTTATTTTAAAGTAGATTTTATATTAGATGATTTTGCCCAACTGCAGGCTAATATAAGTGTTCTGCACACATTTAATGTAGGCTAGGCTGAGCTTTAATGTTTGGTAGGTTAAGTGTATTAAATGCATTTTGGGTTTATGATATTTTTCAACTTACAGTGGGTTTATCAGGACATAACCCCATCATAAGGAAGATCTGTGTGTCTGTATATGCATGTGTACATACATATAGTGCATGCATGTATGTGTATGCACATAGGTTTATAGTAAGAAATAATAAAGATCTTTAGGTAAAAATGAATTTATCTCATTGTAGAAAATTACAACTTTGATGTATGTCTTAACTCCTAATGGCCCATTGAGAGTCTTAGTGTTTTCTTCAGATTTTCTTTTCTATTGCCTGAAATGTTCAGTTGGCCTAGAAGGATTATTTGTAGATTTTCAATTGCTTTATTCAAATTGGCATCTCATAAGCATAATATTGAGTAGTAAAGCCAGATACGAGAGAGTATGTTTTTCTCTCTTGTTCACCTACATTTCTGAGATACTGGGGCACATAGCTATAGAAGGTTCATTCTCATTGCTGTATAGTATTCAACTGAGTGAATATCCACAGTTTTTTTAATCCATTCTATTGTTGATGGGTTTTTTAATAGTTTCCAGTTTGGAGTTATTATGAATAGTGCTGCCAAGAATATTTTAGAACATGTCTTCTGATGAGAGTATACACACATTTATATTGAGGGTATGCCTAGAAGTGAAATTTCTGGCCTATAGAGTATGAATATATTCAGTTTGTATATGCACAGTTTCCTGGCCTTCTTTTACTACCTATTATAATTGATCATAAATAAAACCTTTCCCTACACTTTCATTTTATTTGTTGCACAATACATTGTGTAAACAATAAAAAAATATCTATAAAAGAAACTTAGGGAAAAAGTCCTGCTAAATCCACTATTATATGAACAATTTTATTTTTATTTCCATCTAGACTGTATCAATCTTAATTAATTAAATATAGGCTTTCTATGAAGCCTATTTGTTTAGTATTATTTTATGAATATTTTCATATTTCTGTACTTTTTGTAATTATATTTTATGACTACTGCATTGAATTCAATTTCCTATTATAGACTGTTTAAAATATTTCAACTTTCAGTAATTCTTTTTCAAACAGTTTAGATTTTTAAACTGTACTGTATCTTTGGTACACAATTTCTTGGGGTTTTTATGTGCTTGGGAAAATAAAATAACACGTTTTCTCTCTCTGACCTTTAGCAAGTTTAGAAAGAAGTATGACTTTTCATGACAGTGTATCAACATACTTACCTTCACATTAACTTATACTGTTTTGCTCAAGCCTGAGTGATGTTACATTTCTTTCCAGAAGGTTAAGTTGATAGGTCTTGACAACCAAACTCTTGGTTGAGAATTGGACATTTGAATCTACCATGATTTCTTCTTTGTCACAAAACTTGAAATGTCTGATACAGAAGAGAAAGTTTTCTCTTTACCCCCAAGCTTTGCAGGTTTCACTGTACGTTTTAATGTCTGTCCCTCTCTACCCACTCCCTGCACAGAGCCCACCCCTGGAGCTTTTATATTCCACAATACCTGTGATTTAATAACATGTGAGCAGACTAAAGCATATAATAACTTTAGGAGGGAAATGTCACAAGCAGTACCACATCCTTTATTTTGAACCTAATGCAGTGACCAGGAATTTCTTCAATACATTAATTTTTGCTTTGCTTCCCAAATAATGTGTATTCAAGAATGTTAGGACTCAGGTATTCTCATTGGCTACATAAGTTAAAGCGGGAATTGTGTTTTTAAGTGACAGATCCAAATGCAGAATATTGAGTAATTCCAGTGAGTATAACGTTTCAAAGTAAAATAATTAAACATGAGACACAAAAGGATAAATTCAATCAGTGCTTACAGCCAATTACATTTGGCAGAGTGTCACTACTATTTCTAAAAACCATTTGATTTGCACTTGTTATAAAGAGGGAAAGTTACAAGGTAATTGGCAAATCCTAATTTCATTAGTCATTTTTTTTCTCAATACTTCATTTGAGAATTGTCAAGAAGGATATAATGTTTAAACAGTGAAATCTTAAAAGAATGAAAATCACTTTTTCTGGAAGAATGAATAACTTTCATAGTCAAATAATAAGTTGCTGTACTACGCTGATGGACAGTGACTGCAATGGGGTGTTAGGGGGACTTGATCATATGGGTGAATGTAGTAACCACAATGTTCCTCATGTGAAACCTTCGTAAGATTGTGTATCAATGATACCTTAATGAAAAAAAATGTTGCTATTTATTTTTTAAATTAAATAGTTGCATGTAGCTAAATGTTTTGAGCTTGATAATTTCATATGAGCAATCTATAGAAATCATATTGTTATGTTTAACTATATAATTTTTGAGGTGACCCCAGAAAATAAGAAATATTTTTTGTTAGTCACAAGTACAGTATACCTTTAGAGCTTAGTAAAATTCTGGAATGGAGACCCCTAATAAGAAGCTTTGATACATAAATATACCAGCACTTCTTTTTTTGTTTTAAATTACTTTATTGAGATATGATTGACATTCATAAAGCTGTACATATTTAATATATAAACTTGATGAGTTTGGAGAGAAGTATATACCCATGGAACCACCACCACAATCTATGCTATAAACATATCCGTCACCCTCCAAAAGTTTTTCCACACTTTTTATTATTGTTATTATTTTAGTTAAGACTTGTCTATTTTATAATTAGAAATTTGCCAAGATGATAGATCTTATGTGAGTGCTCTTATCACAAAAATTATAAGTAAATATTCCATCATCCCTGTACTTGCTTGTAAGGCTTGCACAGTTCTATACTCTGCCATAGAATGACCACTTAGAGTCTCATTGCCAAAATTAATAGAACAGAGGAAATTTGTCAATGTGATCATCCTCTCTTGAAATTTATTTCTATGTGAAAAACATCACAATATGTACTTCAACTTACCAGATGTAAAAACAATTTTTTTCTGAGAGTTCTGATGAATACAAATAAGTCCCTACTTTTCTCAAGGATAATCAGTTAAACAGGAATATTGTTTAATGTGGGGGATAATATTTCCTCTGGATTTCACTAAAGAAGGGATATAAATTGTTGATTTTACAATATAGTCAAAGATTACCACATTAAAGATATACTGGTATTCTCTGTTAAGATATATTATCACTGATTACTGAAGTTTTGTCTAAGCACCTGAATAGTCAGTTTTTGACATAGACAATCTTTTGTACTTTACCGGCATGAAATTACAATGAAAGACTGAATTGTAGAGATGTCTAAAATGTCCTTGAAATGAAAAGAAAAAATGGCTTAGACCATATTTCAAAAGTTAATATTTATTTCTCATCACAGGGAAGAAATGAATTAACTTTGTATTCATTAGACAGTCTTTGAAATAATCTTCAGTTGAGCAGACAATATATTGCCAAGTCCTACAAAGATAAAACCTTAATCTTACATAGAATATTTTTTACCATTTACTTACACTTTTCAGGTGAGGAAAGTGTTGTTAAGAAGTGACATCTTTTCAAACTAACATAGCTAAAAGGGGCAGAGTCAGGATTTATATATAGTTCTCTCTGCCTGAAAATCATACACTCTCTTACATAGTACCCACTGCACAGATGTCCACGGTATAGTATGGTCATTTCTCTGGTGCTGTGATTTCAGTAGTGCTTAACTTAGGAATGATGAGAGAATGCTTGGAGACATACCTTCCTTAGCCTTTTCATATTTTCAGCCCCATATCATTATTGAGAGCCACATGTGGAAAATAAATAAGAATAAATATTTATTAAAAATAAGTATGATATGATATATTTTACTTCCTTTTACGCATGGATTTGCTTTGCCATATGTAATAATATGTGGATACCAGTGATGTCATCAGGGCTTTGTAGAATTCAGGCACAATGTAATTTACAATGTATATCTCTCTTGACACAGAGTTTTAACAATAACAAATGATTGTGTTCTACTTTCCCCAATACTTTACTAATAGAGTTTGAGTATTTTCGCATATTATACAAGTAAGGTTTTTTCCTAAGGGGTTAATAACATAGGTAAATATTTGGAAAATATGTTAATCCCTGTGTGTTTTTGGTTAGATATGTTTTCCTAAAATTTTATTCCCAAAATGAATAGTTTTTTAAAAAATAAAACCACTTGCAGGCAACCTTTTAAAGCTAGTTATTAAGCGAGTTGAAATTGTTTTAGATGTTTAAACCAGAGAAAGATGATAATCACTGAGGAGAGATAGGATAAATGAGCAGAGGGCAGGAAATGTGGCTACAGGAGCTTCCCTGGACAGGAATTAGATCATATGATGAATCTTGGTAACAAATGGAGATGTTCCTTGTCCCTATGGCAACATTGGACAAAGAAAGAGCTCTCATCTTTGATGTTTGAAAAAATTGAACAAGGAAGGGTGATTGAATGAGATCCCTAGACTCTACCAGATACCTAATGAGTTGAGCTCTCTGTGAATCTATTTTTCCATTCCATAAATATTCCTGAATCTCCATTTTGTGCATGTCAGTGAGCCAAGTACAGGAGATACAGCAGTGACTGAATTAAACATGGCCTCAAATATTGTGAACTTTTAGTTCACCAGAGACTGAAGACTAATAAAAAGGCAATTTTAATGTAGTTTCAAGTGTCAGTGTGGTAAGAGCTGATAGGGATTTGATTGGTAACATATTCCAGGATTTTCAGTTTCTAGGGACTGAGGGTCCAGTGACATTCTGGCTGGAGTTTCTTTCAAGAAATGAGTTTTCTAGCTCATAGTAGGAGCTTAGTATTCATAAATGTTATTGGTAATAAAGTTTGGGGCCCAATGAGAAGTTGGAAAATATGGTCATCATAGACCATAGATGCTGGGGCAGGATAGCTGAAGAAGATTGTTAGACACTAGGCCGAAGGGTCTCTGGATGTGCACTGGACAGAAGTGAGCGGAGACATGGCATCTCTGGAATCTCATGGAATCACGGCTATTTATTTTTGTTGAAACATTGTGCGATGAGGGTCCAGTTATATCCTTGGTACAAAGCTGATACCGGTACATTTTTGCAAAAATAAACTACATGAATGAATGAAAGGCAGTCTGAGGACAAAAATATCACAAATGTGGGGAGGGCGACAGTTATGTTCACAGTGAATACTCCACCCTTATGCAGATGAAATAACAAGAGACATGGAACTGATGGAGGGACTTGGATGCTGATAGTGTGTATTGAAGGATGTTGGGATCAGGGAAGGGGGGCCCTGGGTGCTATGCAACATTTATTTAAAAGAGAGAGTTACTGGAGAAGCAGTGGTGATATAATAGAACAGGGATGAGGCTCTGTAGAGTCCTCTAATTACATGTACTTCAGGCGGAGGTGCATCTGGGAACATAGTCATTTCCGTGCTGTATGAGGTATGTACATAGAAGCAATCTTGGGCAATAGAACCCTTGGAGGATCAGGTATGGCACAAAATGGGTGAGGTAAATTTGACTCTGAGGTCAAATGGATGCTTTATGGCGCATCCTTACGTGACTTATAGGACAATGCTGGGATTCTAAGTGCCTGAAGTTAATGGTGGATTTGTTTGTGGGGTTACCTTCAATGTTAGTTAGCAAGAGTTTAGAAATCTATATGTAAAAGCAGGCAATGTTGGTGCTGGAGGGCTGCTATTAGGGGCCTATGAGAATATTTATCTTCTTGTCCAACACATAAATGATGCTGATCATTTGTATCCTTAGGGCCTAGTTATATCCTTGGTACATAGCTGATGCCTGTACGTTTTTGTAAAAATAACTACGTGAATGAATGAAAGGCAGAGGCCAAATTATCACAAGTTAAAGTTTTCAATTTGATGGTGTTCGTGGGGTTTATTCTTCCTTCAACTTCAAATACACACACCTCTGGCAGTCTATCTTTTTGTATTCAACAAAGCCTGGCATAAGAAAATCACTTGCTAGTCATGAATTTAAAAATACCAGCTCAAAGCCAGAGTGCTGCATCTCCTAGGGGCGATCTCGTCTTGCGGCTCACCTCTGTCAGAGGATGGATGTTACTCTTCACATCTTAGTAATTGAGTAGAAAAGGTGTTTTTGATGTCTAGGAGTCTTTCAGTAGCCCTAGAGTCATGGCACGTAGTGATAGAAGATCCCAGGGGTTCCTTGCATCGTAGAATAGTCATCCTCGAGTAGTAGAATCTCTCTGGGTGTTCAGGAGAGTTAATTCAGCTTTAAAGTTTGTTGGGAAACTATTACCATGTTTTCAGCTGCACGTGCTTTGGAAAATATGGATTTCAAGAGGCATATAGAGACAAATTAGTAGATTGTAACCATTCTATGGAGAAATGTAGTCAATTTACCACACATTTTCTAACCCTAAATTTAGTCACTCTAGTTTTCTTTTGTCTCTTCTCACGCCAATCTTTATTGTCTCTTCTCATGACAATACATATGTAGGTGCAAATAAGATTAAGTTACATACTTGTTTGAAAATGTTCAATTAATAATAAAAACATAGCCATTAATTTCAAAAGGGTTTAGGATGTGTCATTACTAAACTAAACAGTGAAGCTACAAAATTTACTAACAAAAGAATCATGTGTTACTCGGGGAGAAAAACAAGTAAAATTTTAAAAATATGACACATCGGCAACAAAACTATGTATAAGATATTAAGGCGCATATAGGAGGACTAGCAATTTCAGTCAAGGGAAAGGTTGGTTGTAGTAGTCAAGAGTGTATTATAGCATTAAGTTGGTGTTGTATCTTGAGTAAATGAACTGGAATTTATTGAGATGAAGGTTGGGGAAGATTTATGGGAAAAGATGGGCAAAGGTGAAGAGGTGCAGTAAAGCATTTTAAACCAGGAATGGTAATGACAGAGATGAAGTTAGACTGCACAAATGGATCAGCCATGCAGGTTTATATGCTTTCCCAAATAGGAGGCTACTTTAATTCAATCTCCAATGGGTCCTAGGATCAGTTTTTGTAGGCTATAGAAAACCACTGAAGGGTTCAAAGCCATGAAAATGTAATCTACTGTGTGCTTTCAAAGAGCATTCTATTCACAGTGTAGTAGGTGGAACAGAAGAAAGTAGGAGACAGAAAAACCAGATGAAAACTTAGGAAAAATTTGCTTCTCCCTGCTTATGAGGTATATACCAGTGTGTATTTACTTACACTACTAGTGAAGTGGTGATTATAGGAATCAAACTTGAAGGAACTAGAGATAGTAAAGGTCTGGAAAGCTAGAGCAGAAATAGTCCTGAGTGAATTCTCCAAGCAAGTTGAGAAGCTGGAGTTTGTGGGGAAGTCCAAAAAGTCATCATAGGCTCCTGCAATCATGAAGTGTGAGCTGATGATGGAGAGATTTGTTAAGCTGTTGAGGCTGACCTTCAGGACCCCCTAAGAATAATTGCTTCCAATTTACATCACTTTCTAAGTCTTGCTTGAATTTTGTGCTTTGGCACATGTTCACCCAGAACCCTAAAGCAAGTGGTTATGAAATCAACTTGACAACAGATAAACACCGTAAGTAAAGTACAGATTCCTATGCCTGAAAACACAAAACCCTTGACTAGCAGCTCTAACCTACTTTTCTGTCTTTACATGTCTGGATTGAATCCCGGCACCTGCTCCCCAAAACCTATGCTTTGAACATAGTTCCTGGCTGCAATGGGTCTAGTTAATTGTCTTTTAGCTTAATGATCAGTTTTTGGCTTATAAATCCTTAGGGAAGAAATTCATGAGAAGGAGTAAGCATTGTTGCAGGGTAATTAACATACAGGATCTATCACACTGTATTTCTCAAAGCACTGTGAATGCAGCACTTTCCACATAATCATAATTATTTATGTTCTTGTCTATCTCACTGAATGGGATGTCAGAATCACAGAACAGTGACAATGGCTCATTCATCTTTCCATCCCAAACTTGCAGAATATTATAGAAGAAATGAGTGAATGCCATATGGGAACATACTGAGATTTTAATAAGCTAGAACTAAGTATTGTTAAGTAGATTCCACTAACATATGAGAAACTCAACCCAAAGGATATGGTGGTATGTAATTAAGTGATTGGAATACAGACAGTCCCAGTTTAGGATGGTTCACCTTACGATTTTTCGACTTGACAATGGTGTGAAAGTCATACCAATTCAGTAGAAACTGTGCTTTGAATATTGAGTTTTGGTCTGTTGCCGGGCTGGTGATCTGATACTCTAGTGATCCCACAGCTGCCAGTCAGCTTCATTATCACGTGGGTAAACAACTGCTACAACTACAACCTCTCTGCACCTAAAGAACCAGCTCATGTTTCACTTTCAGTACAGCGTTCAATAAATTACATGAGATACTCAATACTTTATTGTAAATTAGGCATTGTGTTAGATAATTTTGCCCAACTGTAGGCTAAAGTAAGTGTTCTAAGCATGTGTAAGGTAGACTAGGCTAAGCTATGATGTTTGGTAGGTTAGGTGTATTAAATGCATTTTTGACTTAGGATATTTTCAATTTACATGGGTTTATCAGGATGTAACCCCATTTTAAGTGGAAGAAGATCTGTAGCTGGCAATTCAGATGGTACAGAGTTAAATAAAAAATAAATATATTATAACCACCCCTGCTTAGTCAAGCTATGAGCGTATGGATTATATTTCCAGATCAAATGATACTTGCATACTTTGTTGGTAATCCTGTCTTTTTGATTCATAGCTTAAGTAATGATGCCATTAACATTGTATACTTTTTTGAATGTCATATCCCTCAATCTATTCTAGGGCTGTTAAGTTTATTTATTAGAGGAATTAAATGAGCTAAAACCATGTCCTGTACTTTCCTCATTCAGTAATTTTGAATTCTGGTTCATATCACACTATATTATTTATGTCTCTGAGTCTTTATGACAGTGAGTTTTTCTCTGAATAGGAGATGATTTGGCAACCTAAATACACCAGATTATTTACAACAAAAGGAAAATAATAGACTTTATTAATGAGAAGCATTTTACTTAATGTCTGAGTAATTTGAAACTATGACAGATTCAGGGAATTTGAATCAATCCCTTTAAACTCAATTATATTTATAATTTGTAGCCTACAAGAAACTATAAAAATCAAATTTCAAGACATCCTCAGAGGGAGCCATGTGAATTTACTTTCAGATTTTTTTTGATTGTCTTTCTCCCCAACACACTCTAATTCTTCCTTGTCTCTTCATCCCTCATCCTCATTGTGAAAGATATATATTGTATGATGTAGTATGTCTCTTATAACTGTTGTTGTCCCAGAGTAAATATAACTTTGTGTTCTTGCTGGTTAAAAAAATGAAAGAGAAAACTATCTGCAGTTATTGAATCATCATTTGCTCTTCTCAAGGGAACATAGTCAGTAGTTCTTAACTAATTACTCTTTGGAATTACTATTTATATTAGCCTTGGGAATATTGCATTAAATCCTTAGTTAATGCGTTGTGTTATTATAAATAGCATAGACATAGAAAAAAGGATAGTTGGAGTTACACATTATGATACAGGAGGTTTTCTGAATATTACCAATATGTGTGGTCTGTATAGAGTTTTAAATATTTACTTGTGCTTTAAACATTTTCATTTTAAAGATGCCAAGTCACATAATGCACTTCCTGTCTTCAGCATAGACTGACACCCAGATGGGTTCTTCCCAAACTAATAAAGGCTTCCTTGCTTTGATCAGTTATCAGTTACCCCTGGAAGCATAAAGAAAAACAAGAAAGTATTACTGTTGGCACTAGGTCATTACTAAAAAATCAGAAGTTCATCCACTTAAGCAATTTGCTATTAGTTATTTATTATTGATTAATTGTCAGTGTTAAATTACTCCCATTTAATTTTGGTATTGAAAGGTGTATTTTAATGTCTGTCACTATTTAAAATAAAAGTGAGATGTTAATGATTGCATTTCTCAGGAGATGACCTTTTATTGGGACTTACAGAAGTGAAAGAATGCATGCTGTCATCCAACAGATAAATGCTTACACGAACCTACCCTCTATGTATCATTTTGCATATTTTTAGGTATGTTTATGAGTGTTTATCTCTCATTTGCCATCTCACTTCCATTTACATATCTCCCTATCATAGCAGGGCAGTTCATATTTAAACCTGAAATCTCTTCTCATTTTGGGACATTATAATCATACGGACTTTTGATTTCTTCATTCATTAGTAAGATAAAATGATTATGTTGATCATTTTATTTCTGAAACTATAATGCCAGCCACACCAGAACAAAAACTTAACCTAATTTATTTATGCTGTATTACAAAACCCGAAACAGTGTTTTGAATGCAGAAGGTTTTTAATATTTGTTGAATTATTAAATTCTAGATACTCAAATTCAAGTCTCAATTTTTAGTATAAAGAGATAAAATATATATTTTTAACATGTGAATGGAGGTATAAAGAGTATATAACACAAGTATCTCCAATCCTACCACATAACACAAGCAAGCGAATAAAACCAAGTTTTTAGAACTCTGCTGTGTTCTTATTCTTTATTCCAGTCCCTTTTGATTTCCTGAGTGAAACAGCTTCTGGTTTTGGATCTCTTATTCTTTTGTATTTCTTTGCTCTTTTACCACATATGAATATATTCCTAAAACATGTCATTTATTTTTATATAATTTTGAAGTTTATATAAATGGAATAATATCAATGTTTCTTTCATCACGTGATTTATGCACATCACATTTGTAATATTCATCCATGTTGATGCCTGGAGCTACACTCTATGCATTTTCACTGTAATATGAATGCTCCATTGTGACATTGCTCTGTTTCCCTGTTTTTGTGCTTATAGACATTATCTTAATTATGTCATTTTAAGATAAAAAGATTTAATGGTCTTGGTGTCTGTTTTGGTAAATCTCCTCCCTTGTTCTGTTCCAGGTATGACTTGTTCCTTGGCTGTTTCCTCATTAAAGCTTATTAGGTTCTGCTATTCATTTCAAAATCTCTCTGTATTTTTATTGGATTGCTGTTGAATCTATAGAGCATTTGGGGAGAATTGAATCATTATTATTCTTTCTACCCATGAACATGGGAGTATAGTCTTTTGTCTTTCAAAATAATCTTTTAAAATATCTTCATATTTTTATCTCTTTGCATTTCATGGATACAATATAGTTTTTACAAATCAATTTTTAATGTCTCTGGTCTTAGCTATGTTTAACCTGCTCTTTAAATCATTCATAGAGTTAATTTCAATTATTAGTTAAAATTATTCCATTATTAGAAGTTGTATTTGTTTTCCAAAAAATTTTCCTTGTTATTTAAAAAATGTTTATCCATTGATTTTATTTTCAAATTTATCTTTTATTTTTTAAACATGTTAGTGTACTTATTACATAATATTCCACATCAAATAATGTCAATATCTAAAAATTTTGTATGTTTGTTTCTTTCTGTTGTTTCTTTGATTATTATGGTGCATTATTTCTGTGACTTGAGATTCTTATATTTTGTTACTAATTATGTTCCTAGAAAGTTTTTCAGTGATGATTTCTTGAGAATTCAGTTGACCTAAAAAGAGTTTGTGTTTGCTGCTGCCAGATACCTAGAAGTAAAGGCTACCAACCAATAGTCACTTTATAATTGATGTTTCCCACTGTGGGTTTTTGAGCCATCCAAGTGTTGTGACTGAGGCTGGGGGTGGGGCACACATTTTTAGAGGGCAGCTCATGGTTAGAGTGCGGGGAGAGAGTATATAGGATCCTAAACTCAGCAATAAGGTGGAAAAAGATCACTACCTTGCTGCTTCCTGCACAGCAGGCTTATTTATTGACGTGCGCTGAGTGTGTACTGCTTTAGGTCCCCACGCCATTCCACGTTCCTTGTCGGACTCACTGGCTTGGGCAGAGAATGCTGTATGCACCCCCATCGCTGACACATGGCACCCCCTCCAGACATTCAAAAGGAACCTCAAACTCACCAGAGTTCTCCTTTACCTCACTTTTGTGGGTTCTAATTCTCTTGTCAATCTAGTTATGGACTTAAAAATGATGCTTTTTCATATTGCATGTATCATTTTGAATTATTTTCAATGTTAAAGTTATTGAAGAAATATAATCCACTATAGTGCTGAAAATAAAATTCTCTGGCTCAGGTTTTTTTTTTAAGAACAATCAAATCTGTCTATAGTGGTTGCAAACTTACATTCTTCCTCTATTTATAGAGTTCATCGTATACCAGGCAAGTGGGTTTAGGGAGTTATTGCAGGATAAAGAAATAATAAAAGCAAATCTGGAGGTTCTATAAGGAATTAGGACTATTGGGTTCCTGAAGAATAGAATGTGACAGGGTTTCAGGGTTTGCACGTGGCAGGGTGGTAATAATATTAGAGAGAGAGTTTGAATGACTACAAATTTAGGAGTTTGAAAGTTTTGTGGTATTGAAAATAACCAGTAATCTGGAAATTTAATAAAGAAATGAATGAGGTTGTTAAAAACGTGTATGATACATTTGCTCTGGGAAGAAATTGCAAGGCAATTGAACAGCTTTCTGCTTAAATGTAGACTTGTTCATTTTATTTATTACAAGTTAAAGCTAATGATGAAGGTAATTTTGATTTTCTCCAAAATGCATGTTGTTTTATAGAAAATGGCTACACACACATGCACACACACACGCACACACACACACACATATGTAATACTTTCCTAAGCACCCCCCCTTTTTTTGCCAGACATTTTTCTGCTGAGTCACCAAGAACTAGTGTGTAAAGACACTTGGCAAACACAAAATACAAAACCTGTACACTCACAAAATGTTCCCATCGTTTCCTCACACCAGGCTCTTTAACTGAGGACTTTCCCTTTTTTAGGGTCTGAGGCATTGTTTTTCTCAGCACCCAGAGATAATGAGAAGAACAAATGCACATAAAGCCATAGAAGATGAAATGCAGGATTAAGATATTTGCTCAGTCACTATCTGGCTGAGGAGAAAGGACATTTGTCCCAACAGGTGAATTTGCTGAAGCAGTGTGAGACCAGGTGACAGAGGGTTCATATTAAGCTTGCCAAGGGACTCAAGTACAACACATTTGTAGCAGCTCCTGGGCTCCAAGGAACCTTAGGGAATCTACTTGACATGCTGAGCCATTTTATCTACTAGCATCATTGCCAGGGATGTGTTAGGAATCTGAGAAGCCAGCCTTGTACAGTAGGAGCATAAAATATCATAGGAGTCACTGTGGAAAATACAAAATCCCAGCACTTTCAAGAGGAAAATAAAACCAGAGATTAAGTTCACAGTGGTATTTGTGCTCCTTCAACAGATAAACTTTTTGACTATTTACTGAGGAAAGAATACAGATTTAAGTACTGTACTTAATTGCCTGCAGTGTTGATATGCAAAAGAAGGCAAGAGTCTTAGTCCTCAGAAGCTAACCGTCTAGGGAACAAGGTACATGCAAATGTGATACAATCATGGAACTGTGAAAGAGAAAAGTGTCAAAATGAGCATGAAAAAAGTAGGTGCTAATTTTTAAAATAGATTGGTCATAGTGAGCTGTAATAAATGGCCATGGCTTAACAGAAAAGACTGTACTTGGGTAGAGTTTTGAAAGTGGAATGGATTTGGACAGGGAGAGCAGAGATCTTGCATGAGAGAGTCACTTCCTTCACCCATGACAGACCTTACTTAATCCGGCCTGTTCCCGTTGAACCTGGAAGCAGTATTAATCATTCTCAATATAGTGTTGCAGGAAGACACTACATTTTGTCACAGATATCATTAATGTTGAAAAATGTTTACCATCTCTGATTTGTAGAGAGAAATTAAGGAAAGGGCATTCAAAGCATAGAGTAGAACATGTACAAGAGATTGGCCTTGGAATTGTGTTGTAGGAACAATAAAAAGTCAGGATTTACACTGAGTAATAGGGGAAGGGAGGTTGGGTATTACAGTGTGGCCTAATAAAAGATGACCATAGACACCCAGTTTAAGATATTTCTCTCACTTCATTATTGACAATCAGTGGATTTTTCTTTAAACCATTTTTTGAGATATGGTTGATATACAAAAAGCTGTATATATTTAGCATACATAACTTAATAAGTTTGGAGGTAAGTATATATCTATGGAACCTCACCTGAAAACTTACCTTCAAAAGGTTCCTCCAGCCCTTATCTATCTATCTATTTATTTTTTATGTGATAAAAACACATAATATAAGATCTACCCTTTCAGAAGAAATTTAAGTATACAATACGTTATGGTTATCTATAGGATATGTGCTGTACAGTTAATCTCTAGGGCTTACTCATCTTATATAACTTAAACTTCATACCCTTTGACTAATACTTGCATTTCCTCTTCTGCCCCTGGCAACCACTGTTCTACTCTCTGCTTTAAGAGTTTGACTATTTTAGATTCCTCATATAAGTGATATAACGTAGTATTTATCCTTCTGTGTCTGGCTTCTTTCACATAGCATAATATCCTCCAGGTTTATCCATGTTGTTGTAAGCAATGGATTTTTTAAGGCAAGAGAATGACAAGATAATGAAAGTAATGTTGGATTTTCACATAAGATTGATAGGAAAGGGAACTTACGTGGTGTCTTGTCATTATTTAAAGCTCAGTGTGTAAAACATTTCCCAATATTTTTGGAATTTTCCAGCTTATGTGGCAGAGCTCATCTCTCACTATGGAATGCAAGAACACTCACTATCGAGGGTCCATTGCAGGAAGGGAATGGACACATGTTCTCCAAGGCTACCGTGAAGAAGTCGGGTCCACACTGGATTTAGTCTGGGGTGGGTGCCAGTCAGTACTACCCGCAGCCACACCGGTAGCAGAGAGAGCTCCTTCCTGTATCTAGAAGGCAGGAGCAGCAGTGCGCCTTATCAGGGTCAGCAGAAATTGCAGGGTTTGGGCTAGTGCTGTGCTCAGCAGAGGCAAGAGCATCAGCAGTTCTTGGGAATTGTTACGCTGCAGCTCCAGGCTGTTTAGCCACCAACCACAGTTTTGTGCCCTTGCAGCGATGTTCTGACTACCCTTCCCACAATGAATAAGTTGACCAGACTTGGCTTCTGATGCTTGTAGATCTGATCCAGGGGAATTCTAGGGAGGAGAAGAATTAAAATAATTTAGCCATGTGAGCTCCTGAGCAAGTGTGGTAGGACAAATAATTTTCAAGGAAAGATGAAAGTTTTGGTGTCTGATTGTCTATAAGAATACAGGGTGGGAAGGTTTTTAAGTGTTGGGGTGAGCTAGTGGAAAAATACTGGACAATATTAGTACAGAAGTTGATTGATGGGTTGTGTTGAGCACATGGAGTTATTACGACTTCGCAAATGTTGTTTTCTGCGATTAGGCCGTCTGTGTGCGCTGATTGGGTCCCACTGTGTTAAGCTGTCAGTCTCGCACAGAGACGGAAGATAGGGGTGTCACCATCCTTGATTTAAAAGAGATGGCTCCCAAGTCCATGAGAAAGACATTACTACATGGCAGAACTGGGAAGACTCTTTTAAAAAGATTTACAGAGAAAGAATTTACAATTAAAAGTTTTCTCAAGTAAATGCTCTAATGAACAGTGGGAAGGGGCCTTCTAAAGTTCACTCATGTTGAGGGTCACGCCTGAATTCCTAATCACTTTCCTGGTCAACTACAGGAGGAGAAACACAAGAAAAAGTGAAGTTATTTTTATTTCCCACTAGATTGATGGAATGGGTTCACAGAGTCAGAAATATCATTACAGAAAGTACAGAACTCTGACTTCTTGCACACCTGGGCTGGCTACTGAGATTCATTAACACATATTAAAGAGTAATTATTTTTTTCCTATTTATGTACTCCTTAGAGAAATTTTTAAAGACTTACTATTTACAACCCTCCCAAACTATAACCAGAGTCACAAACTAATTATTACTAATCACTAATTCCAAAGTTTTACCAGTATTATTTTTTGGATTTACATATCATCTTTTTCAGTATTTTTTTATTGAGGTACATACAGTAAAATGCCCAAATCTTGGTGTACAGAAATCACAAAATGAAAGGTGAGTGAAAACATATTAATAAATTCCAATAAAATGGCTCCTCAATTACATTTATTTCCCATTTCCCAAAGTTTACTGATTAGTCCATAATGTTAGTAGCTCCATAAATGTTAATAAAACCATAAATTGATATTTGATTCTATTACCTTTATCAGAAGTCAGGGAAATTTAAATTATGAGGTTAAATTTCCATTAAGTATCCAAAAGGAAAAAAAAGTCAAAATTAAATTGATTAGATGTTTTCTAATTACTGAAAGTTGATTTCCATTGGACACAATTTTCTTTAATTCTTTTTCTTTAATCTGAGTTAGAACTTTAATCTGAGTATATATTTTTTTTAGGGATAACTGTCAGTCTCTTAAAAAAACTAAATAATATTACATGCCAAGATCAAAGATATCTGAAGCTATAGTTGAAGTATTTATGGTTTTAGTTTTAGAATAGAATTTTAGTTTCAGTAGGCATATTTCTATTTTTATATTTGATTTGAATATGGCCTATTGTTCTTCTCTTTTTTTGTCCCCTCTCATTCACCTACTCAATTACTGATGGGGAGAAAAGTCATAAAAAGTTATTTTCTTCTTTTTTCTCTGTAGTGGACCTGTGCTCAAAAAGGAGGAAGACGGTTATATTACTATCTTTACATGCTGAATGTCCTTGGTTAGCGCACTGACAATAAAGAGTATTTATGTCCAAGTGTAGCTTTATTGATGTAGTAAATGGTTATTGAAGGTGTATATATATAAGTTGAATTTTTAAGACATCGAGCCATATGTTAAATATGTGCAGGGGTGGCTGTGTATAGATTGGTGTCCCTAAGGAATACGTCCACCTAGTTCAGGTCATTTCTATCTTGGTCAAGAAGCACAATTAGACTATAACTCTTTCATTCCTTTTTCCTTTGCTTAAGAGTTTTCAGCAGCCTGTTGTGTGGAAAAAACAGAAAACTGGTCCTGCATAAACAGTACCTTATTTAAAGGATTTAGTTTTATCTTTGTTTCTGGTTATTGTGGGTATTAATGCCAGAACTGAAAACAAATAGATTGTTCCATGGAGAATCTACTTACTGTTTTAGAAATGGGGTATAAATTTTGTGGTACAATGAGAAGATATAGGAAGGAAATTCATATTAAATGAGTGCTTCATCTAATAATACTCATCTTTCTGCAGGAAAGCATTGCTATAATTCATATTACAGATGAAGAAACTGAGGTTTAGAGAAATCTGGGTTTTGGCCAAGATTTGCAGAATGAGGTCTACCTTCTAAGTCCATAGGTGTTACCTTACAGTAAGCTGTTTCCTATAATAAGCTCACATTTATTTAGCACTTATCATGTGCCAGAAATTCTTCTAAGTGTTTTAAAGTATCAGTGCTCTCCATCACTCCTGGGGTTGAATAATTTGAGATTATGACTCACTGTAATGACTAAGAGCTCACATCATGTGGAACCATAGGACATTAAAAGGGAGTATTAAATAATTTTACAGGACTTGGTTTTTATTATCCTGATTTGGGTAATTTTCAGGAGGATTTAAGGAGGCAGGGCTTTGCTCTGGACTGGATGTTATCAGGAAGTGGGGTTAATTCTATGATTCAGCAGTGCTAATTTTACCTACAAGGAGGGAAAGCTGGAATGAGGCCTAGCTGTAATTGGTAAAGAAACAACAGTCACTCATCAAGTAAGAGAGGGGACTGTTTGGGTTATTTTGTTGTTTGGGTAATGTTCAGGTTTTTGTCTGTTTTTATGCATGATTATAGAATGCCTATGTTTGGTCTTGGCCCATCCCAATCAGAGGGTCCCCTATGACCTTTTATGAAAAATTGTTTATGTTCAACAGGAGAAAACCAAGGCCTGTTTGTTAGTACCATAGTAGTTCCCAGATGCCAAGGGCCACGTTTCTCATTCTTAGTCTCCCTTTTTTGGCCAGTGGCAGATGCAGTCAGACCATAGAACTTTAATTTATGACATAGAGATTTCACCACTGTTGAGAATTTATTGATTAGGAGTTTCTGTAGAGAATTCAATCTGTGCTTGGACGAGAGTCCTCCTGTTTCAAGATGAGTTGTTGAATTCTTTGAGGGACCAGTGGCTGCCCAGTCACACCTAAGCCCCTAACAGGCTACACTGGCTGAATGTTACATAAGCAATGGTCAGAAATAAAATGATTATCAGTCCTTGAACCAAATCTTGAAGTCAGGAGCTGAGTTTATAAAACCCAGGTAGTATAGTTGCTGGGTCTGAAAAAGAGACACTGTAGCCTTATTTATCCTATCAAAATCTTGATGGAAAAAAAAACTATAAATATGTGTTAAATAAAGTTCATTAATAAAATGCAACACTTCCCATCTAGCTAAAAATGGCATTGTAGATAAATACCATTGACACTGAGAGATGTTTATGATGTATAGTTAGGAGAAAAATTCAGGTTACTAAGCAGAATATTGTCATTTACGTGTATAGAAAAATGTGTGGAAATAAGTTTATGAAATGTTAACAGTAGTTATCTCTAAGAGGTGTGTTTGTGGGAGACTTTAAACTTATTTTGTCTTTTGACTTATCTGTAGGTTCTCATTTATCTGTGGTCAAAATGTATTGTTTTTGTAATGAGTAAAAAAAGATAAATTTTTTTTTGTATAATAGAATAATGATTGATTTCCATTTCCTTTTGTATGCATTTTGTGATTTTTAAAATACCCTAAAATAAACTATCATCAATACTATTAAGTATAAAAATAAGAACCCCAAAATAAACTAACATTAAAAATTCCCAATTTATATAAAAATATGAAATTGTGAATCTAGTAAGTTTAAGAATGACTGCCAATTCAGATGCAAAGTAGTATATACAGTGCAGTGACTTCATTGCATTTTAGTCTTACATTAAGTTTTAGTGTGTCTCTGGGATTGGATTTTTGATCATCCTTCACTTTCAGTTTTATGGAGGGAAGAAGGCTCTCCTATTTCTTTCATTATTAATTCAAAATATGATATTTTGCACTTTGAGTAAATTCACAACTTGAATTTTATTTGTTGCTAAGATAATTATGGGATCCTCAAAATAATATAAAAATCTCATTCTTTTCAATGTATAAGTTCTTTTTTGGTAATTGCTTTCTCAGTTTTAATAATTTTGAATAATAGAAGTGATAGAATCTTTGTCCTATGCATGAACTCAATGGAAAATTTCCAAAAATTTCATCTTTAGTTGTTAAGACATTTACTAATTCACTTAACATATATTGTAACTGCATGGTATAGATATCTGTCACAGAACATGATAAAAATGTTACCATATATATTATCTTAATATTTTAAATAAGTAATTCATGCCAATTTCATAAACATTTTTGAGGGATTATTAATATAATTCCATCACATATAATCCTACCCGAGTCCCATTCTTATATTCCCAGAATACACATGACTTAAATACAATATATTATTTTTTAATAGGAATGGAATTAATTTGAACTCTTTATGCTGATTTTTAAGATTTTTACACTTTTATACATGAATTTATAGTTTTCTTTCTTTAGTCTCAATGTCTGAGTTATACATTAGGTTTATGCTAGATTTAGTCAAGGAATTGAGATGTTTTCTGTATTGCTTTGTTAAGAACTGTGAAAGTTCTGAGAGTTTTTCATTATTTGCAAACTAACAAGTTAGCTTGCCACAGTTTAATAGATACTAGCAGAAGACAGAAGACTCCAAGGTAGGTAGCAAAAGACAATGTATTACTTACAACAATAGCAGTGGCCAGAGTAACATGGTAGTGTTGCTTCCCTGAGCCCCAGTTCCCACAAGGCAACCAAATGCAGGCCAGGTGACGCTTGTGCATACAATGGAGTATGTTACAGTAGAACCTTGAGTTTAAGAAGCCAGATCTTGCATATGGACCTGCTAGCACCAATGTTCCAGAGGGAGAGCTCCAATATTTTTCTTATATTGGGTGGTAAATACATCTCCGCCAGTGGTAGATCATGTCTCTATCTTCCAAAGCAGCCTGTTATACAGACATCTTTGAAAAGATAGTCTGAAGCAAATTAGATGTCACAGAACAATTGTAACATTCTCCATTTGATTATAAAGATTGCTTTGCATAGTCGCATCCTGCGTGATCATTTTTTTAGTCCTGCACTAACATGTAAAGACTACATTACACACACACTATAAGTAAATCTTAGAATTTGAGTCATTTTAAACTATGATAAAATCTGTGCATATTTTTATTATAGATGACTTCATTGTTTATTGACAGTCTTTAAATATTTATATTTATATGTACTTTGTATATATATACTTCCCCATTCTTGAGCTCTTAAGTTTGCTTCATCTCATATTTAAGTATAATACAAGTCAAAATTTCATTAATGACATTTAGCTTATTCTATTTTCCCTATCCTTGAGTGACTACAATGCATTTCTATATATTTCTTTCATGTAACAAATTTGACTAAGTGTATAGTTTTGTGATACTGACTTTACCCAGTAACTGGCAGTAGGCACTACCCTTGCTGCATTGGGAAAGTCTAGGGCAAACTTGGTTTTAACATATTTTACAGAATCTGAAATAATGGAATTTGTGTTTCTTAAAAGAATGCACTATTGCCATTGAGGATTGATGGTGTCCCAAGTATTATATAAGACAAATATAATGCCACTCATTTTTCTTAAGAGTTGGTTTTACACAATTTTTTTTTATTTGGAGGAAGTCCACTGTTTTTAATGCTAAAACATCCACACATATATTATGATTCTGTACAGGAAACCTTCATGAAATTTTAAGATAAAACAATAAAAGTAATTAAAAATTCATATGTGTTGCAGGAAATTTAGATTATATTCTTCAACTTTATTGGGGATATTTTTCCCTTTCCACTGTAATTGACGCTCTCTTAAATATATTTGAGAATCACTTAGAGAAAATGTGTATTCCAGTTACCAGATTTCTTTTTTTCTTCCCATGTCTTCATTACAATTTTTTTTGGAATTACATGTCTCAGAATTCATAGTGTTACAATCAGTCTTCCTTGTACTACCAAGCTATTTTATGCTAAGATAAAGTTTGGGCATAAAGGGTTGAGAGGATTACTATACCAAGCAAAACAGAACTGCATCAGAATTAAAGAAATATCTCATTTCATTTGCTAATTGAAATTATTGGTGATTTTGGAAGTATGAAAGTTTTTTCTAACTCTACATATCCATTCACGCACATCTATGCATACAAATAAAATCTAATACTGATTAAGTACTTATATAAAGTCTGGCATTCTTCTGAGTACTACATTTATTTATTCATTTCACTTCAGTATATGTAAAAATTTGTCCTCTAGTTTATCTTAAATGTATTTTTAGCATTTCATCCATCATTAAATATTCCTTTTTGTTGTTGTTTTAATTTGTATAGTGTTCCACACATCAAAATATTTTTAACGATTTCTCTGTCCTTGCATTTTCAAGTTATTTCTAGCTTTTTATTATTGTAAATATCATTCAGCATTTACAATGTTAACATATCAACTCTACCTTTTTCCTTAACACAAATTATTACAAGTGACTTACTATGATTATTTTAAAATTATTTTTAATGCTAATGATGCATTTTTTTCCTTTCAGAAAACAAGTACCAATTCACAATAGAAAATATTTATTAGAATCATTGTTTTTCTAGACTCTAATTAACTGTATTCTAGCCCTTTAGAACATTTTTGCCAATTTCAAAAACTAATATACTAGAGATACTGGGTAATTCCAAAACCACTTTCCCATAAGATGCAACCAGTCTTCCCAAACCCAATTTATCACATGGCCATGCAGCTCTGGATGGCTGAAAGGAGTGGGTGGTTTGAGACTACTGGCTCAACACAAGTTGTATTAATCAGATTTTATTCTAGTAAGTAAAACTGAGACGTGAAAACTAGATGACTTAACTGAAAGATCTAAGCCAGATACCACTTTAGGACAGTAATGATTGGCCATGCACAATTAGATGATTAAGTGGAGAAGTGAATCTTCAGAAAAACAATAAAGTAGATGCCCTTAGAAAAAGAGCAAAAGAGAATATGAGGTTCCAGGAGGATAAAGAAAGACCAAGGGACTGGCAAACTGATACTTAACTACATCTCTGGATCCTTGATATTCTTTCTGATAATGAGTTCCATGAAATTATTCTGTATCCCTTTAATTGAGCTAGTGAACAGCCTGTTTTTAACCTTTGCCATAATGGAATTCCTTCAGATATATTTATTAACAGATAAAGTAGGGAGACAGTCAGAGGTTATTTCTCACTAGATCTCTGAATCAGTATTATCAGCAATCCACTCACCTACGTAGGCCAATGTAACAATTTTCTGGGCCACTGTGGATTTCCTATGTTCTCAGTGGACATTTGGGAGTTGCTGTGATCACCATTCCATAGGGTCAGAAGGATCTGGGTAGAGCCCCTTGTGGGACAGGTGATGTGGCTGAAATGCAGTGGATGGAAGGTCAGGGTCAAGCTGTCCAGATATCTTAGAAAGGAAGAATGGGAAAATGAACCATCTAATATTAATTAGGAAATCCCCATGGTAACAGAAATAGAAATGTGGATTGTGTTGTACCGTTAATGGAACAGTTTCTGGAGATAACAATGGTGATGAAATGTTCTTTGTGAGAATGGTCCCATTCCCCTTCAGGCTTTGTTGCTCATTAGGAA
Organism: Smutsia gigantea; assembly: GCA_032199065.1. Taxonomy (NCBI): domain Eukaryota; kingdom Metazoa; phylum Chordata; class Mammalia; order Pholidota; family Manidae; genus Smutsia; species Smutsia gigantea. The sequence continues at coordinate 568,341 of JAVSCE010008525.1, read as the reverse complement.
AAAAACAGGAGAGGTTAAGAAGCCTAGGTTCTGGTTTTTGTTTCTATATATCTGCATGCATTTTAGCAAATGAATTGGCTTTCTTATAAATTATTTTCTTTAGTAAGTTGGGAGGAAAAATATCTGATTTCCACATTTCACAAATTCATTAACTGGGGAAAGGATATAAAGGATCTAAAAATGTTCTAAAAATTAAGGCACTATTGTCACTGATTTATTATATTGTTATGTGGGAGAGACCATCTTATTAAAATTTGACCACTACTATTAGGTGGTCAAGTTAACATTGGCGTTCACAGTAAGTCCTACACAATTCAGTCTGAAAAGGTTAGCAGAATCCTGATGAGGGCTTATTGTTGAGCTTGGCAGTTAGTAGCACACTGAAACCTACTATTAACACTCAAAAAACTGCAAAAATGTATACTTGGCAAGAGGTTTGGGCCAGTTGACATTCAGTTATTTTCAGCTGGCTGAACATGGCTAAGTCTTTAATTTAGTATTTTTTGGGAAAAGATTAAACAGCTTTTTGGATGTTTTTAATCAAGATCACAGTTAGACGTTTATTTCAACTAGTTGAATTAGCTAATGGAGCGTGCTCCGGTGGTACGCTGAGTGATCAGGTAACAAAATAACAAGAAGATAAAAATATATTTCCTAGCAATTATTCCATCAGATATTTTAGTCCTCATGAGATACTTCAGACATTCATGTCTGAGTGCATATTTTAGATTAATAATCATTTTTATATTATCTCCACATTGACTATTTTTGAAGAATTGCATTATGTCTGGATGACACTGCAGCTAGTTCAAGGTACATTTGTGTTATTCTTATCTTTAAAAATTTCTATAAAATGTAATTTAATATCATGATCCTGTGTAGAATGAGTATATATTTTTGATTCATAAAATAATTCTAAGAAAATTATGTAATGGTGAAACGGTTTAATTTCTCAAGGATTTTATTATTTATAAATGCTGATGAACATGGCTATTAGCCAAATTCTTGCTTCAAGACCTATATAGCCATATTAAATCATAGTTAGAAACTCCAAATAATGTTTGTGGTGATAAAGCATGGAAGTAATTAGCTTCATACACTGTACATTTCATTCTAATAATAAGAATCATTTAATTCATTTAAATGTGTGGAGTCTCTTCTTCTTAGTTTCAAATGTCTTTTCATTAAATACTCTCACCACTGTGAAATTGTTGTTCTCTGATATTCCATTTTGAAATTACTTCAAAATTTTTCCAGTTTAGTTAATTCTGCATAAGCGTACCTAGATTCCTTTCTGTAGAGCTCTTATAAGAGTCCTTCTATTCTGTATAATTAATATAATATTACAGTCATTCCATATCAACCTCTTAATCAACATTATCCATGATATAAGAAAAGTAAGACCTAATTTTGCAGTTAAAACCCTCAGTTCAGTTGGAAAGCTTCATCTTACCATGAACATAAATAGATGTGGACTTTTAAAAATTAAAAAATTAATTACTGACAAGGGTAGAAATATTTTAATTTGAAAATTTCATAAATCCAAGGGAATTTCAGTGCTTCCCTCCCTTCCCCACATCTAACATAAGTTCAGAAAATTCATCATGAGGACAACTAGAATTTCAGGCTAAATCATTACAAAAGAAATTATTTTTTTTCCTCAGTGACTTAGTAAAATTATTAATCATATTTATATTTTAACTGACAATATTGTTTTATTCTTTGGAATTTTTTTATGTCAAACAAACATTAAACATCAACTAGATGATTACAGGTTATCTGAGAAGTTGTTTACCTGTGTTACCATTGGAGGTAGTAGAATTCACTGGAAGCTCTACTGCAATTTTCTCCTCAGGGGAATTACTTTGTAAGTTCTGTGATTTTATATGTATATCTGGCCAGTGGTAAGGGTGGTTTGGGTTTAGAATAATTTGAAAGGAAGGAAACACATCAGATTGTCTCAACAGTCTAGCAAGAAATATTCAGGCTTAAATCTAGTTAGAGTGGTGGCAGTGGAAACTGACAGTACAGAGAGTACAAAAGAAAATGTAACAGGACTTGGCTAGCAATTGGTTTGGTAGAATAAATAGTGAGATAAATTTATTCACTTGTAATAATACAAGGAGAGCCAAAGTATAAACTGAGATAAGTAACAGGCTTGAGACCAAATCAAGTAGGAGGAAAAGTTATTAATTGGGTAAAGACAGAATTGGAGGCAATGCCAGCATGCAAGATAATAGCCTTTACATATATTCACATACTGCTTGACTTGGAACTTGGTTTTTGAGTCTTGTGTATTTAAAAAAAAATGGTGAAAAACCTCCCATGGTATGCATAGCCCTGATAAAAAGGAATTGTACAGTTTAAACAAAATAAAATACTCCTATCTTAGTAACCATCTCCTCCTGCCATAGAGATTTTTACTCTGGTGTAGTTTTAGCCAAACTATGATAAATTGCATCATCTTTGAATTAAGCTGTAATTATATGTTCAGTCATTAAGCAAATATTTATCAAGTGCAGTTATGGCTTTGTAAATAATAGAAAATAAGACAGAAAATGTTCTTATACCTATGGTCCTTTTCGACTAAGAAAGAAAACAAAAAGTAAATGTGTAAATAAAGTAGTTTTAGCTACTGTTGAATTCCATGGAGAAAAGAACCCAGAGCATTATGGTGGTTAAAGAAGATTTCTCTAATATCAGAGCTGAGTGTAAAGAAAAATACAGGATGAGCCGTGCACAGATCCTGTGCTGTAAGAGAAGAGCTAGTGCAAAGGGCCGTGGCAAGAAGACCCAAGTGTGTGTGCTAGAGGGACCGTATGGTCCATTACTCAGCTTTAGGAGACAGAGCCAGAAAGAGTTTGAGGATGGATCACCATGACCTTTTGAGTCTTTGTAAGGGGTTTGGAGTTGAGCTCCTGGAGAGTTCAAGCACAGTGGTGACACTGCTTGTTTCACTTTTTATCTAGATTTCTTCTGCTGCTGAGGAAAGTAAAGATTGGAGGAAAGTAAAAATACTGAAACTATTTGCAGTAGTATCAATAACAATGATGTCTGAATGTTTACTATTGCAAAGCATCTCATTTAATCTCAAAAGAGCCTACACTTTAGGTACTATTGTGTAATCACAGTTTAGAAGTGCAGTCACAAAGGCACGGGAGAAGTAAGTACGCCCAGGCCACACAGTTAGCAGTGGTGGGGCCCAGACAAACCCAGGTACGCTGATCCTGCAGCCTTCTTCACCACCACACTCTGCTCCTACCTCTGGGAGTTCAGATTCATTACGGCTTGCTAAAACCCAATGAGTGATATTAAACAAATCTTCAGAAATAATCTTATCATGTGAAAACCACTGTCAGTGGGAAAAGCTGGATATAGAAAATACCAACATTTTTGTAATGAAAGATGAGATGAGACTGAATAATCAAACCTTAAAGTTTTCAGGACAAGCTGTTCTCTTACAAAAGCTTTCCTTTGCCTATATTTAAGCCAGCATTTATATATTTCACCTCTATTTTCCTCGCAAACATCTATTTTAAGCCATATATGGATTCAGACTGCAATGAGATTATTTGGAAAATTTGTTAATATGGAAATTGCAGTGATCTCATCTTAAAAGCTTAGGGAATTCAGTATAGAAGATCCCCACACATAAAGATTCAAATATACACTTACCCCAATGACTCTTCAGCCAAGAATTTTCTTTTTTAAAGCACTTCCAAAAATAAAACAAAATTTGGATGAAGCTTACAAAGCATACTTGTTCTGATAACATAAATGGCAAGTGGAAAAGTAGTGGTGAATGACTAACACAAGTCCATTAAACATGACACTATGTGGTTTAGTCACAAGTGGCTAGGAAATATAATTGCCTCCATACAAAGTGCGAATGACCCACAAGTAGCTGGATTCTGGGAAGCCTGAGGAGACATATATACAAGTTAACTAAGTGACTTAAAATCTGTCTGTTCACTTTGGCCCTTGTATGGCTAATAATATGGACAAGTGATTTGTACATGGTAACTAATAACAATTCTGGAGATGACTAAGGTTGGTCCTAACCTTCCAGCCCCTACCCAGGAAATGGATGCTGATGAATTTCTTTCTCTGAAATACTGTCTGAAGAGATTCACTAAGCTTTTTTTTGAACCATAAATGAAAGGAAAAAAAGAGGATAGTCAAAAATTTAACATAACTGTATGCCAGATTGCATACAAGACCATCTTTATTGTAGAGAAAAAGTAAAGCTTTTATCTATATTGTATAAGTAAATATTCATTTAAAATGGTAGCAATTACAGGATTTCTGACTAATACTGATTTATTTTTCTAACAAAGCTTAAAGCAATGTGATTTCATATAACAGCTGTATCTATTTTGTAGACCAAGTCCTAGAACTTTGTATTGGCCTTTAACAAAATAACTTCTAGCAATTCTTCATACCTTTTGACAGATAGTTCCTATTTCCCTCTGTACCTCCACTCTAGAAGCCACAAGACAATTATAAAATGTCATCAAGATTGAAGAGCAAGATACATTCTTTCACTCTGTTTGAAAGGTCTGCTGCCTATATGACTTCAGAAATTTTTGTGTCTTTCAAGTTGGGAACTTAGAAATTCGTATGTTGAATTATTCTTTAAAAAAAAGCAATGCATCCAGTAATTGACTAGTAAATTAAGTGATAATTAGGAATGCTGCTGGTTTTTAAAAATTACACTAAAATATTAGTACTTTGCAACAGGTTTTAAATAGTGAGTAAAGAAATAGAAAAATAATAGAAGTGAAAGCTTATATAATATTTTAAAATACATTTTTTGTCCTTTAGTGTTTTTAAATAATTAAAAATTTAAAAAGCATTATTGTTCTATTTACTGGCACCAATACATATATGTGTTTTTCTTTAAAGCAGAGAAAGTGAAATTGTCTTTATCAAAACTAAAGTTGTAAAATTCTGTGATAACTTAGAGTTATTACACAGGAAAAAAACTGGACTCTAAAAGAAAAGCCCTCGAAATATGGACTATAGACTGGGTAAACTACAAGTCAAAATATTTAAATCATGTATTTTATATCAAAGAATATTCTGTAGCTTTAAAGACAAAAAATAGGAAATGAGGTGAACATCATATTGGGATTTAAAAAAGTAAAATTTGATTTTGAAAGACAACAAATAGTCCAATTTCAAACAGAGGCCATTTAATTCTGATACAGAAGAAAGAGTTTTTAATCTGTTGTGTTTATCTTCATGGTTTCTTTTTTCTATTATTATTTTCTGTCACCTAGGGTTCATCAAAGCCCTAAAGATTTGTGAGGCTTATCATATGGAACAATAAAGCTATTTTTGATTGAGTAGTCTTCTTTTGGGAAACTTTATATTATAAAGTTCCACCTAAAGTTGTAGTGAAATTCAAAACTTCTTGAGGCCTGTTATTATACTGCTGTTTCAGATGCTCGGTAGCCCTCAGTGATGGAAGACTCTGTAAGATGGTGGCAGGAAAGAAGAAGACCTTTGGAATTAGACCTGTGTTTTAATCCTGGAGCCAAAGTAACAACTGCCAAACTTAAAAAAAAAAACCCACAAATTTAATCTGTTGGCAGGGTTTTTTGATAAATCATTTACATCCTTATGACTCCAGAAAAACTGCTGCTTTTTATCCGCAAACCACTAAATAGTTTTACTCGCAAAATGAAGTTATAATTTGATGTATAGTTAAAAAAATAATATCCAGGAAAAGTTTGGAAACAGTAAGAAAGAAAATTACATCTTTCTCTACTTTATAAAAAACATACTCCAAAGCTCTATCATATTTGGTCAAAAGTGCACAAAATCAGAGACCATCTAAATCCTAGAACTCATCTTCAATTTGAGAAGGAAATGCTGTTGAAATGATACAAGTGCCTCTATATCAGTGATGTTGAATAGATAATTTGTTGTTAACTGTAGCATATAAAATATCATTTTTTTATTTCTTCATTACTCCTTTTCTTCATTTGCTCATTTAATAAATATTTATTTTAAGCTCAGTATTGTAAAGATCTGTGGTAGATGCTGGAACATCTGGCCAGCATATGGTTAGGAGATTGACATTTTAAAAGACACATAAGAAATAACATGACAAGGATTTTAGCTATAAGAAAAAAAAATAGGAAAAACTCTTAATCTTACTGAGCAATAAACAGCATGCAGACAAATTTGTTTTCCATGATTTACTCAGTCACTCGTTCATTTATTCAATAAACATTTATTGAACACGTGTCGAGCACAGTGCTAGCTACTGGAGTTCAAGTCTTTAATTGTCTTTACTACCTCATCTATGGCATTTTGCCTCACTTATTACACCTCAGGTTTTTCCTAATTTTAAATCAAAATACTTGTTTGAATTTTGATAATGGAAAAGGTCTACTTTGTCCTCTTCACCCAGGTTTTTCCTTTTTTAAACAATTTGCTGAGAATTGTTATGTTTTTAAAGCTTTATCTTGTAACTTAGGATCTTCCTTAGAAAAGGAATCCTTCTTCTCAAACTCAACCCTGTGGCTAAGAGTCCACCATATAAAGACATTTCCAAATTCCTTTCTCCATCTATAAATTGTTCTAAAATTCCTTTTTTGCAAGTCCAAAAAGAAAAGTACAAATGGCTAGTATGCAAAATGTTCTACATCTTAATGCAAAATGTTCTACATCTCTAAGATTCAGTTATTTAAAATTAATGTGAAGTACTGTTTTTTTGCTCATCAGTTGGACAAAGGTAAAACAATACTGTCTAGAAACTTAAATGATGCTGGCATGTTTATTAACTGATAGCAAAATCATCAACAATAATAATTAAGCTCAGTTTGGTAAAACATTCTAGATTGACAGCTGTTTTGGGGTTTTTTTTGTCCTTTTAAATGTTGCTTCTCTTCTTACTTGCACTGTTTCCTATTAAACTTCTCTGTCATCCTTATTTTTGTTGCTCCATACACGTGTCTTTTTTCTCTGGCTGTGTTTAAAATCTTTTTGTCACTGGTTTTGAACATTTTATTATGTTGTAAATTTCAGTAGTTTTTTTTTATGTTTCTTGTGCTCAGGGTTAAGTTTTTTTGTGTCAATGGATCTACAACTTAATGAAGTTTGGGAAACTGTCAGTCATTGTTTTCTCAAATATTTTTTCTGCCTTATACCTCCTCTCTTCAGAGATCCTGATTACAGCATACTAGGCTACTTGAAGTTGTTCCACAGCTCAGTACTCCACCTTGTTTTCATCTTTTAGTATTCTTTTTGTCTCCGTATGTTTCATTATAGGAAGTTTCTATTATAATATATTCAATTTCACTAATCCTTTCCTTTGCAAATCTGTCTTATGTTAATCTCATCCAACGTAGTTTCTATGTCAGACATTGTGGATTTTATTGGTAGAAGTTTGAGTGATTTTTTAATATCTTACATGTTTCTACCTAAATTTTGAACATCTGGATTAGCTGCAGCAACTATTTTAGTGTCTTTTCTTACTATATCCATGTTACTTCTGGATCCATTATTAATTGATTTTTTTCCCTCATTATGAGGCATGTTTTCCTTCCTCTTTGCATACCTCATAATCTTTGATTGGATGCCAAGCATTATGAATTTAACTTGTTGAGTTCTAGGTGTATTTGCATGTCTATAAATCTTCTTGATCTTTGTTCTGGGATAGAGAGAAATTTCTTGGAAATAGTTTAATCCTTTTATGACTTGTTGGGCTGAATCAGAGCAATATTTGGTCTAGGGTTAAATATTCCCCACTGCGAGGAGAAGACATTTCTGAGTACTCCACCCAATGCCCCATGATTATAAATGTTTCAAGTCCGGCTGTTGGGAAGAATTACTATTCCTGGTCTTCTTTGAGCATTGGAGACTGTGCCCTGTAATCATTTAGGATTGGTGTAGTTTCCCTATAGAGATGTGCCGATCAGCCCTCTGCTAAATATTAGAGGTGGGCTCTCTGCAGATCTCCACACTTTTCTCTCTGTGTAGCTTTTTCTTCGTTGGCATCTTACTCTGTGAACCCCTGACCTTTTGGTGTCCTCACACCCTCAGCTCTGTCTCCTCAATTCAGGAAGTACACTGAGCTCTCTCAGGGCTCCATCTCTCTGTGCTAATAACCTGGAAAATGTCAAGGCAGTAAACGAGGCTAATGTTATGGCAACTAATAGCACTCATAGAAGCCTCTGCAATTTAGGGTGCATAAAGCTGGAGCTTTACTATTTTCACACTCAGTCCCACTCTGAGAATGGTTTCCCAGAATTGGAAAGGATATGTGGATTGGGGAGATGTCTAGAAAAAAAAGCCTTTCTAATCTTATCTATCATTTATCTAAACATGGTTATGTACTTACAGATATATGGAGTAAAACAAATATCTATGAATATAAAAGTCATAAGGATCTTAAAAATTCACGGAGTATTAAAATAGTTTGCATTTAGGATTGAAATGTCTGAGCAGATCTTAAGTATATACTAAACTATTAAAAATGATAATGACCAGTTTATATTTCATTGAAACTGTGTATCAGAGTGAAAGAAATTAAAGCGAAAGTGTAGACTGAATTGTAGATACCAAGTTCTTTTGTTTCACAATATACTGAATTTAGAATCTAATGAGAAAACTGGTAAATAATTTTGTATATATTTTTAAGTAAATTATAGAATCACTGTGAATCAATGATGACATCCATACAGATAATTGGAAGTGAGTAGAAACAACTTTAGAGAGAGCAGTCTTTTAAGAGGATATTTGTGGGTCTCACAGAGGACTCACCATTTAAATACTTTGGAGCTTTTGATTAACCTCTTTACCTAAATTCTAGGACCAAAATTCAATTGTTCACTCAATTGCATTTAGTAGGAAAATAATCATAGCCACTAAGTAAAAAGTGTGTATTTTGTATGTGACTATCAATCACCATGCCACCAGATTATTTTTTATGAGTTACACTTATAGCATTATAAATCAAGTTTATTGAAGTGTAGGTAGATGGTGATAAGATGCTCCAATTTTCAATATAATATTATATGACTTCTGGTAAATTTATGCACCTGTTTTAAACAACCACAGTCAAGATGCAGAAATTTCTATCACTAAAATGTTTCCCTGTGTGTCTTTGCATTTAACTCTCTTACTCTTGGACCCCATCTACTGTTGATTCATTTCTGTAACTATAAATTAATTTTGAATGTTTTAAAATTTTATCTAAATGGGATCATATTATTTGTGCTTGAAAAGGCCAAACTTCATGCTTTTTATTAAAATGATCTATATTCATTTTAAGTAAACTCAAACAATATAAAAAGGAGCAAGTAATATTTCAATATGTCATTCCAAGCCATACCACCAGTTTTGTTCATGTTATCATCTGATTATGACTTTTCTTAATCTAGATATATTTCTATTATTTAGAATTGTTTTAATGTTTATTTTATTCCCTGAATTAATTCATGTTTTTAGTGTTTGCCTATTTCATTTAACTTGTCTAGGTATGTTATGAGTCAAAATGTCTTTCCTAGAATTCTTAAATAAATTATGCCATGTTTTCTGGCATTGATTGTTACAGAAGTGAAGTCTTGAGATCAGTCTAGATTTAATTTTTCTCTCTTGTGTTTACTTTTCTGTAACTTCATGTCAGTCTTCCTTTATCTTTTTTTAAATTGAGGTACAATTGACATATAATGTTATAGTAGTTTCAGGTGCGATTCAATGTTTGTATACATTGTGAATTGATCTCCACAATAAGTGTAGTTTCCCTTTGTCACCATACAAAGGTTGTATAATATGCTGTACAATATTATTGACTACAGTCACCATGCTGTGCATTACATCCCCATGGGTTATTTATTTTATAACTGTAATTTTTATCTTTTGACCTCCTCCTATTTTGTCTGCCCCTACTCTCCCTCCCCTCAGGTAACTGCACCTGTGAGTTTTGTTTTGTTTTTTGGTTCTACACAGAAGCAAAATCATATGATAGTTGTCTTTTTCTTTCTGCCTTATTTCACTTAGTGTAATACCCTCAAGGTCCATCCATCTTGTCACAAATGGCAAGATTTCATTCTTTCTTAATGGCTGAGTAATATTCCATTGTATTTATGTTCCACATGTTCTTTATCTGTTTGTCCATCTGTGGATACTTTAGTTGTTTCCATATTTTGGCTGTTGTGAATAATGATGCAATGAACATAGGGGTGCAGATAGCTTTTCTAATTAGTGTTTTTGTTTCTATAGATAAAAACCCAGAAGTGGAATACTGGATCATGTAGTAGTCCTACTTTCAGATTTTTGAGGAATCTCCATACTGTTTTCCATAATGGTTGTACCAATTTACATTCCTACCAACCATTCATGAGGGTTCCCTTTTCTCCACAGTCTTGCCAACACTTGTTATTTTTTATATTTTTGATAATAGCCATGCTGATAGGTGTGAGATGATATCTCACTCTGGTTTTGATTTACATTTCCCTAATGATTAGTGATGTTAAGCATCTTTTAATGTGCATGTTGGCCATCTGTATGTCTTTTTTGGAAAAAATGTCTCTTCAGATCTTCTGCCAGTTTTTCCACTGGCTTGCTTTTTTTGTTATTTAGTCCTTTTTATATTTTGGATATGTTAACCCCTTATTGGCTATATGATTTACAAATACTTTCTCCCATTTGGTTGCCTTTCATTTTGTTGATGGTTTATTTTGCTGTGTAGTAGCTTTTTAGATTGATGTAGTCCCACTTACTTATTTCTACCTTTGTTCTCTCTATGTTTTCACCTCATTCCAATTTTTTAATTATCTAATTTTGAGCCCATTTTACATTATGTTGATTTTTATGTTCTTCTGTAGCACTTATAATGAGCTGCTTTTATTTCTTAGGTGATATTTTCTTCCATACTGAGTTCTCTGTCTCCCTTCTGCAATCTCATTTGTTATTTTTCTTCTTTTGTTCATTCCTTCCTTCAAATATATGTATAGTATGTTTGCAAAATTGGCATGCCATTACTTTCATTTATCTCAGAGATAAAGATATCTTTGTCCAAATTCTTTATTTGCGCTGATGAAGTGTGAGAGATATCTCCTTGATACCATAGTATCTGGGACTAACTTCCTTTCCTTCCCCAAGCTACCACTTGTTTATGTTCATTTTTCTGAGGTTTGAGATTCATGGGCGCACAGGGAAAGCTGAATGAGGAGGTTCCTCTGATGACTCCGATTTTTCTTCTGAGACCCTTTTGCATTCCTGTTAGCACAGCCTACCCCATCCAGACAGGAGCATAACCTCAGTTGGACAGACCCAACTATCACCTTTTCCTACCACCTTTAGAAATGAGAATGGCTAGAAGAAGTTTTGCTTGGTGTTTTGGCCATGGACATAGGCATGTATGGCTGAGCCACTCTTTCCTCTTGGGAACCAAGGTACTTATAAGAGGCATGGGCATGGGTTCTGGTCTGTTCTTGGATTCTATTAACTTTTACAAGGGTGGTCTTCACGTGGGAAGGTCTGAAGATTTCTGCTGTGGTTGTTAAGGCATGAGCCAAGGAGTCTAAATTGATAATTTAGTATTGGGAAGCCCCCTATCTTGCAGGTGTATATTACATCCTCCTGCGTCATTTTATCTGTAGTAGGACAATTTCTTTTTGTCTTATACACTTTATTTTATCTTAGTTTTGACAGATTCAGAGACTGGTTAAGGAAAAGAAAGGTATTATTCACTGGGGTCTCTATAATCTCCATTGTCTCCTTTCCTGCTGGCATAGTGTCCTAGAGAGTAGGAAGCCCTGGATATCCCTCTTGTCTCTGTTGTAGTTCACAAAGCAATATTATCAGTTTTTACTTATGAAATCTTGCCACTTGACCTTTCTCATTATTGAGTGTTTTCCCGCCAGTTCAGAAAATTAGAAGATACTCATGAGAATACTGTACTTATATTTACATTCATTCCATTAAGGCAGGGATGGTAACAATGGAAGAGCTGAACACTTTGCAAACCCAGAACTTTGTTTCTTGTTTTGACAATTATATTACAAAATTACAGGTATAAGATTGTAAGTCCTTTCTTTTTTAACTGCTTGTGGGTAAAATTGTAACATTTCCAGAATATCTCGCCTGGCTTTATTTACTACATCTGCATTTCAACAGGCACTCAAGGGTGAGAGAAGTATGGCTTTAGTGCATTTGCATCATTCCAGTGGTGGAGAGAAGTTTATGTCCAAATCAATGGGTAATTATCTGGGCAAGGAGGGCTTATCTACACCCGAGAGTTGAGGGGAGGGCTGGTTTTGCTGCTGCTGGAACAGGAAAGAGTGAAGGCCCCAGGCTGCAGTTTGTAAGCAATAAATGGATTTTAAATTTTATTTCTCCCTTGGACTGATTTCGGTTTTTAGAGGTATTTTGCCCTGCGATTTCCTTTCCCCAGACTTACACTGCTGCTCTGTATATTTTTACTAGATCTTCTTGTATATTGTGCATTTTATTAACTAGTGGATTCAGGAGATTCTGAAATCTTATTATGTTCTTCCAAAATTTCCCAGATAGAATAAAGGATATTGAAGTTTAAAGTAGACAGATGTTCATAATGGAGTTTGGATATAATTTCCCAAGTCTTGTGATCCTTATCATGTCATGAACTTCATTGAATGAATTATGCTACAGAAATAAAGATAGGCATTTCATGTTCCAAATCATCCAAGCAAGATAATCTTCGCTTTTCCTTCCATTCCTTGCCTTGTAAAAAGAAAGACACTTAACTAGAAACACACTTGTTTCCAGAAATTATAGGAAGTAATCTCAAAGAGACTTCTAACTATACCTTAATATTTTTAGATGTTGAAATAAGCTGGTGATCAAAGATTATGTTAAATAATTGGCAAGTAGTTGCTAGAGAATAAGAAACACTAATTAGGCTCTTGCAGAAGGCTTAATCTGTGCCAGACTCAACTCAGCAATCCTCTTACCCAAAAGGTAACTTATTAATGTTAATTATTATTTATTTTTACCTAACTGAAGAGTCTCTAATAACCATAGAGCAACATTAAGCAAATAGGAAACATAAAGGATAGCATAACAAATAAGTGAAGATCCCCAATCACCTTTGTTTGACCTCCTAAATCTGTTGTCCTTTGGGTCCCAGTTTTATCATCAGTGTTGGGAAATACAGAGGTGTCCTGAGCTTCTAACAGACCTGTGCTTTCTTTTAATTTTCTAAGGTAATTTACAACAAGAAGCATGTGAAGGCACTATAGGGTTCTAAAGATTTTCAGTATATAATGCAGAATATTTAGCAAGGGACAAATTACCAATGTATCTGTATATTTCCAGAATGTGAGGATAAAGAAAATGATGACAATATGGGTAATTTAATCACAGTGACCACTAGGCAAGCTCATTAGCAATCAAGCCACCACAAAAGACTGCAAGGGGAAAAATTGCTTTTCGTGTTCAGCCTTGCTATTTGAAGTGTGGATGTGTCCCGGTGGGTGGATAAATGGTTGAATATTAATCATCCTTGCCTTCCTGGCAAAGCTTCCTGGCTTTTTTGGCTGTGACTAGTATACTAGTTAGCTTGTTTTCCAGACTGGCAGCTGCCCATCCCCTCGAGAAGCACTCATGCATCTCTTTCCCTGCCTAAGGGAAAGTTTTACTTTTCCAAGCTTCATCTACACTTAAATCGGTGAAAGCAAAGCCTACTCATTAATGCTCTGTGTTTCCATCTCATTCATCAGGCTTCAGCCTGACATCCTGGGCTGCCCCAGTAGAGTTTATTATTCCCATTCTTGGCCTGAGCTGCTCCAAGCCAAATTTGCCAAATGTTTAATAACCCTTCCAGCTAGCTTCTCAATATTTAAAATATTGGTTATTTTTATCCCTACAGCACAGTGTCTTGCACATAGTAGGAACTAAGAAATTTTTTTCAGTGTATGATAAGGGACGTTGGTATAGAGTTTTCATGGTGATTTTTAAATATGATAATGTAAAGCGTACAAAATCTGTTCTGCATTGTGTTCTGAGAAGCAAAGTACATTTTTGAGGAAAGAAGGATATTTCTTTGAATTTTGTAAAATTAATATGAAAATCCTTGCTTTCCCAATTGTGTCTTCGGAACTAAGGAAAATTTAGAATGTTTCTTGCTTTGATTGTATTTCCAATGAAGAGGACTTAACAAGACTATCTGAATCATCACCTTTATCACCTGGTCTCATTTTAACATATCTTTTGCACTGCAGGGTTTCTTTTTTTTTGGTAGAGGAAGTAAACTGAAAGAAAGTCAGTGTGATAAACTACATTTAGTTCAATAGCCATAGACACCATTTAGAATCTTGTAAATTTAAACAGTATTACTGAAATCAAATTCATTTTACCAAAATGAGATAACTACTTGGGAGTACTTTCAAAACCTAGACAACTAAAAACAATTTAAAATTGTTAAATGTGGTAGAGCAATGGTTCTTTATCAGAAACATTTGATAAAAAAAAGTTAAGCTTTGCATTTATGTCCCAATCAAGTAAAGCAGCAAAAGTGAGATAAGGAAGGAATGTGTCCAAGGTGAAAATAGTGCTCCTGTAACCACAGAAGCAGTTGATGACTTTTTCAAATAATGTCCAAGAAAAGGTACGGAAATATGTGAAAAAGAATAATGTGATGGAAAGGAGGGAATCCTATGTATTGTTGGTGGGAATGTAAATTGGCTGACCTACCATGGAAAAGAAATATGGAGGTTCCTAAAGAAATTAAAAATAGAACTAACATGTAATCCAGCAATTCCACTTTGGGTATTGACCATCTTTAAGAGATACTTGCACCCCTGTGTTCATTGCAGCATTATTCACAATAGCCAAGACAGAAACAAAAGCAACCAAAGTATCAATGCATGGTTGAATGGGTAAAGATACTGTTATATTATTCAGTTATAAAAAAGAAGGAAATCTTGCCATTTGTTGATATGGAGGAATCTGGAGGGCAATATGCTAAGTGAAATAAGCCAGACAGAGAAAGATAAATATTGCATAGTATCACTTATAAGTAGAATCTAAAAAAGCTGTATGCATAGGAGCAGAGAGTAGATTGGTGATCATCAGCGGTTGGTGGATGGGAGAAGTAGGGAGATGTTGATCGAAGGATCAAATTTCCAATTTTAAAATGAAAAAGTTCTGGGAATGTAATGTAAAGCATGATGACTGTAGCTAATGACACTGTTGTATACTTAAGAGCTGCTAACAGAGCATATCTTACATGTTCTCACCACACACACGTGCGTGGGCACACACACACACAAGTAACTACATGTGGTGATGGATGTGTTAACTCACCTTATGGTGGTAGTCATTTTGTAATATATACTTGTATCAAATCATCACACTGTGCACCTTAAACTTATGCAAGGTAATCTGTCAATTATATCCCAATAAAGCTGAGGGGAAAAAAAGATGATCTTTCTGAAAAATTAACCCAGAGAAAATCAAACCAATATTAGAGAATGCCAACAGTGGCCTAAGAAAAGAATCAGTTGAATAGTTTTCTCATCACTATCAGCATCATGTTCCCACTAACAAAATAAAATACTTGAGGAATACCTGAAAATACAAATGTACATAGAAGATTTTATTTAGTTAAATAGCAGGGCATTTAGTTAGATAACCTTTTATAGTTTTCTGAAATTTCTTGGTTGTTATGAAATCTGTTAGTTCATGTACTCGCCACGTCATTCATACACCCAACCTAGTTGCAAGGTTTTTCCTGATTTTTATCTTTTTGAATAAACACTATGGCTGTGCTGACCCTGGAGTAGTCTAGATCTGGAATCAGAAGCACATAAAATGCTGACATTTTCAGATCAGAATCTTCTATTTCCAACCAACTACAGTCTGTGAAATCAGAGCTTCCTCATTGTCCAGCGTACTGTCACATTATTTTCTGAAGGACATGAACTCTGATTAATACAAATACTTTTCCTTCAGAAAGATCCGAAAACTGGATATTTTTATTTTAACTAATAATATGGGTTATGTATTAATATCCTATTGCTACTGTAACAAATAACCTCAAACTCGGTGGCTTAAAACAACACAGTTTTTTTTTTCTTATGGTTCTGGATGTCAGAAGTTCAAAATGGGCTAAAACTAGTATGTCAATAGGGCAGTGTTCTTTATGAAGATTCTAGTAATTTTATAGTGGACAAATATAGCAGATACAATGTTGACCACTAGTAATGAGACATATTGTTTTTTTATTTCCTAATACGATGCTCTAAGAAAGGTGTAGCATCATTTTTGTGGTATTCTTGCCAAAAAATAATAACCTTGGTATAATCATGAGGAAACAGAAGACAAACCAAAATTAAGGGAAATTTGTAAGGAACAAAATAGCCGACAGATGCTCTTCAAATGTGTAAGGACATGGAAGACAAAGAAGTGCCAAGGAACTGGGACAGCTTGGAGGCATTAAGAAGGCATGACAACTGAACGCACTGTGGGATCTGGGTCCAGAAAACCCAATAGAAAGAAAGCTATGTGATACTGGGAAACACAGTTTAAAAATATTGTATTAATTATTTGTGTAATTATTATTCATAATATTAAATAATTAATTATTCATATAATTATTCATCATTGTATGAAATGTTCACATTAGGGTAAACTGGGTGAAGTGAGAATGCTCATATTATTTTTTGCAAATTTTCTGTATGTCTGAAATTATTTCAAAATTAAAAAAACCTTTTAAGTGCCTTTTTAAATGCTATCAAGATACCAAAGCAGCGTAGGGTTAACCAGTGCCATGAATCTCATTTTCCATGGTTATTACATAGATGTGGTCAGTGTCTTTTTTGATGATTCTCCTGTCACAATACTCTACCTGCTGCATCTACTTTGACACTTGGCATAAGGCCAACATGTTGGGACCCATTTTCTTTCTCTTGTATACTTGCCCCACTACTAATTAGATTCCTCAGTAGCAAGATGCCTATTGCCTTGTAATCCAAACCAACAGGTTACCAATAGGTGTGGTTTCACATTGAGAATAAAATGATACTTAGAATTTATAATTTTTAGAATTAATTAAAACCTCTAATAATAAATGTTAGTGGCAGAATTCATTTAAACAGGCTACCAGATTAAGGGGTGTATTTAAATATCAGACCTGTTTTCACCTTTGTTTAGTATTAGCATTGTCTATATCTCGGCTTGAATGTCTATATTGGATATTACTTTTCTAGAATAAGCTATATCTACAAGTTGGGGTTCAGCATAATAAACCATTGTAGATCATATCCCTCTTCTGGACATTTTTTTGTGGCAGACTCACAAAGCAGGAGTTTTTGTTTCTTTGTTGGTCTTGCTAGCTAAAGAAATGTTGTGGTTTACCTTTTAGGCATTTCTGTTCTCAAAAATCAGCTAGAAGAATGTCCCACCTGATTTATTTGCTCTTATTATTAGAAAAATGGAAGAAATAATTCAGCTCTTTTTCTAATCATCAGTTTTCTGATGCATAGCTTCTCTTTTGAAACTAGAGATTAGGCCACTAAAGATTTTTATAGGCAAAGTTTCTCTCCTTGCTCTCTTAGTAATAAGTTTAGTTGGCTTTTTAGCTCATAGTGAAACCAGGTCCTGATTCAAGCTACTGTCACTTGTAATTTAAGCTCATTAGATATAACTTTTCAGCCACATTTAAGCTGACAAAACCACATTTTTAAGTAAGTATGTAAAGTTATTTTTCATAGTAGTCTTGAAAAATTAATGAGTTTTTCTGGATCTTTAGTTCCTTCCTACAAAATGAAGTTAGTAATTCTCTCAGTTAATTGCCAGAGTCTGTGAAGATCAAATAAAAAATGGTCATCTGCTGGGAATGTGATTTAAGAGAGTATTAATACTGAATAGTGACAAATAACCAGGCATCTTTGATTAAGTGCCTTGAAATGTAATGTCACTTGATGGGAAATTCTGGCTCTTCTAACTATGTCTCCTAAAATTCCTAAAAAATGAGGTTTTGGGAGAAGGATTTATATTTGGGGGCTTTTAAATGTGTCCTCAGGAAGCAGGGCAGGATTTGGGCATAGAACTCAACATGTTAAGAGCCCTAAGGAGGTTATTTGATCAATATGCCTAAGTGTCATGTTGTCTTTTAATTTCCTCACCATTTTTCTCTCTTGTGGTGTTAATTTACTCTACAATGTGTTCTAGTAATTTGGGCCCCTCTGTATAAATTGCAAAAGAAATATTTACTTTTAGAAGAAGTATTCCTTATTCATCATTAGAACTTATTCAGTACAACTTTTTCAATACACAACACACTGAATAGGAAATGTTTAGTAAATATCAGTTAAATTAAAATGAAGAAATATAGCCTTTAAATTTTAACAGTTCCTTTTAAAAAATATCTGAATGTGTGTGTGTGTGTGTGTGTGTGTGTGTGTGTGTGTGTGTGTGTGTGTGTCTGAAGAAGAGTAAGCCCAGGAAGAGTCTATGCAAAGGCTGTGCGAGGAGACTGTGGCATGTCATTCTAGGCAGTACTATGTAGGATGCTAGTTTTCAACCGGGGGTGATTTTTACTTCCCCAACAGGACACCAGGGAAGGTCTGAGGACATTTTTAGTTGTAATAAGTCGTCAGATATGAGATGCTGTTACTGACATATAGTGGGTAGAGTCCAGGGATGTTAAATACTCTGGAACGTATAAGACAAATAATTATCCAGCCCCATATGTCAACAATGGCAAGGTTGAGAAACACTGCTATGGGCAAAACCAAGCTGAAGTCAGTATGATATAAAAAGGTTTCATTGAACATCTCCGTTCTCCAAATGAATTTAAAATTATTTTATTATGTACCTGCTTCTTTTTTAGAGTATTTCTTTTTTCTCTTACCCTCCTATTCCACACAATAGTATTGTAGTAGAAATGAAAATCGTTGCCTTTAGCTAGTTGAACTAGGACCTGGAACAGTTTTCTTTCCAGGACTTTCTTATTCCAGCAACCTGGATTTTCGCCCCCCTTCTCTGTGACCTTATCAGAAATACTGCTGAGCAGACTCCTTATATAACGTCACACTGAAGGAGGATTGAGAGTGTCTGCCTTTGGGAAGGCGAATTTATTTCTACAAGTTTTCCGTCTCTGCTTTTTAAAAAATCGAATGAATGTTTCTATTCCAAGATTACAGAATAAAAGTTGGTATAGTGAAAGTAAAGTTTGAAAAAAGGCAGTGACAACCAAAACAGGTACAAAGGTGGAAATAAGGATTAACTTTCATTCTGGCAACATGGGCAAATTTAATTTAAACTGAGTTAGGGAGTTCGATTATTGTGTGTGATATATTATTTTGAATTTATGAAATGTTCACCTAAAGAGTTTAAAAGTTTTCTGGCCAATTGGAATTATGATATCAGAGATTTTGTGATCATGTGACCCTGAAGGTCATGGCACAATTTGGGTAAAAAAGCCAGTCTCGAGCCTGGGAGTCCTGTGTTCGTCCAGTAATTGTCTTGGTTTTCCTTACACTCTCTTGATCTAGGATGACCCAGGACACAGTCAATCTTCTTGAACTGTTTGCAAGCGGAAATCTTGAAATTATAGTCAACCAATGAACAATCAGCTCAGGGTCATCCCTGTATCATAGATAGAACAAGTTGACAACTTTAAGGCACAAAATTCATTTTGGTGAAATGCCCTAGGCCATTTGACATTACTCTTAGATAATAATCTGTGCTATTGACACAGCGCAGCCCTATGACCTCTGACTCTAACCTGTAATAATGTATCTATGACAGTTTCCTCAGTAATATGAACAGTTTGCCTATGAGGTGAAATGTAAGTCCAGGGAGAGGAAATCCCAGGGCAAAATATCTCTAAAAACCGAAATCAGTCAAAGGGAGAAATAAAGTTTAAAACATGTTTATTGCTTACAAAACTGCAGTCTGGCGCATCTCTCTCTACTGCTCCAGCAGCAGCAAAACCAGGCCTCCCCCTCACCTCTCAGGTACAGATAAGCCCTCCGTTGCCTATTTCATTACCCATTGATATGAAGATGAACTTCTCTCCACCCCTGAGGAATGATACAAATGAACTAAAGCCATACTTCTTTCAACCACTTAACACCTATTGATATGCAGATGTACTAAAGCCAGGCGAGATATTTTGGAAATGTAACAATTTTACCCACAGGCCACCCCTCCAGAAAGCTCTCTCTCTTTACAATTTACTCCTTCCCCTCTTCTGACCAATCTAATGATGTACAATAGCAACAACAATAAAATCTTGATAATCCTCAAGCCAGAGGATTCAGCCTATGCAGATTAAGTAAATGTACTTTACAGCACAATCTCTCACTAAGCACAAAATATGTTTCTACACTTGTTTACTCATTCCTAACAACCACGCTTGATTGCGCTCACAAACTTTTACTGAACATTAGACAAAGTCAAGCCTCTCTTTAAGCATTTTTTCCTTGACAACAGCAACACAATCATGATAATTCTCAAGCCAGAGGATTCAGCTAGGTTCAAGTACCATGCACATTAATAAGTCCAAAGCTCATCCATTCCAGCCATCACGTGGCAGCTGCAGCCAGGAGGTGAATCCAGGACACAAAGACTGTAGAAGCAAATAACCGTGATTGTGGGGAGCCACTTTGCTATTATTTCAGGCATACACAGGAGGCCAGGTTCCAGGCCTTTTCCCCAAGGTGCCAGAAGAGCCAGCCACTGCCAATCCATGTGTTGAAATGTCCAGGGCCACAACCATTTTATTCTTAATTGCTGCACCCATCCTAGCAAGTCCAATAAAGTGGGTGCCTTGATCACTCTCAATCACCGGCAACCAGCCATAGGCTTCAAAGAGACGCTCTAGGCCCCTCTTGGTGGTTTGCTGATCTGCACAATGTGCAGGGCACTCCTTCCAGGCTTGGCTGACTTCTTCAAAGGTCAGTGGCAAGCCCTACTGACAGGCCCACATTGTCTTTTGCCCCGCATGCAAGAAATGCTGGTGTAGCCATTGGGCCACCTCAGGCAGGCTTTCCTCTTCTCCAGTGCACCTGGGGGCAATGTGTCTGCTTCATCATTCCCTGGGGATGCCAAAAGCAAATGGCCAGTCACATGATATACAGTAGGTGTCTGTGCCACACCACTCCGTGGCCTTTGGGTCCAGTCTCTGACCCACCCTGTGATGGGATAGGTGGTTATACCTTGGTCAGAGCTGTTCTGGCGATGGACTCAGTAGCCAGCAAGGCGTGGTACAGAGCAGCCAGTTGTTTCTCTATCAAAGTGACGCGGACCTCTGCTCCTTCCATAGCTGTGACCAGGCTCCAGCCGGCAGCAGAAGCAGCAGCAGTGGCAGAAGCAGTAGCCTTAGGCTCAGGCCACGGGCCGGGCTTGGCGTGGCCAGCAGCGGTTGTGGTGCCTCCATGACCACACGAGTGTAGACACATGACAGTAGGCATGATTGCCACTTCTCCCCATCATTTCTTGGGGCAGCCCTCCCAAAGGTTGTACCAATTATGACAGATTTCCGGTTCAGAGCAACCCTGCAGACTGCGCCAGGTGTAAGTCTGAGGAGAGGAAATCGCAGGGCAAAATACCTCTAAAAACTGAAATCAGTCCAAGGGAGAAATAAAGTTTACAATCCGTTTATTGCTTACAAACTGCAGTCTGGGGCCTTCTCTCTTTCCTGCTCTAGCAGCAGCAAAACCAGCCCTCCCCTCAACTCTTGGGTACAGATAAGCCCTCCTTGCCCAGATAATTACCCATTGATTTGGAGATAAACTTCTCTCCACCCCTGAGGAATGATGCAAATGCACTAAAGCCATACTTCTCTCCACCCTTGAGCACCTGTTGATATGCAGATATACTAAAGCCAGGCGAGATATTCTGGAAATGTTACAATTTTACCCACAAATTTGAAGTATCATACCCATTTAAAAAAATCTTCCTACTTGCAACCCCAGTTTGTGGTTATTAATGTAAACAATTCACCTCCTTTTTGCTTTCAACTCCTGAATTTTAATTGTCATTATGTTTCGTGTGGTAAAGAAGGTGTTTCATAGCTCGAGAAAAGTCTTAGAACTTTTTTTATAAACAGGCCCTAAAAGGCAGCTGGATCTAGCTATAATACATCCAGCAAGTGATGCAGGACTTCCTTTTCTCTTGTTTTTTTGTGTGGCTAATGCAAGGGCT
This sequence comes from Smutsia gigantea, assembly GCA_032199065.1. Lineage (NCBI taxonomy): Eukaryota > Metazoa > Chordata > Mammalia > Pholidota > Manidae > Smutsia > Smutsia gigantea. Next base: position 546,189 of record JAVSCE010008525.1, on the reverse strand, counting down.
CTTTCTTGGCCTCAATAATATGCAAAAACCTAAAGCTTTGAAGGTGGGAGAAGAAACAGAGAAGGTAAGCTGTTTTTTTCTGCTTAGAAATCTCAGCAAGTTATCTAGGGGTCACTATTAATCAGCTTCTCTTGTTGATAGTGCAGGATCACTTTGTTGATATTCTTCATGGCTGTTGGTAAAAAAAGAAAAGTCAAAGGGGGATGAGGAGGTTGAATAATGTCAGTATTCTTACAGTCGTTCTCTGTGTCTGCTTTATGCTTGGAAATTTTAGTACAGTACAAGCTGTTTCAGTAATTGTGGTATGAGAAACATCTGTGGGGAATGGTTTCGCATGCTTTTCACTGCAGAGCCCTGTAGCAAATAACATGTACATCATCAACTCTAATAACTCTTAGAGATGGCCTCTAACTACTGAGCAGATTATCAGGGGAATTTTGTATAATGTATAATTTATGATATAGAAAGAAAAAAGTGAAAGAATTTGACCTGCTGGGACGTTCTCATTTACTGTCTAGAGCCATGGTAGTTATTATTTCCTGGTTTGGGCAGATAACTCTTTTTTTTTAGCCTGTGCTTTTTTTGATCTATAAACATTTTATCATGCTAATGATACCAAAACATCTACACTGTGCAATCTAATTTTCTATATCTGGTCCCTTGTAAAATTTCCAAGACATGAATAGAGATGCTTTGGGTGAGATCTACTAAGCCAAGAGGCTTAGTTCTATTAAGATTGGCTCCATAAAGGTTTCATGGTCTGGGACAGGACTGGCTAGGTTTTTTGCTGGGTACAGTGGCAAATGACAATGAGAGGCCTTAAAAATCACTTAAAATTATTAAGAATTTTAAGATGGCATCAGCAGAACATTAAACCAAGCCTGGAATCCTCTGTGACTACACAGGTTGCACGACCACCAAGCATGTCTACAAAACTGGCATACGTAAAAGACCCATATCCATGAAGATTACTTGGAAATGATACTTATTGAAAGTCGTTCAGCACAAGGAAAGTTCTGTACATATATATATATATATATTTAGTGTTCTTCAAATTACTTTATATAGTGCTTCTGGTGGTGTTTCTCTTTGTGCGTTGAAGAATGCTTGTAAAGCCCAAATTGTGGCATTTTTTTCTAATTTTATTGAGGCATAGTTGAAGTAAACTAAACTGTGCATAAAGTGTAAAACTTGAAAGTTTTCAATGTATGCATCCACCAAACAAAAACAAAAAAACAAAAAAGCACATTACCACAATAAAGGTAACAACTATTTCTATCATCCTCAAAGTCTCCTGGAGCCCTTTGGTAATCCATCTTTCCTCTCTCCACCCTGTCTCGTGGCAACCACTGATGGGCTTTCTGTCAATGTAGATCAGCTTAAATTTTCTGTAAACTAGAATATGTCCATTTGCCTGGTCTTTTTCACTGAACATAATGATTTTGAAGTCCATTCATATTGCTGCATGTGCCAGTATTCCATTCCTTTTTATTGCTGATCAGTATCCCTTTGGGTAAACAATTTATCCCATCACATGTTGCTAGACTTGCAAGTTCTTTCTGGTGTTTAGCTGTTATGTGTAAAGCTGCTGTGAATACCCATTCTTGTATGGAATATATTTTTAAAATTTTCTTGGGTAAATACCTAGGAGAGTAACTTATGGTTTGGGTTACATAGTAATTATATATAAAACTGTTTTAGAAAGTGCCAAATTGTTTCCTAAAGTAGTTGCAACATTTTACATTCCCATCAGAAATGTATAAAGGTCCTAGTGGTACCATATACTCAAACACTCAATATGGTCAGAAAAAACGAACTCATGTATATTTTTAAAATACACGTGAAATATTTAATTGTCTTCCAATATTATCTTAAATTTACTTGGAGAGAATTCTCATAGAATTCTGATTTTTATTTCCCAAAGGTTATTATGAAAAACCTCAAACAGAAAAGTTGTAAAAATTGTACAGTGAACACTTACATATATACATATATACACACACACCACCTAGACTTAATAATTATTATTTTCTATATTTGCCATAATCACATATTTATACAACCCTCCCTCTGTCCACTTACCACGTAATTTTAAAAGATAAAGAATATATATATTATATAAAATGCAGAATAACATAGATCTCAGACATATATTGTCATGCCATAAAAATTTTATTTTCATCTAAGAATTTTCACTTATACCTGATATTTCTTTGTTAGATTAAAAATATTAAATCTTAAATGAATTTGGATATCATACAGTTCTCAGTGTTCTCATTTTCTGCAATACATAAATTAGAAACTGTCCAAATTAAATGGTTTGTTCTAGGTAATAAGAATGTTAATCATGGACCAGATTTCATGATTTCCACATCAAAATTTTGTGCACACACATTTCCTTGCAACATTAATGATTCATATTTTAAATGAATAAAATGTGTTCTTACTACTGAATTGTAAAACAATATTTTGCTGTCCCTTTATGGAGATACAATTTTTTATTATAATCATATGCAAAATCATGCACTTTTAAATTAGAGGAGATCTTAATATCATCAAGATTTTAGTCCAGCCCTAGGAACCATTTGAAACCTGACTCTAAGTGAGTGAGTCAGTATTGTGAAATAATGCTTAAGGCAGTTCAGTTATTTTTTTCTGATTTTATTTATTTGGGGTGAAACATTAAGTATTTAAATGATCCTTGTTTCTTGCTCCATTTTTGTCCCCTCTCAACTGTCTTTGGGACATTTTCTTCATGCCAGCAAAATGAATTTTTCAGATGAAGGAAGAAGAAATGGAACTTAGAGAAGTCCAATTTTATTTGTTAATAAGGAGGTTGAAAGTAATGGCTAAAATTGGATTTTTAAACTATCAGTGAATGTAATTTATTCCATCATACCAGTTCCCCATTTGCCTTCTCTTTAGTGCAGGTAATTGAGAATTAGTCACATTTGTTATATTTAGCGCTCCCTGATTTGGTCTGGAAATGGAAATGAAATTACAAAAACAGGTAAAGAAAAACTTTCAAAAGTATTATGGACAGTGACTGTAATGGGGTTGGTGGGGGGTACCTGATGAAGGGGTAGTTTAGTAACCATAATATTGCACATGTAACTAGATTAATGATACCAAAATAAATTATATTAAAAAAAAAGTATTTCTAAAATCACCATTCCTGGTTCAATTAGTCAGGAAATATTAGGAGACCTGGAATAGGATTGTTTTAAGATAAAAACTAGGTGGGTTTTATTTGAGTTGCTTGTTCAGTTTCACTTAAATAACTAAGATTGGACAGAATAACTGAAAAGATTTCCCTGCCACACATCCTAAAGTACATGTGTTGGTGTTAAGAAGAGAGCAGGGGACACAATTTGTTTCTTTTACTATCAATGCTTGATTTTGAGGAAGTGAATTTTTGAAACTTTATAATAGTACTTTTTTACTTTTTTTCCTCCATTAACCCTGAAATTTTACTTGTCAACACAAATGTATATTTTAGAAAAAAATGTTCTAGGTGAATTAAAAAATTTGGTGATGAGTAGGCTAAGTTTAATCTGAAAAAATGTAAAGAATAAAAGAGCTTTATATCCTAGGTACCCTCAGAAATTAGAACTTCTAATGCTATTTCTTTGTAAGGATTTAAATTCATGTACAGGCTGTTAATTTGAAGGACATTTGAAGTTTAAATTGTAATGCATCAGTCATCCTTGAAAACTCAGGCAATTAATATACACAAATACAAAATTCCCTAAATAATATTTTTGTCCACACTTCATTTATAGATGCTTACAGGAATTACTTATGCTAAACTGCAATGTATCAAATCCCTGGTAACAAAACAAATCACCCTGTCATTTTATACTTAAAGATATCAGTATTTCATACTAAGTTTTTTTAAAATACAGGTATGGCATTTAATTGCAAATATGTAGTGATGCCAGGATCTCATCTCAAAAGAGTGAGAAGGAAAAATGTTGCATTTTAAGAATAATTATGCCAGTTGTAAGTTATTATTAAAATGAAAAATTACTGATTCCTATGTTAAAATGATCTTCTGACATCCTGGAAAATTTAACACATCTACCAAGTGGAAGTTATTCATATATCACCATAGAGATCAGAATAACCACTTTTAAATACATATACTTAAAATAATGGCAGTGCCCTGTGCTCTGTTATAGACCTTGCTTGCTTTTTACATAAATGAATTAACCATGTGGCCATCCTCTATCACTGAAAATAGGACTTCTGAATAAATAACCTTAAAGAGCAATATCTGTTACACACAGACATTCACAGGAATTTACAAATGATTTGGTAATGTATTTGCAGGAACTAAACATCAGTATTTTGTTCATTCTATTTTTTAATTTTTATTTTAAAACCAACAGATTGTGAATTCTCCTGATTTTTCCTTTCATCATATTTAATCAGGTCCGTCAGAGTACACAGAAATTCTTAAGAATTAAAATGGAGAGTTATTCACTTGTATAGACATACAGAAAGTAATCTGATCATAGTAATGATTTAAAAAGTCCAAACTTAATGACTGACAATGCTTAAAAGTTATGTTTACAATTAATTTGATTAAAAAATTACCAGGGGTTATAAATGCCTAGGAATGAGATTTGGACAAGGTAAGGGGTATAAACCACAAATGAATTACAATGGAGCAGAGAATCATGGGTTTTAAATTTAGAGATGCTTTACTTGCCTTTGAAGATATCAACAGAAAGTCATCTTCCTTACCTCATTCCATGACTTTATTCCTACTAATTTCAAGCCACAGCTTTCCCTGGCACTTTACTGTGTGACTCCCTCATATTCCCAAGTCAGTATAGAAAGATCGGGCTTATTTAGAGAGTCATGTAATTTTCAAGAAAGAGCTTATTAGAACTTCTTTCCCCAAAATAAAGAGAGGATTCCCACTCATGAATATTAGACTCTTTTTTATAGAAAAGGTTTTACAAGTTCAAACTCAGGACAAATGTTCTGAGAGATACCAGTTTGCTTCTGAAGGAAATTGGACAGCATATTTGAAATGGGTCTTCAAAATTACAAGACAATCATGAACTTCCAGGTTTGGAAATCTTAACCTCTCTCCCCTTGACTCTAGGACCTACAAATGTTTCAATTATGTCTTTGATTTTAGTTTTGTCTTTCTCTTTGATCTTACAGGCTGTCTGAACTTTTATTAGGTATTTGATTACTGTTTTTTCTACTTTGAAACTTTGATTTCCTTTCCACAGAAGCCTGAGCCTTTCCATTTGATTGGAAGTTGGTTCTTTTATTTTGGAAATGACAAGACTCATTCTGCCTGATGAATTACCAAAGTCATAAAAGGGTCATATTTCTAGGATGTATGTAAAATTATGACAACTGCTGACATGCTAACACAGATCTTGGTCCCTCTTCTGGTTCATTTTTACTTTTCTCTCTTTCATGGTTCTAGGGAAAAACATCATGCTTTGCACTTGAAGACTAAGACACAATACTCTAGCTTGCTCCTAAGATTTGCTTATTTTCACACAGCATAGTAGTTATTTCAGATTTTTTTTTTTTTTTGTCATTCATGGCTTGGTAGAGAATCACTGTTTGGAGGCCTCCCCAACCGCCTGATCTAATTAGCTCCCAGGCCCTTTCTATCCTTTCATCGTTATTGCTATCACTGCCTCATATTTTAATCACTCATTATTTGTTAATTTGTTTATTTGCTTTCTTCCTCCACTGGAACATAAGGTCCATGACCGAAGGGGCCCCATCTCTCTTTTTGCTGCTCACTGCTGGGAAAGAACAGTGCCTGGCATAGAGAAGTCTCCCAGGAACTGTGGGCTGAACAGCAGACTGGATATTGATAAATGAAAGACATCTCTAAATGTGAACCAATAGCAATTAAAATATTATCTTGATTTTGTTTGAAAACAGGAATTCATTATACTTTCAATCATTTTAGAAAGAATGTTAAATATTACAAATGTCAACTCTAACAATATTCTAGATACAGCTAGTTTGTTCAGAAATATTATTCATAATTATGCAATTGACTTTGAATTTTATTTCTGATAGTAGTAGTTCTGATAGTATCAACAGTATGATTACAGGCTGGTGAAAATGAAAATGTTTATGCTCTTAATAGTGTTTTAATTTAAAGGTACATCCAGTCTTTGATGACCTTTTCCGATCATTTTGGCTAGTCATTGTTTCTGAAGATTTTATTCATTTTTCTGTTGCTGTTACTAGAACATGCTCTTGACTTTGCACTCTTTCTAAACTGATACTTTTGTTCCTGTCCAGAAATATAGCATGTGACCATTACATCATACATAATTTTTCCACCAAAACATTTGAGAAGACTTGGATTCATTTATTAGTTTTATTTTCCCAAATCTTGTGGTACCCTGGAGTTCTACAGTAACTAACCTTATGCCAAATGCCAGAGGACATGCAGTAAGCTCTTATTTAAAATCTACTCATCATTCACTTAAATATTCAATAGAGACTTCTTAAACACACAGCCTTGGCCTATTGAAAATGGATTTCCTAAAACCAGGAGACTGGATATAATATCTGGTATTTGTATGAAGACAGGTTTGGGATTGGCAATGATGATCATGTATTGTTTACTAGCTTGGTTACATTTTTCTGTACCGGTAATTGCTGTAGCCCACCTGTTTAGTTTTACTACTTTATTTTCATTTTTGACTAATATTTGATTCATGTTTCTGACTGACTGAAGCTTGTTCATTATAGAAATTGCTGGCATTTCTGTTTTATCATTCCAATATAATATTTTTATATAAAGTTATTAAAAAAATTCTGAAATTAGAAGTTTAAGGAACTAGTACCTGCCTGCCATTAGTATTATAATGATCCTTTTGGTATTGCTGTATAAAAATAGATTTATTTTGACATTTTGTTGTTCTGAACCAGGGGGATTTTGCCACCAAGGGGGCATTTGGCTGTGTTTGGTTGTCACAGCTGGGGTGTACTAGTGGTGTTTTTTAAGTAGAGAGGTGTACTAGTGGTGTTTTTTAAGTAGAAGCCATGGATGTACTAAATATCCTATAATACATGTGCTAAATATCCAAAGGTCATGGAACAGCCCTTTGTGAAAAAGAATTATTTGGTCTAAACTATAAATAGTGGTAAGATTGAGAAACACTGGTTTCCACAAATAAACTTTAAAAATTAGTTTAGGTAAAAGGGATCCTTACTATGAGTATTTAAAGGTCTTCAAAAAAGACTAAGGTTTTTAAAAATGTCTTCTCCTTAGAGGAAAAGATGAATAGTAGGGATAATAAGAAGTGAAGTCATAGGTAATGGGAGAAGAAGTTGTATAGACCTTTGTAGGCTATTCTAAGTAATTTGGCATTTGCTTTTGCATGAAATAAGAGCCCATTATGTGGTGGAAAGCAGCAAAGAAGCATAATCTACTTTGTGTTTTCCCAGGATACTTTGGTTACAATAGTAAACAGAATTCTGAAGATAATCAAGGTTCTCTTCAAATGGCTATCAATTAAACACAAATCTGGGGACTAATATGAAGGGATTTTGCAAATGTAATTAGTGTTGCTGGCCTTAAGATGTTAAGATCATCACTGATTGTCCAGACAGGTCCAATGTAATCACTTGAGACCTTAAGGCAGAGAAATATTTCCATCTGGTATTAGTCAGGGGGATGTGGCAGAAGAGGGAGGCAGAGGAGAGAGTCGAGTACGAAAGGTGCTGCCTACCATTGTTAATGCTGAAAATGGAAGGAGGGAGTCATGGTCAAGGAATGGGGCTGCCTTCTAGAAGCTGAGAGCCATCCCTGACTGAAAGCCAGAAAGAAAACAAGAACCTCAGGCCTACGCTGCATGAAACCAAATTCTGCCAACACCCTGAACTATTATGAAAGTATATTTTTCCCTAACATCTCTAGAAAAGAACACAGCCACAGCCTGCTGACACCTCAATTTTGGCCCAAAGAGAAAACCAGCTGAGCCATACTGTGCCTGGACTTCAGACCCTGGAAACAGTAAGATAATAAATAGTTGTTTTAAGCCACTAGTTCTGTGATAATTTGTTTCAGCTACAATAGTAAACGAATACAGTTGCTTTGCCTAGAACTGTAGACCCTAGGAAAGCATGGTAAAAGTGGAAACAGCTGGGGAGTCCTTTCAGTAACCTGGGTGAGAGATGATGGCAGCCTGGAACAAAGTGGTAGAGGTGGAAATGATGAATAGTGTTTGGATTCTGGATTTATCTTTAATGTAGAACCAAGAGAATTTTCTTTTAATTTAAATTTTTTTATTAAGGTATCATTGATATACAATCTTACGAAGGTTTCACATGAGCAACATTGTGGTTACTACATTCACTCATATTATTGAGTCCTGCCAGACACCCCACTGCAGGCACTGTCCGTCAGCATAGTAAGATGCTATAGAGTCATTACTTGTCTTCTCCCTGCTACACTGCCTTCCCCATGACCTACCTATATTGTGAGTGCTAGTGATAATGCCCCTTAATCCCTTTCTCCCTTCCTTCCCTTTGGTAACCGCTAGTCCCTTCTTAGAGTCTGAGTCTGCTGCTGTTTTGTTCCTTCAGTTTTTGCTTTGTTGTTAAACTCCACAGATGAGTGAAATCATTGGTACTTGTCTTTCTCTGCCTGTCTAATTTCACTGAGCATAATACCCTCTAGTTCCATCCATGTTGTTGCAAATGATAGGATTTGTTTTCTTCTTATGGTTGAATAATACCCCATTGTGTATATGTACCACATCTTCTTTATCCATTCATCTACTGATGGACACTAGGGTTGCTTCCATATCTTGGCTATTGTAAATAGTGGAAGCAGTGGAGCAATAAACATAGGGATGCATGTGTCTTTATGAATCTGGGATTTTGCTTTCTTTGGGTAAATTCCTAGGAGTGGAATTCCTGGGTCAAATGGTATTTCTATTTTTAGTTTTTTGAGGAACCTCCATATTGCTTTCAAAAATGGTTGAACTAGTTTACATTCCCACAAACAGTGTAGGAGGGTTCCCCTTTCTCCACATCCTCGACAGCATTTGTTCTTCCTTGTCTTTGGATGTTGGCCAACCTAACTGGTGTTTTAATTTGCATTTCCCTGATAATTAGGGATGTGGAGCATCTTTTCATGTGCCTGTTGGCCATATGAATTTCTTTGGAGAAGTGTCTATTTAGATACTCTGCCCATTTTTTAATCGGGTATTTGCTTTTTGAGTGTTAAGGTGTATGAGTTGTTTATGTATTTTGGATGTTAACCCCTTGGTGGATATGTTGTTTGCAAATATATTCTCCCATTCTGTAGGATCACTTTTTGTTCTGCTGATGGTTTCCTTTGCTGTACAGAAGCTTTTTAGTTTGATGTAGTCCCTTTTCTTTCCCTTGCACCAGGAGATGTGTTCGGGAAAAAGTTACTCATGTTTATATTCAAGAGATTTTTGAAAATGTTTTCTTCTAAGACTTTTATGGTTTCATGACTTACATTCAGATCTTTGATGTATTTCCAGTTTGCTTTTGCATATGGAGTTAAACAGTAATCAAGTTTTATTCTCTTACATGTAGCTGTCTGGTTTTGCTAACACCAGTTGTTGAAGAGGCTGTCATTTCCCCATTGTATATCCATGGCTCCTTTATTGTATATTAATTGACCATTTATGCTTGGGTTTATATCTGGGCTTCCTATTCTGTTCCACTGATCTATGGGTCTGTTTTTGTGCCAGTATCAAATTGTCTTGATTACTGTGGCTTTGTAGTAGAGCTTGAAGTTGGGGAGTGTAATCCCCCCAGCGTTATTCTTCTTCCTCATGATTGCTTTGGCTATTCTGGGTCTTCTGAGGTTCCATATGAATTTTAGAACTATTTGTCCTAGTTCTTTGAAGAATGCTGTTGGTATTTTGATAGAAATTGAATTAAATCTGTAGATTGCTTTAGGCAGGGTGACCATTTTGACAATATTAATTCTTCCTCTCTATGAGAATGGGATGTATTTCCATTTATTGGTGTCTTCTTTAATTCCTCTCAGCAGTGTCTTGTACTTTTCATGGTATGGTCTTTCAATGCCTTGGTTATGTTTATTCCTAGGTATTTTATTCTTTTTGAAGCAATTGTAAATGGAATTGTTTTTATAATTTCTTTTTCTGTTAGTTCTTTATTAGTATATAGGAATGCAACATATATCTATGTATTAATTTTGTATCCTGCAATTTTGCTGAATTCAGTTATTATTTATTGTAGTTTTTACGTCTTTAGGGTTTTTTATGTGCAGTATCATGTCATCTGCAAACACTGACAGATTAACTTCTTCCTTACCAGTCTGAATGCCTTATATTTCATTGTTTTGTCTGATTGCTGTGGCTAGGACAACCAGTACGGTGTTGTATAAAAATAGGGAGAATGGGCATCCTTGTCTTTGTCTGATCTTAGAGGTAAGGCTTTCAGCTTTTTGCTGTTATGTATGATGTTGGCTGTGGGTTTGTCATATATGGCCTTTATTATGTTAAGGTACTTGCCCTCTGTACCCATTTATTATGTTGAGAGTTTTTATCATGAATGGATGTTGAATTTTGTCAAATGCTTTTTCGGCATCTATGGAGATGATATTGTGGTTTTTGTCCTTCTTTTTGTTGATGTGGTGGATGATGTGGATGGATTTTCTAATATTGTACCATCCTTGCTGCCCTGGAATAAATCCCATGTGATCATGATGGATGATCTTTTTGATGTATTTTTGAATTTGGTTTGCTAATATTTTGTTGTGTATTTTTGCATCTATGTTCATCAGGGATATTGGTCTGTAATTTCCTTTTCTTGTGGTTTCTTTGCCTGATTTTGGTATTAGAGGGATTCTGGCTTCATTAGAATGAGTTTGGGAATATTCCCGCCTCTTCTACTTTTTGGAAAACTTTATGGAGATGGGCACTAGGTCCTCTCTAAATGTTTGATAAAATTCAGCAGTGAAGCCTTCTGGTCCAAGGGTTTTGTTTTAGGTAGTGTTTTGATTATCAATTCAGTTTCATTGCTGGTAATTGGTCTGTTCAGATTTTCAGTTTCTTCCTGGGTCAGTTTTGGAAGGTTGTATTTTTCTAGAAAGTTGTCCATGTCTTCCAGGTTATCCAATTTGTTAGCATATAATTTTTCCTAGTATTCTGTAATAATTCTTTGTATTTCTGTTGTGTCTCTAGTGATTTTTCCTTTTCATTTCTGATTCTCTTTATGTATGTACACTCTTTTTTTCTTGATAAGTCTGTCTAGGGGTTTATCTATTTTGTTAATTTGCTCAAAGAACCACCTCCTGCTTTCATTGATTCTTTCTGTTGTTTTATTCTTCTCAATTTTATTTATTTCTGCTCTGATCTTTATGTGTCCCTCCTTCTACTGACTTTGGTCCTCATTTGTTCTTCTTTTTCTAGTTGCGTTAATTGTGAGTTTAAACTGCTCATGTGCGGTTGTTCTATTTCTTCCAAAAGGCCTGTATTGCAATATATTTCTCTCTTAGCATGGCCTTCGCTGCGTCCCACAGAAGTTGGGGTGTTGAGCTGTTTTTTTTATTTGTCTCCAAATATTGTTTTATCTGTTTTAATTTGGTCATTGATCCATTTATTACTTAGGAGCATCATGTTACACCTCCACGTGTTTGTTGGCTTTTTTGTTTTCTCTGCATAATTTATTTCTAGTTTCATACCTTTATGGTCTGAGAAGCTGGTTGGCAGAATTTCAGTCTTTATGAATTTACTGAGGCTCTTTTTGTGGCCTAATCTGTGACCTATTCTGGAAAATGTTCCAAGTGCACTTGAGAAGAATGTGCATACTGCTGCTTTTGGGTGGAATGTTCTGTAGATGTCTGTTAGGTCCATCTGTTCTAATGTGTTGCTCAGTGCCACTGTCTCCTTACTTATTTTCTATCTGGTTGATCTGTCCTTTGGAGTGAGTGGTGTGGTAAAGTCTCCTAAAATGAATGCATTGCAATCTATCTCCCCCTTTAATTCTGTTAGTATTTGTTTCACATATATAGGTGCTCCTATGTTGGGTGCATAGATATTTAAAATGGTTTTTTCCTCTTGTTGTACTGACTCATTTATCAATATGTAATGTCTTTCTTTGTCTCTTTTTATTTTCTTTGTTTTGAAGTCTATTTTTGCCTGATACAAGTACTGCAACTCTTGCTTTTTTCTCCCTTTTATTTGCATGAAATTCTTTTTCCATCCCTTTACTTTTAGTCTGTGTATGTCTTTGGGTTTGAAGTGAGTCTTCTAGGCAGTATAAGGACTGATCTTTTTTTTTAATCCATTCTGTTACTCTATGTGTTTTGATTGGTGCTATAAGTCCATTTACATTTAGAGTGATTATCAATAATATGTACTTATTGCCATTGTAGGCTTTTGATTCATGGTTACCAAAGGTCCAAGGGCAGCTTCTTTGCTGTCTAACCATCTAACTTAACTTGCTTAGTATGCTATTTAAAACACAATCTAAAGGTTCCTTTTTTTAATCCCTTCTTTTTCTTCCTCCTACACTCTTTCTACACTAGGTGTCATATTCTGTACTCTGTGTTTCCGTTGACTGACATTGTGGGTAATTTATTTAATTTTGCATTTGTTTAATAATTGGTCTACTTCTTTTACTGTGGTTTTATTTTCTCTTGTGACAGCTATTTAGCCTCAGTAGCACTTCCATGTATAGCAGTCTCTCCAAAATACACTATAGAGATAGTTTGTGGTAGGTAATCTCCCTCAACTTTTGCTTATCTGGGAATTGTTTAATCCCCCCTTCAAATTTAAATGATAATCTTGCTGGATAAAGTAATCGTAGTTCAAGGCCTTTCTGCTTCATTGCATTAAATATATCATGCCACTCCCTTTTCACCTGTAAGGTTTCTGCTGAGAAGTCTGATGATAGCCTGATGGGTTGTCCTTTGTAGGTGATCTTTTTTCTCTCTCTGGCTGCTTTTAGTAGTCTGTCCTTATCCTTGATGTTTTGCCATTTTAATTATTATATGTCTTGGTGTTGTCCTTGGGTCCCTTGTATTGGGAGATCTGTGCATCTCCATGGCCTAAGAGACTATCTCCTTCCCCAGACTGGGGAAGTTTTCAGCAGTTACCTCCTCAAACACACTTTCTATCCCTTTTTCTCTCTCTTCTTCTTCTGGTACCCCTATAATGCAAATATTGTTCCATTTGGATTGGTCACACAGTTCTCTCAATATTCTTTCATTCCTAGAGATCCTTTTTTTCTCTCTGTGCCTCAGCTTCTTTGTATTCCTCTTCTCTAATTTCTCTTTCATTTACTGTCTCCTTTACCTCTAATCTGCTTTTTATTCCCTCCCTTGTATGTTTCATTTCAGATGTTATATTTTTCAAAGTTTCTATCTCTTTCTTGAAGTTCTCTCTGAGATCATGAATATTTTTCTGTACCTCCATGATCAGGTTTCTGATTTTTAAATTCTTTATCAATAAAATTGTTGGTTTCAGTTTCACTCAGCCCTGTGTCTGGTGCTTGAGGAATTTGGTATTTACCAGATTCTTTTACCATTTCATATTTGTAATGATTACTATGGAATAATAACTTTGTGTAGGTGCTGCCCTCTAGTGCACACAAGCTCTATTCTCTTGAGCTGCCGAGCTGCTGGTGATGGTGGGTGCCTGCTGGGAGAAAAGAGCTCTTTTCTTTTTCCTGGCTGCTGCTTGCCTCCAGTGCCAGGGCCAGTGGACTGAGCGCATAGGCAGGCGTCTCTTTGTTATGCCCCTGTAACTGCCGTAGGCGGGGCTGCCCTCTGGCTGGCCTGGCATATGGCAGGGGCAGCACGTTTGCTGAATCAGTTCTGGCCACGAGGAAGTGTGGCAGGCTGCATAATGCTTTGGGGGCCCTCAGTATTGTGGTGTCAACCAGTATGATGATCACCTGAAGCTCCTTAAGTTCCCAACCTGCTGGGCTGAGTGTGCAGGGATGATTTTGTCCACCTGTCCTTTCTCATGAGCAGCAAGCTATGTGTAAACCTTACCCCTTTAGCACCCCTCTTGCTGTTGGGAAATCTCTCAAAGTCCCCTCCTTTCTTTCATCCCAGAGCTTCTGGTTATGCGTACCTGTTCTCCATAAGCTGTTGGAGTCTCCATCTTTCCAAGAATTCTGCCTGTCTTTTTTTTCCAGCCCCACTAATTTCCATAGCACCCTGTAATGTGAGTTTGTGCTCCTGGAGCAGATTTCTAGGACTCGGTGTTGAGCAGTCCTGGGCTTTTACTCCCTCCCTGCTCCATTTCTCTTCCTCCTGCCTGTAAGCTGGGGTCAGGGGAGGGTTTGGATCCCGCTGGATTGCAACTTTGCTTCTTTACCCTTTTCTGTGAGGTTTTTTTTCCCCAGATGTAGGCAGTCTGTCTCAGTCCTCTTTCAGGTCACTCTTTCAGGATTAGTTTTATTTGCTGTATTTTCATGTTATATGTGGTTTTGGGAGGAGGTTTCTGCCTTACTTCTCACACCACCATAGGATTATCCAATGGATTGGATAGGTAGTATGACAGGAATAGAGAATAGAAGGGTAATACCAAAGGTCTTCCTTCAACAGCTGGATGGATGGTATTGTCATGAGCCAAACTGGAAGAAGACTGAGGAGATTTTAAGGGAAATGCTAGAATGCTGGTTTCAGTAAGTGAAATTTATGTTTCTTATTAAGACTTTCTTTTAAACTGTTCAGCACCAGGGAGAACAAATATTTGACACATGTACTTCCTCAGCCTTTTCCACTGTCATTGCTCATAGATAATTTCACACTTTTCAGCTGATTCAGGGCATAATAACATTAGAATCTTTTTTAGCTGAACTTTCAAGTAAGCACTATCAAAGGAGAAGTATCATGATTCACATGAAAACATTTTAAATTCCTGTTGTTCTAGTGTCTCTTGAATCACACACTAAGGGTATACAACATAAATACTTCTTCCCCATATATTTGCTCAATAATTTGGCAATGGTCAATAAACCATATTTATCATAGAAATTTCTATCTGTAAATTATAGAGGTCTTTGTTGATTGTGAATAATTTACTATTACAAACTTCTCCTCCCACACTTCCCTAGTCAAATTACATTCTTCTCTTCCTCTTGATTAAAAAAATTTACTTTAAGAGGCACTATGTACAGAGTTTTAGGAAGTGCTACTAAGCTACCCTTTTTATATCTTTATCCAGACATATATCTTTATCTTTGTTTGTCTTGCTGTGATTATGCACAGGACTGAGTTTGAGGCATCATGGAGATTAACACTCTAGTATTTATTCCTAAAATGAACATGCAAGCTAGAGTTACTGAAATGAGATCGAGAGATATTTTTGGCAAAGCATCAAGCTGGGAGACATTCAACGAGGATGGCTTCTTCAGTCATATTAAGGTTGGTGGCAGCATTCTTGTTGGCATAAGTGGTAAATGAGTCTTTAGTCACTGTCAGGTCAGTCAGAAAGTATCACGTATTGTTGAAACGCTGCACTTAGCACACCATATCTCTTGGATCCAAAAGTGTCTGCCTCCTTGATATAGTTGCATACTACTCCACATATGCCACTTAAAACCCCTGTGCATGTGATATGTGATTAATGGATGATACTTGGTCATACTGCAATGACAAGTCTGTAGAAATACACTCTTGGTCATGGAATAGTCACCTTCTCAGTCCAGGGGTCCCTGGCAATACCTTTACACTTATATGCAAGGACATACTAACACACAGTAATGCCCACAGACAAGTACACATGCACACATATACACATACATATACACTCATAAATACATAGTTATGCCCTCCCACAAATGCCATATTGTCTTTTCCCTGGCATCTCCTTACCCTGGATGTTCTTGATATATCCTGTTTGATTTCCCATACTGTATCATCCAAATGACAAAAACAATACTCTTTCTTTAGGGCTGACTGAGGGGCCTATCACGACTTTCTTCCTCCACAGATTTGAATCAGACATTGTTCCCTAGTAGAACTGATTCCCTGATCATCTTTCAGGAAGCTTTCCTTCCTCTCCTGGCCCATGAGAACCATAGCATCTTCTGAGCTTTCCAACTGTCTGTGCATTCCATATGGATTTTTTGATTATCTATATTGTTCTGGCATCTAGAGAATAAGGTCCTGAATGGCAGGAAACATGAAACAATACCTCACTAACAGTGCTTAATAAATATCCCTTTAATGAATCAAAGTATTAAATAAGCAGTGTCTTTTTATCAGGGTAGGATAATGGCAAGGAATCAAAGACTCACTAATTTTCCTCAGCCTCCTTTGACACATTGGTTGGTTTGTGCTCAATCTGAGTCCAAAAGACACATAATGCACCTTTAAGGCTGGTTTACCTGATTTCAAGAAAACTAGAAGGCTTGGGAAATATGAGAAATCTTATCTCCTAAAGAAATTTTATAAAATATATTTTGCAATAAAAGATTCTCCTTTTGGCTATTATAAATACCAAGCATTCCTCTATAAATCAAGCTAGGCAGCAGCTTATTTAATTCAGTATGTTTGGAAGTTAACCAAACTAATTTATAAATGTCACTCATCCTTTTGTTAATCAATTTCACTGACAGGCTTTGAAAAGAATGTAGAGACATTTCATCATCAGGTCACCTGTGGGCTATCCTGAGCATTAATTGGAAGGATGGCTTACCACAAGTGAGATATTAAAAACAGAGAGGAGCTTCTCATTTCAGGATATTCTTATTTGTTTCTTCTTAGCCATGCTGACAAATCATTACGTGTCCTTCAGTACCACCATTTTACCATTCAGTGTATGTCAATAGCAAACAAAACATCAACTACAATCAGAGTAAACAGCAACCTCAGTTTCATGTGGACCCCTTTTATCATTTCAGAGGAACGGAATGTAGATAGCTATTGTGATGAGACTTGAAATGAGAAAGAGAGATCATTATACATTGAAAAGCCCACTGCAGAAGTTGTAGGCAGCTTTATAATGACTATATACTAGTTCAAAGATAAACAAAAGACTGAATAATTTTAAAGTCTTTGCACAAACCTTTAATAAACTTCATTAGTGGATATGGGATATATTTGACCACTGACTCTTCTAGTCATGATTCACGTTGCTGGTTTACTTGGCTGAAAATGAACTGTGCTTGGAAAGAATCTCCCTGGGTAATAATATTTTTGCAAAATTCTCATTGCTTTAACCAGAATAACTGTATCTTCTGGGTTCATTTACAAAAAAGAATCGCATGAGTATTCAAACCTGTTAGGGTAGTTGGCTCGATTTATTCCTTCATACAAAAATATTTATTGTGCACCTACTCTGTGCTACTGTTCTAAGCATAGGAGCTAGAGAAGGCAAAAAACCCTACCCTCTTGGAATATATATTCATTGTAGTCTGTAAAGATGGAAAAAAATCAATGAAAAGAAATAAGTAAATTTGTGAAGTGCTAGATGATAATAAATACTATGGAGAAAAATAAAGCAAAGTATGGAGACAGAGGGTGATACAGGATATACTTCTTAGAATGGTCAGGGAGTATTTCATTGAGAAGTTCGTATTTAAGTAAATAGCCTGCAGTTGGAAACTGGGTGACATTTGGGTAGAATATGCACAGGCTCTTGTCTGGATTGGATATGAGTAAGGAAGCTGGAGGGCTAGAGCAAAGTGAGCAAAAATAGGACAGAAGGAGGTGAAATCAGAGGAGAAATGAGCAATGAATTCTGTTAAGCCTTGTAGGTCAGGGTAATGGTTGGAATTTATTCAGGGTAAGATGGCAAGCTGTTGGAGCATTGTGAGCCAGAGGAGTAGTATAATCTGATGCTTATGTTAGTTAACAGGATCAAAGCTGATGTGTTTAGCATACATGTTGTTGGAGGAAGTGCAGAAGCAGGAAGGCCTGCATTCCACCCATTTCTTATTCATTCCTACAGCAAAAAGAAGTTGAATTCCATGAGTGAACTGAGTTACAGAAAAGATGTATTTCTGTCTAATAAATGAAGAATTACCTGTTCACATTAAGTATAAATCACTCAGTTCTGGTAAGTCTTATTGGCTGATCTGGAGAAAACAAAACAAACAAATCTCGAGCAGCTAGTGCTTCAATGGTGGTTTTATAAGACGTGATTCTTTCTGAGGAGGAGGAACACTGGAATTACTCATCATATATTGCATCATTACTAACATACTTACAATGAAATTACTATTTATGTATGATTTCTTAGGACTTTGGAAATACAGACAGCAGTGCTCTAATACCCAATGTAAAAGAAAAGGCAATGGGTAGTTTCAGGAGCAACAAATGTCTTTGTATATATTTTCAGTTCAGTTAATCTGAAAATTCCAAATGCCTCAATCACTTTGAGTTGAAGATTTCCTTTTATGGACTGCTGTGTAGTTTTGACAATTCCTCAAGTCTATTTTACTGGTGACTACTACCCCATATCTAACATGCTGCCTTGTGAAGATGTAAAAGTGTTATTAAAAGTACTATTGGCAACAGTTTGCTAAAACCCTTAGGGGCATAATGGATTTTGATAATATTTTAAAGAACTATATTTTATAAATACTAGATCCAGATTGATTCTTTTTTTTCCCCCAGAGTCATATGGATATTCACATATAAAGTACCAGTGAAATATTAGTGAAATAACTTACTGGCAAAATAATGTGTGTGGGGGTGTTTGCAACTCTTTTGAAGAAAATGAATTCTTGATTTCCTTTGAGGTGAATTTTCACAGTAGCAGTATTTCTGATATTTGATTTGCTCTCATAAAGCATTATAAAAAGGTGATTTGTTTTTATGAACTATTTTTCCTTATGCTTATTGAAATATCAGTTGTTTACAGTGGGGGAATTTGCTGTGTTTTTTGCATTGTCTTCTCTTCTTCAATTCCTAATTTTCATCTCAGGAAAAGACACTACTTTCCCATGGTTGCTCAAACAGGAAGGTGGAAGTCATCTTTATTTCCTCTGCCTATCTTCACCTCTCTCAAATCAATCTATCAATATGGTGTTCAAATTTCCTATTGTAAATCTGTCTATATTTGTCCATTTTCAATACTATTACCCTTTCCTGCACTCTGTCCTCCTTTGGCTGGACTATACCATGAAAGTGTTAGGTCTTCCAGTCCAGCTGGCTTTCCTTATTAGAAACCATAAAAACCTCAAACAAAACAAAACGAACATAAAACTCCACAAAAGAATCTTTTCTCTACATATTAGCACTGGAGCATTAGCAAAGAAGAAAATTGTTCTGACAATAATAAAACAGCTTAATACTGTTTGGGACATTCTCATTGGAGGCTTTTTTTACTTCTTCTTTAGAGCTTCTTTCTGGTGCTTTTAATACAGAAATTTCTGAAGTACTCAATCTCATGTGCTTTTATGCCAATTATGGCACAAAATATCACTTTAAGACTCAAATTAAAATAGGTCTAGTAGTGTGAGCTGTCAATAGACAGTGCTCAGAGATCACATAGATTTTTGGTCCCATCTTAATTTTCAGAAGTAGATCCATTTGTTTGCATAGCTTGATTTTTATGTGACCTTCTTTGGGCTTCTTGCTTCAGCATTCAAGGATATAGGGATTTTTCTAATTTAATTTCCCCAGCGAAGTGGAGGTGTTGATAGGAAATCTCTTGGAAAAAGAATGCACTGTGGGTAGAGGTGAAGCTTGCCAAGGGCTACATGTTAGAGCCTTGTGCTCTCGGGAATCATGAGTCATCATGTATAGCTGGGACAATGGCTTTGTTGAGGGGTGAGAGGAACTGAGTGTTTCTGAGTATTGAGTCATAAAGGGAGATCTTACTTGGCTTCCTAAGGAATAAGGGTTTTATCTTGAAGGCTGTAGGGAAGCACTGAAGGATTTTATTATGTCTACTGTTGATTTTCGAAGTCTAGTGGGTTCGATTTTTCTTCAGAGTTTGAAAATAAAACTCTCCAAAGCTCTGCTTGCAAATACAAATCAAATTCAATAGCTTTAAATCAGTAGAGATGAAACATGCCTTCAAACTTGTCAGAAGTAAATGAGGATGAAGTTTGGCCAGAATAGCACTTCCTCAGATTGCTTCTCCCGCACCTTCAGAGTAATCATGTTTTCTGGCTGTGGTGCATGTGGAGTAGAAATGTTTAGTGATTTTCAAACCAAAGGATAGGGTAAAGAAGGATATTCTCAGAAATAGATAATTGCACTGCCAATTAAAATGATTGATCAGCAATATCTCAGTTATTGCAATTATAAATAAACGTAATAGGATGTGGAGTAATAATTCAAGGACAAGGATATATTTCCACCAAACTTATAACTTAGATTTCTCCTCACCTTCTCCATATACATCTTCTAAATAGCAAAATACATTAATGAAATTAAATGTATTTTAAATTAGGCATTATTTTTTAAATGTAACTGAAAGATTTACAATTAGAGCCATCTACTAATATTTATAAATTACAAGCATATTTCAAGAGTATCTAAATTAGCTAAAAATAATCTCAAAACATAGTAAATGGCAGGAACACATGAAGTGAAAAATTAGAAAATGCACGTCAGACATCAAAGTCCTCTCCCAAGTAGTGTATTTCTTAACTTTTAAAGTAGAATCTGGAGCTTTTCTTTAAACTGCAACAGGAAAATTGACAAAGTAACTGTCATCTGTGAATATTCTTTGAATCTGTTTTCACCTTTTGAAGGGTATTTTGAAAAAGGTATTCTGAAATAAATGGAAGAATAGCTTTGAGTATTTTAAATTATTGCACTAAAATAGGCTGACTGTAGTAAACCAAGGAGTATTAGAATACTGAGGGACCAGATGTGTTTGAGTGACCCAAAGGGTATGAGAAGCAAATAAACCCCACTCCGTGTCATACTAGGTCTTTTTTTGCTCTGCCTGTATAACTATAACATGGGAAATTGGCTAAATAAGTAACGGTCATAGCCAGGGTGATTTTCTCAAATATGAGAAACAATGTAATCACAATGACTCCTGTATGATCCAGGAGTTGGAGCCATGAGGGAAAGAGGAGAGAGAGGAAAGGTTTTAAATAATAGAGGTGAAAAGAAATTTCTTCACTGTTTTAAGATTCACACATGCAATAGTTATGGGAAGTGCTGGGATGCTACATATGGAAATGAGAGAAACATACGTGCATTCGTGATAAAGAAATATATTCCAGTTATTGGGCATGAGGTAAATGGGATTTGCAGACTGAGTCAGTATAGTTCACTAGGAAAAATGTACATTTGGATCCTGACTCACCATCTTAATTGTTTAACATGAGGTAATTGCTTAATTTTTAAGTTGTTCCTTATGTTTGTCTGTAAAATCTGGGAATATTAATGCCTCTCTTGCAAGGTAGTTGTAAAAAAGATCAAAGGAGATAATATATCGTATTAGAAACATAGTAGGTGCAGAACAGAGTAACAATGGCTTGTTATAAATTTTGTCAACTTTATACAGTATATCCTCTTAAATCTTGGCATTTGTGTGTAATAGATTCTGTTACTTTAGGTCTTAACATGCCCTGCATTTCCCAGATCTTGGGAAGTGGAGAGAATGATCTGTGAGTGGGTTATGTGCCATTCAGATTTACAGCATGTAACTTATTTAAACAAGGGGGAAAGTACTGAATGGTTGTATTAGTTATTGTGCTACATTATTTTAGAAGCATACAAATCTCTGAAAACTGGGATACAAAGCAAAACGAACATGTGTTAAAAGATAACTACTTAAAATGCAAAAATTTTGATGACTAAATTCTCAATCTTCTATCAACTGACCATATAAAAGAGAAAGCAGAGAACTTGAGTCTTAGAATTTTATCTGAACTATGGGAATGAGTAATTTCCAACTCTTTTTTCCCCCGGTTATATGTAAAATTTCCTTGTTTCATTTGGTTCTTTTTGCATTTTACCATCTCATCTCGGGATTTGTAAATCTTTCTCTTTAATGTAAAAACTCTTCTTGTTCAAAAAGTACTTTTAATTTTAAAATTAATATTTGCCAGAATTTCTATACCTCTTTGAAATTAAACAAAGTAAATATATATATATATATGATTCATATAATGTCAGTGAAGGAAAACATTAATAATAAAGTCCAATATATTACTATCAAGATTAAATAGTACAACTTTCACCCACACAATATATTATACATTATACATTATATATTATACAGGGTTAATAAAAAAGTATTATCTTCATCAGCACTATTTTAGCATTTACAGTACTGATGTCAATTTATGTCAGTCTATTAGTCTATTTTAAGCTTCAGGTAAGTTCAGTGGAAGAAATACTAGATTTAGGAGTTAGAATATCTGAGTTTTAATTCTACTTTTTCCAGTAACTTTAGAAAAATTATTTCTAACTCCTATATTCCAATTGTTTCCAGTTTTATTAAGATACATCAGCAAATAAAATTTTAAGATATTTAAAGTATACAACGTGATGATTTGGTATGCATATACATTGTGAAATGATTCCCTTGCATTGAGTTCAAATTAACATATCCATCACCTTATATATTTACTCCCCTTTCTCTTCTTTTTTTGATGAGAACATTGAAGTTCTACTTTCTTAGCAGATTTCAATTATATAATGCAGTGTTATCAACTATAGTCAAATTGTTACACATTACATCTTCCAATTTTATTTGTCTTATAACTAAAAACTTGTATTATTTTATCAACGTCTCCCTGATCCTTCTCCCCCTCCAAACTATCTCCTGGCAGCCACTTTTGTACTCTCTGTTTCTATGGCTTAGACAATTATTAAAGATTCCACATATAGTGAGTGATACCATGTAGTATGTTCCAATTTAGTGATTAAACAAGCAGAGTTAATAATACATGTTCTAATTATTCCTATAATTAAATGAGGTTCAAGTTAACTAGTCTATTTAAATGAGTTTTTTTAAGAGTTAAAAGTGTGATCATTGTTTGTTTTGTTATAAAAGATATGGGCTATAGAGCCAGATAAAATGTGTATGGGATCTCTTTCTCTACTTCATAGATACAAGTCCCTTGACAAGCTACTTAGTATTTGTGAACCTCAGTGCAATCATCAGCAAAATGAAGGTAGTAATGCATAACCTGGGTGATTATTTTTTATCATGACTTACTATAAACAAAAATTCTCATATACTTTAGATCTACTTTGGGTGACAATTTTAAGTTTTAACAAAGTTGAATATATGAAGCCTCCAATTCAACTATACCATTAATAGGTATATAGCTAGAGAATCTCTAGGTGTACCAAATAGGCTTGTACCAATGTGAAGTGAAAAAATATGTTGGGGGAAACCCAATTCTGTTTCAGTAGAGGAATGGACAAATAAGCTTTGATTTTTTAAAAATAAGTTCAATATTAAAAAGCAGTAAAAGAAATTAACTGTACATATATCCACTTGAAAAATCTCAAAAGCATAATGTTAAGTCTAAAAATTAAGTTATTAAATTATATATTTAATATAATAGAATTTCAAAAGCAATTTCATGTATTTTAAATTGCAGTGACATCTTCTTAAAGTGTAAACGCATGATAGGAAAGATTTACATACCAACATGAGAATCCTGGATACTTCTGAGGTGGGAGTCAGAGAATTGGGGTGGTGTAAGCTTATAACTGGGTCAGTAATATATGCATATTAAATATGTGTGTCTAAAAATTGTTACAAAATGATATAATAGTGTTTTGGTATGGTTTGTGGTGGTTCCTTTTTAGCCTAAATACTATTTACTTTAAAGAGCAGAGAAGATAGAGTACCGGAGCCATGGGGATAGAATGGAACAAAACAAGCAGCACAGGTCTGCCTCCTGCTCAGCATATACTCTTGTTGCTCTTTTGGGCCATTTTGTTGTTGATGGTCATCTTGAAGAAGTGGTCACTGCATGTAGACAGGTGTTTTTTCCAAAGCTTCAAAACGGCACATGAAAACCTTCAGATTTAGAAACTGATACAGGCACTTGGGCTCAAACATGGGTCTGTTCTAAGACATCATAAGTGATGAAATCCACAAAGTTAAGCTTTTCTCCCTCAAACTGTAAGAATTTCCCCAGGAACAAGTAGAATTGTTTCAGCTGTGTGGGTAGCTTTTCCAAGTACTGAGACTTAAGATTTTCATGTCATGGTTGTAGCAGAATTTATCAGCTGCATGCAGAAACCTATTTAGTTCTTCATGATATGTCCACTCAAATATTTTCTTCAGTCTCATTATATATATATATATATATATATATACAAGAAAAAATTTAAATCTACACATACACACACACACACACACACACACACACAAACACATTTTTCTCCACATCCTCGCCAGCACTTGTTATTTCTTGTCCTGTTGATATTAGTCATTCTGACTGGTGTGAGGTGATATCTCACTGTGGTTTTGAATTGCATTTCCCTGATGATTAGTGATGTGGAGCATCTTTTCACATGTTTATTAGCCATCTTTATGTCCTCTTTGGAATAATACTTATTCAGATCTCTCCCCATTTTCAAAATCAGATTCTTTGTGTTTTTGGTGTTGAGTTTTATGAGTTCTTTTAGTTTGTATGTTAACTCCATGGAATAGTTTCTATTTATTTGTGTCTTCTTCAATTTCTTTTGCCAGTTTCTTTTGGTTTTCAGAGTTTAGTTAGGTCTTTCACCTCCTTAGTTAGATTTATTCCTAGGTATTTTATTCTTTCTGATGTAATTGCACAGGGGATTGATTTCTTAATTTTTATTTCTGTTAGTTCTTTATTTGTATATGGCAATGCAACAGATTTCTGTATGCTAGCAGTTTCTGGAGGGCACTCAAACAACGACATTCATGAGCGTCTCCTGTCCCTTAAAGAGTTCCAACAGTTCCCTTGCCCTTTGGTGGGTACTTGAGTTCTGAAACCAGCTTCCTTCAATATTAGTGGTGACAGGTTTTAACCCTCCAACTCACAGTGTTTTTTCTGTGACCCAGGGAAGAATGCACTCTGGTAGCTCATTGATATCCCTCCCTACCGCAGAGCCATGCTGGTTGAGGAGCTTCCTCTGTTACCATGTCTCTTGTCTCTCCTGCTGTTTTTTACATGGCCTTTTTATCACCCATTGTGCAGAAGGTGTTCGCTCAAGCCTCATGTCTCTCTCAGGAGGAATTGCTTTGTATGTAGGTATAGATCCATTGTGTACATGAGAAGAGGTGGACTCAGTCTCTTTCTGCACTGCCACCTTGGACCCACCTCTTTGTATTTTTAATAGGAATTTTAGCTGCTATTTATAATAGTTGCTAGGACACATCTGGTGTGAAATCTCTATTCTGACTCAGCATTTGTATACTTAAGAGAATTCCCATTTCATCATTTGTAAAATTACATGACAATATTGCTGATCTCGGAAGATGTGAGGATTAAATGAGGACATGTAAAGCCATAGGACTGGTGCTGCACAGGTATACAAACACTCCGTATTATTTTAGTGACTTCATCAATGCCATCATTGTTACCATTAGGTCATCAAGCAAATTAGAAGTAGTTTCCCTCTTTCTGGTTATTAGGTTTTTAAGTCATTACTTCTCTGCATGTGTTTGAAAGTCATCCGTAATTTCATGGCACTGCCCGTGCACTAAACGGATGCCCTCGGTTCACTGTATCTTAGACCAGCCATGTTCTATCTGACCCGTGACATCTGATCTTTCATCATTCTCACCTACTATGCCTTTTTGAATTCTATCCATCTTCCGAACTTGCCCTAAATCTCATCTTATCTAGAGTTACATCGAGTTGATTTAAACCTCCTTAATCAATATATATATTATCTGTATCAGATAATTAGTGGTAAATTATGGTCTGTCATGTTCTTCACTGATGTTTCATATCCATATCTTCATCACAAATCAAACTTTTTGAAGTGATGGGTTGCACCCGTGATCTTTTTCGTCATTCTCACAGACCTCCCTCTACAGAATCCTGAGTGAATACTAGATATTTAATACATTTTGATTATAATAGAAATAATCCACTGTATTTTTCCTAATGTCTGATTTTGGCTATCACAATTAAAGTTTCTCTGATATACATCATAGCTTTAAATAAAATTTATTTCACTTATTTTAATTCATGTTACTATGGTACTAGTTAATTTTTTTCTGAGGTAAATAATCCCAGTAGAAAATCTTTAAGAACTTTTAAATTTCATTACAAATAACTTTTTTTATGAATAATAATTATTAACATAATTGAGGTCAAATAGGACAACAGAATAAAAATGGTAATTCCTTAATATTTGGAAAAGGTGGGAGTTTTAGAAAAATAAAGCTGCTGTTGCTTATGCTCTTTTGTTTTAATTAGATTGATGTATCCAAGACATAACCTCAGGCTACTGAAGAAAAAAAAATGTATCAAGTACTTCTTCTGACGAGGCCAAGTTAAAACAAAGTGCCCTAGAAAGTCACAGCAGTGCCCCACTTTACAGGGACAGTGGCTTTTCACAGTGTGGTACTGATATTATTAGCCACTGTGGGAATTAAGTATCCTATAAGACAATTTCAGGGCTATTTAAGATTGCTTTTGTCAAAGCCTCCATCAGTCATAGGATGTGAATTTAGTTTAGAGGAAAAAAAAATCATATCAGATTATAATTTATGACACTGCTTAAAATATGAAGTCCAATAGCTATTTTAAGTTTAAAACATGTTTTAATAATTACCATCTGAGCTTCTAAGAGCCATCAAATATTACTATAACTTTTGTTCTCTTTGAGGCTTTAGGGAATTAGAGCTATGAAAAATTAAAGTATTCTTTTTTATCAATGCCTAATAGTAAAACCATAATTCTAAAAATATATATTATTTGTAATATATATTTTTATATATTTCTCAATTTCTTTTATACATGCAGATATTTTTAGTCTTTTCTAAGTTCCATCAACAATTTCTCTAAAGCATTGTCAGGAAGGTGACTCAGAATATCCCCAGTAGTTTATTTTATTGTACTTTGAAAGTCAAGTGATGAAATTATGAACTATGTATTCAAAAGAATAGCTTTCCTCAAATGTCTCATAGAACAGAGTTAAATAACAAGCCAAACCTTTAAGGTGTTTCCAGGTAACGTCCATGAAACACCATGTGATGGAAGTCTGTTCCTCAACTATAGATTAATAAATCACTATCCCTTCTGATCAATGAACTCATCTGCATTCTAACTCTGAGGCTTAAAGTTTTGATAATATTTCTGCCTCCTAGCTTATAACATAATCTGTATTTGTTCATTATTTGTTATTCATTAACCATTTATTGATGAAGCCAGGCAATACAACACAAAAATGATTAAGATGCAGCTTGTGCCTTTAAGAGG
Source organism: Smutsia gigantea (assembly GCA_032199065.1). Lineage (NCBI taxonomy): Eukaryota > Metazoa > Chordata > Mammalia > Pholidota > Manidae > Smutsia > Smutsia gigantea. Next base: position 518,877 of record JAVSCE010008525.1, on the reverse strand, counting down.
TTCATAGTTTATCATACAGAGAGAGACAATTATAATTACAGCAGAACTCAATTTATGTTTCGAAACCCTATTCAACCAGGAAGGAAAAATGTAATTTTGGTCATTTTTGTGCTGTATTGCCTCCTTTCCCTGGAGATGTGGCTAAATCTTAGGAGCACATGTAGATCTAATGCTATGCATGTGTTGGTGTAGGGAAGAGAGCTTCCCCTTAAGTGTTCATTGAGACATATAAGCTCTCAATGACCCCATACTGCTGAGTCCAGGCATTCACTCAACCATTCCTTCTCCTGAAGTATTATTGTGTCCCTGGGATTACCTAGTTGATAAAGTAGATAGATGCTCCTTTGTTTCTCAAATTCTGTCTCTCTAATGTGTGTCTCCAGGCATCCAACAAGGGAAGCATGATCTGGCACCTTACAAATCCCATCTGATATTCTATTCTCTTACTTTTCTTCTTATTCATCATGACTTTTCCCCAGAGGCGGTTTCTTCATCCCAATGGTTTTATGTCAAGTATAACTAGCATAATCTCTCCAAAAGGTATGGATATTTGGAAGTGAAAATCCAGAGACTAACAGATACTCTCTGTTTTCTGCCCTGTCTTGCCCCGCTCTCCCTTAGAGAAGGAACCTCAAAGGACTGTCTTCTTTCTGGAGGATGAAGCAGGGGTAGGCTATGCAGAGAAATAAGGAAATATTTTTAAAATATTATGGAAGCACAATTTAACTAGTATTTGCAGAAGAAATCATTCTGGAGGACCATCTATGTACTGCTAAAAAGATAATAAGGGCTCACAAAATAGGCTGCATTTTTCCTGGCATTTGAAGGAAAAGGATTTCTACCACTGAAAAAATAAGAGATAGTTTTGTTCAAGGAAATAATTGCATGCAGCTCACAAAGGAGAAATGTAGTAATTGCCTTCCCTTTCCTTAAGTAAGAGAATGGATGTAATAACAATGGTATGAGCTAAAATTCTGTTACACTGATTGTATGGGAAGAGGAAGAGCAGGAGGAGGAGGCAGCGACCGGCCAGTGGTGGTTATGGACTCAGTAGTGGAGGTGAACAAAGCCTGAATGGAATGAAAATATGAGTTGACCTCATGGATCTCATTAGGAATTCCAGAGAAAAGGAATGTCCGTGAGGAGGAGGCACCAGCCCAGCAAGCCATATGCCAACTGACGGCAGCTGCTACTTCTAGAGGGCCAGAAATCCCAGAAATCTCTCATAATCTAAGCATGGTTCACTTCCTTCATTCAACCAAGAGAAATATAAGAAATCCTTGAAGCTGTGATCTAGTAAGATTCAGCCATTTAATTAGCCAAACAGGATTTTCTGTAAAACGTAACTTCCTTTAGAAAATTGGTGATAGAAAATCAAGTTGTCTGGTACACCTCCTGCTTTAGTCTAAGTTTCATTGACCTTCCTTGTACCTGAAATGGGTCATGACAATTTCATCTCCCCTTCCCTTTAATTTCTGGGAAATCTGGACTTGGTGTGTTATTATTTTTTCTCTTAAACTTCCAAATGACATCATGGGATTGAGGGTTGAAATGTAAAATTTAATGTAAAATTTCCATAGTTCGTGGAGAAAATGAATTTGTAAACCAGTGTCTTAACTGATCATTACAAGAAAGGAAACATAGGGGATTAAGAATTTATTTTATTTGTTTATGATTTTCTTAAAAGATTTTTATTGAAATATATTTGACAGATTGTATAAATTTAAGCATACAACATGTTAATTTGATGCATTTATATACTGTAAAGAATTGACTTTTAATTTTGTTATATTCATACTCTTAAATCAGGTAGTCATTAGTATTATATGATCTCAGAAAAGGTGGACATTCTATAGAAGGTAAAGTAAGCTGCATTCCTTATATTCCATCTATTTGAAGATTCAAATGTGGAGATTTGGGTAGTCTTAAAATAATACATTTTTCTGATTTTCTTTTTCACTTTTTTTTACCATGTAGACACTTCTAAATTGGTTTATTTTAAAGCTTTCCAGTTACTAAAGGGAATAATAATTGAAAATTTGGCAATTACTACCACCTTTGAGGTTGTAAGCTTAAATGTTCGGTAGTGCATGGATACTGTCAATGATATTATATTCATTTCATTCAAAGATACTGAGATACAAATTTTGTGAACACTGATAGCTGAAAACAGGACTGTATGCTGCCTAATTAAGCTCTAGAACCGTGTAGTGTTGTAGGCTATTTGCATTTGTTATTCATTGCTGGAGTACTCTTGGCTCTGACTCTCCTAATTTCATCTAAAGATTCTTAGCATATCTTAAGTCTCAGTCACTGCATATATGAAGAGTAAATGATGTAATACATGCAAAAGCCCTTCTCAGTATCTAGCACGTGGTGCAGGGATGCTGTCTTAAAATTTGGGATTCAGCACTTCAAAATTTTAAGTGTTTTATAAATGAGAATAGTTGGCTTTCAAGTACAGTGATTTTTCTGTTTTTCTCATTCTTCCAGGAGAGAGAGAGAGAGAGAGAGAGAGAGAGAGAGAGAGAGAGAGAGAGAGAGAGTGTGTGTGTGTGTGTGTGTGTGTGCATACATGCATGCGTGCATTTTCTTCTTTACAAAGCTTCATGTTATGAATGATGCCGATCAGGGACACTGAAGATATGGTATGAATGAAGTGTGTTTGGTGATTATTTTGCAAAAGCCAGTATTACTTCATTACTCCTCCACACATTAATTTCTGCCTGGTTTACTATCATGCTGATAACATTTGATGTTGATAAATTTAGGTTAATAAGATCCACATATATGATAATTATATTCCATTATATCCATATATACTTATGCAAAGCAACTCAAGAGATTGGCCTTTAAAGTCTAAGAAATGATCTATATATCATCTTAATTTTATTATCTCACAGTAGTGAAAGTCACAGTACGTAAAGCTTATGTCCTCCCATTACACATCCATGTTCTTAGATGGGACACAGTGAGCTGATGTGGCTTGTCCTATTTGATCTTCTTAGCAGTCTAATAAGGTAGGTGTTTCTGTCTCTGTGTAGGAGGCCAGGAAACAGTTTGAGAGGTCAGATCAACTGCTCGGGATTACAAGGTAGGCACATCCCACGGTCATATGCAGAATTCTGAGAATCAAAACCTAGCAAATTCTATTCAGATTCCTTTTTGAAAGCCACATATTAAACAATTACATTAGGTTTGGCAGCGCTTTGCCTCCTGAATTTCCGTCCAAACGTGTGTCACACTCGGGGTATTTCTAATCAGTGATTGCCAAGAAGATTCCACAGCCTTGATTACTCTCCTTAATAAATGGACTTTCCTATAGGACTTTTCAAAGTCTGGAAGGGACTCTAAGACTATTCATAGGAATAACAAGTGCTCTTCGAGGATAGGGGCAGGCAAAACAAAAGGGCTTCTGGTGCATTGGAGTAGGAAAGTAGGACAATGTAAGTCACTTCACCGACTGCATAATTACATCAATCAAGAAACTATTTGACTCCAGATTTTCTATTATATAAAAAAAAGAAATAATCTCTCAATTTAAATATTGTTTTCTAAAACAAAGGACCACTTTGATAATCTTTAGATCATTTTTTTCATGAATGTCCAGGGGTACAAGGAGTCTAATTCTGTTGCTTTTGACACACTATTTCATTTATCTTTGCAATTAATAGTATTAGCACCTGTTCCTGCCCCACTTATTAATATAATGCTCTTCTAAAACCAACAAAGATTAAAGAAAATTTAATTAGAAAAATAAATGAGTAAACTGATGTCACTAGATATTTTACTTCTTCTCAACTATTAAATCAAAATGTACTCCAAGCAATCTTATGTATCTAGACATAGGATTATCCACTATAAAGTGTAAGAATGACAGCATTTCAGACTTTGTAAATTAAATTGTGTGATTCATGCATTTTCAAAGAATCTGAATGATTTTCAAATGAGCCAGCTACTTTATGTCTCTAATCTTTCCTAGAAAATAGATGGAGGAAATATGCTGAGCCTTCTCTATACATTAATACTTTCACACAAAATCCTTTTAAAATATGCTCCAATCATTTTATTTCTTTAATTGGATTGCATTATTTCCTAGTTCCTTGTGAATCACAATTTGATAAAAAGTATCCAAAATGACCTTTCTTTTCAGAGGTACCATTAACATTTCAAATCATTGAGCAACTCACAATAATTGTGGTAAGAGATTCACTGAGGTAAAATATTTACTAATAAAGTGTTGATAAGGATGTGCTTATGGAATCTGTGAAGAGCAGCTGAAGGAAATACAAGCATACTACTTATCATTGAAATATAATATTGCTTAGGGCTGATTATTTGCATTTGTCAGTTTTCATTGTTCGTATGAATATTTAAATTATTAAGGCATAAAGAAATGGAAATGGTCATGCACTTTTTCAGGGGATATTAAGCTTCCATGGGAATACCTCAAATAAGATACCCATGAAAGAGACGAGACTAATCCTTTGTGTAAAAAGTATATTTTTATGTCAAAATGACAATTTTTATTTGTCATGAAGAGCAGACCTCTGCTCAAAACTGGAACTTCAGGTCACTTTGTCACCTTCATGGGAGAGAGGATTATGCATGGAAGATCTTTATTAAGAGGATTGCTTGGCTGTTTTCATATCAACTCAGAAAATCCTTTAATGTGATGGGTTATATTTTTGTCAGCTTTGAAAGAGTAAAGATTAGAAGCAGAGGAAATGTCTACTTATTTCTTTGGATTTTAAGTAACTACAAACAACATTATAATCCTAAGAAACAGACTTTTTGAAATGAGAATATTAATAACAAAAAATGAAAAGGTGTAAAGCGGGTGTATCACTATAGTTGTGTAAAATGACAATCTTAGAAAGCACTGTGATATCTATAAAATGGCAAGTGAATGTGGGCATTATAATGATTGAAATTTATTTGCCATTTCTATAGATTTTCATGTCAACAACTTTTTTCCCCCTGCTACTTTCTTTGTACAGGTGCTCATAGCTTAAGTGATAGTTATTTGTAGGCAAATTTTAACTTTCTGGTTATTTATATATATTTTTTCTAGTGGCCCCAGTTTTGAGAGTTCCAATACAAAACAATGTTATGGACTGAACTGTCCCCTTCAAGTTCCATATGTTGAAATTCTAACCTCCAATGTGATGGTGTTTGGAGGTGGAGTCTTTAGGAGATGATCAGGTTTAGATGAAGTGGTGAGGGTGGGGCCCTCGTGTTGGGATTTGTGCTCTTAGAAGGGAAGAGACACATCTCTTCTTTTACTTCTATAAAGTCAAGATAAATATGTTTCTGGCAACATTACTGTGATGACAAAATGAGATGTGTGTAAAATTCATGATTAAAAACAAGCATTCGATATGTGAATTACTGTTTTACAAAAGGCACGTGTCCCTCTTTTGTGTGAGCACACAGTAAAAAGACTGTGCAAGCCAGGAAGAAAGTTTTTAGTTGAACCTGACCTTGCTGGTATCCTGGTCTCAGACTTCCAGCATCCAGAACTGTGAGAAAATTAATTTATGTTGTTTAAGCTTTCCAGTCTGTGGAATTTTATGACAGCACAAACTGACTACATTTCTAAAACTTGATTAATGGAGATCAAAGCCTTATACAACTTAATTTTAATAATTTAAAGGCATTGAAATGAACATGTTCCTTTAAAAACTATATTAACATTATAAACTTTAATATGCTTCAAATTTATACAAAATAAATGTATTAAATCTTAGGGAAACATGGAGTTTAATAAGTGCATGAAATTTGATTATTTTTATTAAGGAATATAAAACATTGCATATAGTTTTAAAAGAATTGGAATTTTATAGTCAAATGGTATGGTTGGAGAAGAATTTAAAGAGTACTTTATCTGTTTAGGTAAAATATCTCCCCTGGAGTAAAGGGAATTGAAAGAAATACGATACATATGCTACTACAGAAAAATTTCTACAGACATAAATTATGACTTTTTAAAAAGAAATTCACAATTTCTATAGACATTAAATTTCATTTTCTACTTCTTTATATTAACTGTCTTTATGTTTGAAATGGGTCATGATGCACAGTGACAGAAAGACTTTAACATGCCATTCTATGCCAATTATTTGAAATCATTAGATGGAATAATGGACACGTGCCTCTTGTTATAAAACAGTAATTCACATATCAAATGCTTATTTTTAATCATGAATTTTACACACATCTCATTTTGTCATCACTGTAATGTTGTCAGAAACATATTTATCTTGACTTTACAGAAGAAGTAAAAGAGGTAAAGAGATGTGTAAGCCTGGCATTCTGGCTTGGTGGCCTAACACCCATGCTTCTGCCAGGATACCTCCTGGACATTGTATTAAAACTTAAGTCTTTCAAGTCTTTTTAAAATTTGTGAGTGAAAATATCTTCAAGATTTTCACATATATACAAAAGTTAACATATATGATCATTACATATGGGTGTATAATAATTTAATCCACATAATTGTGTTAATAAATTGAGGGAAATATCTAGAACTTGGCACTGACTACAGGTGCAACATCGACACGAAACCTCTTACTGGTTTTCAGGAGCTGTCTATGGCTGGTACATACACTCAAAGAGGACTTAGGAACATTTTTGCCCAGTTATGTTACAATTTATTGTCTTTATTCAATTTGGCACCCTCATTATAGCCAGATCATGTTTATTCTTGCTCCAAGAATTCACTCATGCTCTTACACTTTTTACTCCTCTTTCTTCATTCCTTCTTCCCCTTACATAAGGTCCCTCTTGACTAGTGAACAAGATAGACATATTGTACACCATCATAGAGCTTAAAATAACTTTTTTAGCATCAGTGAGTAAATGAATGAATTAGAATTGTTAACTCTTCCAAAACCTATTATTTAAGTCATATCTTTAGGCATAGTTTTTCCTCCCTTAAAACTATTCCTTCAAGGGTACTCAGCCATCATTTATAAAGACATTCTTTGCTTGTTCAGTTAATAAAATGTTCCTCATCCTGATGTATTCTCCCCATTTCCTTTATCCAGATACATCTTAAATAAAACAGCAGTCACCTCTCTCAGGAAAGCATTAGTGAACCCTAAAGAGTTAGTTTCCCTTAATTCCATGTATTCATATCATACTATATGCCTCCTTCACAGCACATTCGTACCAATAGTTGAGTGGCTACTGTTTAAATCTCTTTTTATTACTCAATTTTAAACTTCATGAAGACAGCACTGTATGTCTTCAGTGCTCAATACAATGCAGTAAATATCCCAAAACTGGCCAGGATAAGAGATTCATTGGTAAGGGTAGGAGAAAACTGTTCCTACAAGTGAGATGTCACAACTGGAAAAATGCAAACATGGTTATCAGATATAGGAAACTTCAAAAAGTGGATGACACCTTGTGCTTTAGATAAACAATGGCATGATACTCAAGAATTCTAAAGTTAAATACTAGCTTTACTTCATACCTGATGAAAGGTCAGTGAAATTGAGGTTGATCTATGTGTACGTTAACTACACTTCTGTACAGCAAGGAAAGATTACTTGCAACTGGCCCTAGATCATTTTTCCCACAGCATAAGATGAAGTCTAATTTATAGCTGGTTAATATTGAACCAATTATTTAGAGCCTTGCTGATAATCAAAAAATATGGTCAGATTGATCATCTTCATTTTTCTGCTATTAAGTCAGTGATTCATCTGTTGTATTTGTGTCTTATTTATAACATCACTAATCATTGTGGTTTGTGCATGTAAAATGCACTCAAACCTATGTGTCAACTCTCTGCAAGTATTCCATGTTGTTTAAAATTCTGTCTCATTGTATGTAGTTTTTGTCCATTTAAGATGGACTGGAATGATGTTTTTGATTAACTGCATTGGTTTCTGATTACATTAATCCATCAATGCAGTCACATGTGTTCAAGCTGACTATGTATGAAAATGTCATCTTTCTTTGTAGCACTCCCATTTGCAGCTTAGGGAAACCTATGGCATTTTGACTTGATATTTTAATTAGGAAGAGAGCATACAACTTTCAACAGGTTTTACCTAGGTACTCAACAACTTTTCTGTTTCCTGATTATGGGTTCGATTAAAGTTAACTCATTTTAATCTTATATACTACTGGAAATAAGACATATCTTTAAATAAAATAAGAAAATAAGCATTATTAAAGCTTGCAGTTGCAAAGAGGAGTATGTTATAAAATCTGAACCCAGTTGCTATCATATCAAATTGAATTTGCATAATAGTCCAAGTATTATTTATAGTACTTAGACACAGGTGATATAAGCCTTAATAATGTTTATTTTTTCAGAGTACTATATGATTAATTAAATTCACAGTTTAAGAGTTTATAGAGATGCTTTGGGATAAAATATATACTTTTGACTACAATTAAGGTATTTCATAGTAAGTAAAAAAAACTGATGATTTCTTTGGATGGGGACATGGCTGTGTTTCAGTTACCATTCTCTTATTTGAAAACAGAGAATGTCAGAGAACAATCATGGCCAGAGATTGCATAAATATATTGACTGGAAAAAATGATTTTGATGGATTTAAGCATAGCTGATGTTTACTTTTTTTGGTAATTTTTCCAACTCTAAAATGTTGCCAAAATACTTCTTACTTTTTATTCTAGTCAGAAATTGTATCAATATTAATATATTGATGAAAAATATCATTTATGGTGATTGATGGAAGCTTGTAATTCTAATAAAGAAAAGTAGATAAAATAACTCTGAGTTGACTATCTTCTCTCTCTTTGGTTTATTTCTTTATTACCAGATCCCTGGGCTATATTCTATGTGTGTCATACAACATCACTACTGAAGTATCCACAAGGATGCGACTCCTAGCTGTTAATTTCATATTGTAGATTCACAGTAAGTATAGCTATAACATACAGATGGTCATCTGAATGTCAAGAAAGTGTATCTTTAATTATGTTTGTAGTGAGATATTAACCTTTAGAAATAGATTTGCTTTTCCTTTATACTATCTTTCTATGTTTATTTTCTGTTATGAATGGTGTTTTTGTTTAATTTATCAATCACTAGGGAGAATATAATGCAATTAAATTAGGAATTTAGACTGGTAAAATTTTTTTAAATAGCAGACTGATTAAATTTAGAGGAAAATATTGCAACCTTTGAGTTTTATTTCTCTTCATTGTATTTCCCTCCTTTGCATATTCCTTCCTTTTATACATCCTTCCTTTTCTCATCCTTTGAGGTATTACCCTGTACAATCATTAGGCTAACTCACCTTGAATCTGAATCTACTCTTTTTTTAAGTTTATTTTGATATCATTAATCTACAATTAAATGAGTGATATTATGGTGATTACACCACCCCCTTCATCAGGTTCCCCCCCAACCCCATTACAGTCACTGTCCATCAGCGTAGCAAGATGCTATAGAGTCACTACTTGTCTTCTCTGAGTTGTACAGCCCTCCCCGTGCCCCCCTAACATTGCACCTGCTAATCGTAATGTCCCTTTTTCCCCCTTGCCCCTCCCTTCCCACCCATCCTCCCCAGTCCCTTTCCCTTTGGTAACTATTAGTCCATTCTTGGGTTCTGTGAGTCTCCTGTATTATAAGGCCTTAAGAATATTTGTTAAATCTCTCAAATTAGTCCCAAATTAGTGAATTAAGAAGTTATAAAGTTGGCATTTGCCAAGTACTCAATAAATTTAGTACCATTCATTCTCATATTTCTTTAACACATAACTGTAGGTAAAAATAGCCCGTTATCTTTGTTGCAAATACCATTCTTACCATAAATCACAAATATAAATTTCTAAACAAAAATAAAATCTCTAAAACTTTACATTATATTGGGATAGAAACATATCTTACAAACTTTAGGGGTTTCTTTGTCCAGAATGGGTATTTTGTAATACTGTGTACTATTTTTTAAAACATTAGGCTTATTTCAAAATTTTAAGAAAAATACGTAGGTTTCCATAATGTTAGAGATTTATGAGTTTTCACTTGTATTCAGAATGGCATGGAGCTCTGGGTATGTATCTTTATAAACTAACATTTTATGAAATATAAAAGTTATGTATTATTATAAATGTTAATATTCTATGTTACATTCAGTAATTGTTTTAGTGAAGGCCAATTAAGATGTTGTTGAGAATTGATGGGGAGTTAATGATTAGAAGCTTAATTTCTCTGGAAATCTGGAAGTAAACAAAGTTATTTTAGATTCTAGTAGCCCATATTGAAAATCTAATTTGTACTAGAGCATTTTATTTTCTTACTACTTCTTAAAGGACATATGTATTCGTGCACTTAATGATTAAATGTATGATTGTTTGAAGCTTAATGTGTTTTAGGTTGTGTACTTGGTGTTTATTTATACCACCAAATAACATACAGTTGCTACCCTTCAGGAGTTCTAGTATCCAGTAGTAGAAACAAACAATAAAGCCTTTGAATAATGTACAATTTGAGAGGCACTATTGTCAAGTGGAAAGGGGATCAGTTTTGGCATAAAATAGTTCTTTATTTGAGTCTTGACACTGACACTAACTGTGGGGCTTTGGCTTCAGTTTTCTTAAACCATTTTCACATTATCTATCTGAAAATGTTACTATAAGAAATAGAAATCATGTATGTAGAGTCTGCAATCTGCTTAGTGCCTAGATAACTCAACATCGTTTTAAATGTTCTCATGGTGCTGTGTTCAGTCAGCTATGAGTGCACAAGGCAAAGGAATGCAAATAAATCATACAGTGATGTAGTATTCTGTGTATATGCTCATCTAAAATGAAGTTGAGAAGGCAAGATATTTTACAGAACGAATGTATTAGAGTATATAATGCAGTTAAGTCTTTCGTAAATATTTTTTTCTCAGTGTCCTTATGGCAAATGTCAGTTTTTATTATATAATATTATCAATGCAGTGAAAGATGTGAGCGAATATAAACTGAAACCAGATTATATGATTGAATTTTCTTTCACTTTCGTATTTTTTATTCATCTTGTGTTTTGTTTTTGCTCTTCTCTATGCAGTTTACACACAGAAGATACTATGATAGGGTTTGAAATGGTCAAATTTTGGCTCATTGAATTTTAAATATAGGTTATTTCTAGAGTAGTATGTCTTTAAATGTATATTGCAATATGAGATATGTTGCTGGCATTGAATATCATAATGAAAGTTCTTTGAAATGATGTTACTAGACCTAACCAATGCAAAATAAATAGAAGTCCCTGTGTAAAAAGATTAGTAAAATGAACTAATAAAATTGATCAAGAAAAAGAGGATTAAACATTAGAAATGATTAAGTAGGAAGAATGGAAAACATTAGAAAGCTAACGAGAGTTTATGGTGAAAATGTGCCAGTGAACTTGATAGTTTGTGTAATTAGAAACACTTGAAATATATCCCAGAATGGACTCAGGAAGAAACAAAACTAAACTAAACTGAAGTAAACCCACCTGACTAACCATATGTGATTTAAAGACTTCTGATGAGACTTGTGGTGATACTGACAAATAGAGTTAATATTGTTTCATGAAAATGTGTTGACATTTGGGAGATCTTCATAACTTAACTGAATTTTCCAAATGACCAATGCATGATGTTTTGGAACGATGCATGGATAACAATCCATTCAAAGTTGAAGACAGACCAATGGATTTTAAAGTGACAGAGTGAAAAATGTATTGATATCATTTCAGATTCACAGTGCAACTTACCTGTTAAAAACTACCATGTTTTGAGTTTTATTCAGTATCAAAAATGTACACAATTATGTAAAAAATAGATAATAAATTTTTCCTGTTTTCCAATTATGTGTCTAAGGCAGATTTTCTTTATATATTTTAACACTTTATGTACTTTATAAATATACCTATTATAACAGTTAAATGGAGAAGCAAATATTAGAAACCTTCAATCTCCTCTTAAGCCAGATATTAAAAAGATTTGAAAATACATAAAACTACTTTTCTCACTTAACTTTTCAAAATGTAATTTTTTATGAAATTATCATTTACATTACCATGTAATGAGATTGTTAAATAAAAATAATAAATTTTATAATAGAGAAAAATTTATAAAATATCTATTTTCATTTCTAATATAACTTTAATATTATAACACATATAAACCAAACTTTAGTTGTTTTCAAGAGTGTAAAGGGAACATGCAAACAAGTCTGATTACCTCTGTTATACAAAATAACATTTTGTATTATTAAATAATATAATTATTAAATATATTAAAGTATACATATTAAAATAATATATTAAAAATGAAAATAATAATGAATAAATACAAATATTTGAAATAAATGAGCTACAGCTAAATACAACATCCTACATGTATCTCACAACCACGATTATAAATGAAGCAAGTTGCCTACAAATAGAAATGTATGTTTCTATTACACATCAGCCATTTAGACTGTGTACTTTAGAAGTCACCTATATGTAATAAAAAAAAATAATTCCAAGCACATTGTACTCACAAAATTAGTATATTTGTTATATGTAGGAAGAGTGGATAAAGCAGGTAATTAAGGAGGAATACAAACGGAAATCAGGAAAAGTTCTAAAATCAGGCACTGTTCTATCACTTGATAAGTTTGTAATTATTCCTAATAGTTTTTAATCTCTTACGCACTATTCTGAAGTTACATCTCACAATTAAAAGACAATAAGAAATTGATCCTAGAAAATATTTAAAACTAAAGAAAATAAATATTCTGCAAACATTAGGCAAAAGAGAAATTATCCATAAAATTATTTTTAATGCTTAAACAAATATTTTTAAAGAACAAGTGCAAATTTTAAATTTGAATGATTAACATTTTTATAATCCTGCACTGCACAAATATAAACCTTTCCTTCCTCATCCAGTTTTTAATCCACAGTAGATCATGTCAGTAATACTTCCCCACATCCTAAAAACTCTTGATCCTTCAGTATTTTGTTCCACCGGTATGGCAATATCCTACTTCTGGACAACCCCCAACTATTCAGTTTCTTAAGACTTGATCTGGAAAGCCAAGAAATTCTGGAGAAATTACCATTGTAGCTGGTCAGATTTTGAATACTATACATTCACCAATCTCAAAAGCAATTGAAAATCCCAACTATTTCCTTATATTTCTGTTTGCAACCTATGCTCACCCTCCCACAGAGCTATTTCAAAGTTTCTCTACATTCCTTTACCCTCCACCCAACTCAAGCCGCCTACCCTTAACAGAAGACATTCCTGTTAATAATAGTAACAGAAGAAATTGAAAAGGAACAACCTCGTCTTCCAACTATCAAACCACTTTCCTCTATATGAACACATTATATTCTTCTTTTCTGTTAGAATGGGAAGTCATCTCTCTTTCATGTATGACTAACTTCTCCAAGACATAAATTTGGCATTTTCTCTCTGTGCTTGTAGCAAAAATTGTTAAATAATAAATATAAAAGTAAAATAATCTTGTATGTTGACAATTTGGAGATTTGTGTTCCGAATCTTTGTTACATTGTGTCAATGTTCTGTAATTTTCAGTTAGAAATATTTATAATATATATCATATATTTTAAGATTGAGGCTGTTTAGTCATCACAGAGCAAAAAAACTCCAAAACAGTGAAGAAATATGTGTCATCCTTTGTTGTTGAAATCTGATAATTACCCAGTTTGTTTTTCTGTAGAATTTGGGTGATATCTGTAGTTTTTACCACTTCATCATTATCTCTTGAGGAAGTGGCTTAGTCCCTCAGAGCAGGTGGGCTGTCTTTTCTTTAGAATCTATCATTTTCTTTCGAATCATTTAATGTTATCACACATTTTGCTACCTTATGGTGTTATATTATCTCTTTTTCATTTATTTGTTTTCTGTGGGTAAATAATTTTTGTAGATTTCACTCTTTTTATCATTTGGGGGAAACAGATGGAAATTTTCTTCATGCCATTTTGATCCCATCTTAACCAAAGAATCAACCCGTTAGCATGTCACTTAAGTATTTTATTGGTTAGATATGCACCACAAGCCTAGTGTGTAATGCACAAAGGAAATCCTGTTTAATGATTGAATAATTGATGTGGACATGATTAGTTCTTAATACATCTCATAAGGGTGACATATACTTGTATTTTACTTTTAATTTTTCAAAGTGCTTTCACATGATTCATTTATTTAATCATGATTGAAATCACATACACTTGGTAATGCAGATGGTTTCTGATGATTTTGTCTATAGGCAAAGTGAGGCTCAGAGAAGCTTAGGAAATTGTTTAGCAGTTGAATACAGGGTTTTGAAAATGCTTAGCATCATAATTACCAAGCCACTTTAGTGAAGTATTTTGACATTTTTCCCTATGATAACTTCTCCAGGAATATTAATATATTAAGACGTGAATTTTATTTATAAATGTTTATTTGACTAAAATTTTGGGTAATAATTTTTAACAAAATTGTTAACAATAGAGCAAATAAAATTATATAAATAATTCACATCATGTAAGTTTTCCTATTTAGAATTAAATGATTATATATTTATACTAATGGAGGACTGTTTACTAGAATATAATGAAATGGATTTATATTACTCGTATCATAGTCATCTAAATTATTTCTGTAAAAATATACCATCAGAATAAAATTATTAGATCTTTAAAATGCTAGTTGCCAAAGCAGCAATGTATAGAAACCAATACAGACTCTAAGATGGTATGGTTTTTCTAAGGCAAATTAGGAAAAAGAAAAAAAAAAGGAATATATTGAAACTTCTTTAAAAATTCCTATTTTAATTATATACAATGTTAATATCAACTCTGAATTTTACCTTATAGAAAAAGGCCACTGGGTAGAGGGTCTCCAGGTTATCTATGTTTCTAAACTATAATTATATCCATTAGTGGCACATCCCAAAAGATAAGATAGAAGGAAAGGTCAGAAATTTTTACCTCCATTGTAATTAAAAAAAAAATTGTCTTGGAAAGAATCATACAAATTGGTTGTATCAAATGAATAACTATATACTAGACATCTATTTTGTAACAAGAATTGCAATATATAACATGTAGTACAAAAAACCCAAAAAGCAGCAAAAAAATCTGCCTTTGTGAAGCAGACCACATAGTAGGAAAAGAGCAAGAAGAGGATACACAGCTGTCAAAAACAGAGGTGGAAAGAAACAGACTACTGTGGGTATTTAATTCAGGAGCATCGAGATAAGGAGGTCAACAAAAACCTTAGGAAAGGAAGGTACTTGAGATATTAAAAGTTAAATAAATTTTCATAGGGCAATTGAAAGGAAAGTTACATTTTAAGTGAAAAAATATGACATGAATAAATCCAGTAAAGGTAGAAAATCAAACAGCGCATATAAGAAATATTTAGTTTTGGAAATGTAGCAGAACATGGGGCAAAAGTTACAGATACAAATAAAAAGTTAGGATCAATGATTTACTTCTTTTCCAGAAATATCTATTAAACACCAACTCTTTGATAAACACTGTACTAAGAGCTACTTGAAATTGAAAGTCACATACCCTCTTTTCAAGGTATGAAAAGCTTATTGATCAAGATGGCAACAAACTGTTTTTTAAAAATGAAGTAAAGTGTTAACCCTTTGTTGGATATGTCATTTACAAATATATTCTCCCATACTGTAAGATGCCTTTTTGTTCTGCTGATAGTGTCCTTTGCTGTACAGAAGCTATTTAGCATGATGTAGTCCCATTTGTTCATTTTTTATTTTGTTTCCCTTGCCAGAGGAGATGTGTTCACGCAAAAGTTGCTCATGTTTATATTCAAGAGATTTTTGCCTATGTTTTCTTCTAAGAGTTTTATGGTTTCATAACTTACATTCAGGTCTTTTTGATCTTTACTTTTGTGTATGGGGTTAGACAATGATCCAGTTTCATTCTCTTGCATGTAGCTGTCCAGTTGTGCCAACACCGGCTGTTGAAGAAGCTGTCATTTCCCCATTGTATGTACATGACTCCTTTATTATATATTATTTGAACATAATATGCTTGGGTTTATATCTGGCCTCTCTAGTCTGTTCCACTGGATGATGGGTTTGTTCTTGTGCCAGTATCAAATTGTCTTGATTACTGTGGCTTTGTAGTAGAGCTTGAAGTTGGGGAGTGTAATACCCCCAGCTTTATTCTTCCTTCTCAGGATTGCTTTGGCTATTCATGGTCTTTCGTGGTTCCATATGAAATTTAGAACTACTTTCTCTAGTTCATTGAAGAATGCTGTTAGTATTTTTATATGGATTGCATTGAATCTGTAGATAGCGTTAGGCAAGATGGCCATTTTGACAATATTAATTCTTCCTATCCATGAACACGGAATGTGACCCATTTGTTGGTATCTTCTTTAATTTCTCTCATTAGTGTCTTGTAAATTTTAGGGTATAGGTCTTTCATTTCCTTCATTAGGTTTATTCCTAGGTATTTTATTCTTTTTGATGCAATTGTGATTGGAATTGTTCTCCGGATTTCTTTTTCTGCTAGTTCATTATTAGTGTATAGGAATGCCACAGATTTCTGTGTATTAATTTTGTATCCTACAACTTTGCTGAATTCAGATATTAGATCTAGTAGGTTTGGAGTGGATTCTTTAGGCTATTTTTATGTACAATATCATGTCATCTTCAAACAGTGACAGTTTAAATTCTTCTTTACCAATCTGGATGCCTATAAGTTCTTTGTGTTGTCTGATTGCCATGGCGAGGACCTCCAGAACTATGTTGAATAAAAGAGGGGAGAGTGAACATCCTTGTCTTGTTCCCGATCTTAAAGGAAAAGCTTTCAGCTTCTTGCTGTTAAGTATAATGTTGGCTGTGGGTTTGTCATATATGGCCTTTATTATGTTGAGGTACTTGCCCTCTATACCCATTTTGTTGAGAGTTTTTATCACGAATGGATGTTGAATTTTGTCAAATGCTTCTTCAGCATCTATGAAGATGATCACGTGGTTGTGGTGGATGATGATGGATTTTCTAATATTGTACCATCCTTGCATCCCTGGAATAAATCCTACTTGATCATGATGGATGATCTTTTTGATGTATTTTTGAATTTAGTTTGCTAGTATTTTGTTGAGTATTTTTGCATCTATGTTCATCAGGGATATTGGTCTTTAATTTTCTTTTTTGGTGATGTCTTTGCCTTGTTTTAGTTTTAGAGTTGTTCTGGCCTTGGAGAATGAGTTTGGGAGTATTCCTTCCTCTTCTAATTTTTGGAAAACTTCAAGGAGGATGGGTAGTTAGGTCTTCACTAAATGTTTGAGAAAATACAGCCTTGAAGCCATCTGGAGCAAGAGTTTTTTGCTTAGGTAGTTTTTTGATTACCAATGCAATTTCATTACTGGTTATAGGTCTGTTCCTATATTCTGTTTCTTCCTAGGTCCATCTTGGAAGGTTGTATTTTTCTAAAAAGTTGTCCATTTCTTCTAGGTTATCCAATTAGAATATAACTTTTCATAGTATTCTCTAATCATTCTTTGTATTTCTGTGCTATCCATAGTGATTTTTCCTTTGTCATTTCTGATTCTGTTTATGTTTATCATTTTTTCTTGATAAGCCTGGCTTTGGTTTTACCTATTTTGTTTATTTTCTTGAAGAATCAGCTTCTGCTCTCATGGTTTGTTTCTATTGTTTTATTCTTCTTGACTTTATTTATTTTGCTCTAATCATTTTTCTTTAAATTTTTATTAAGGTATTATGGATAAACACTTATGAAGGTTTCACATGAAAAAACAATGTGGTGACTACTTTTACCCATAATATGAAGTCCACATCCATACCCCAATGCAGTCACTGTCCATCAGTGTAGTAAGATGCCACAGATTCACTGTTGGCCTTCTCTGTGCTACACAGTTTTCCCTGTGACACCCCACACCATGGGTCCTAACATAATACCCCTCAATACCCTTCTCCCTCCCTCCCCACCTGCCTTCCCACACCCCTCCCCTTTGGTAACCACTAGTTCCTTCTTGGAGTCTGTGAGTCTGCTGCTATTTTGTTCTTTCAATTTTGCTGCATTGTTATACTCCACAAATGAGGGAAATCATTTGGCACAAGTCTTTCTCTCTCTGACTTATTTCACTAAGCATAATACCCTCCAGCTCCATCCATGTCATTGTAAATGGTAGGATTTGTTTCTTTCTTACAACTGAATAGTATTCAATTATGTATATGTACCACATCTTCTTTATCCATTCATCTACTGATGGACACTTAGGTTGCTTCCATATCTTGGCTATTATAAATAGTACTGTGATAAACATACGGGAGCATATGTCTTTTTCAATCTGAGAAGTTGTATTCTTTGGATAAATTACAAGGGGTCAGATTCCTGGGTCAAATGGTATTTCTATTTTTAGTTTTTCGAGGAATCTCCATATTGCGTTCTACAATGGTTGAACTAGCTTACATTCCCACCAGCAGTGTAGGAGGGTTCCCCTTTCTCTGCATCCTTGCCAGCATTTATTGTTCTTAGTCTTCTCAATGCTGGCCATCCTTACTGGTGTAACGTGATATCTCATTGTGGTTTTAATTTTCATTTCCCTGATGATTAGTGATGTGAAGCATCTTTTCATGTGTCTGTTGGCCATCTGAATTTCTTCTTTGGAGAATTGTCTCTTCATATCCTCTGCCCATTTTTAAATTGGGTTATTTGCTTTTTGGGTGTTGAGGTGTGTGAATTCTTTATATATTTTGGATGTTAACGCCTTGTCAGATACGCCATTTACAAGTATATTCTTCCATACAGTAGGATGCCTTTTTATTTTGTTGATGGTGTCCCTTGCCATGCAGAAGCTTTTTAGTTTGATGTAGTCCCATGTGTTCATTTTTGCTTTTGTTTCCCTTGCTCGAGGATATGCGTTCAGGAAGAAGTTGCTCATGCTTATATTCAGGAGATTTTTGCCTGTGTTGTCTTCTAAGAGTTTTATGGTTTCACGACTTACATTCAGGTCTTTGATCCATTTTGAGTTTACTTTTGTGTATGGGGTTAAACATTAATCCAGTTTTATTCTCTTCCATGTAGCTGTCCAGTTTTGCCAACACCGCTGTTGAAGAGGCTGTCATTTCCCCATTGTATGTCCATGGCTCCTTTATCATATATTACATGCCCATATGTGGTTGGGTTTATATCAGGGCTCTCTAATCTGTTCCATTGGTCTATGGGTCTGTTCTTGTGCAAGTACCAAATTGTCTTGATTACTGTGGCTTTGTAGTAGAGCTTGAAGTTGAGAAGTGTAATTCCCCCAGCTTTACTCTTCCTTCTCAGGATTGCTTTGGTAATTCGGGGACTTTTGTGGTTCCATATGAATTTTAGAATGATTGGCTCTTGTTCATTGAAGAATGCTGTGGGTATTTTGATAGGAATTGCATTAAATCTGTAGATTGCTTTAGTTAGGATGGCCATTTTGACAATATTAATTCTTCCTATCCATGAGCCCAGGATGTGTTCCTATTTATTATTATCTTCTTTAATTTCTCTCAGGAGTGTCTTGTAGTTTTCAGAGTATTGGTCTTTCACTTCCTTGGTTAGGTTTATTCCTAGGTATTTTATTCTTTTTGATGCAGTTGTGAATGTAATTGTTTTCCTGATTTCTCTTTCTTCTAGTTCATTGTTAGTATATAGGAATGCCACAGATTTCTGCCTATTAATTTTCTATCCTTTAACTTTGCTGCATTCAGATATTAGATCATGCAGGTTTAGAGTGGATTCTTTAGGGTTTTATGTACAATATAGTGTCATCTGCAAACAGGGACAGTTTAACTTATTCCTTGCCAATCTGGATTCCTTTTATTTCTTTTTGTTGTCTGATTGCTGTGGCGAGGACCTCCAAAAGTATGTTGAATAGAAGTGGGGAGAGTGGGCACCCTTGTCTTGTTCACTATCTTAGGGGAAAAGCTTTCAACTTCTCATGGTTAAGTATAATGTTGGCTGTGGGTTTGTCATATATAGGCTTTATTAAGTTGAGGTACTTGCCCTCTATACCCATTTTGTTCAGAGTTTTTATCATGAATGGGTGTTGAATTTTGTCAAATGCTTTTTCAGCATCTATGAAGATGATCATGTGGATTTTGTCCTTCCTTTTGTTGATGTGGTGGATGATGTTGATGGATTTAAAATGTTGTACCATCCTTGCATCCCTGGAATAAATCCTAGTTGATCATGCTGGATGATCTTTTTGATGTATTTTTTAGTTGGTTTTGCTAATATTTTATTGAGTATTGTTGCATCTATGTTCATCAGGGACATTGGTCTGTAATTTCTTTAATTGTGGTGTCTGCCCGGTTTTGGTATTAGAGTGATGCTGGCCTCATAGAATGAGTTTAGAAGTATTCCCTCTTCTTCTACTCTTTGGAAAGCTTTAAGGAGGATTGGTATTAGGTCTTCACTAAATTTTTGATAAAATTCAGCGGTAAAGCCATGTGGTCCAGGGGATTTGTTCTTAGGTAGTTGTCTGATTACCAATTCAATTTCATGGCTGGTAATTGGTCTGTTCAGATTTTCTGTTTCTTTCTGGTACAGCCTTGGAAGGTTGTATTTTTCTAGAATGTTGTCCATATCTTCTAGGTTATCGAGTTTGTTAGCATATAATTTTTCATAGTATTTTCTAATAAATTTTTGTATTTCTGTGGTGTCTGTAGTGATTTTTCCTTTCTCATTTCTGCTTCTGTTTATGTGCGTAGACTATTTTTTTCTCGATAAGTCTGGCTAGTGGTGTTTCTGTTATGTTTATTTTTTTGAAGAACCAGCTCCTGCTTTCATTGATTCTTTCTATTTTTTTTCTTCCCTATTTTATTTATTTCTGCCCTAATCTTTATTATGCCCCTCCTTCTACTGAATTTGGGCCTCATTTGTTCTTTTTTTCTAGTTTTGTTAATTGTGAGTTTAGACGGCTCATATGGATTTGTTCTTCTTTCCTGAGGTAGGCCTATATTGCAATATATTTCCCTTTTAGCATAATCTTCGCTGCTCCCCATAGATTTTGCAGTGTTGAATTATTGTTGTCATATGTCTCCATATATTGCTTGATCTCTGTTTTTACTTGGTCATTGATCCATTGGTTAATTAGGGGCATGTTGTGAAGCCTCCACGTGTTTTTGATATTTTTAATTTTCTTTGCATAATTTATTTCTAGTTTCGTGCCTTTGTGGTCTGAGCAACTGTTTTGTACAATTTCAGTCTTTTCAATGTACTGAGGCTCTTTTTGTGGCCTAGGATATGATCTCTTCTTGAAAATGTTCCATGTGCACTTGAGAAGAATGTGTGTTTTGCTGCTTTTGGGTATAGAGTTCTATACATGTGTGTTAAGTCCGTCTTTTCTAATTTGTTGTTCAGTGCTTCTGTCTCCTTATTTCTTTTCTGTCTGGTTGATCGGTCCTTTGAATTGAGTGG
This sequence comes from Smutsia gigantea, assembly GCA_032199065.1. Taxonomy (NCBI): domain Eukaryota; kingdom Metazoa; phylum Chordata; class Mammalia; order Pholidota; family Manidae; genus Smutsia; species Smutsia gigantea. The sequence goes on along the minus strand of JAVSCE010008525.1, from coordinate 497,465 downwards.
AGTATTGAAGTCTCCTAGAATGAATGAATTGCATTTTATTTCTCCTTTTAATTCTTTTAGTATTTGTTTCACATATGTAGGTGTTCTTGTGTTGGGTGCATAGATATTTGTAATGGTTATATCTTCTTGTTGGATTGACCTCTTAATCAGTATGTAATGTCCTTCTTTGTCTCTTGTGACTTTCTTTGTTTTGATGTCTATTTTGTCTGACACAAGTACTGCAACACCTGCTTTTTTCTCTTTGTTGTTTGCATGAAATAACTTTTTCCATCCCTTCACTTTTAGTCTGTGTATGTCTTTGTGTTTGACGTAAGTTTCTTGTAGGCAGCATGTAGATGGGTCTTGTTTTTTTATCCATTCAGTGACTCTGTGTCTTTTGATTGGTGCATTAAGACCATTTACATTTACAGTGATTATCGATAGATATGTACTTATTGCCATTGCAGGCTTTGGAATCATGGTTACCAAAGGTTCAAGGGTAATTTCCTTACTATATAAGAGTCTAACTTAGCTCACTTAATATGCTATTACAAACACAGTCTAAATGTTCATTCTTTTTCATCCTCTTTCTTCCTCCTCCATTCTTTATATGTTAGGTGTCATATTCTGTACACTTTGTGTATTCCTTGATTGCCTTTGGGGATAGTTGATTTAATTTTGCATTTGCTTAATAATTAACTGTTAACCTTCTTTACTGTGGTTTTATTACCTCTGGTGACAGCTATTATACCTTAGGAACACTTCCATCTATAGCAGTCCCTCCATAATACACTGTAGAGATGGTTTGTGGGAGGTAAATTCTATCAGCTTTTGCTTATCTGGAAATTATTTAATCCTTCCTTCAAATTTAAATGATATACGTGCCAGATAAAGTATTCTTGGTTCAAAGCTCTTCTGCTTCATTGCATTAAATACATCACGCCACTCCCTTCTGGCCTGTAAGGTTTCTCCTTAGAAGTCTGATGGGCTTTCCTTTGTATGTGATCTCATTTCTTACTCTGGCTACTTTTAATAGTCTGTCCTTATCTTGATCTTTGCCATTTTAATTACTACATGTCTTTTTGTTGTCTTCCTTGGGTCCCTTGTGTTGAGAGATGTGTACACCTCCATGGCCTGAGAGACTATCTCCTTCCCAAGACTGGTGAACTTTTCAGTAATTACCTTCTTAATGACACTTTCTATCCTTTTTCTCTCTCTTCTTCTGTTACCCCTATAATGCGAATATTCTGCTTGGATTTGTCACACAGTTCTCAATATTCTTTCATTCTTAGAGATCCTTTTTTCTCTCCGTGCCTCAGCTTCTTTGTATTCTTCTTCTCTAGTTTCTATTTCATTTATTGTCTCCTCCACCATATCTAATCTGCTTTTAGCACTTTCCATTGTATGTTTCATTTCTGATACTGTGTTCCATAATGACTGGTCCTCGACCAGAATTCAACCCTGAGTTCCTGAATGTTTTTCTGCACCTCCATGAACATGTTAATGATTTTTATTTTGAAATCCCTTTCTGGCACATTCAGGAGTTCAATTTCATTAGAATTTTATGAGGGGTTGTATTCGTAATTTAACTTTGAACCAGGTTCCTTTGGCATTTTGTAATTGTATATGGTGCCCTCTAATGCCCAAAAGCTCTACTCTCTGGAGATTCTTAGCCCCTGAAGCAATGTTGGGGTCGCAGGGGAGTGGTATTGGTGCCTGGGGGGAGGAAAGAGCTATTTCCTGTTTCCCAGCTGCTATGCCTGTCTCCACTGCCAGAAGCAGTGGGCTGAGCACACAGGTATAAGCCTCTGTGCTTTATGTTTATAGTCGTTACAGACAGGGCTTCCCTCTGGCTGGCCTAATGCCAGGGTAGGGTTTGCCGGTTTGCGATCCAAGTGGTGCTGGCTGGGAGAAATGCTCAGTAGTCTGCATATCACCGAAGTGGTCCTTGGAGCTCTGTAGCCAGCTAGGGAGCTGGAGCACCTGAAGGTAGTGAAAGCTCCCAACTTGTTTGGCAGAGTGCACATGGACAGTTTTGTCTACGTGCGCTTTCTCCTGAGCAGTAAGCTCTGTGCAATCCTTGCTCCTTTAGCAGCCCTCTTGCTATTATGAAGTCTCTTAGTCTGCCCACCTTTCTTTTGTCCCAGAGCAACCGGATATGGTTCCCTGCTTTCCACAAGCAGCTGGAATTGCAATTTCTCCAGGTATTCTGCCTGTCTTAGCTTTCCAACCTCCTAATCATGAGAGTACCATGAAATGTAGGTTTGTGCTCCTAGATCACATCTCTGGAGTTAGGTATTCAGCAGTCCCAGGCCTCCACTCCCTCCCTGCTCTGCTCTGTTTCTCTTTCTTCTGCTGGTGAGCTGGTGGCAGGGGAAGTGCTTGGGTCCCTTCAGGCCACGGCTTTGTTATGTTACCCTGTTCCATGAGGGTTATTCTTTTCTCCAGGTGTATGCAGTTTGGTGCAGTCCTCTTTGTTGTTGCTCTTTCAGGATTATTCGTATTAATTATATTTTGTATTATATGTAGTTTTTAGGAGGAAGCCTCTCTCTCACCTCTAATGCCGGCATCTTTAATCCCTCCTCTGCTCTAATCTTTATTCTGTCCCTCCTTCTACTAACTTTGGGCCTCATTAGTTCTTTTTCTAGTTTCATTAATTGTGAGTTTCGACTGCTCATATTGGATTATTCTTCTTTCCTGAGGTAGGCCTGTATTGTGATATACTTCCCTCTTAGCATGGCCTTTGCTGCATCCCACAGATTTTGTGGTGTTGAATTATTGCTGACATTTGTCCCCGTAGATTTTTAATATCTATTTTTATTTTGTCATTGATCCACTGATTATTTAGGAGCTTGTTATTAAGCCTCCATGTGTTTGTGGGCTTTTTCATTTTCTTTGTGTATTTTATTTCTAATTTCATACCTCTGTGGTATGAGTAGCTGGTTGATACAGTTTCAAATCTTTTTTAATGTACTGAGGCTCTTTTTGTTGTCTACTATATGATCTATTTTTGAAAATGTTCGATGTGCACTTTGGAAAATGTGTATTCTGTTGCTTTGGGATGTAGTGTTCTGTAGATGTCCATTAGGTCCATCTGTTGTAATGTGTTGTTCATTGCTCTTCTTACTTAGTTTCTGTCCGGTTGATATGTCCTTTGTAGTAAGTGGTGTGTTAAGTCTACTAAAATGAATGCATTGCATTCTGTTTCCCCCCTTTAATTCTGTGTTTGTTTCACTTATGTAGGTGATCCTCTCTTGGGTGCATAGATATTTATAATAGTTATATCCTCTTGTTGGACTGACTCCTTTATCATTACGTAATGTGCTTCTTTGTCTCTTATTTCTTTGTTTTGAAGTCTTTTTTTTCTGATACAAGTACTGCAACTCCTGCTTTTTTTTTCCCTATTAATTGCATGAGATATATTTTTCCATCCCTTTATTTTCAGAGTGTCTATGTCTTTGGGTTTGAAGTGAGTTTCTTCTAGGCAGCATATAGACAGATCTTTTTTTTTTTATCCATTCAGTGACTCTATGTCTTTTGATTGGTACGTTCAGACCATTTACATTTACATTATGGTGATTATCAATAGGTATGTACTTATTGCCATTACAGGCTTTAGATTCGTGGTTACTAAAGGTTCAAGGGCAACTCCCTTATTACCTAACAGTCTAACTTAAGTAACTTAGTATACTATTACAAACACAATCTAAAGGTTCTTTTTTGTTTTACTCCTTTTTCTTCTTCCTCCAATCTTTATATATTAGGTATTATATTCTGTACTCTTAGTCTATCTCTTGACTGACTTTTTGGTAGTTGCTTTGATTTTGCATCTGCTTAGTAATGAATTGGTCTACTTACTTTACTGTGGTTTTATTTTCTCTGGTGACAGCTATTTAGCCTTAGGAACACTTCCATTTATAGCAGTCCCTCCAAAATGCCCTGTAGAAATAGTTTGTGAGAAGTAAGTTCTCTCAGCTTTTGCTTATCCGGAATTTGTTTAATCCCTTCTAAACATTTAAATGATAATTCTGCCGGGTATACTGTTCTTGGTTTGAGGCGTTTTTGTTTCATTGCATTAAATATATCATACCACTCACTTCTGGCCTGTAAAGTTTCTGTTGAGAAGTCTGATAATAGCCTGATGGTTTTCGTCTGTATGTGATCTTTTTTCTTTCTCTGGCTACTTTTAATAGTCTGTCCTTATCCTTGATCTTTGCCATTTTAATTATGATATGTCTTGGTGTTGTCTTCCTTGGGTCCCTTGTGTTGGTAGAGCTGTGCACCTTCATGGCCTAAGGCACTATCTCCTTCCCCAGACTGGGGAAGTTTTCAGCAATCACCTCCTCAATGACACTTTCTAACTCTTTTTCTCTCTTCTTCTGGTACCCCTATAATGCGAATATTGTTCCGTTTGGATTGGTCACACAGTTCTTCAATATTCTTTCATTTTTAGAGATTCTTTTTTCTCTCTGTGCCTCAGCTTCTTTGTATTCCTCTTCTGTAATTTCTATTCCATTTACCGTCTCTTCTACTACATCTAATCTGCTTTTCAATCCCTCCATTGTATGTTTCATTTCAGATATGGAATGTCTTAATGATTGATCTCTGTCTTAAATTTGTCTCTGAGTTCTAGAATATTTTTCTGTACCTGCATGAGCATGTTTATGATTTTTATTTTGAAATCTCTTTCAAGAAGATTGATGAGTTCAGTTTCACTCAGTCCTTTTTCTGGTTTTTGTGGTATTTTGGGTTGAACCAGGTTTCTTTGATATTTTGTATTTTTATGTTGTGCCCTCTAGTGCCCAGAATCTCTACTCTCTGGAGCTCCTCAGCCCCTGGAGTGATGTTGGGTGTCGCAGGGGAGTGGCACTGCTGCCTGGGTGGAGGAAAGAGCTTTTTTCTGCTTTCCGGCTGCTGTGTCTGTCTCCACTGCCAGAACCAGTGTGCCGAGTACACAGATGTAAGCCTCTGTGCTTTGGTTTGTAGCTAGTCCTTCTCACTCAAACACTTCAAATATAGAAGAGTAGGGAACACTTTCAAACTCATTTTATGAGGCCAATATTACCATGATAGCAAATCCAAAGAATGACACTTTAAGAAAAGAATATTCCAGGCCAACATCACTGATTAGCATAGAGGAAAAAAATCCTTAATAAAATATTAGCAAACTGAATTCACCAATACACTGAAAGGATCATATGCAATGATCAAGTAGGATTTTATTCCAGAAATTCAGGGATGGTTCAACAACTGCATCCATAAATGTGATATAGTACATTAACAAAATGAAGGACAAGAATCATATAATTATTTCAAGAAATGAAAAAGATGCATTTGAGAAAATTCAATACCTTTTCATGATAAAAACTTCCAACAAATTATGTATAAATGGAATGTATCTCAATATAATAAAAGCTATATATGAGAAGCCTACAACTCGTATCATAATGATAAAAAACTGAAAACTTTCTGTCAGTTAAGTGTTTTGGTGTCAATATTTAAAAGCTCTTATATTTATTCAGGTGAAAAGCTGAAAAGTTTTCCTTTAAGGTCAGGAAAAAGACATGGATGCCCACTCTTACCTCTTTAATCAACAAAGAACTGAAATGTGCTAACCAGAGCAATTAGGCAAGATAAGGATATAAATGATATCTGAATTAGAAAGGAAGAAGTAAAATTGTCCCTGTTTGCAGATGACATGATTTATATATATATATATATATATATTCATATATACAGATACATAACATTTGTGTATACACACAAATATATAATATGCATTTAGTATAAAATATATATTATAAAACTAGATATACTTTGTCTATGTATATACTGTATACTTATACTATATTAAACCCTTTTATACTATATAGAACCTTATGTATACTTTAAAACCCTGAAGACTTTACCAAAAAACTGTTAGAACTAATAAATGAATTCAGTAGTAGGATACAAAATCACTATAGAAATCAGTTGTGTTTCTATATAATAACATATATGCAATGGCATTCAAAGCAATATCATACTTAGGAATAAATTTAATCAAGGAGGTGAAAGACCTGTACACTGAAAACTATAAGACATTGAAAGAAATTTAAGATGACACAAATAAATGAAAAGATATTCCATGTTTATGGATTAGAAAAATTGGATATTTTACATATAAAACATACAGATATAAACCTGTCACTGAAGTGTGGGGAGGGATAGGAGAAGGAAAACATAACTAGATATCCTTTACTTTCATGACCAGATTCTTTCTCAGCATGTAGGTTTTAAGCCCGATTTACACTGTTAAAATGAAGGTATAGTCTTATGGAAAACAATCAATGATTAAATGGAATTCTTTTGATGATCTAAAGAGAATGATGCCACAACTGTTTCATGTTTCATGTTCCTGCAGTGGAAATAGATTTTTCAGCTTCTCAAACATTTTTGTGTAATTGTGATCTTTTAAAGAATTAAGCCCGTGAAGCATCTGAGCAGTGGAATATATATATCGGTATGTCATATAACCCCAGATTAAAAATTCTGTAGTTAGAAATACCAGACCTTATAAAATATGTTTTCTCTTCTTTCTTAGTTTTATAAAACTAATGATATCAATGTGCTTGTTAAAATGAACATAGACTTCATTTCAAAATGGATACCACATGACAGGCCAAATGTATTTTTCATTTAATGACAAAAAATTAATGTTAAATATTAAACTAGCAATGACACCACCTTCAACTATTTTTCAATTCACCATTGCTTTGATACAACTTATTAAAATAACTTATTTGTTAAATAAATGTTGTAAACTTATTAAATAAAATATATTTCTATCAGATAAGAGCTTTAGGGTCAAGTTTAAAAGCCTTATATTTGTTTAGGCAAATACACAATCTTGTTGGATCCTATTACTGAATAGTCCAAGCATAGATGGCCTCAGGCTTGGCTTTCCCAATACCTGTCAGCCCGATTACTCATATATTTACCAATACATTAATAAATTAGCTAATAGTCATTGAGAACTTACTAGATTTCTGGCACTGTTCTGGGATCTTTATGTGTAATAGCTAGTGCTTACAACAATCCTCTAAAGTAGGTTTCTTATTAGTATATGAGCTAGCATTTCAAGTAAAGCAGGATGGTTTCATAGCTCGGATGCATAAATACATCACTACCTTCAACAAAAATACAAATAAATAATTCTTTGAAAGTTTTTCTGTATATATTAGCCACACATAGAACACATAGGGAAGGTTGGAGTTCTCATATAGGAATATGTATCTTCTTTTTGCCTGGAGATTTTCTTCTACAAGGGAGTTATTATCTTTGCCTCTACTTGCAGAAGACTGAAAACTTGCCCAGTCATCTAGATCTGTATCCTTCCCCCAAGAGGCTATTATGGGTTCTTAGATGCTGACCAGTATCCCTCATTTCCCATAAATATTAATATTTAACTACTAGGTTGGGGAAGAGGGAAATGGGGGACCTTCTAGGATCCTCATTAAAGCAGCATTATTCTCCCCATGTAAGATTGTGTTCTAGGTAAGATTTCTCATTTAAATTTGAATTTCAGATAGCAACAAATATTACTCTTTTAATATAAATAAATATGTCCCATAAACTACTTGGAGGATAATGATACAAAAAAATATTAAATGCTTTCTGATATTCAAATTCAATTGGGTGTCCTATATTTTATCTGGCATTGCTGCTAGTGCAGGCAACATCTTAATTATGCATCGTTTTAGGTCTTGTTCACCAATTTCTTAAAGAGAAAGCATAGGGATGGGTTCATGGGGAGCTCCCGGTCTTCCATTATTTTTCTGCAGCTGATTAAATTGACCCAATAATTATCCTTAAAAGTTTCAGGACACCAGCAAATTATCAAATTTTTCTTCAAGTTTCACAGCATTATCTCCATAAAACACATACTTTCAAATGCATGAGATCTACTTTGCTTATAATCTTCCAAAGACTACCTATTTCCTAAAAAAGATTCCTTAATCTGGCACTTAAATCCCTTCACAATCTGTGCCTTGTATATCACTCACTTTGTTTTTCAGCTTTCCTTTTCATGCCACACAGGTTCCAGTCCTGTGCAATTATTTTATAGTTCCTAGACACAACATTTGACTGGGTCTTTTGTAATGTCCTCTTTGCCTTATATGTCCATCCCCCTTGATGCTTTTATCCATGTATTTTTTTTTATGTGTGCAAACCTTATGGTCTACACTTATCTGTTTGATACTTTATTATACGATATTTATACTCCTGTTTCTACAACTAGATTGTAAAGCTCTCAAGATCATATACCATATTTTCATATTCTTTATATTGTCTAGAACATAAAACGTGAGTTCTCAGATACTAGGCATTCAATGAATGAATAAATGAAAGAATAATTGAATTGTCTCTACCTTGCCAAGAAACTTCTGGCTACATCAGGGAGTAGAAAACATTTCTTCCCTTTATTTCTTAAATGTTGCTGTTGTTTCCAGACAACACTTTGTCCATAATCCAAAATGGAAGTAGAATATATAATGATATATGCAGCTGTTTAATTATCATTTACATTCTTTCAATGATACAAATTGCCCTTTTTTTCAGAAACAGGCAGAGCAGAATATATATTTTCAATATGACAGAAAGCAAGAAAGAGAAACATCAGTGTCATTTCATCCTGTTTGCCTGTTCTGGATTGTGTGGACAGGACTTTATCTGCTGAAAAGATTCTAGTTCTGTAGAGTGTTTATCTTTAATGAATACTTTTCTGAACATACTAAATAAAGAACATAGCATAAGGCATATGATTTAGAATGATACATTCTCCTTTCCTAGTCTACAAGCATTTAGGCATGTCCTCCCCCGACACACACCAGTTATGAAGTTAGTACACAGGTTTTCAATGGACAGCACAGTTGTGCAGAAATTTTGAAAATTTTGTTGAACTAGCAATAACAATAACCTCATTAAATGGACTGGAGCATGAGTTACAGTTATGATCTGCATAGTATAATGTCATGGAAGACCTGTACTACAAAATATAGTAGAAAGGACTGCTTAATCATCTTAGTGATTTTAGTGTTATTATGTTAAAATTGAAACTTAGAGTAAAGCTCTCATGAATCATTTTCCCATTTAAGGAAAGGGGGATAGAAAAATAAAATGGCAGAAAGGGTAAAACTTTATTTAAAACAGGACTTCTTTTCCTAGTTTGAAACATCAGTATCTAATTAGCACTAAATATTACAGCAACTGAATAATTAATTTGAGATGGAGTCTAAAGTTATTTTTGCTACTAGCAGGACAAGATAAGTAGAAATAAATGTGTTTAAAAAGTAAAATGATCAAATCACATTACATGTTTCTATTGTGTTTTAAAGAAAATAGAGTAGTAGCAGTGTTTTATCAAATTTAATTCAATTTTTTAATTTTTAAAATAAACTTTTTAGCAATTATAGGTTCAGAAAAATTGAGTGAGAAATACAGAGAGCTCCCATTTACTCCCTGCCCCTACTCACACACACACACACACACACACACACACACACAGAGTCTCCTCTGGTATCACCATCTTGTGTTAGAGTGGTACACTTGTGAAATTGAGAACCTACACTGACAAATCGCTATCACCCAAAGGCCGTGGTTTACATTAGGGTTCATTTTTGGTGTTCTACACTCTCTGGATTTTGATAAATATATATGATGTGCATCCATCACTAATGTGTCATACAAAGTATTTTTCACTGCCCTAAAAAAATCCTGTGCTCTACCTATTCATCCCTGTCTTCTCCAACCACTGGTAGCCACTCACCTTTTTGCTGTCTTCATATTTATGCCTTTTACAAAATATTATATAATTGGAATCATACAATATGTAGTCTTTTCAGATTGGCTTAGTAATTTTACTTAGTAATATGCATTGAAATTTCCTCCATTTCTTTTCATGGCTTGATAGCTCATTTCTTTTTAGTGCTGAGTAAGTCTATTGTCTGGATATAAAACAGTTTAGTCATCCTCTTACCTATTGCAGGACATATTGGTTACTTCCAACTTTTGGCAATTATGAATAAAGCTGCCATATACGTCCGTGTACAGGATTTTGTATGAACATAAGTTTTCAGCTCCTTTATGTAAACACCAAGGTGTGTGATTGATGGATCACATGGTAAGAGTACATTTAGTTTTGTAAGAAACTGCCAAACTATCTTTCAAAGTGGCTATACTATTTTGCATTCCCACCAGCAATGAATGAAAGCTTCCATTGCTCCATATCCTCACCAGCATTTGGTATTCATGTTTTGGATTTTCACCATTCTAATAGGTGTTTAGTAGCAACTTATTGTTGTTTTAATTTACAACCTTCAGACACAATATGTTGAATATCCTTTCATAGACTTGTTTACCATTTGCATATTTTCTTTGATGAGGTGTCTGTTCAGATCTCTTGCTCATTTTTTAATCAGATCATGCATTTTCTTAGTATTGAGTTTTGAGTTCTTTCTAAATTTTGGATAACGGCTCTTTATCAGATATATTTTGTAATTATTTTCTTCCAGTCTATTGCTTGTCTTCTCATTCTTTCGACAGTATCTTTCACAGAGCAGAGGTTTTTTATTTTAAAGAACTCCAGCTTATGAAATATTTCTTTCATGGATTTTTGCCTTTAGTTTTTTATCTAAAAGTAGTCATCAAGCCCAAGGTCATCTACATTTTTCTCCTATGTTATATTCTAGGAGTTTATATATTTTTCATTTTACATTAAGGTCTGTGAATCATTTTTATTTTTTGTGAAGAGTATAAAGTCTGTTTAAGTTTTTTTGATAGTGTTTGTCTGTTTCATCAGTTTTTGTTGAAAAGACTATCTTTACTCCATTGTATTGGATTAGCTCCTTTGTCAAAAAACAGTTGACTATATTTATATGGGTCTCTTCCTAGGCTTTCTGTTCTGTTCTGTTCCATTGATCTATTTATTCTTTCACCAATTCTAACTACATTGTCTTGATTACTGTAACTTTACTGTACCTTTGAGGTCAGGTCATATCAGTCTTTCAACTTTGTTCTTTTCTTTCAATATTATGGTTAGCCATTCTGGCCTTTTGCTTCTCCATGTCAACTTTAGAATCAATTTGCTGATATCCACAAAATAATGCTGAGATTTTAATTGGAATTGTAACTAAAAATTATAATTGGGATCAATCTATAGATCAAGTTAAGAAGAACTGAAATCTTGACAGTATTGCGCCTTCCTATCCATGAGCATGGAATATTTCTTCATTAATTTAGTTCTTTATTTCTTTTATCAGTAATTTGTAATTTTCCTCATAATGCTCTTGTATGTATTTCATTAATTTATATTTAAGTACTTCATTTTGGGGGGTACTAATTTAAATGGTATTATGTTTTCAATTTCAAATTTCAAGTTTTCACTGCTACTATATAGGCAATATTTTATTTTAATCAAATTAAAGGCAATTTGCCTTTAATGATAAATTCATTAATATATCATTGTTCGCAAATTTGAATAATGGCACAATGGAAGAAAAATGCAAAACTACATATACACTCATACCCATGTACACGCGAACACACCAGCACATGCACCTTTTGAGTTTCACTATTCAAAGATAAATCACTGCTATTTGTGTAATTTCTCATGGTGTTTGATGTGCATATGTATGTGTGTGAGCTTGCACCCAAGAGCATTAATATTTGTTACCTCCATTTTTCATCCAATTTTCACTCTCCATCATTCCTATAATTTGGTCTTTAATCCCTGACTCAATTCTGTCAAAATACCATGCCGCCATTAAAATTACTCCTTTACAACTTTCTGACCTATCTCTGCTATACGTATTTGACAAAACCCAAAGTCTAGCTGAAGACAACATGATGGCTTTTTATGTTTGCCTCAGGAGCTAAACATTTTTGGAGAACATTTCAAATAGGGGTAAATCTTTTTACTTTAAATTCAAATCACAAACCTCAAATAATTAAACCACAATACCCTGCTGTCCAAGTAGATTTGCTTAGCAATTTCAGTTTCTCAAAAACCTGTGCATTTCTCTCTCTTCAAACCTCATGTTTTTCCAAATTCAGTATTCCCTGAGAAGGAAAAACAAGAAGATATTACAAGGACATTCCTTAATTTTCCTACCAAAATTTCTGTGAGTTTGCTGAAACCATACTTTCCAATTATATTTATTTGGCCATCTAGTCTATGTGGGTATTAGGGGCTTGGGATAAAAAGTAAAAACGTTATACCTTCAAGAAACTCACATTGTATAGGAAAGACTGACAAACAATTCACATAAAAGGAAATTAGATAGTATGTAGAAATTAATAATTGCTATGAAAGAGGAAAATGTAGAGTAGGCAGAGGGGCATCAGAATTTTAGGTGTTTTGGATAGATTATAATTTTAAATACAGTAGTTATATGAAATCTCATGGAAAATCTCTCACCTTCTTTTGGGAGATGGCAGTTTGCCATGTGACTATTTAGAGGAAAAGCACTTCAGGTGGAGAGAATAGCCAAGGAAAAGGCCCCAGAACAGGAATGTGAAGGCACATTACCTGAGCATCTAAGAGCCTATGTAGCAAGAGCAAAGTAAGGAAGATATGGAAGATGAGGGCAGGTGACTAACATGTCAGATCATGTAGGACCACTCTAAGAAATTTGCCTTTTTCTGTGAATGATGCACAGCCTTTGAAAGCTTTTAAGCATTTTTAAAAAATTTGTCATTTAAACAATCTTTGGAGTCCTTAATTCATTTTATTTTTCATTTATAGAAATTGTCTATAGTTGTTTGTTGGGTATTTTTGGTTTTCTTTATAGTTTCTTAGTTCCTGAAAGTCTATTATTTATTTCTTTAAATGTTTGTATTTTATTTATTTTATATTTTACATAAAAATTTTCAGTATTTGAGGTCTTTGGAGATTTTCTCCTGTTCACAGTTTTTTTTTCTGTTTTTCACTCATAGTTCTAACCTAATCCCTTCTATTTTGGGAGTTGAGTTCTATGCTGTTTATATTTCTCAACAATTTCTTTAAGTTGAATTTGAGGTCCTCCAGAGGGGATCTCTCTTTGTGTTTCATACATTCTCATTATCAACCTGGAGCAACATTAAATTTTCTGCTGGAGATCTTTCAGACCACAAAACTAACTTAAAGAATTACAGTGGTGAAAAATCAAAGAAGCCCCTTGATGTTTTCTTTTCTTATTTCTTTTTCTTTCCTTTTCCTTTTCTTTTTTCTTTTTTCTTCTCCTTCTCCTTCTCCTTTTTTTTAGGCTAAGAAATACAAGGCAAACTTCATGTGAGGAGCAGCTTGTGATTTTGATTTTTCTGGGGGATGCAATTTTTTTTCTCTTTCCCTAAGTACCAATGCGGAAATAGTCAAATTTACCTCTATATTTTTCTATGTGGGAGGTTTTACTTCTTGGAGGCTTTAGACTTTTTAGTTTTCTGCTTTAGCTGTTTCTTTGATTCTGGAAATTCCCTTCCTGGCTGGGGTCTCATACTTTACCTCCAGAACCTACCCCTCCTTGTAGCCATAACTAGGAAGCTCAGGGACCCTAGGGTCTAGAGAAAATTTAAAGCAAAATCTTTGTCCTCACTTTCCTGTTTCTTTTCCATTTGTTTTGGCGGCCTGAAAATTCCTTCCTTTCATGCCAGCCCAACTGCAAGATTAAATATCTTATCCAGCAAATGATTATTTAATTTATGGATGCTGTTTGGGACATTTAATATGTCATCTTACTGTAAATGGAAATCCCTCAGCTTATCTTTATAGCATCATCATCTTTAATTATGTTGTCTTTTTTGTTTGTTTGTTTAGCTCTTATTGACCTTTGCCCACACCTTACGCAATGAGATTAGCAATCTTTCTGTTTCGTGCACCATAGTATTTCCACAAGGTAGCCTGGTGCCTTATTCATACTAAATATAGAATATATTTTATTCAATGACTGAATATGTAATTTTCTGAACTTCTTTTCACTTTATAATTATTTCTCCTGCTAATAAAATTTTCTTCATCAGTGCTATTTTTATTGCTACATAAAAAGTATACCAGAATAGTTTAATTCATTTTCATACTGTCAAAGAATTGTTTTCATTCTTTTCCCTGAAATGAAAATTGCAGTTTATGATTTTTTTCATATTTTGTTAGTTCTTCAGATACATTCCCATAAGTACAATTATCAAGTCAAAATACTTGAAATAATTTTTAAAGCTCTTTATATATTCTGTAAAATAGCATTCCAGAAATAATTACAGTTCTCACTAGCAGTATGTATGTGTGTGACAGATATAATAGTATCTGTTTCATCACTTTCTCATCAGCATTTGGCTGTATAGACTTTACTGTGTAAATCTCATATTGTGCAAAGTATAGAAGGTTTCTTTATTTTGGGGGTAGGGTTCTAGAGATGCTAATGAGGGCAATACTTCCCCACATATGAAAACAGAGAAAACACACATGATCTTATAGATCACACATTTAATGAACACTTATATTTCAGAATTCACCATTTTAGGCACTGTTGGAGAAGTGTTTTATTTTAAGCATAAAAACAGAATAAAAGGCATTATCCTATACAATAGAGTACCACTTAATGTCTGTTGAAAATTTACTATGTTCTAAGCACTTTTCATTTGTTTCTAATATAAAACTCTGCTCCTTTAAAGTGTTGGAGTATGGAGTATGTCATTCCCACTCCTAACAGTTCGTTCCTTGTAAAGGGACATCTATTTCTGTGATTCTCTTGGCCTTCCCTGCTCTTTCACTCTCGTCACCAGAGAGGATGGAGTGATTCACCTGGTAAAGCTGGGCATGCTTGGGTTGGATTCTTTCTCTGGAGTGAGGTCCTACCAGCGTGCACTAGGTGATCTCCTGTGCTCATGACTCAATGCTTTACAAGGTAGGGCGTATATTATAGATAGTCTGTCTAATCTTGTGGTTTCAGGTGAGGAGTTTTATTCACTTGCTGATAGACATAAATCACCATAATGCAGGTAAGTTGTAAGGGAGATTTTTGGTTTCCGTATGCTAACGTCTTTTATTTCTCTACCAAATGGAAGTTTAGGTGGGGACATGTGTGCTATTTACTTACAAAAATAAGTTCTAATTTTAGCCTTGTTTTATATTTTAAAAATATCTAGCTTACTGTGCTTCATTGCTGAGAAAGCAGTTAATTGTTGAACCCAAAATTTGCATCCAGGTTCTTCCTAATAGGAAAGACTGTGGTTGTAACCATTTCACTACTATATCTTTCATAAAAGAATATAGTTTAATGAGCAAGTAAGATTCACACACAGGACAAGTGAATGGAATGAACACTCTCTCAGTGGACTGGAATCGTAGATGTTTCTTGGCTTTTTAGAGCAAAAATTTGTAAAGCTTAGGAACATTGGAGTATATTTTAATGAATTACAAATTCTTTACATTAGTTAAAGTCCCTATTGAAGATTTAAAGATTAATACAGAATTTTTGTCATTAACCTTAAAACAGCTTCTATGGTAAAGGTCAGAAAAGTTGTATCTACAGTAATGTTAAAGCACTTTGTAAATTCTTAGGTATTTGCTTGGTTTATTTTGATCAGAGAGTGTAGGGAAAGTGGGGTTCCCATGGCCAGGATGCTCGCAGATCCTGACCTACTTGCCCATGTGGCCCGCCCACTGCTGTGGCATGACTCCCACAGTGCGCACGCATCATGACCTCACGCCTGTCTCTTGAACATGTGCAGGCTTGGGTAATTGTTGGCAGTAGGTAACTATTTTCTGTGCGGCTTATATGATGATATCCTCCCAGTGCTCTGTGAGGACTGTGGATCACAGACTTTTTGCATGCGGATAGAGTGGATGTGATTTAAGTGCTCAACTGGTGACCACAAGAATAAAGCTTGGTATGAACCCTATAGTTTTGTCACTTTTTGGTCTTGCCAAATCCTGTATGAACATGCCAGGAGCTGAGTCTCTGCACTGCAGAGAGGTAGTTCTCTTTTAAGGTAGAAAGATTGCCCTGGGCATTGGGAAATGACTTCCTCTTAATGTTTAGTTTCAGCATGTTTATTTTTCATGGGAATATTTACTATAATGTACTATGCCAAATAACTCTATCATACATACTCATTTAATTAATTACGCATTTAGATATGGAAGAGAGGATCTCCCTGGTCCCTTGCAGCTCAAAATTTCTGTAAGTCTTTGATCGTCTTAGGTTTAGGCTGAACATGATTTTATTTTGACTTTTAAAAATATCTCCCTATATCTAGGCACTCTTCCTTGATCTATCATAGGAGTCACTCTTTGGAAGACATACCTTCATTGTTCAAAGTTCAATAAGTGTGTTTTCAATACCCTATTCAATAAAACATTGATGTTAGTACATGTAATTTGAGGTTTCATCATCTCAAATTTTCATTTTTGTTACTATCCAGTTATAATTCTTCCCATTCTTAGTTATTTGATCCTCTCTTAACTACTTGATTGCAAAATTGATAGTTTATGAACAGGCCAAGGTTTCCAAACCAATATTTTATTTTATTTTTATTTCAAGGTGGACATTACCTTTGGCATGTTTCTGATAAGTTCTGTTATACAATTGTTATATGTGGACAACACATCTGTTAGACCCAATTATATACATTCTTCTGAAGAGTTTTCTTTGGAAAGTATTATATGCCATACTCATCCAATTTTGAGGAAAACAATGTGAGATCATTTTCACAGCTTAGTGCAATTTTATGAAGCAACCTGGTGCACTGGAAAACTTGTGGGCTTTGTAGTTAGGGACATGTATGTTCAGACCCCACACTTGTTAGATTTGTATCTTGGAAAAATTGTTCAATTTGTTCATCTGGAGTTTCACCACTCAGAATAGTGAAAATTATACCTACTTTGAAAAACTGTTGGAAGGATTTTTAGACACTCTGTGTCAAATGTTTGGCATTTAGTTATTGCTCAATGAACTAAAGCTATTTTTTTCGTGAATTCTTATGTACATAGAACTATAAAGAAACAACACCATATCCCTTAAAGGCCTTGAGACGTCATATACTCAGTATCACTAGGCAGGCATATGTCTGAGGCAATAGGAAGAGACAGAGGAGCTCATCAACACCGTAGCCAGCTCTCTCCCTTCATTAATCTGAAGTCCTCTGCTGGTGTATGATTTTACTTATCTCTGGGGTGCTCAAGTTCTTCTCTGGAAGGAATGATGTTTACATCATTTAGATAAATGCCATGGGGTTTCTTAAGCTAATCCATTCTTCCTCTTTTGTGCTTTCTCTTTACTAACAATATTGGACATTTTTCCACTTGACAATGATTTAGGCGTCTCAGTTTTTCAGATTTCCCACTGCTGGTGATTACACATCCCAAGGCACTTGTATGTAGTTTACTCCAATCTTGGCAAATACCTGTGGACAAAAGGTGTGTTCTTGCAAATGGAGATAGGCTAAGGTGAAAGAAAGACACATAATAGTAGAACATTGAAGTGCTGCTATTATGTGGTCTCCAACAAGAATTATAAAGAATGTAAATGATTTTCCTGTGAGGTATTTGAAAGTTCTCTACTGTAAGACGTTGTACTTCATTTACAATAGCCTGTTTATAATGCTTTCTTCAGAATATTTTTAATATCTAGACTTGTTAGCTTGAAAGATACGATATAACATGTTTAGTTTAACACTTTATTTTAATTTCTGCCCGGGTAAACAATTCACTTCAATGAAGTTAATAAATAATGTGTCTGACAGTCAATTATCCATTTAAATTATTTTAATTTGTTCCCCTTATTTTTCACCTGTTGTTTAAATTGTCTGTCACCACTGATTCTCAATTTTCATTCCCACATGCAAATCACTGTCAAAAATTTCATGGTTTACTTGATTTCTAAAGTTCTTCCATTGCAAAATACTATAAATTACTTATTTTTTAAAAAATATAAAAGTTGTTATTTGTACAAATGTAAAAAGAATTCTACATTGTTATTTTTAATTCTATGGAAATATTTTTAATTTTAGTGAATTTGATTTATTATACTTCCTTATACTTGTTTTTATTAAATAATGAATTGTTGCATAAAAAAGTTTACAAAATACATATAAGGCACAGAAAGTAGGTGCGAATTAAGAAATAAAATATAACTGCTAGCCTTGAAGTCTCCTGAAAACGCCTTCCATTTTCTGTCCTCTGTTCAATAGCACATACACTGAACTTTGTATTTATTAACTTTCTCTGCTGTAAAATTTTAACAAATTTTCTCCAACATATTTTGTTTATGTTGATTATGAACTTTACATGAGAGGAGTTGTATTACATATATTCCTTTAGAATTGATTTTTCTTTCCTTAATGATATTTTCCTAAGAGCTTTTCATGCGGTAGCATGGATTTTATTTTATTGCCCTGTGCAGAGGCAACATCTAACAGACAGTAGGCACTGATTTTTACCTGTGACAATAAGTTCCACTTCATGAATGTACCACAACTTATCCATTCTCCTGTGATGGTCATTTAAATTGTTTTCCATTTTTGTTTCAATTTATTTTGTTTTGTTACAACCCTAGCTACTATGAACATTCCTCTATATGATATGATATAACTCACATAGGGCACTGCATTCCTTATCTCCCTCTTACTTTGCAGACCTCTCTATTCCTTGTTTCTTCATCTGTGTAACAGGAAATATAGTACTTAATTCATAGGGCTGCTATAGAAATTAAGTGAGATTACATATGACACATTTGTTTATTAAATGCTGTGTAAGTATTGATAATGTTATTGGATCATATGTACAAGAGGATATATATTTTTTGGAGTGAAATTTCTGGGTTATAATATATAAGGCACCTTAAACTATCCTACAATAAATCATGAGTAGTGTTTTACCCAGAGTGATGTCATTTTAGCTGGGAATATGAGTATCTACCTGAAGGCTGCATTTCATAAACTCTTTGCAACTATGAAAGAGCTATATGACTAAGTTCTTGCTTGTGGAATGTCACAGGAAGTAATGGATACCCTCTTCCTTCTTTCCTTAAGAAAATCGATTATGCTTTTTTGTGCCTTCCCCCTTTCCATGTGTGGGAAAAGATTAAAATCAGAGCAAATGCCTTGGAGCTGGAGATGAAAGCCACACATTGAAGGTGTCAGAACTACTTTACCATCTCTGCTCCAACATCTCAAAAATACACTTTGCTCTTACTTCATACACTAATTTTGGGTTCTGTTTATTTTCAGCAGCTATGCCTGTAGCTTAACTAATCAATATGAGGTTGACAGAAGGATAAAATAATTATGCCTTGTTTTCAGATGCTTATGTAGTATTTGTTGGTACAGTCAGGAGCTGCATCACAGCCCATGTAGGGTAGCTGTGTGGACAGTGGGAAGGAAATCTTTCTAAGCTGACAAGCTAGTTTTAAAGCAGTGTGTAAAGTTTGCTTAGAAGGAGAGATAATCAGGGGTAAGACCCTAAACTAATTGATGGCCATTAGTTAACAATTTTGTTAAATTTCCCCAAACTTAAAAGAAAAAATATTGGAAAATTGGAGGTGGTTGGGGTAAGAAGTATGTTCATTGTTCTCTTGGAATGCACTCAAATTTTGGCAGTAGTTATGACCCACAAAATGCTCCTCACTGGATGTTCACTACAGATGTTATTGGTGATCAGGTGGATAAAGTGACTCATTATGCAAATATCAGGTAACTTGTCCCAGTCACCCTCATGCTTGCTCACTGGTCTTTTAAGCAAAGTGGCTAAAGCATTGGAATAGAGGTGATGCATGGATTCAGCAACATAACTGAGGCTGCTCTGGCTGCTGCTATTTCTGAGACAGCCAAATCAGTACAGACAAAACAGCCCCCATGATAGCACATCCTGGGAGGACCACCCAACTACCTGGTGAAGGACTAATTTCACTGCATCCTTTCTGTAATGGAGGAGTATTTGTCTTCCCTGGAAGAGACACTTATTGTGGTAATAAACTTGTTTTCTCTGTCCTGCTTCTACTAGAATCACCATAGCTAAATTTTCTGAGTTCTGTATTCACTGAAACAGATTCCCTCACAAAGGCATCTCACCACAGAACCAACTTATAGTAAAAGCAGTAAAGCAGTGGGATTCAGTGTTCTTACTGTCTGTCCTGCCACCCACAAGCAGCTCAACTTCTAAAACCTGTCATAGTGCCAGCTGGGAGTGATCACATTTTTAGATTATAAATGCATGCCAAATTTTATCAAATATTTATGCTAAATATTTATCTAATTATTTTTCCACATTTATTGAGAAATTCATATTATTTTTTCTTTCATCTTTTAAGGAAGTATGTTACTACCATTGATTTTTTTTAAGTGAAAGCAGCTTGCTTTCCTGTATGAACTGAATTCATTATATAGTTTCATTATTTTATTTATTCATTACATTATTTCATGATACATGACTATAGGACAGAAGGCATGTTCTCCATATACTTCAGGCCAAAAAACCATCAAAATAAAAAGATGAATTGGAGAGATATAAAAGAGGTAAGACTTACATCTTGGTGAACATTAGAGGTGGGATATAAGTAAGAGTGAATACTTAGTCTAGGATGATTTAGGTGACTGGGTAAATGTCATTGTCAACAACAAGTTTAAGAGAAATGAATTCTGGTGGAAATATAGGGAATTCTATTATGATACACACTGATTTGGTGTATCTTTGATATCCTGATAGAGGATTTCAATAAGCAAATAGATAAACTGGTATGTCATTAGAGACATTTTGGCAGACATATAGACTTGATGTATAGACCAGTAGACTATACATGGAAATAAAACCTCAAAATGAGTAAGGTACTAAGAATATAACATTGGAAAATAAAGTGACACAGTACTCAAAAGTTCAAGAAAAAAGGGAAATAAATATTTTTAGGTAACTAGCTGTTTTTGCTAAATACAGTGAAAAGGGTGCCTATGCTTATGTTGTTTTGTTTTGTTTTATAATGATAGAGAATTTATATCATTCATATATTGAAGAAAAATACTCAGGGAGAGAAAGAAAATTTGAAAGCAAGGATATAATTCAGAAAGCAAGACTTTGAGGAGTAGAAAGTGAAACGGATCTAGTGAAATATTACAGGAAACAGCCTTAAACAGGAGAGAAAACTTTACTGAGAAGGAGGAAATGATGCTATAAATGTAAATAAGCTGGTTGAAGGAAAAGTGAGAATTTTGTATTTTCATTTTTCTCTCTGAGGTAAAATGTGTGGTCACCTACTGAGATAGAACTAGATGTCGTATGATAGGGATACCAGAAACCTCTGGATTTTACAGTCTGCATAATTGTGTGAATATTTTTCAGATACTCATCAGCTAAAGTATTAACAGGTATCATATATCTTCCATTTTCTTAACATAATCTGCTTTTTACATAAGTAGCTAACAAAATAGTTTATCAACATGTTAAATTGACTTGAATTGCTGTGTGTGAGCAAAAGGGAACAAATCACAAAAGTATCAGAGGAAAGCACAATTTGTAATTTTGAATAAAGCTCCTCTCATGATTCTTTCTAATTTGAAAACCACAGTCGTGAGAACTGAAAGGGAGAATAAAATTTTCTGACCTGGGCATTCAGTTCAGTTTCAATTAGAATCAAATGAGGAGTAGATTGGGTTGGGGAGAGTGGTGTTGGACAACCTCTGCTGAAGATTGAACAAAGGATGTCTATATGTGGGAAGTTCCTCAAAGGTGCCTAAGTGATTGAGTTCATCAGTAAATGCTAATATTCAGCTACTGCACCCAAGTCATAATAATGTTTAAGAGTAGGTGCTTTTAAAGAATTTTCACCAGGGAAACTATTTTATAATCAAAAGAAAATCAAATAATTATTTGAGTGATAGATCATTGTATGATAATTAGTGCTAAAGAAGGCTGAGCATCTTCAATTTTTAAAATATAACTACAGTTTTAAAAAATTCTGTGTATTTCAAAAGTGAGTTATGTTAAGTAATCAGAGCTCAAGGAGCACACACAGAAATCCAGACAATTGACCACAATTTGTATAGGCCAATGAAGATATATAGTTTCAAAATAAAAAACTGATTTTTGAGGAATATCACCTAATAGTATGTCTAAATAACTGATGTTCTTACTGGCATACAGGGTAATGTCAAAGGTTCATTTTCATAAGGGAGAGAGAAAGACTTGAAGTTACAAGTCAACCTGGCCTAATGGAAGGAATATTTGACTCCGAATTAGAAAAGCTAAATTCACATCCTATTTCTGTCTAACCAGACCATAACCATTTCCTCATTTTGGACTTGCATTTTATCATTTGTATATTAGAGAAAATAATATTTATCCTATTTTTGCCAAAAGACAGATGCTAGGATCACAGTTCAATAATGAATGGTCGATAAATTTCTCTTATCACTCTGTGGTCTCTAGGACTTCCCAAACAATTCTAGTCAATCCAAGCACCTTGTTTCATCCACACATCTGTAGAATCCAAAGGACTTCTGACCTGTAAAAGAACAGCGATCTAACCAATCTGAGTAAGATTTCTTCCGATGATTCTGATTGTAGAGAAACAATCCAAAATCCTTGATGAGAAAGAACAACCCCATTCTCCCATGGCTGTCCTATAGTTAGAATCCTGAAACTGATTTGTATTTCTTAAGCTGCGTTTCACTCACAATAAATAAGTTAGTCCTTAAAATGTTTCTTTCTCATGCTCATAGAAGCTCTGCTTTCTTTGAGCACATGGCTACTATTTGGGTTCATTTTCTCTACACCTCTAGCTGTGAACACTGCATATTCATTTCGATTTGTTACATCCATTGATAGGGCAACTGTGCTCAAGACCCTGCTATGCTAAAAATCTATCTCCTGACTCTCTTTCCCTATCAGGATAATTTATCAATTTATTTTGTAGAACATCCAATAAATATAAACACTGATCTAGTCATGATTTTATAGAAGAAAGCATGGCTGTGGTATCAAGAAGTCTAAAAAATATCAATCCTTGCCTAAATAGGTCACTACAAAGTTAACAGTGTTGTGTAAAATTGGGGAAACTAATTGAGATCTCCTGATAATTGTTATATATATTTATTCCTAAACAAGAGGGAAAACCATTCACAGCTGACATTTTCATTTCAACTTCTTTTCTTAGTCATTTATATATATATATATACACACACACACACACACACACACATATGTTTATATGTGTGTATATTATTTGTTTGCATTTATTTATATTTATACATATATTTATATGTCCGTATTGTTATACATGTTCTTTGAACTTACTACTACACTTGATAGTAATTTCAGAAACCAGCTCAGGGAACACTTATAACTCAAAGAATGTTTACCTGATTATTCTGAAAGAATCTATTTTCAGTGGACATTTTTTGCAGTCATCCTTCACCAGTACGCTCAGCCCTGTCAGCTTCTCTGCTTATTCCAAGCTTCACTGCATGGCCAAGCAGCTAGATAGGTCATTTGTCACAGAACATAAAGGAAAACAATTCACTACTTTTGAAGTGGGGAGTCCAAACGTACCAGCCTGTCAGTAATTCCTGCTATAATTCCATCTTTGCATAATCAGGGACATCAGCTGCCAGCAGTCTGCTCATGTGCAAAAGTGCAGTCACATCTTGGAGTTAGTTTTCTGTGGATGCCCATAAATTCATACGAGGGTATATGTTCAGATCAACCAAATGAATTTAAAGAAAAAAATTAAATATGCCTTTGTAAAAATGAACATACTTTATAACGAAAACAGTTACAACAAAGGACTTTATTTTGAAGGGCATCTTTTTCAGTGAAGGATCTGATTCCAGTTTGAGGCCATGTTCTGGATTTTAAAAGGGCTGATGCTCTGTTCTTCTGGTTGGGCAAGGACTAGCCAGCTAGCTCCACAAGCACTAGGCAGAGACTGAGGGAGAGAGAGGAAAAGAGGAGGGGAGAAGGAGGATCAGGGACTGGGAGCTGGGGAGACCTCCTGCACCACAGAAATTTCCAAAGACATGATGAAGATAGGAAAACTATCAGAAAGACTGTATAGAGCTGTTATGCTAGACTGAGGTTGGATTAAAGATGGCGGCATGAGAGGTGAGACAGAGACCTCCTCGTAAAACCACATTCAATATGAAAATATAATTAATACAACTAATCCTGAAAGAGCAACAGGAAAGAAGGCGGGACCAGACTGCATGCACCAGGAGAAAAGAGCAGACCTCACGGAACAGGGTAACGTAGCAAAGTTGTGACCTATCAGGACACAAGCCCTTCCCCCACCCCAGCTCACTGGCAGGAGGAAGAGAGACAGAGCAGGGAAGGAGTGGAGGCCTAGGAATGCTGAACACCTAGCCCTGGAGATGTGCTCTGGGAGCATGAATCTACATTGCATGGTGCTATGGTGATTTAGTGGTGTTGGAAAGCTAAGATAGGAGGAATACCTGGAGAGACAGAGATTCCAGCTGCTTGTGGAAAACAGGGATTCATATCTGGCTGATCTGGGTGGGAAGTCTGAGAGACTTTCTAAAAGCGAGAGGGCTGCTAAAGGGGCAAGGATTGCACAGAGCTTACTGCTGAGGAGAAAGGACATGTAGACAAAATTGTCCAGGTGCACTCTGCCAAGCAGGTTGGGAGCTAAAACGATCTGCAGGTTGCTCCATCCCCCTGGCTGGCTATGCAGCTCCAAGGCCCCCCTCCATGATATGCAGCCTGCTGTGTCTTCCTCCCAGCTAGCCTGCACCTGCCTCAGGTTTGCAAATTGGCAACCCCTGCCCTGGCGACAGGCCAGCCAGAGGGAAGTCCCGCCTATGGCAGCTACAAACACAAAGCATAGAGGCTCACACCTGTGTGTTTGGCCCACTGGTTCTGGCAGTGGAAACAGGCATAGCAGCCGGGAAACAAGAAACAGCTCTTTCCTCTCCCCAGGCACCAACCCTATTCCCCTGAGACCCGCAACATTGCTCCGAGGTCTGAGCAGCTCCAGAGAGTAGAGCTTCTGGGCATTAGAGGGCCACACAAATTATGAACATCAAAGGAACCTGGTTCAAAGTAAAATTATGAATACACCTGAGAAAGATTCAAATGAAATAGAACTCATGAATCTACCTGAAAGAGATTTCAAAATGAAAATCATTAACATGCTCAAGAAGGCACAGAAAAATATTCAAGAACTCAAGAAAGAATTTAGGATGGAGATCCAATCATTGAAGAACACAATGAGGGTATTAAAAGCAGATTAGACACAGTGGAGGAGACAATAAATGAAATAGAAATTAGGGAAGAGGAATACAAAGAAGCTGAGGCACAGAGAGAAAAAAGGATCTCTAAGAATGAAAGAATACTGAGAGAACTGTGTGACCAATCCAAACTGAACAATATTCACAATATAAGGGTACCAGAAGAAGAGGGAGAAAAAGAGATAGAAACTGTCTTTGACTAAGTAATTGCTGAAAAATTCCCCAATCTTGGGAAAGAGATAGTCTCTCAGGCCATGGAGGTGCACAGATATCCCAACACAAGGGACCCAAGGAGGACAACACCAAGACACATAATAATTAAAATGGCAAAGATCAAGGATAAGAACAGAGTAGTAAAAGCAGCCAGAGAGAGAAATAAGATCACACACAGAGGAAAACGCATCAGGCTATTATCAGACTTCTCAGCAGAAACCTTACAGGCCAGAAGGGAGTGGCATGATATATTTAATGCAATGAAGCAGAAGGGCCTGGAACCAAGAATACTTTATCCAGCAAGATTATCATTTAAATTTGAAGGAGGGATTAAACAATTTCCAGATAAGCAAAAGCTGAGAGCATTTACCTCCCACAAACCATCTCTACAGTGTATTTTGGAGGGACTGCTATAGATGGAAGTGTTCCTACAGTTAAATAGCTGTTACCAGAGGTAATAAAAAGGGGTAGACAAAGAGTACAGAATATGATACCTAACATATAAAGAATGGAGGAGGAAGAAAAGGAGGGGTAAAAAAAGAACCTTTAGATTGTGTTTATAATAGCATATTAAGTGAGTTAAGTTAGGCTCTTAGATAGTAAGGAAGTTAACCTTGAACCTTTGGTAACCACGAATCTAAAGCCTGCAATGGCAATAAGTACATACCTATAGATAATCACCCTAAATGTAAATTGTCTGAATGTAACAATCCAAAGACATAGAGTCACTGAATGTATAAAAAAACAACACCCAACTATACGCTGCCTACAAGAGACTCACTTCAAACCCCAAAACATACACAGACTAAAAGTGAAGGGATGGAAAAAGATATTTCATGCAACTAATAGTGAGAAAAAAAGCAGGAGTTGCAGTACTTGTATCAGGCAAAATAGACTTCAAAACACAGAAAGTCACAAGATACCAAGAAGGACATTACATAATGATAAATGGGTCAATCCAACATGAGGATATAATTATTATAAATATCTATGCACCCAACACAGGTGCACCTACATATGTGAAACAAATATTAACAGACTTAAAAGGGAAATAGAATGTAATGCATTCATTCTAGGAGACTTCAAGATTCCACTCTCTCCAAAGGACAGATCAAACATACAGAAAATAAGGAGACAGAGTCATTGAACAACACACTAGAACAGATGGACCTAACAGACATCTACAGAACTCTCCACCAAAAGCAGCAGGATACACATTCTTTTTAAGTGCACATGAAACATTTTCCAGAATAGACCACCTACCAGGCTACAAAAAGAGCCTCGGTAAATTCAAAAAGATTGAAATTGTACCAACCAACTTCTCAGATCACAAGGGTATAAAACTAGAATTAAATTGTACAAAGAAAACAAAAAGGCTCACAAACACATGGAGGCTTAACAACATGCTTCTAAATAATCAATGGATCAATGACCAAATGAAACCATATATGGAGACAAATGACAACAAATGAAGCTCAATGCCCCAACCTCTGTGGGACGCAGCGAAGGCAGTTCTAAGAGGGAAGTATATAGCCATCCAGGCCTTTTTAAAGAAGGAACAGCAATCCCTAATGAATAGTCTAAATTCACAGTTATTGAAACTGGAAAAAAAAGAACAAATGAAACCCAAAGTCACCAGTAAGAGGGACATAATAAAGATCAGAGAAGAAATAAATAAAATTGAAAAGAATAAAACAATAGAAAACAATAATGAAACCAAGAGCTGGTCCTTTGAGAAAATATACAAAATAGATAAACCACTAGCCAGACCTATTAAGAAAAAAGAGAATCTGCACACATAAACAGAATCAGAAATGAAAAAGGAAAAATCATGACAGACACCAAAGAAATATAAAGAATTCTTAGAGAATACTATGAAAATCTATATACTAACAAACTGGATAACCTAGAAGAAATGGACAACTTTCTAGAAAAATACAACCTTCCAAGATTGACCCAGGAAGAAATAGAAAATATAAACAGACCAATTACCAGCAATTAAATTGAATCAGTAGTCAAAGAAATACCCAAGAACAAAATCCTCGGACCAGATGGATTCACCACTGAATTTTATCAGATGTTTAGAGAAGACATAATACCCATTCTCCTTAAAGTTTTCCAAAAAATAGAAGAGGAGGGAATACTTCCAAACTCATTCTATGAAGCCAGCGTCACTCTAATACCAAAACCAGGCAAAGACACCACAAAAAAAGAAAATTACAGACCAATAGCCTTGATGAACATAGATGCAAAAATACTCAACAAAATATTAGCAAACCAAATTCAAAAATACATCAAGAGGCTTATGCACCATCATCAAGTGGTATTCATCCCACGGGTGCAAAGATGGTACAACATGTGAAAATCCATCAACATCATCCACCACATCAACAAAAAGAAGGACAAAAACCACATGATCATTTCCATAGATGCTAAAAAAATCACTTGACAAAATTCAACATTCATTCATCATAAAACTCTAAACAAAATGGTTATGGAGGGCAAGTACCTCAACATAATAAAGGCTATATATGACAAACCCACAGCCAACATTATACTTAACAGCGAGAATCTGAAAGCTATTCCTCTATGAGTGGGAACAAGACAAGGATGCCCACTCTCCCTGATTTTATTCAACATAGTACTGGATTTCTAGCCACCACAATCAGACAACACAAAGAAATAAAATGCATCCAGATTGGTAAGGAAGAAGTCAAACTGTCACTTTTTGCAGATGACATGATATTGTACAAAAAAAAATCCTAATGAATCCACTCCAAAACTACTAAAACTAATATCTGAATTCAGCAAAGTTGCAGGATGCAAAATTAATACACAGAAATCTGTTGCATTCCTCTACACTAATGATGAACTAGCAGAAAGAGAAATCAGGAAAACAATCCCATTCACAATTTAATTAAAAAGAATAAAATATCTAGGACTAAACCTAACGAAGAAAGTGAAAGACCTATACCCTGAAAACTGCAAGACACTCCTAAGAGAAATTAAAGAGGATACTAATAAATGGAAATTTATCCCATGCTCTTGGGTTGGAAGAATTAATATTGTTAAAATGGCCATCCTGCCTAAAGCAATCTACAGATTCAATGCAATCCCTATCAAAATACAGACAGCATTCTTCAATGAACTGGAACAAATAGTTATAAAACTTATATGGAACCCCAAAAGTCCCCAAATGGCCAAAGCAATCCTGAGAAGGATGAATAAAGCACAGGGGATCTTGCTTCCCAGCTTCAAACTCTACTACAAAGCCACAGTAATCAAGACATTTAGCGCTGGCATAAGAACAGAACTGTAAACCAGTGGAACAGAATAGAGAGTCCAGATATCAACCCAAGCATATACAGTAAATTAATATACAATAAAGGAGCCCTGGATATACAATGGGGAAATGACAGCCTGTTCAACAGCTGGTGTTGACAAAACTAGACCGCTCCATGTAAGAGAATGAAACTGGATTGCTGTCTATCTCTATACCCAAAAGTAAACTCAAAATGGATCAAAGGCCTGAATGTAAATCATGAAACCATAAAACTCTTAGATTAAAATATAGGCAAAACTCTCTTGATTATAAACATGAGCAACTTTTTCATGAACATATATCCATGGGGAAGGGAAACAAAAGCAAAAATTAACAAGTGGTACTATATCAAACTAAAATGAACAAGTGGGATTATATCAAACTAAAAAGCTTCCATACAGCAAAGGACACCATCAGTAGAACAAAAGACATCCTACAGTATGGGAGAATATATTCATAAATGACACATCTAATAAGAGGTTGACATCCAAAATATAGAAGGAGCTCATGCACCTCATCAAACAAAAAGCAAATAACACAATTAAAAAATGGGCAAAGGAGCTGAACGGACACTTCTTTAAAGAAGAAATTCAGATGGCCAACAGGCACATGAAAAGATGCTCCACATCGCTAATCATCAGAGAAATGCAAATTAAAACCACAATGAGATATCACTTCACACCAGTTAGGATGGTCAACATCCAAAAGACAAACAACAAATGTTGGCGAGGGTGTGGAGAAAGGGGAACCCTCCTACACTGCTGGTGGGAATGTAAATTAGTTCAGCCTTTGTGGAAAGCAGTATGGAGGTTCCTCAAAAAACTAAAAATAGATATACCATTTGACCCAGGAATTCCATTCCTAGGAATTTACCCCAGTAATGCAGTAGCCCTGTATGAAAAAGACATATGTACCCCTGTGTTTATTGCCGCACTATTTACAATAGCCAAGAAATGGAAGCAACCTAAGTCTCCTTCAATAGATGAATGGATAAAGAAGTGATACATAAACACAATGGAATATTATTCAGCCGTAAGAAGAAAACAAATCCTACCATTTGCAGCAACAATGATGGAGCTAGAGGGTATTATGCACAGTGAAATAAGCCAGGCAGAGAAAGACAAGTATATGATTTCACTTATCTGTGGAGTATAAGAACAAAGAAAAAACTGAAGGAACAAAACAGCAGCAGACTCACAGAACCCAAGAACGGACCAACAGTTACCAAAGGGAAAGGGACTGGGGAGGATGGGTGGGAATGGAGTGATAAGGGGAAAAAGGGGCATTACGATTAGCACACATAATTTTGTGGGGTGAGCGGAGGGCACAGGGAATGCAGTATGCCACAGAGAAGTAGTGTTTCTATAGAATCTTACTACCTTGATGGACAGTGACTGTAATGAGGTATATAGTGGAGGCTTGATAATGGGGCGAATCTAGTAACCACAGTGTTGTTCATGTATGTGTATATTAATGATACCAAAAAACTGAAATAAAAATAAAATAAGAAATAAAAAATAAACAGAAAATAAAAGAGCTGACACTGGTAAGGCCCGGTGCACATGTGCTGTCAAGACCGTTTGACCTCCTAGGCAACCAAATTGAAGAGTACATAAAAACAGGAACTTCCTGCCTTTAACACTTGATGCTACAGTTGAATTTATTTTATGTAAATAAGCTTCCCTTTCAAAATGATTTAAGTATGTATAACACCATATTAAACATGCCTACTTTAAGACAAAAGTTTTTTCTTCTGCCATGCTTTTTGAATTGGAAGACATATAGCAAAACTAAGGAAAGTCCTTAGAGAAATCTGAAATAAATAGCAGTGTGTTATCATCAATTTCATTGAAATAAGATACAACCTGTGATTAGTTTTTTAATCTCAGTGCCAAACACCATACATATTCTCTCAGCCCTAATGCAGTTAATAGAAATCAGTTATATCAGTCAAATGGAAAATAGATTTAATATACAAAACTGATCGGAATTGCTTTAAGTAAAAGCATCAGGCTTTTAAAAGACCATTTTCTTTTTTTTAACAATGAGAAATGTAATTTTATTTTAAAGGATAGTTGCTTTGTAGGGTCTGTTGTTGGTTTAAGGGTTTTTTTTTAATTGAAGTAGAGCTGACATACAATATAATATTAGCTTAAGGTATATACCACGGTGATTCAACACATATACATTATGAAATGCTCACCATGAAAAGTGTAGTTACAATGTGTCACCATACAAAGTTATTACAATATTATTGACTGTACTCCCTATGCTGTATTTTATATCCCTGTGACTTATTTATTTTACAACTATAAGTTTGTACCTCTTGATTACCTTCACCTATTTTGCCCTTCCCATTTTTCTCTGTATTTATGTTTATTTCTGTTTTGTTGTTTGTTCATTTGTTTTGTTCTTAGATTGCACATATATGTGAAATCACATGGCATTTGTTTTTTTCTGTTTGACTTATTTCACTTAGCATAATCACCTCTAGTGGCATCTATGCTGTTGCGATGGCAAAATTTCATTCTTTATAATGGCTGAGTAATATTCAATTATATATAAATATATATATATAAGTTACATATTTATTAATACATATTCATGTGTGTGTGTATATATATATCACATCATCTTTGTCCATTCATCTATTGATGGATACTAGTTTCTTCCATATCTTGACATTTTAAATAATGTTTCAATGAACACAGGGGTGTATACATCTTTTAAAATCAGTTTTTTCATTTTATTTAGTAAACACCTAGAATTAGAAATGCTAGATTATACAGCATTTGTATTTTTAATTTTTTGAGGCATCTTCATACCACTCTCCATAGTGGTTGCACTAGTTTACATTCCATTAGTTTTACACGAGTGTTCCCTTTTCTCAGCATTCTCAGCAACACTTGCTATTTCTTGTCTTTTTGATTATAGCCATTCTGACAGGTGTGAGTAGATATCTCACTGTGATGTTGCATTTACTTGTTAAGTGATGATGTTGAGCATATGTGTCGTCCCTCGATATGTCTTCTGTAGAAAACTCTGCCCATTTTAGAATTGGATTTGTTGTTACATTGTATGAGATGTTTTATATTTTTGGATATTTACTCCTATTGGTTATACCATTTGCAAATATTTCCTCCCATTCAGTAGGTTGCCTTTTCATTTTTGGGTGGTTTCCTTTGCTCTGCAGATGCTTTTTTGTTTGATATAGTCCCACCTGTTTATTTTGGTTGTTTCCCTTGCCTGAGAAGACATATCCAGAAAAAAATTACTAATGCCAATGTAAAAGTGTTTACTGCCTATCTTTTCTTCTAGGAGTGATTTCAGGTCTTATATTTAGGTATTCAATCTATTTTTAGTTTATTTTTGTATATGCTATAAGAAAGTGGTCCAGTTTCATTCTTTTGCATGTAGCTGTCCCAGTTTTCCCAACACCATTTATTGAAGACACTGTCCTTTCCCCATAGTATATGCTTGCCTCCTTTGTCACAAATTAATTGAGCGTATAAGAATGGGTTTGTTTCTGGGCTGTTTCATTGACCTGTGTGTCTATTTTTTCGTGACAGTATTACACTGTTTTGATTACTGTAGCTTTGTAATATACCTTGATATAGAGGAGTGCAGCTTGGTTCTTGTTTCTTAAGATTGCTTGTGTTATTCAGGATCTTTCATGACTCCATACAAATTTTACGATTATTTGCTCTAGTTCTGTGAAGAATGCTGTTGGTATTTTGATAATGATAGCATTGAATCTGTAGGTTGCTTTGGGTAGTATGGACATTTTAACAATAACTCTTCCAATTCATGCATATGGAATGTCTTTCCATTTACTTGGGTTGTCTGCAATTTCTTTCATCAATGCCTTATAGTTTTCAGAGTACAGGTCTTCATCTCCTTGGTTAAATTTATTCCTAGGTATTTTTCTGATGCAATTATAAATGTGATTGCTTTCTTAATTTCTCTTTCTGCTAGTTTGCTATTAGTGTAAAAAATGCATCAGAGTTTTGTATATTAATTGTATATCCTGCAACTTTATTGACTTCTAATTTATTTATTTCTAATAGCTTCTTGGTGGATTTTTTTAGGGTTTTCCTATATATAGTATTGTGGCATCTGCAAATAGTGATAATTTTACTTCTGTTCATCAGCAGTATTTGCCAGTAATTTTGTTTGTGGTGTCTTTGGTTTTGATATCAAGGTAATATTGCCATTGTAGAATGAATTTGGAATCATTCATCCCTCTTCAACTTTTGGAATAGTTTGAGAAGGATAGGTATTAACTATTTTTAACTCTTGATAGAATTCATCTGTGAAACCATCTGGGTCTAGAATTTTGCTTGTTCAATGTTTTTAACTTATTGATTCAGTTTCATTTCTTTAATAAGTCCATTCAGTTTTTCTATTTCTTCCAGATTTAGCCTTAGAAGATTGTATGTTTCTAGGAACTTACCCATTTCTTCCAGCTTGTCCAATTTGTTGGCATGTAATTTATCATAGTAATCTCTTATATCTGTTGTATTTCTGTGTTGTCAGTGGTAAATTCTCTCTCATTTCACATTTTATTTATTTAAGTCTTCTTTTTTTATTGGTGAGTCTGGCTAAAGGTTTATCAATTTTGTTTATGTTTTTGAAGAACTAGCTCATAGTATCATTGTTTTCTTTATTCTCTATTTCATTTATTTCCACTATGATCTTTATTATTTCCTTCCTTCTAATAAATTTGGACATTGTTTGTTTTTCATTTTTTTTAGCTCCTTTAGGTATAAGTTTAGAATGTTTACTTGAGATTTTTCTCGTTTCTTGAAGTAGGCTTGTATTGCTATAATCTTATTGCTGTTTCCCCAAGATTTTGAGTTTTTGTGTTTCTGTTTTCATTTTTCTCCACATAGTTTTAAATTTTCCTCTTTGATTTATTTGTTGACCCATTGGTTGTTTAGTAGCATGTTGTTTAGCCTCCACATATTTGTGATTTTTCCAGTTTTTTTTTCTTGTCATTGATTTCTAGTTTCATACCATTGTAGTCAGAAGAAATGCTTGATATTATTTTGATCTTCTTAAATTTATTGACACTTGTTTTGTGGCCTAACATGTAATCTATCCCTGAGAATATTTTGTGTGTACTTGGAAAGAGTGTATTTTGCTGTTTTGGGATGGACTATTCTGTGTATATCTTTCAGTCCCATCTATTCTAAGGGTGTGCAAAACCTCTTTATTGATTTTTCTCTCTAGAATATCTATCCATCGATGTAAGAGGGGCATTAAGTTTGCTACTATTATTGTATCACTGCCAGTTTCTCCCTTTATGTCTGTTAATATTTACTTTGTATATTTAGGTGCTTGTATTTTGGATACATAGATATATATAATCATTATATCCTCTTTTTGCATGTATTCCTTTACCATTAGTAATGTTCTTCTTTATCTCTTGTTACAGTCTTTTTTTTTCAAGTTTTTTTGGGTGATGTAAGTATTGCTAATCTAGTATTTTTTGTTTGTTCCCTTTGCATGGAATATCTTTTTTCCATTTGTTCACTTTCAGTCTGTATTTTTAGGTCTAAGTGAGTCTCTTGTAGGCATCATTTAAGTGTTTTGTTTTGTGTTTTTTTTTTATCCATTTAGTCATGTGATATCTTTTGATGGGAGCATTTAGTCCATTTAAATTTAAAGCAATTTTTGATAAGTATGTACTTTTTGCCATTTTGTTAATTATTTTCTGTTTGTTTTTGTAGTTCCTTTCCATTCCTTTCTTCTCTTGCTCTCTTCCCTTGTTATTTCTTTCACTTTTTAGTGTTATGCTTGGATTCTTTTTTCTTTATTTTTTGCGTATTTATATAGATTTTTGGTTTGTGGTTACTATGAAGTTCATGAATAACACCCTACGTATATAGCACTCTGTTTTAAGTTGATGGTCACTTAAGTTCAACCGCATTCTAAAAGCAACATTTTTACTACCCTCTCTCCATGTTTTATGTATTTGATGTCATATATTACATCAAATATTTTACATACTTTTATTTTATGTACATTTAACTAATTGCTGTATATATAGTTGATTTTACTAGCTTGTCTTTTAACCTTCATAGTAGCATTGTAAGTGACTGATCTACTATCATTACTATATGATGCTTTTACCAGTGAATTTTTTTCTTTAACATTTCTTGTAAGGCAAGTTTAGTAGTGATGAAATCCTTTAACTTTTGTTTGTCTGGGAAACTGTTTCTCTCTCCTTTTAATTCTGAATGATAACTTTGTCAGAGTATTCTTCATTGTAGGTTTTTCCTTTCTTCACCTTGTATGTATCATACCATTCCCTCCTGGCCGGCAAAGTTTCTGCTGAAAAATCAGGTGATAGCCTCATGGGTGTTCCCTTGTATATAACTAATTGCTTTTCTATTACCACTTTTAAGATTCCTTATTTTTAGGTTTTGACATTTTCATTATTATGTGTCTTGGTATGGATCTCTTTGGGTTCATCTCATTTGGGTCTCCCTCTACTTCTTGGACTGGATGTCTATTTCCTTCCCCAAGTTAGGGAAATTTCCATCATTTATTTCTTCAAATATATTTCCTACCTCTTTCTTTATCTCTTCTCCTTCTGGAACTCTTATATCGCAAATGTTAGTATGCTTGTTGTTGTCTCAGAGATCTTTAACCTAGCTTCTTTTTTTTTCATTGTATTTTCTGTTCAGCTTTGATTATTTCCACTACTCTCTCTTCCAGATTGGCGACCTGTTCATTTGCATACTCTTACTGGCTGCTGATTCCCTCTAGTATTTCTCATTTCATTTACTGTATTCTTCATCTTTCATTGGCTCTTTTTTATATTTTCTCCCTCTTTGTTGACATTCTCACTGAGTTTTTCCATTATTTTCCCAACTTCAGTATCTTAATGATCATTATTTTGAACACTTTATCAGGTAAATTGCTTATATTAATTTTGTTTAGTTCATTTATTGAGGCTTTGCCTTTTTCTTTCATTTGGAAACTATCCCTGTGAGTCCTCATTTTGTCTGACTCTCTGTGTTTGTTTCTATGTTTCAGATAGGTCAACTATATCTCCTGGTCTTGAGGGTCGTGACCTTATTTAGAAGGCATCCTGTGGGCCCAGAAATATAAAACCCCCTAGTCAGCAGAGCAAGTTGCTCCAGGGTGTCGCCTGTGTGTGCTGACTGCACTCTCCTTTTGTGCCTAGTCCACCTGTAACAGTGGGCTTGCTCATGGTGAGGCTCTCCTACCTACCTCCCCATGCTAGGAATCATTTGGGGGGAGTGTCAGTTCTGTCCAAGGCTGCTCACTGGATATGGCAGGGGGTGAGCTTCTTTGGAGGGGCACATGCTGGGGCACATGGGTTGGGCAGGCAGGTCCACAGAGGAACACCATGGCATGGCAAGTGGTGCTAGAAAGGTAGATGAAGTGTCAATATTGCACCTGCCAGCTCAGGCCAGCTAGACTGAAGGAAGGCAATAAAAATGACACCCACCAGTGCTCCCACTCCTACAGAAAGCTCTGACAGATCCCTGCTTCTCCAGCACATTCACTAAAATTAATCAGTAATCTTCACATATGCTTTGAAAAGTACATACGCCAGATGTTTTTCAAACTGCTGCCTCTGTGCTGTATCTCAGAGCAAGTAAGATTGGGCATGGGCCCTTTAAGAGTGGAGCTTCATTTTCCTATAGCCCTCTGGGTCTTCCAGAGTTAACTCTTCTGATTTTCAAAGCCAGCCATATGGGGGCTCATCTTCCTGGTCTAGATCCTCAGTACACTGGTTTCATGATGTAGGACTTAAACCCCTTTCTCCTAGTGGGAGCCCTCTGTGCCTGTGATACCGCTCTCACTTGTGGGCCACCAGGCTAGGGGTTTGGTTCCCAATCAGTCCATCGTTATCTGCCCCTCCTACCCATTTTGATGTGGCTTTTTATTTATATCTTCAGCTGTGGAAGAACAGTCCCGTTAGTCTTTAGGTCATTCTCAGAGAAATTTGCTCTATATGTAGCAGAAGCCTTGGTGGTCCATGGGAAGAAGTGTATTCAGGAGCTCTCTAGTGTACCAACTTTCCCTCCCTAAATATATATATATTTTTCAAATAACCCACATTCCTATTTTTATTGAAGTTACTCATAGCAGAGACAACCTTAATAAATAAATTCTTCACAAACTCAAGTTTCCCAATATATTTTAAGTCAAAATCAAAATATTTCTGAAATGTAACAAAAAATTCATTTCAGAATGAAAATGAAGAGAATGAGGATTTCTACTTTTTATTTTTCTTCATCCTCAAATAAACTTATTACTACTTTTAAAGTTTGTTTTGTTTTTGTTTATGATTCCTGTTTGGATTTTGTTTTGTTTCTGATTCCCTAAAGACTACACAAACCAGTGAAGTCAACTTTGTTTTTGTGTTTACATTACAATGGCCTCATGCCTGTCTGCTCGTATAGGTGGGAACCTTGTGAAATCCAAAAAAGAATTAGCATTTCAGAGATATTCCTAAGAGAACAGTTTACATGGGTCTATAATAAAGTCTGCCCTTTTCTGTATCTGTAGTGGTAACCCTATTTTCATCCTCTTCTCTGACATGCCTTGTCAGTATCTTCTTCGTATAGACTGATTATTAGAACCTTGCCTTTGCCATTGTCAACAATGGTCTACATCAGGAACAAGCCAATATCTTTGGCATGGGTATCATCCTTCACTCTTCCCAAAGCCCCAGATCCTTCATGAACCAGAGCTGTGCTGGATACTGTGCTGGACAGGAAGAATAGCCCTCATATTTGGCCACCTACTGGTCCCTAGAGTTTCACAAAGCCTTTTGTAAAAAGGAGCTCCATTAGTTTCTGGGTATACTTGTAGCTCAGAATATGACAGTGCCTTATGCAGAATTTGACTCTGACTCCTTTGACCATATGGTGATTAAATCCAAATCAAGTAATTCAAACCCATTTCTAAACACAAGCTCAGTGGACTATGGATGTCCAGTCCCCCTTTCTATCACGTCATCTCTGGTGGCCCCTGTGTAGAAAAAATAGTATGCGTCATAGTAATATATGCAAATAGTATGAAGTAAGAATATCTACATGCACAGTATGTAGCACCAGTATAGCTAGAATAAAATAACATTTATATAAGAAACTTCTTTGTGTGCTTAACTGAACAAATAATAGCATAAGCAAGCAGGTGACTGTCTTCCAGAAACAGTAGTCCTTCACCAAGCATGTGATTAATATATCATATAAAGAACTTTATTACCATTTTATATTGCTATGCAGTAATATAAACAATTGCCTATAAAATTCCTCCTTATATGTTAGACTGGAGATCAAGGATTTCTCATGACTATCTCATTAGAAGAAAAAATGATTTCTGTCGAAGACACAGATAGGTTTCTTATTCTATCTTTACCACAGATCTAGTTTCTATCCTTTGTGAAGATTTCTCAAGTCAGTTAATGAGAGTTTATATCTGAAACTTCCTCTTATGTCAGAGGGTTCAGGAAAGAGTGTAAACTCTTAGGTTGAGACAGAAGTAAGTCAGCTGAGAAAAGAGTGACACACCAAACCAAAACATAGCAGTGGAAACCCAGAACATGGAGCTCAGGATGAAAAGAGATAGATAGACAAGAACTGGAAGCAGTGGAGAAGCATTCCCAGGCCAACACAGAAAATTGGGCTTGTCTTCTACTGGCTAGCTGTATTTAAAGGACAAGAGAAAGAGCAAACTTCCTCATATCAACCTCAAGGTGGAATCAGGCCAGACTTCCTTGCCTCCACTGGTCAATAGCATTGATGTGTTATGTCATTTTCCTGAGGTGGGAAAGGAGTTCCCATGATGACTCTTTTATTTTCTACTCTTAATTAGGTTTTTGAAAAATGACTGTCATATTTCCTCAAAAATGTTTTGAAGCTCTATATCTCAATTGAATTGACATGACAGGTCACTGGAGTATGGAGCTGAAGTTGAGGTTTCTTTTGAGTATGTGTATATTAATACAAACTTAACCTTTTCTGATATTTCTGAGGTCTTGTGTGAGTACTAAGAATCAAAGGGTTGCTTATCAATTCAAATATTATAATTGTGGCCTTGTAAATCCAAACTCTAAATATGTAAAACACACATAATTACAGGCATCATCTGAATATTAGCCCATTTTTTTCCCCTTCAACTTTCAATCTGAACCTTGCTTTGATTCAGGGTCTTTTTACCTTTTGGCTTTGCTTCCTGCTTTTGATCTTATAACTGTCCTGTCAATGAGACTATAAAACCTGGACTCAAAGATGGGCTACACTAAATGAAGTTTAAACTTCACACCTTGGCTGGCATACTATAAAAGGTGTCCACTTTTAGAGGAGTGTTAACTCCAGGGAGAAAATAAATTCCCAGCCTGGGGCAAATTACCTTTGAAACCAAAATCAGTCAAAAGGAGAAATAAAGTGGGAGAAACCTATTTACTACTTACAAGCAGTTGTCCACTTCTGCACACCCGTGTCTCTTGTGACCTGGCTGTAAAAAAGGGACCTCACCAAACCTCTGTGGTCCAGATACACCCTCATTTTCCCCACCTTTGGAAACACCTATTGATATGGAGATGCACTAAGGCCAGGCAAGAGATTCTGGAAATACTGCAATTTTACCCACAAGGAGATTGGATTGATACATCGAATTTGACCATTGAATTTGACATGTAAAAACTCATTAGCCAATCCCAAACTCTGTTCACAGTAAGATCCAGAAGACACTCCCCTCACTAAGGAGGTGAGAAATATATTAGTGAGGAAAGCTCTACTTCTTTGAAGAGCTCTGGGATGGATATTCTTTGTAGGCCAGTGAAGAAGATGGAATTACTGCCATTGAACGAAGCTCCCAGGTCAGCATAAACTGTGGGTGGGGGTTGGCTATCTGACTTACAAAAGCATGAAGTTGACTAGTACGCACATAACACTGCATCAGTAAGTGACCTGGACCATGAAGAATCAGGCTCAGGTATGTCCTGAAGGCATAAGAAAGTTGCATAAATATTTGGCTCAGATGCTTACTTACGTCTCCTGCACCTGCTACATTGTCTTCTCCCTGTCATCCTGCCCCTTTGCCTCACAGGGAGTTTTCAATGAAAATTTGACTAAGAAAAAAATTAATGAATCTGGTTGACAGGTGGTTTTTATATGATAAAGCTGGAACTACCTGAAACTGGATAAGTACAAAAATACAATCCCACTTTAGAGTGTCCTTGAAGGATCACAGTGAAGGAAAATTCTTTTAGTGGGCAGAATATTGAGTAATGCAAATGGCTGTTCATTTTGTTTGGAATAAGAGATGTTCAAAGTTATGGATCTACACTGATTTATAGACAGTAAGTAATGGTTTTGCTGAATAATCAAAGACTGTAAAGTAACAGGTGTGGAAAATTGGTGCAGTGAAGTCTGGAATAAAGTTATGTGGAAGGACTTTATAAATAGGCAGAGAATATAAAGATACTGGTGACTTATTTGAATGTTTACCAAAAAGTAACCTCAGATTATGGGCATTTTCATAATTTTGCAGGTGAGATAACTGTTTTTATCACTTAGTTAGCCTCTGCCCATCAGAAACCTAGTGTCCAAGCTGGCAAGGGCATTATTCATGGGATTAACAATATGAATTTACACTTCTAACATCTCATCTAGCAACAACCACTGACGAGTGACCAATCTGCTCTGCCATAACCATTCCTTGAGGATCAGCCTATCACCTCATGTTAGGTTGGTCACATTGGAACACACCCCTCTTGCAAGAGCAGTACTTTCTTATCACTAGATAAGCACTCTGAATGTGGATTTTCATTCTCTGTTCAAATTCCTTTTGGAAAGACCATATCCATGTACTTGTACAATGCCTTAATCATCATGGTATTCTACACAGTACTTCTTTTGACCAAACAACTCATTTTTTAGCAAATGAAGTATGCCGATTGGATCATGCTCATAGAATTCACTGGTCTTACCATATTTCCTATCATCCTGAAGCAGTTGGCTGGACAGAAGAGTGGAATGACATTTTGAAGACTCAGAGATGACCACCCACTTTTTTGGCAATATTTTGAGGGCTTGGGTAATTTCCTGGGATGTAGCTAATAATCAGTGATCAGTATGTGTTCCTGCTCCTTCCTAGTCAGTGTTCATAGATCTGTGAATCAAGGATAGACATGGGAATGGTTTCTCTCTTTTGTGTGTCAGTGATCTGCTAAAAAATATTTTGCTTCCAATAATTGTGAATTTTGGCTCTTCTGTTCTATGCATCTTAGTTTACAAGGGAGGAATACCTCTGTCAGGGGTCACATCTGTGGTTCCATTAAATCTGAAGTTGAAGTTGCCATTTAGCCACCCTGGATACTTCATGCTAGTCGATCACTGGACAAAGAAGGTTGGCATTCTACCGGCTGTGTTGAATAATTCTAACCATCCTGGAGAAATTTAGCTCCTACCAAATAATGGGGTCAAGGAGCAGCATGTCTGCAAAGGAGATGATTGCTGGAGGGCTGCTTAGTACTTCTATGACAAGTGATAAAAGGCAGTGGAAAACTACAACTCCACTCAGGCAGGATGGCTAATTGACTGGATCATTTGGGAAAGAAAGTTTGGGTCACCTTACCAGGCAAGAAACTATGACCAGAAAAGTGCTTGTTTAGAGGGAAAGTTATAGCGAATGGACAGTCTATGAAGATAGTTATAAATAGTGCATATGAACACCTGAGCCATTGTAGAACTGAGGACTATATTAGTTATAAATATTTCTTCCTATGCCAACATGAATCTCTTTGTAAATACATTAACTTATTATCATCTTCATCATCTTCCCCTGTCTCCATTCCCCTATGATCTAATATAAAATGTATCAACCTCATATTTCAGCACTTAAGTTACAAACTTCCAAAGGGTCAGTGTGATTCATCTAGAAAAGAACATTGCCTAAGTTGGACAATTTATATACTTACAGTTTATATACTTTTGAAAAAAAGACTTTGTATGTTTTTGGTTGTATAAGGGATACGTGTATAATTTAGGTAGAAGCATGATTTTGCTATTATTTTTACTGAGGAGTTAAGTATTGTTAAAAGAAGTGTGTCTGGATGCCACCTTGACAAGGGTTGAATTTTGTGGCTTTTTATTATGCTAATATAGCCAAGTTGGAACTTACCTTCCCTTTACAGGTCCAGCCACAATAGAAATGTGTGCAAGATTCAGAAAGAAGTAAATGGGAAGCCATTTTTCTGCACTGAGATGAGTATAGGCTGCCTAACACTGTGGTAATCACACATGTTGTCTTTGTTCTGTTAACTCAGAAACTGGGACCATATCCAGGCCTGCAGTTCTGTCACCTTTGGGATATCTTCTATATCTCCTATACCACGGAGCATGTGTGTCTTTAGATGTACCTAATGCCTAACAACATGCCCACCATTAATACATTTTTAATAAATCCTGGCTGTCTGGTGATGATGATATTATTTGATATTTCATGCTATACTCATCTTTCTTAAGGAACGTGATTTACATTTCTGTTCTACTTTTTTTTTTTTGCTCATTTTAGTCTCTTGAATCCCAGCAATTGACATCCCTAAGATACCTGCACTTACCTCCAAAGGGAGGAATCAGAAAAAAACTATAATACCTGGGGGGAGGGGTACACAAATTTTATGTAACAGGGTCACCCAGAAAGTCTTAGAATTGTGTCGTTTCTTCAAAAATCAAAAGATGTCATAGAACTTAAGATGATAGGCAAACAATAGGATAGAGAAGTCAAATTAAAAGCAATATTATGGAAACTTTAAAATTAAAATCTATTTTAAAATGGTATTAATTTACTATATATCTATGT
Organism: Smutsia gigantea; assembly: GCA_032199065.1. Classification (NCBI taxonomy): domain Eukaryota; kingdom Metazoa; phylum Chordata; class Mammalia; order Pholidota; family Manidae; genus Smutsia; species Smutsia gigantea. Next base: position 454,855 of record JAVSCE010008525.1, on the reverse strand, counting down.
TACACATCTGAATTTCTTCATTTGGTTTCTAATTTTCACAGTCTTTAATAGTTTTTGTTTTTTAACTTAGTTACAGGAATGTTAACCATGACTGTCTTCTCAGAAACCCTTATTTTATTACTTTCTGCCCATACAATCTTATGTACATGTTTTAACAGATATTATTATTATTTAGCTATGGTAATGGCAAGGGATCAGGAGACAATAGTCACAGTTCCCGAGTAGAAATGTGCACCTGGGGAAGCACCAGGGTTGACAAGAAAGTGCTGGGCACAGTTGTCTGGCACTTGGCCTAGCACTGATAAGGGCAGGTGGATAATGGCCTAAAGTGTGAGAGCCTGATAATGGAGGTTGTTGAGACTGTGGACTCTCTGGGTTGGGTGGTTTGCTTTTGAAAAGCATGTTCCTGGGTGAGTTGTTTACTGTCTCTCGGAATCGACTAACCCCAGCAGAGGTGATTCCTCCAGGATCAGCAAGACCCCAGATGTCAAGGTTCAGAACATAATAAATAAAAGACATGGGTAATACAGTTTGATAGTATAAGTGGCTGATTAAAAAGTGGTTCTTATACCAGTGATAAGAGAATGGACTAATTTTCAACTAAGGACTATCGCAGTTTAAGAATTAGGTTATTTTTTATATGTGCTGAAAAATGTATATTGTATTGCCAACCTAAATTTAAGCTATGGAAAAACAGCACAGCCTAGCACCTAGGTATTTCCATTTTGTCTAAAAAGAAGACCGTACTGAAGAGTTTATATGCAGTATTATTTTCATGTTTTGAGTTGGGTAACTGTAGATGTGAAATGAGTGTCAGGAAAGGCCTTGCAGTCTTTGTACTTTTAAATGCTTGTGGATTTCACTGTAATTTAATGTCATGTAAACAAAGGGAAGAAAAAAGTCACAGTTTTGAACTGCCAAACATTCATCAAGCAAACATTGCTGCAACCCAGTTTTTCAGTTGGAATAGGAGGTAGCAGGGCATTTGGAACCTTGCACTGCCCAAGTCCAAGTCACATTCTCTCCTCCACAGTAACAACTGTTTAAAGATTTCTTTTAATCACTCAAAGAAGAAACTCTAACTTAATTTACAAAATGAAAAATTATTAAAGTGTTAAGATGAAGGAGGATATCTCATGCAAGTGTATTTAAGATTAGCTTGTTGAACCCAACTGACAATTAACAAGGAATAGTACTTTCCTTATTATTTGAATAGAAAAATACGTTCTACTTCTTATCAAGAGTACCATGAAACAAACTGAGAAAATACTGGTGTTTTGGGAGCCAATCATTTATTTAGTCATTCGGTCATTTATTCAACAAATATTCATTGATTGCCTACTGTGAACCAGGCTCTGTTCTCTTTGAAGGGAGTTTAATGCTTAAGATGACAAGCACAGTCCCTGTTGTGATAGAAATATCTCATGAGAGTAGATGGAGGTAAACAAATAAAGAAACAATTAAGCAAAAATATTTTCAGGCTAGTGATAACAGTTATGAAGGAAGTAAATGGGGTGATAAATCGGAATTGAAGAAGAAATGGCTTTAAGCAGGGTGAAAAGGTAAAGCCTCTCAGAGGAGGTGGCATTTGTATTGAGATCTGAAGTGTAAGAAAGTGGTTCCTTATACCTGAGGCCAAATTAATTGGAGAGTTAGGTAAGAACCCTTGTGAGAAAAGTGTGTTTTAAGGGCAATGAGATTCCATTGAATGCATTCAGTCAGGAAGTAACACAATCTGTATTTTTGACAAATTAAGAAAAAAAAATTTTTGCTATTTTGTAACTCAGAGTATCATTATGCCTATTTTTCTAAATGATTTTTGTTTAGAAATAAAATTTTCAATTAATTAACTACAATAAATTTTTTATTTGTGTTTATTTAATTGGGTTAGTGATGATAGATATATTACAATTTTTATTTGAATTTCTTTTTCTTGAATGCAAACTAAAATGCTGTAAAAATTTTAGGATGCAGTTTATGTTGTACTCAAATATTAGATACTTATTCTAAAATCAAGCTTATATTTTATTAACCAAATTATATATCTGTATCCCTTAGGATGCTCTCAAATATAAGTACTGGAAACTGGGGTTTAAACTGTGGTTTAAGAAACATTCTTATTTCTAAGAAGAAGGAAACACATTACCACACAACAGGAGGTAGGATAGGCTCCAGGAGCAGGGTACTCAGGGCTCAGGCTCTGTTTCTCTATTGATTCCCTTGACTCTGACCGCCCTATGTCAGTTTCACCCTTAGTCTGACTTCTATTGTGTTCATATGGCAGCCAGCCGCAAAAGGGCAACAGGATTCCTTGTCTAAATCTGTAAAGGATGGAGAAAAGCCTATCCTCTAAGTATGAAAGAAAAGTCCTAACTTGTATGTGATCGTATTATCCACCTACAGATGAATAATAATCATTTTGTTCCATAAAAGTTCCCTAACATTTGGATTACTGAAATAATTACAGAAAAAATGTAGTGAGATTTTAATGATTAATCTAATTTAAGAAATATTTCTCTGGATCTAGGCATATTCTGAGTTTCTGTGCATGGGGAAGAGGTGGATTCCACCTACTTTTCACCCCTAAAAAAATCAGTGTCCCAAAAAGAAGTAAAAATGGGACAGAAATTTTGGTTGGGCAACAAAAAGTATTTAGTAATTATAAGGAAAAGTTTTTACACTGTTTATGAATTTGAAATACATAGATTGTATGCCTAAGTATGGGCAAGGCACAGTGTGGGGGGGTGACCAAAGAATAAAGATAAATGTAATAAAGTCTAATAAAAAGTATAGATTTAAAAATGATAGGAGTTGACATCTGAGAACACTAAGATACAGCTGTGGTTCATCTTGTTAGGCTACTTTGCCTAAATATAACTGAACATGGGAGAAAATTTGCACCTTGTTAGAAAAACCACATCATTTTCCTTCCACAAGTATTTTTCTGCAGATATTAATATGAATCTGGGAATTTCATTTCTTTTTCTTCAGTCATATCTATGGAATATTACATTAAAACTATGGATTTTAAAGTCAAATAATACCACTTCAAAGATTTGTTCTACCTACCATTTAAGAACTGTGCCACTTTGGTTGAGTAAATTACTTAGCCACAGCCTCTGCTGAGATAAATGTTTGTAAAAAACATACTTATAATATAAACACAATATATTATTGTTGTTTGAATTATTTTCTATAATATTGGATTTCTTTCACAGCTTGACATACTGTGGTAACATTTCTCACCATACCTCATTCTGAGATAGCTGGATGTTTGAGGATTCAAAGGTACATTATTAATAGGTGATTTTGAAGACAACTATGTCAAAATATACTGTTCTATTTATGTATTTGCTGGTTGCCCATAGATATATTAGATTTTGTACTTGATTTACTGGTGATTCTGCAAAGACCTGGAACACCTTTAGGTAAGTTCAGCATTTGCTTGCAACTATTTTAAAGAGTTGTTGTCACCACTTCTGAGTGTCTCTGGGCTTTCTGGTGCTAATACTATTTGTCCATTACAGTTGTTTTTAGACCTTTTCTTGTTCTCCCATTGTGCTTTCTTAATTTTTTAATTTTATGATGAGAGTTAATTCTGTTAATTACACTTCAAGGCCTCAGGCTCTCATGACATGCAAGGCTTCTGATGTTAATGATACATAGCTTTATGTTCCTTAACCACTAGACTTTTAAAGACAACACACTTAAGCAGAACATTGTTTAAAAGCTTTTATTTTTACAATATCTGCTAACATTTTTTACAATGTCTTCCTGAGTCTTTCCAGGGTTGGGATTCACTAAAAGTAGCCCCACTGTGCCAGCACAGTGTAGGCTCAGCTAATCATAAGCATCAGGAATATTTTTAAATTCTGCCTTGGAGAATATATTCTTGAATTGTTTTAATGACTCATTCTCAGTGTCCTGGCCAATGCTTACTTTTAGTGCTTCATGATCTGGGAATCGGTATTATGAATACTAAAAGCTTATTTTCCTTTTTATAATACTAAAAATCTTATTCTCCCACGTTAAGGGAGTTAAGAGAACATGCTCTAGAAATTTAAACTCTTTCATGTATTTAATCTGCTTCTAGAAAGCCACTTAGAGAATGTCTGCAAATCTCTATCCAGATAGACAATCTTGTATTTTCTGTGTTGAGTGTTATTTTCACTGTGGAAATAGTAGAGACATAATATAGATTTAAGAATACTCTGTATATTACACAGGTATCTGCCATTGGGAATCACAGTTTTGGAGAAGTAGCCCCCACCTAAAAAAAAAGGAAAAGAACCAATAATTTGTGGCCACAGCTTACTTAAAGAAGACTGGTTCCTCGTTCTTGCCTTCAAAGTAATTCAACTCAAAATTATGGTGATTGTTATTAAAATTTGCCTTGGTACCCCATTTATTCATTCACTCACTCAGCAAATATTATTATTGAGATTTCTCCCAATATATAGGCAGAGTGCTAGGCACTAGAGACAAAATGATGAGCAAAATACACATGGTCTTTACATATAGCTTATGCACTAATGGTGTTGGGGGCATTATGTAAAGGAACTTGCTTCTGTGAATTTGATAGTGGAGAATTGACCTGGTTCACTAATTTAAAGAAGTAATGATTGTACTAATGGGAGGATAAGGATTAGCTCAAGAGAGGAGGAAAGAGCCTCCTAAGAAAGAGAAACCATTTATATAATGGACCTTAGACTCAAGAGAGCATGAGGGATGGAAGACAAGCTGTGGGGCTGAAGGAGAGGGTATGAATCTAAGAAACCTGGTAGGGATGAGCCTGTAAGTAAGAGTTAGGTGGGAGCCAGGTCATGTGTAGCTTTCAGTTTCATGTTAAGACATTTTGTATCTTTTATAAGAAGAAAGGCCACTAAAGAGTTCCTTAAGGGGAAATGACATGACTGGATTCATATTTTGAGAGGGTCACTCTGGCTGTGTTTCTGAACTACAGATATTCATCTAAATCTAAGTGCTACATCTTTCATGTGTTTTTATATATTTCATTTTCTTATCCATTGTTTCACTTTTCCCAAACATGGATCTCGATTTTTTTTTACAAACGATTAAATTGATTTGCCAATTAGTCAAAGCCTCTACTTTGAAAATTAGAGGGTCACTTATTTTAGTCTTGAGATGATAAAGCTTGACTCAGCCACAAGGAACCACAAGTACTTTTCTAGGGAAAAACTGGCTGTACATGATGTTGCTATGACATTTGATTCACTGCCATTTTCCCCCCTTTTGGCTGTTATTGATATTGGAAACATTTTACAGATTTGCTCTTTATAATAACATCCTGCCCACTGGCTACTTTTAATACTGAGATTTACGTGGCCAACTCTTCCTGAAATCAGTGGCAGCTCTGGGAACCAGTCCAAGAGCAGAGTTGGCTCAGAGTCTACAGTGGTCTGCGGGGTGACTTCATTTACTCTTTCGGTTTGATACATATAGACTATTCTTTGAATTTATTGATTGAAGATATCAATATCCCTAAAATCTAACAAAAAGCATATTTTGTTATGTTTACATGTCACTACATACTGGATGTTAACTTCTTACCTCCTTTCCCCCTAATATAAACTTTTGTCCATATGAATTGTTTTCATTTAAATAGATACAAAGATAGTTCTGAAAAGGGACATAGAATGAGATTTCTTCCATTGCTAAGATCCTACTATCTGTCAAAGTTGACATCAACCATACTTTCCTTTTTTGAATCTGATGAAAGAGTTCATCATTTTTTCTTTCCCTACCTGCTGTATTTCTGTATTTTCTTAATAACCACACAGAGTAACACGTATTTACTTGCAAGACTGTGTCCTTTATGAAACTGCCTTTCTTCCTCTTGACTTATGAGAATTTTTTTCCTTCATATTTGATTCGCCAGCCTTCAATACATTAAGCCTTCAAGGAGTGTTTGTTGAATGTGTTGAGGAAGGCTAGACTATCAAGGAAAAAAGTGTCTAATGGGTCTTGCAGAAATTAGTGTGCCCACATTAAGAAAGAAAAAATTTCCACCTGTAGATGTCATTTATCACTGACTGGTTGTGCCTACGGTAAGTACACAAGTGGACAGGGAGATAGGTAGATGATAGATGACATATAGATAGCTAACAAGATAAGAGGAACACTTGAAAAAGAGGAAGAACTTTCTATATCTGTTTTAGTAATTTTTAGTTAAAAAAGTAGTACTAAGAAATGTGTGTTTTCTACCTCATTATTCTAATCCAGAAATATGTTTAAAAAAATAAGAATTTTTCAATAATGAACAGTTGGTAGCATTAAAATGTGATTCCCTGATTTGATTTTTCTGGTAAGGTGTGTCAGTCTGACTACAAACATATATTCATAGCTAGTCACCTTAAAACAAGAAACAAAACACTGACCAACCAGAATCAAATCCCAAACTCAGACACTTTAAAAGAAATAGTTAGATTTGGAAATAGAAAGACAAATAAGAGTATGTTTAAGTCTCTCTGATGATCTCAAAATGACAGGTTTCTCCAAAGTCTATGCCACTTATCTAGTCTCTGTTCTTCCTTCCTTGGGCAAGTGCCTCACAAGAACTGCACTTACTTTGCCTGTTCCTACATCCTCCAGTGCCTTCCTTTTCCAAACCCTGGAGCAACAGCAAACTTTCAGAGTGCAAATCTGTTTTTGTCCACAACGTATTTCCGTATTTTGTCTACTTGGTTTCAGGATTTGGGTTCATTTAGGTAGAGTGCAAGGCTAGCCAGCTGGGGTGGGTGGAAGCCTTCCTGGACCAGAGGCCCTTCTTTAAGTTAAGCTGGAACCTTTTCCACAATAAGTTGGCACCATAAAGGTCCACCCTCCCTTGGGTAACTGTTGACAGTAATTAACCCAACCATCATGTGAAACACTGGAGAAAGTTTCTTTGGGGCTGAGCAAAATAATGAAAGAAAGCAAGCAAGGGAAATACAACCTATTCTTATAAATGCCAGAGCACAGTTAGGCCTTTGCCTGGGTGTACGCCCTGCGTGCAAGGACTGCTTGACCAAAACCCTGAAGCTGTAGAATTGGTTTGAAGTGTTCCCTGATATGCTCCAAAGCAAAATAAAGCCAGGAAAGAAAGAGAGAACTAGACAAACCTAAATATATCTGGACAGTAAGAAATATAGTTCTAGGTAGTTCTAATGAGTCATTTCCTACCTTTGTGCTGTGGGGCATTGGGGTCTGGTTGGTTAGAGGAAAGGACGGGAGGGGAAACTCAGTGGGGGAAACAGAGCTGGGAGTGAGTTTGGCTAGTGGCAGAGCTGTGGGGATGGCTTGATAGGGGTGGACCAGCCTCATCCACAGACCGTCCTGAGAGGACGAACTGCAGCACTGCCAGTGGGAAGTCAGCTGGGTGTGAGGTCATGCAGCTGTGAAGCAAGTGGGCCTCCCGTAGTAAGAGTTTAGCATTGTAAGCCAAGACGGGTTCTCAAAGGCCTGCTGTGAAACAGAAGGCTAAGGTCTTGAAAGCACAGTAAATGCTTCAGAAAAAAAAAAAATATGAGGATATGTGCATGTACAGAAAGAGAATCGTGAAATGATAAATAAGGCAAAAAGTTAACACTTATAGAATCTGGTTAAAGGATACCAGGTTTGTACCATTTGCACAATTTTAATACTTTCTTGAAATTATATCAAAATCAAAAGCTAAGTAAAGAAGTACACTTCTAAATAACATAGTGGAAAGAATCACAATGGGAGTTAAAAAATAGTTTAATCTGAGTGATAAAAACAATGCTCATACAATGTAGGTGAAAAAGAACATGGAGGGACATTTTCATCTTCGAATGCATAGCCTTGAACAGCTATCTCAAGAAGTTAGAAAAAGAACGCTCACCCCTGCAGAAGGCACACAATTGAGGGATAAAATAATAAAGAAAAGAAAAGAAATTAATAAAAGAGACCATGGATAAGAATAGAGAGAATCAACGAAGCCACAAGTTGTTTCTTTGAAAAGGCAAATAAAATTGACAGACTTCTGGCAAGATTCATCTAGTGAAAAAAAGACAATAAGCAAGTCAGAAATAAAGAGCTATTCAGGAGAGATGTTGCAGACTTAGATATACAATAAGAACAAAAGTTTCCCATGAAAAGTTTGACAAAGCATTAAATGAGGAAGTATTTCTAAGCTTACCAAACTTTTCTGGACAGAGAGGGGAAAAAATGACCCTAAATTTATTTTATGGGGCTTGCAAAAATGGCATTTCAAAATCTGGTAACACTACCATAATAGAAAATTACAGGTCAAACACATTTATGAACATATACATACATCCTTAATAAAATACTAGAGGAATGAGTGCAACCATATGAAAGTGCTCCATAAAATTAGCAATCAACAACTTGGGTTAACCAAGAAATCAGAGTTAAAACTTCCTCAGTTTGATGAAGGCTATCTACAAATTACCTACTGTACTGACAACTTGAATTCTTTCCCTTTGAGATCAGGAGCTAGACAAATTATCTACCATCAACACTTCTTTTTAACATTGTGCTGGAGGAAGTCTTAGCCTGCTCACTGAGATAAGGAAACAAATTGAAGAAAGCAGCATTCTGCCCTCAGTATGACCTCACGATCTATATAACAAATCCAGGGAAGTAACAGGCCTGATATGAAGGCTTAGCAAGGTTTCTGGAAACAAAATAAATATCACATAATCTATTCTACTTCTAAATATGAGAAGGTGGACACAGAAGGAGCATACTGTGCTGACCTGGCTGATGGTTCTCTTGCTCTTACCTTGCATCTCCTTCCTCCTAGCTTGCAGAAGAATTATCAGAAGTTTCTGCAGCCTCCTGAGACCATAAAATGGAAGCTGGGTGGTAAGAATGGCAGAGCAGATAGGTGGGAAGGGTGTGGGCTCCTAACACCATGAAGCCACTACTTACAATCAGTCTATTATGGGAAAGATATCTCTATTTCTCTTTTAAGCCAGGACTATTGTGTACTTTGCAACAGGAGCAAAACCAGTATTATTATTAATGTAGCTAGGAAAAATTAAGAGAAATTAGAAAATATATTACTGGAGAACCAGAAAAACATCCATGATAAGCTGGTCAAAGGAATGGTTTCTACAAAGTTTAAAAGATGAAATCTGAAGGCTCTTTAAGTATAAATATCCTCTAATTACAAAAAAAAGTGAAATTTGAATCTAAAAATGTAGCTGTTTTCTATTCCTACATACACTGAGTACATTGATGTGTATTATGAGAACACACAACCTAAAATAATACTGAAGGATTCTAAATAGCTAAATCCTTAGATGCCATGATTGGTGCACAGCAGGTGTAGAGAGATAAGATTTAGTCTCACAGCTAAAGTAGAAGGCTGATTCTTTAGTCCTCAAAGGATACAGGGACCCAAGTGGTGGATGGGGCCCCTCAGAAATGCTTCTGAAGCATTTGCTGTCAGCCTACAATGACTTCATGTTGAGTGTATGTTGTGTGTAGGAATGCACACCCATGTGCATAGCAAGTTTGTGTGTGTGTGTGTATTCAGTTCATTTCCAAAGTTGCATGGTTTATCTATCTAAATAAATTATGGTGAAAAATGCAATTCATCAAGGCAGAAGTTGCAATAAACTATGTTTTGTTTTCTTCCTGCTTTTCAGTTTTTTTTCTTAGTTCTTATCTATTTACTGTTCACAGTGTATCAGCAGCTACAGTATTGTTAGGCTAGGAGCTTAGGATGTATGTTTATCACACATATATGTGTGATACGACATCATCTTTACATTGAGCCAATAGCGTACATTGGCAATACTTTTGCATTTAGATTTGATTTGAGTTTTCAAGTAGTTACATTCTAATTTTGACTTGGAACAAATAATTTAATCTGCTAAGACCTCAACCCCTCATTAATAAAGTGAAGATGATATCTGCATGTGTATTTCAAAGGAGAAGCAACAGAGCACATTATGAAATTAAAAAACATTGGTCTGAATCTTGACTTTGCCATATATTTAATCATATATTCTTGGGCATATCAGCAAAATTTTCTAGCCTTACCACTTTCATCTAGCAAAATCATAATAAACATACACAGATGACAGAATTTTTATTAATATTAAATTAGTCAGTGGAAGTGAAATTATACAGCACCAGGCTTCACACTACTGAATCCTTAAAAAATGTTGATTTAATTAAGATATCCTCATTTAGGACTATATGGCATATAAATTGAGATAAAAATGAGAAAACATTTCATAATTCAGAACCAATATACAACTGTTTTAGAATGGTATATTTTAAAATAATTATTTTCCTTAGAAAGATTACCTCTAGAGAGTGCATTATTTTAGAATACAGTTGTTAAGAATATCAAGAATGGGCTATGCCTTGGAAAAATATCATCTTACATAAATTATGCTTTTTAAAAAATGTGATTGGCTCCTTTAACATAACAAAGGTTAAAACAAGTTTGAACTGAAGGTTTTCTTCTAGTGTCAAATTCATGTTTTATGACAGTTGCCCATATGGTCATATAAACCTTATTTGTGTTCAAACACCAATTGGATGTGTTTTAATATTGAAAAGATATTGGATGTGTTTTAATATTCATGATCAGAGATTCTCAGATTGCTTAAAAACCTAGTCAAGCCAAATGAGAAAAAAAGGTTAAGGAATTATTTACATCCTCTAAGTGAGCTGATGCTACACACCTACAGTAAAATATGAAATGTCATGTTTTCTCAGGAAGAGATTTAATAAAACTATGTACCTCAGAAAAAGCAAGGCTTGTTCTTTTTAAGGTTATTTAAAAGTTTAATTATTTAAAAAATATATATTTAAAGAACAATTTTATGAAGGATTTCTATAGTGATTGCTTTCAATAATGAAAAATTGTCTCATAAATAATTTGTTTTCTAATTTCCAGTGAACTGTTTTAACGTTGGATTTCCTTAGATAAAGACCTTTATTTATATCTGAATTACAGAAGATGGAAATATTCTAAGAATACATTTTTTAAGGTTTAGTGTTTATAGTTCTTCCTTGTGTTCTTTTATCAATTAAAATAATTTTTTAGAATTAAATATCACAGTATTACAAGATGTGGGGTCATATATCCGAGAAAATTTAAAACATAAACATTCTAAGCACATAAGATAGGAAGAATATAGTGATGTCAAGAGAATGAAGATGTCAGTTACATTTTGTGGCACAAGGAACAAGGGGAGTTCAGAGAGGGAGATAGGCTTTCAGGGCGGAAGCTAATTTAATTTTGACTTTAAAGAGTGGAGCAAACTTGAATTAGTGTTATAAGGCAAGACAATCATTTATTTTGGGAAAAAAATATGAAGCCATAGCTGTGATATGCAAGTTTAGTGAAAAATAAGCACATTACTTTGACATAACCAAGGGATTCATAGTGAGAAGTAATGAGAGACAATGACAGAAAAATATGGTTAGGTAATTGAAGAGTCTTAAATACTAAGCAAGATAAATTAATTTGATAGGTGATAAGAATAAGCAATTTACGGCCCATGAAACATTGGATAGTACTAGAATGATAGCATTACTCTACTAAGTAAATGGGTTTTAATTATATTAGAATATGTATATTCAAAAAGTTTGAAAATTTTCTTGTTGCCTAAAGTCAGGGTGCAAAATATATTACATAAAATAATTATAGCAATGATAAAATAATAACAGTAATCACTAATTGAGGGCTTATAGAATTTTAGAAATTGTTCTAAAGAATATTAATGTATTGTTTATTGCTAGCAAAAATCCTTTTCATTGATGACAGAATGGCTCTATATCCCCCATTTTTTATCTCTATAATTCAGTGCAATTATAAGAGTTTTATAAGTAATCTTCATACTTTCTAAAATAGAAAAAATCCAAATGTCCATTTTCAATATTTTTCTCTCCATAATTTCTCATTATTTGAGAACAATTATTTTCTTACTCACTGGTCAAAGGTCATGTTTATTGTGAAGAGACCTTTATCTTAACTGTTTATGTAATCAAAAATACTTACTAGGTGTGATATAGCAGAGAACCAACCACCTGTCATCTATAAAAAATGCCATTTTGGATAACTGCTTTACTTACTTCCTTCTTTGTAAAAGAAAAATGCATAACTCATCTTAAAATTGAATAAAGCCTTTAAGCTTATTACTGTAAGATAACCAGAAAATTTGATGTGCTACAAAAGATGTCACCCACTACAATATATTCTAAGATTCTTATTCATTTCAATGTCTTCTTCATGTAAGTTTAGCTACATCAAAAAGAACCTGTAACATTATGTGTTTAAACTGGCTTCAGTGTTTTTGCTACAATACCTTGCCCATGAATGTTGTATCAAGTGAATTTCTCTGACACCTTGCTCCTCAATCCATAAAAATATTATAATTGAATCATAATTATGGTTCAATTGGTAATAATTGTTTACATATAAATTTCAGATTTTTTTTAAACACTATGGAAAAATATTTCTTCAGTAATATGTAGCTTTTTTGTTTTCCAGTAGGTAAGATATCTTAAAACATGTTTCTAAACATTTACCATTAAATATAGTGAAATTTATTACATCTTTTTATTAAATTTATTGCATGATTTTGAATATTTTGTAAAAAATTAATAAATAGCTTCCTAGTTTGGCTATTTACTATTCAGATCTCTTGTTTCTCATTATAGCACTATGTTATCATTGTCTAGTACCTCAGTTTATCCTAAGCCCTGTGACCAAAATCATAGTTACCGTGAACATTTATAAATCCATAATTCATACAGGCTTCTTGAAGATTTTGAATTATGGTGACTGAATTAAAAAAATACATTTTTCAATTTATTTAATTGTAGTAAAATATGTACAACCTAAATTTTACCTTTTTAACCATTTTTAACTCTGTACTTTAGTGGCATCAAGAACATTCACATTGTTGTGTAGTCATCATCACTATATCCAGAAGGGCTTTTTTTTGCCTTTTTGTTATTTTTATTGATATCATTGACATACAACATTATACTAGTCCCGGATGTACAACAAAAAATTTGAAATTTTTGTACACTGTGAAATGATCAACACAGTAAGTCTAGTTACCATCTGTCACCACATAGTTACAAAATTTTTTCTCCAGTGATAATTTTAAAGATTTACTCTCTTAGCATATATGCAATATATGCAATAGAGTATTTGCAATATACATATATGCAGTAGAGTATTATTAACTATGGTCACCATGCTATAGATTACATCCCTATAACTTAATTATTTTATAAACAGAAGATCATACCCATTGACCCCTTTTACCCAAATTGACCTCTCCTCCACCCTTCCTTCCCTCTGGCAACCACCAATCTATTCCCTATCTATGGGCTTGGTTCTGTTTGTTTTGTTTTGATTTAACTTGATTTGTTTGTTTTGGTCTTTTAGATTCCACATAAAAGTGAAATCATATGTTCTTTGTCTTTCTCTGACTTATTTCACTTAGCAGTACCCTCAAAGTCCAAGTGTGTTGCTACAAATCGCAAAATTCCATTCTTTTTTATGGTTGAATAATATTCCATTGTATATATCTCTACCACATTTTCTGTATCCACTTGTCCATCAGTAGACACTGAGGTTGTTTCAATATCATGACTATTATAAATAACACTGCGATGAACATAGGGGTGCATGTATCTTTTCAAATTAGTGTTTTCATTTTGTTTAGATAAATACAGAAGTAGAATTGCTGGATCATATGACATTTCTACTTTGATTTTTTGGGGGATCTTCCATATTGTGTTCTCTAGTGGCCACACAAATTTATATTTTAACCAATGAGGGTTCCCTTTTCTCCACATTCTCACCAATGCTTCTTATTTCTTGTCTTGTTAATAATAGCCATCCTTAGTAGTATGAGGTGATATCTCATTACAGTTTTGATTTGCATTTCCCTGATGATTAGTAACATTGAACATCTTTTTATGTGCCTGTTGTCCATCAGTATGTCTTTTTTTTTTTTGGAAAAATATCACTTCAAATCTTCTGCCAGTTTTTAAACTGGTTCTCTATATATTTTGGATATTAACTCTTTATTGGGTACATGACCGGCAAGTATTTTCTCCCATTTAGTAGGTTGCCTTTTCATTTTGTTAGTGGTTTCCTTTGTTGAGCAGAATCTTTTTAGTTTGATATAGTCCCACTTTTTAATTTTTGTTGTTGTGGCCTTTGATTTTGGAGTCAAATAAAAAAAAAAAAAAGCATTGCCAGGACTGATGTCAAGGAGTTTACTACTTAGCTTTTTCTTAGGAGTTTTATGTTTCATGCTTTACATTCATGTCTTTAATCAAATCTGAGTTAATTTTGGGGTATGGTGTAAGTAGTAGCTTAGTTTCATTATTTTGCATATGGCTGTCCAATTATTCCCAGCATCAGTTACTGAAGTGACTGCCCTTTCCCCATTGTTTATTCTTGCCTTCTTTGTCACAAATTAATTGACTATATATGCATGGCTTTATTTATGTGCTCTCTGTTGATCTATGTTCCTGTTTTTATGACAATACCATACTGTTTTGAATACTGTGGGTTTGTAATATAATCAGGAAGTGTGATGCCTCCAACTTTGTTATTCTTTCTCCAGATGGCTTTGGCTATTCAGGGTCTTTTGTGGTTCGATACAAATTTTAGGATTGTTTGTTATATTTTTTTGAAAATGCCATTGGAATTTTGATAGGGATTGCACTGTATCTGTAGATGGCTTTGGGTAATACGGACTTTTAGCAATATTAATTCTTCCAATCTATGAGTATGGAATATCTTTCCATTTATTTGTGTGTTCTTTAATGTCTGTCATTAATGTCTTATAGTTTTCAGTATACAGGTCTTTCATCTCCTCAGTTAAATTTACTCTTAGGCATTTTATTCTTTTTGATCCAAATGTAAATGGGATTGTTCTCTTAATTTTTCTCTGTGATGGTTCAGTGTATACAAACACCATGGATATTTCCATACTGATTTTGTATCCTGCAGCTTTACTAAATTTATTAGTTCTGTTTTTTGATGGAGTCTTTATATAAAATGCCATACACAAAGTGTTACAGTTTCACTTTTTCCTTTACATTTAGATGCCTTTTATTTATTTTTCTTGCTTTATTGCCCTTGCTACAACTTCCAGTACTATGTTGAGTAAAAACACTAATGAGTATGATGTTAACTGAAGATTTGTCATGTATGGCCTTTATTGGGTTGAAATATGTTCCCTTTATACTCACATTGTTGAGAATTTTTATTATAAATGTATATTGAAATTTGTAATATGACTAAATTTCTGTCACCACCGATTATATCATCTTTATTTTTATCTCATAATCTGGCCAATGAAGAACATGTTCTATGAATCGAAAAGCAAGTTATTCATTGTTCATTTGTATTTGCAAAAGTGGTATTATTCTCAACCTGCAATTTTCCTTGTAGAATTCTTTTAAAGCTACAGGTTCATTTGCTGAGAATATTTACTTCAAAAAAATATAATCCATAATCTCATTAACCAAGTACATGTAAACTATAACTAATGAAAGAGAGTACTACTTACTGTCAACCTCCCTGCTACATAGACTTCCTGTGTTTCCTAAAATTTTCCCTGGCCATATGTGCATAGAGCTATCCATCCTTTAACCAAGGTGGGCCTTCAATGCCAATTCATACACTAAAAAATAGGAAAATCTAAATAATTGTATCTTTAAAATAAAACAAAAATGCTGGATACTCTTTTTATTATAATTAATTGTTTTTTGTCTTTTGGATATTATCATCCATTCTTTAAAGCAACAGACTTTCTCAATGCACAGTATGAATTGAAGCTGAAAGAGATTATCAGTGTGGGAGAATTAGAATGTGAGAATCTCAGTGAGATATGGTGAGGACATGGAGACCATTATGACAGGTCCAATGGTCAGTCTAGATCCCTAAAAACTATTTTCTTAGTCCAATTTTACAAATCATTCACAAAACACCTGAGAAATACAGCACATGGTTTTGTTATTTTTAAATTTAGTTTACCTCTTTTCTTTAGTCTTGAACTACTAGGTCATTTATCCTTTAATTAATTTGATTACTCATCCCTCCAACAGATATTTATTGAGCACAATATGTATGGCAGGTATTCTTTTCTTCTACAAACTGGACATACGTACAACATCAAGCACTTTAAACAAAATTTGTGTCTTGTAGAGCTCACATTACCCATCTATGGACAGTCTTTTCCATCTACCAGGCACTGTGCTTATTCTTAGAGCTAAAACAGGTAAATAAGTTAGGTCCTTAAGACCTCACGTTTAGCTGGGGAGTCAAAATGTCAAAAATTAACAGTTTAAATGATAGAGCAATAAATCAATACAATAAGTCAGATTTTCATATGACCTATTATGTGAACAAAAGAACTATATTTATTTTAGTGATTGCAGTGAAAAAAAACCCAGGAAGAATTAAATGGCTAGTACACTATAAGGGGGATGGATATTTGTGCATGGAAACTGAGCTACAGCTGAGCTAGTTATCAAGGTCATGCATGGCAAGCAAATTAGGTAGGCCTTATTACATGCATATTACTCTATTTAAAATTTCATATCATTGGTTGTTAACATGTTAGAGATTTTTCTTAATGCTACACATGTTTTCACATTTTATTAAAATGATTTTCCAAAATCATTCTGAGTAGATTAAAAAGATATGAAGCTCAAGATAAGGTCAATGCATATATAGCAAAAGAGTATCAGTTAGGCTTTAAGTGCAATTAATAAAAGTTCCTAAAAATTTTTAATTCAAGTAATATACTAAACTTAAAAAGGCATGAAAGAAAGAGAAAGTATGAATTTAATCAAGAAAAAATTAACCTGAAAATGCAATACTCTTCAAAATGCCACAAAATGATACTATTAATTTTTAAATTGGTGAAGAAGTTGCGATGACTAATAACGGTTGTGCATAGCAATGCATCCCTGGGATGATGTACATTTTTGCTAATATCATCATTGCTCATAAGAATGGATGCAGGGTGTGAAGAAGATTTGACTTGGAATCGAATAGTGAGTGAAAAAACAAAAGTGATGCACAATTTTGTGTATAAAGGTGTACTGTGTTGTAAAAAACATTTTGTATGCATGTGCATATACAGCATAGTGCTTGGGAGACTGTTATTCTGCAAGACCTATCATACCTTTAATGGCTCTAGAGTTAAGGAACTACAGTATTTTTATAGTATGTCTACTTTACTTCCCCTCTATTCAAAATGTGGGAAAACACACTAGAGAATTTTTACTGAGTTTCATTTTGTATCCTTGTAATTTCAGATTGGTAATATAATTAAGTACCCAAGTTTTTCAAGTGCCACTTATTCCTTAGGAAGCTATTTAAATCCTGGCCATATCCGTTTTCTATTTTATGAGATTTTTGCACAATGAAGGCAGTCTGTAAATAATAAATGACAAATAATTACAGAATCATAAATTCAGCAGTGAGTGACTGAGCCTTACTGGGTGATACTGAAATAGTAGTGTTTTCACACAAAAGGAAAAAAAAAGAAAGAAAAGAAAATTTGGAAAATGCATCATAGGAGAAATCTTTTCTGGTTTAATTCTTTTTTTTTTTTAAAGAAAATTATTTATCAACCTATTTTAAAGCCTCTTCCACAACTTTTAACTATACAAGCTGTGTAATATCTCTTAAATTCATTGTAGCAACTGAATTTTAGGAATATTAGTAGTTTGTTCCACAAGTTTTGGACTAATGATATATTCCCCTGAATAACCACAACAGGTAACAACATTGTGTACCTGCTGATATTTTTAAAATCTGCCTTCGAAATCTTTTTAAAGTCAGTCACCTTAGTTCTATTTTCTGACACTCAAAATGATGAGTAAAATCTCTCTAGTTTATTATACTGACTACTATAATAAAAAATTATGTGGCTAACAAATTTATTTTGGTAGGGGAAAAACTACTTTGAGTTTGATCACCTACTACATAACTATTCATTCAAAGAGTATTAAAATTCTCCATTCCAAATTCACTAATCAGGAGTTATTAAAATAATGGAAAGAACTCCGACAGGGAAAACTGACAAACCTCTTATTTACCACTAGGTAATTTAACTTGGGTTTTTTTAAATACGTAGATTTGCTACTCATCCTTCATTTTAAGAAGTTAATTTGCCATTTCCTTTAAAGGCAGGGGTTCTTAAAGCTAGATGCATATTATAATGACCTAAACAGATTTAAAATTTATCAGTGCTGAGGACCCACCTGCAGAGATTCTGCTTTAATTGGCCTGGAGCACGAGTATCGTGTGGTTCAAGAGCTTTCCTGGTGACGCTAATGTGAAGTTTGGCTTGAGACAGATTTCTTCCTTCAGCTCTTTCAGAAATGGTAAGCTGCTCCATCCTTCAGGGTTTTGTGGATCTGTTCATAATTTTGACAGCATTTGTCATGCAGTGTTGTAACATATGTATTTATGCATCAGTCTCCTGGATCTGGATCTGGATCTGGGAAAGTCTCCAAGTAGAAACTCCTTATGAGGTTTCCAGCATCTACCACAGTGTCTCCACTGTTATGGGCTCTCGTTGCATTGGGGGGGTCCCCTACCTGGTCTATTAAATTAAGAATAGGCAGATTATGATCTGCTGAATGAGGAAGCACCAGCTATCCACATGAGGTTGGCAGGTGGCTCCCTCAGCAACCAAGCTCCCACTTTCAAGAAGGGAAAAACCCCTGGGTTGTTTTGATTGAAGGTGTAGTATCAATACACTCACACAAAGGAGTAAAGTCACAAGATTACGTATAAACCCCCAAAGTGGTTGGGAGTGGTCCACAATGAGCCAGGGAAAGGGCAGTCCCCCCTCCTAGGTCACAGGAGATAGAGAACAAGATATCAAGCACCTGTTGCTTATAAGGTGTTGTGGGCTGAGTTCACTAATTTTTTGCCAGCTCAACTCTAAGTTGTTATTTTAAAAGGTACCCTGGGAAAAGCAAAGAGAGAATTTGTGGTGAGAATCCTAAAATTGGGCCCTTATCTAAATATCCAGACTCTGGGTGTGAGCAGGGTTGTCATACTGAGAAATGCCTTGGCAGAAACTTGAAATAGCTCTTTTCTCATCACTCTCATCAATGAATGAGGATTAAAAGATGTGAGGTGTGGATGCTCATGTGAGGTAATCTGCAAAGGTTGATGCAAATGTTACGGGAGTGGTAGCATAGACTGTGGGTGTGGGAGAAGATAAGTTCAGGTAGAAGATACTTGATTGTGGTGTTGCAATGCTTTTTAACTTATTCCAATTTGCCACAAAGATAAAAGGTCATTAGCCTTATAGTTTACTGTCTTTACAAAAGTAAGAAGAAGATTATATCAATAAATTAAATATTCTCCTTATTTAAGGAAGAATTAACATGCATTTAGTTGCCTGGCTAGCTTTCCTTTTCAATGTACTGCTATGATCGGAAAGTTAACCCCCTTAGAGTATTAGTTGATAGGCTTTAAACTCTTATCTATGCTAAAAATGAGTGCAATCTAATTGCAGATCAGTAGCATTTTAAAGTAAATATAGTAGTTTGTGTGCATTTTAGAAAATTCAGAGAATGTATTCAGCATCCTAAATGAGTGGACATCCTAAAATTTCTCATTGGCTGTCACAGAAGAGGGAGCAAAGCTCCAGTCTCAGTCCATGTGAAAGAGGGTTATGATTGGTTAGAACAGACTAGTGATGAATTCTTCCTGTGAGTAACTAAAGAAGAGGTGCCACCAGTATTCAAAGTCTACCATTCCTATTGTGTGAGAACTTTCTTGCCATGCCTCAGGTCCTGCTATGGTAATCTGCTTCTTCCTGTTCAGTCAGACCTGCTCAAGTTTCAAGACATTAAGTCTTGCTGTGTCCTCACATGCTGAGATATGAAAGGAGCATCAAAAGAAATCAATTTTTCCATAAAGATTTCTCCCTTACAATTTTATACTTTATATAAATGTGGAAATGGAATAAAGAACATGTAATCAATACAATATACTACATATTTGTTACTGTTTTACTGTGTACAAGGTTCTATCTACTGTCAGGTAAAAGATAAAATAAAGCAGAGTACTCATGTACTAATCATTAGGAAATCGCAGAACAAGGGGGTACTCTGTAGCATTCAGTAGGAAACTCCAAAATAATCCTGGAAAAATACAAGTTTTAGAAAAGAGGCACTTGAATGGACCCTAAAGTATCTTCAGTACAAGTGCACACTTTTTTTTTTAATAGCAGCTGTATTCATCATTGCCAGAATTTGGAAACTATCAAGATGTCTTGCAGTAGGTGAATGAGTAAATAAACTGTAGTACATCCAGACAATGGGATATTAATCAGGGCTAAAAAGAAATTAGTTATCAAGGCATGAAAAGACATGGTGGGGGCTTAAATGAGAATTAAAAGTAATACTGACTTTTGTATTGACTACAGTAATCATAGAGTAAATTGTCTTTTCAGATTGACTCCTAAGTAAAGGAGTCAATCTGAAAAGACAATTTACTCTATGATTACAACTATAGGACATTGTTGGGAAGGCAACAATGTCCTATAGTTGTAATCATAGAGTAAAGGAGTCAATCTGAAAAGGAGTCAATCTGAAAAGACAATTTACTCTATGATTACAACTATAGGACATTGTTGGGAAGGCAAAACAATGAAGACAATAAAAAGACCAGTGGTTGCAAGGATTGGGGTGGAGGGGAGGGATGAATAGGTGGAGCACCAAGGATTTTAAAGGCTGTGAAAATACTCTGTATGATAATATGAAATGAATATATTTGCCCAAACCCACAGAATGTACAACACTAAGAGTGAGCATAAGGTAAACAATGGACTTTTGATGCTAATGATGTGTCAGTGTGGGTTCATCCATTGTCACATGCAGGGGATACTGATAATGGTAGAGGCTGTTGGTAGGGAATATTTTGGTAGGCAATGTTGCTAATAGGAGAGTTTATGCATGTGTGGGAATGATGGCCACATAGGAAATCTCTGTACCTTCCATTCAATTTTACTGTGAACCTAGAACTGCTCTAAAATGGTAAAATCCTTAAGAAAAAAAATAGAGTCCTTTTTCTGGTTGATAGAAAGGGATTGAGAGTGTGAGAATGGGCACATCATTTCTGTTTTGGAGATGAACGGGGCCATGTGAGAAGAAATGCCATCCTCAGGGAGCTGATGATGGCAGCCCCAGGCTATCAGCCAGCAAGGAAGCACAGACCTCAGACCTACAATGTACAACTTAGAACTGGGTTCTGCCAACAAGCTGAATGAGATTTAAAGTAGATTCTTCCCCAGAGCCTCCCGAGGAGAGCCCAGCCCAGCCAACACAGGAAATGTGAGATGCTAACCAGAGAGAGCCCAGGCTAGTCCATCCCAATACCTTAGGTAATAAATGGGTGGTGTTTTTGAGTCTCTAGGTTTATGGTAATTTGCTACATGTCAACAGAAAACTAATTCCGTATGCTTTTTCTCTTTGAGGAAGTTTTTATCACTAATGAATGCTGGATTTTAATGTTTGTGTCTACTGAGGGAACCATAGTTTTCATACTAATCTATTTATAAGGGGAGTCAGTTTCAATGATTTATAAATGTTAGACCAACCTTGCATTCCTGGCATATATCCCACTTGGTTGTAATGCACTAGCCTTTTTATAAATCTTGTAAATTGTTGGATTGGATTAGCTAAAATTTGTTAAGAAATTCCTCATTATGTACAATGGATATTGGTCCTTAGTTTTCTGTTTTGTAATTTCTTTGTCTGATTTTGAAGTAATAATAATGCTGACCTCAAAGCATGAATTAAGTATTCTCTCCTCTTGAGGTTTCTGGAAGAAGTTGGTTAGAATGGGCATTATTTCTGCCTTAAATGTTTGACAGAATTCACCAGTTAAACATTCTGGTACTGGAATTTTCTTTGTGGGAATATGTTGAAAATATGTTAACTACAAACTCAATTTCTTTAATATAAATAGGTCTACATAGATTGTCTATATCTTGTGTAAGTTTTTGATTTTGTCTCTTAAGACTTTTTTCCATTTCATCTAAGTTGTCAAATTTATTGGAATAAATTTTTCCTATTACTGCCTTCCTTTCCCTTTAATGTGCAATCACCTCTCTTAATTCTTTCATTGATAAATTGTGTTTTCTCTTTTCCTGACCAGTCTAGCAAGAGGTTTATCAGTTTTACTGCTGTTCTCAGAGAACCAGAGGTTAATTATATTTATTTTCTTCAGTTTTTCTTTTTCTTCTTTTACTTATTCTTGCACTTTCTCACTTTTCTTTATTTTTTGCTCACTTGGGTTTGATTTGCTCTTCTTTTTCTAGCTTTTTAAGCTCATTGACTTGAGGCTTGAATTTTTTTAAAATATGGGTGTTTTGTGCTATACATTTCCCTGTCAGTGCTGCTTGCACATCATCTCACAAATTTTGATATATTGTATTTTGATTTTCATTCAGCCCAAAATACTTCCTAGTTTCCTTTTTGGCTTTTTTTTCTTTAATTCATGGATTAGTTAGAAGTGTGTTATTTAATATCCTAATATTTGTGTGTTTTCCCAGATATTTTCTGGCTTTAGTTTATAATTCCTTTATCATCTTTTAGAATCTTCTTGGATTTACTGAGATTAGCTCTATGTCCCAGACACACTTTTTTTTTAAGGTCTACAAATTAGGACAGGCCCTGGATGATGGAGCTGTACCACTTCCCTCTGACACTGATATCACTGGGCAGGGCCCTCCAAAACAAAAAGAACCGTGCTTTTCAATTCTGGAGCACAGCATCCTACCTTTGAACCACCTGAGATGCTTGCTAACATGAAGATTCATGGAACCTACCCATTGAATTAGAATATTCAGCAGCAGACCTCTGGAATCTGCATTTTAACAGCTCCCAGGGAGATTCTCCTGTATATTAAACCTGAGAATGATTCTTCTACTGTGGAGTGGCAAATATGACTTTGGAATAGGAACTAGGAGATCTGAATTGTAATGTAAGTTCATCCATTAATAAAATCTCCCACAAGGCCAATTCTGTATCATATTTGTTTTTGTATTCCCATTATTGCTTGCAAAAGAGCATTCAGTGATGTTTGTTGAGCTAAAGTTAAACATAGGTAAACCACTTAATGCTTAGATCTCAGTTTCTTCATCTATAATTTGGCTATTCTGGACTAGATGATTTTAAGGATCCTCTACCTCTAATACTCTGTTTCTAGGTCTTTCTGTAGAGAAGGGGTAGAGTCAGTGTCAAAACAACAACTACCTCCTCATTCTGATGCAGTGTCTCAGTCTTCTTGGGCTGCTATAACAAAATACCAAAAGACCCAGTGACTTATAAACAACAGAAATTTATTTTTGGAGTCTGGAAATCCAGGATCAGGGTGCCAGCATGGTCAGGTTCATGTGAAGGCCCTCTTTCAGGTTACAGACTGCTGGCTTCTTGCTGTGTCCTCACATGGCAGAAGGGACAAAGGAGCTCTCTGGGGTCTCTTTTATAAGTGCACTTTTCTCATTACCTCATTTATATGCCCTCATGACCTAATTGCCTCCCAAAGGCCCTATCTTCTAATACCACCATTTTAGAGTTAGGTTTCAACATATGAATTTGGAGTAGACAGAAGCATTCAAACCATAGTATGCAGCTTGGAGAATCCTGAACCTTCACTTCCGCTGAAATGTGTTCTCTGGAGTTGGGGGAACTCACGAGGTTTGTGTTGGTCCTGCAATTAAAAAATTTAAAGAGTGAGAGAACATGACCAGTTAGCTAGTTTAAAGAGCAACAAAACTATGTTTGCTGCATTAGACACACCCACACATGCAGATTATAGTGAAGGAGAGAATGCCTGAGGGCTTCTGCATGGACTGTGTCCACTCCTATCTGGGCAGTGCACCTAGTGGTGTAAGTAAGTAGTCATTAGTAAGAAGAAGCTGAAGATAAATTAACTGCAAGAAAAACATACCAGCTTTAAACCTGTGCTAAGCCAAGAGTCACAAAGTTAAATCACAACAATAATGGTCAGTAAGACTTACCTGGCCCTTCCCACATTTTCAGCTAAGGAGCCATCTGAGATAGGCTAGTGATGGGAGAGCAGAAGAACCCATGTTTCCAGGTCTTTCCATACCCCTCTGGTTGGCTTCAGGCACCAGCCTCAAATAGTCCCTGGCCAGAGCATGGGAGCAGATTTACTTACACATGAAATAGGAAATTTTAATCATTGCACTGAAATTAGATGTTTTGGTTACTGAAGTTAGATTGTTTCAGGGATAAATAAGAACAGAGGATTTACCCTGGATTCCAAAGAAGTAAAAAGGGAAAAAAAATAGCCCTACTGGAGGATTTAAATAAGTCATGAAAAAAAACAATAACATTGGGTTTTAAAAATTATATCACAGTTCCAAATTCTTGAATTGTTATTTTAACAGTGAAACTGCAAAGATAAGTTAAATATTAGTATGTGAAGAGAATTCTTCCTGGTCTTGCAGGTAATAAAAAGATGTGTATTTGACATTGCTCCCAGCCTCAGAGAGACTCTGTTACTGGTTGAGTGTATTCTCCTCAGGTCTTGTCCCCGCTGCAACAACGAATTGAAAGGCAGAGGCAAGAACAAAGCAGAGCAAAAGTTTTATTTGAATACACTCTGTGGGTAAAAGTGCAATATTTCCAGAATCTCTCACCTGGCTTTAGTGCATCTCCATATCAGTAGGTGTTTCCAAGGGGTGGAGAGAAGTAGTCCGTCTCCATATCAACAGATAAATACATGGGTAAGTGAGGGCTTATCTGGACCAGAGAGGTGGGGTGGAGCTTGCACTCTTCTGGTGCAGCCCGGTGGAGAGAGACACGGGATGACTACTTGTAAGCAATAAATGGGTTTCTTAAACTTTATTTCTCCCTTTGACTGATTTCAGTTTCAAAGGTATTTTGCCCTGGGATTTATTCCCCCCTGGAGTTACACACTCCAAGGGAGGAGCAGGCGGGAGTCAAGGTAGACAAAGGCCCTGACCTTTTAGGGGAGGGTTTATTTATCCCGACCTAGCCGGAAGGAACTTCTTTGATTGACACCGTGAGGTAATTTGATTGACAGCCTTAGTTATACATACATTCCTTGTGATGTGCATGTTTTTTCCCAAAATGCACACAGAAATGCCCATGGGGAGGAGGAGAGCAAAACTGCAATTTTATTTTAATGAGATTATGCTGAGGGGTGGTTTGGGTGGTTCTTAGTTTTGTTTGATTGTGCCGGTGTTGGAATCTGGTTGGGACTGTTTTGGCCTTCTGGTCTTCCCAGTAGACAAGAACTTACCTCCCTGCAAAGCCTTTGTTATCTTCACATGGGACCCCCTACCTGGGCAGAGTTTGGGCAGTTTTTTTTTTCCTTGAACCTTATTTTACCCTTTTCCACTGCTCATGTCTGTCTACTTAATTCTACTTTATATGTGGAGGATAGTATGTCAGTAATTATACTTCAAGGCATGGTAACATAAATTTCATATAAAGTGAAGTTATGAATTTTAACTGGAAAGATTTGGCATATTTTCATAAAGAAAGGGCATTATCAAAGTGTCTTGGAGAATGGGTAGTTTTTTTCTTTAAACAGAGGAGCAAAAAATTAATAGCTTTGAAAGAATGGCAGAGTAGTAAAACTATAGGGTGTTTAGGGAGACTTGGGTAGTATGGAGTTAGAGTATGGTGGATGGGGGAATATCAAAACCATTGTCTTGGGAAGGTATTTTTGAATAAGAACATAAATGTTTTTTAAATAAAAAGGACTGCACTACATCTGCTGAAAGTAAAATGTTATTTGGGGGCAAAGTGAGAGAAGATAAGATTTTATGAGGTTGTAAACATTTGCACTCTGCAAAAATATAGATTGCACATTTTATAAATAAAATATATACTGTCTTTGTAGATGTTAAATTATTAACTGAATTCTAGAAAAAAATTAGAATCCAAGTGTTCCCATGTTTACTGTAAATGACTGCCAATAAAATGCTGGTGTCTTTTGGAAAGAGTATTATAAATGAAAATGAAAGTATTAATTGTCCTTGGAAAACTATTGGCCATCTACCTAAAGAAAATTGTGAGTCAAGAGAATTGCATTTCAAGAAAAACTTTATGAAACTGGAGATTTAGAGAATCAAAATAGCATATTTCAGATGATAGTAGTATCAGGAGAGACTAAAGTTGACCTTAAAAAGCAAACGAGCTAGTTATTTTACCAGTAAAATGAGTTTATTTGGGAAGAACAGAAGAAATGCAATTCACGACAAGCAATAGTATGGCCACCCATAGAACAAGGCGAGAGGACAGAGCAGAGGGGCTTGCTCTTATAAGGGAAGGGAGAAAGATGGGTGGGGTGGTTTTGCTGAGTCCTCATTGGCTGAGCTGTTGCTGGTTGAGGAGAAATTCTTCCCTTCTGCTAGGGTATATAAAGTAAGCTTCTTCCTGTTGAGAATGCCAGCTATGCTCCTTAAAGAAAGCCCCCCCTTCAGGGCTTTTTAAAACCTCATTTTAATTGAGGTTTCCTTTATTTATTTCACACTAAATAGATTAGAAAGTTTGAGTTGGGTAATCTAAAAAGTAAATGATAGCAGTTATTAACACCCTCTCTAAAAACAAGAGAATAGAAGAAGGCTTCTTCAACAACACCCATTATGAGTCACCCCCTTTGCAACATTTCTGTTATATATGAATGAACACCAATTAAAATGAACATTGAAATGATGGATAGAGGATGAAAATTTTGCCAAAAGTTGTCATGCAAATAAATGGTGTGGACCCACTGTACCATGCTGTAAGTGTAAAATAGGTTTTATTGGGAAATAATTTACCAGCTGAGAAGTAGCAGAGCACCAATTCCCTGAGCTTTTCTTCACATTGCGTGGCAAGTCAGGGCAGAGATGGGCTTCATGCACTGTGGCCACAGTCCCAGGAGATGACACCATACTCTAACATATTCTTACAGGGAACGGGAGCATCTATCTGATTGTCTTGCAAGGGGCCTTTCAGAAGGCAAGAGCTCCAGAGCTAACAGCCTCGTCTTCCACTGAGCTCACTCAGACCTGCTGAGCAGCTCCCAGCTGAGCTGCTTAAAAATGGAAAGAAATGATCCCCAAGATTTAGCAAATAAAGACAGGATTCAAATTATACTTGAAGTTCAGGTTTTTAAAAAAGAATCAATTTTCAGTATAAGTATGTATGCAATATCTAGGAAACACATACTAAAAAAAAATTTGTGCTATATCTGGAGTTAAGATTTAACAGAGTGTCTGTATTTAATCTGGCAATGCTATGCCAGATTTGTCTTTCTTCACAGTGACAGCAAATGGACTGCACAGTGGGTGGACTAGGCACATGAGGGGGCAGCTCCAGAGATTATTATATATAAGTGTCTCAGAGCAATGCTGACACAATCTTTTCTACTATACCATTCTCTCTTTTCTCTTCTGCTTTCTTGAAATCAATCCACATGATCCCATGATTGCCAAAGTAGAATCCAAAGTGGAGTGATTCAGAGCATATTCTTTAAAATTGGACAGCTTTGAGTTTTAGCTTCATTTTGCTGTCATAGACAAATTGTTTCACCTTCTTCAAGTTCTATTTTCTCATTTGTAGATTTGTATAATATCTGACATAGATGCTGTTAAAGTATAATACAGTACATGTAAATGTATAGCACTGGTGAACACTAACTAAATGAAAGAGCTCATTAATATGACATGTCCTAGAAATATATTTTCTCAGTTTATGAAAACAAAGCTTGAAATATGAAAATTTAAAAACAAATGTGATATAATGATATTTCATGTATTAGGTGGAATAATCTGAAATTGTAGCTCCCCTAAATTGAATAGGCTTTCAGAGAAGAGATCTGTAATGGAGTTGTAATGAAGTAACCCCCACCCCCACAAAAAAAGATTATACCCATGTGTCCATGCTTAATATTATCTAAAATATTCTGGAGCACATCATTTTTATAGAACCATGTGACAGAAAACACCAAACTTTTTGTCCCTTTTTATTTTTATAAATATAATTAGATGGTTACCCAACTATTAACACCACTTAAATGAAAAAATTTCTTCCTCTTGTCATTTCCCTCACCTCCACCTTTAATCACTTTGGATAGATTTTGATCAGTATTTACATCAATCAAACTTTTAAAATATCATTTTAAAAACCCTACCCTGAATTACTATTTGAACATAAAAGCCTTCCTCTGATAAGACAGATGCTAAAATGTGTAATGTTAAGGTTTCAGGTAAAATATTGAAATTCATTCAGATTTAAATAAATGTCTTCATTTCTTTAACAATAATGGCTTCCCAATGAAGGTATGAATGCACTTGGGGATTCCTGCTGCAGTTCATAAACTACTCAAGTGCTGTGGCCATCTTCTGAATTTTGGCATTACAGTCATTTGATGATGATCTGTTATCTTATATATCATAATCTTCCATGTCTAGGCTTTGAATGCATAATTGGAATAATATGTTCGTGTTACACTATTAGAAATACGAATCTTTAAGTTATCCCCCTCACAGAGTTTAGAGAAAATTTATTAGTCTTCTGTCTCACTAAAATGAGGGAATTCATAAATACAGCTTAAATATATATCATTTTTAAGTACCGTTTTCCCAACTCATTTTTATCATCTGATTTGAGGAAATGTCTTTTTTTCAAGGATTAAATAACTGAGTTGTGCAATTAGTTGTTGACTGTATATATCTGATGAAAGCAGAATGGGCAGGAGCAGGTGAAAGTGACTCTTCCTTGTGACTTCAGTGAGCCAGTTTCTGGGAAACGCTTAGTGAAAAACAGTAAATTAAAGTGAGTTAAAGCAAGTGCCTTTTATGCAACTCATAATTAACCCTTGGAATCCTGCCATAATATGTTATGAAGGCAAATAACTTAGCAAGATTCAACAAGAAATTAGATACGGTAACTGAATGACAATGCCATTTGCAGTTAATCTGCTCTCATGAAAATTATAAAGGTTATCAATTGCTAACTTTAAACAGTTCAAAGAGCAATTTTATTTAAGTAAAAAAAGTGAGTTTATTTGGGAATAGCAGAGGAATTGTAACTCAGGACAAGCAAGCTATGGTGAACCCTAGGCAGGTCTGAAGAGGCATAAGGGAAGGTCAACTCTTATTAGGTTTTAGGGAAAAATTAGAGTGGATTGTTTTGAACAAAAGTTTATTGGAGAACAACAAGAGTTTGAGGTTGTAGCAATTTCTCATTGGCTGCAAGCAGCGATTAGTATGTTGTTGCTGGGGCAGGAAGGGAGCTTCCTGCCTTTTCTTAAAAGCAGGAGATAAAATTCCTCTGTGAGAAATGTCCTCCCTTCCTCCTGCTGGTTACGCAGGCTCCAAGGAGCGGTCGGTGGGTGAGAGCTCTTCCTTCAGGGCCTCCTGGCTCCAATGCAAATATAGGTCTCCTTTTTTTTAATTTACACACAGTGATTATGCTTATATTGTAAATGGTCACAAACTAAGGCCAGAGGATTAATGTCCTTTGTGGTACAGCGCCAGAAGCTGAGCCCACTGTTTTGGAGGTTGGCTAGATTGTGGCCTCACCAAGTTTTTGGTTCTCACAAATTTTAATCTTCGGAAGCCTATGGTAGTGTGTAAAATTAAGTACTATATATTGTGTTCTTTCTGAACGTTAGGTTTTTTTTTTTTCCCCCTCCCCTAGTCCTACCCTCACTCACATTTTGTGTTACAGCACCAATATTTTCACTGTGTCCCTAAATCCTGGATAGTGAAGACAACAAATAGAGATTAAATAGATCAAATGGATAGATTAAAAGATTCTCTGAATTGTTGTCAGTGTTGAATGTGCATGAAATCGTCATCTCAGATGTTCAGTTAACCAATGGACAGGAGCCTTTTTCACTTGGCTTGGCAGGTCTATTAGCACCGACATGCCACCTCTTCTTAGGAGATTAAACTGCTGTAGGAAAATGAGCTATGTAAGTATTCCACAAAATGAAGTAGATCGTGATTTCTTTTAAGGATTAAATTCAATCAGAACTTACAAAAATATAAAGTTAGATATTCCTTTAAGATATATGTAGGTCTGAAGAAAATCTGAGCATTTTATATTATCCAAAGACAAAATAGGAATTTTGGACTGTTGGCTTTTTTCTGCCACTAGTCTGTCATAGTGGTATTGGCTCTTATTTTCAGTATTTTATATTCATTTCAGTGTGTGACTTGCCATGTGATTTTACTTATGACAAGAGAGAGAAGGCAATGGTGTAGGGAAAATCAAAACATAGCACAGAAGTGCCAAACTGAGAAACTGTCAACTGGTGTCATTTGAATACCGTGTCTCCAGTTCAGAATCAGTTCCATCTATATCATCTTGGCCATTTTTTCCCTACTTAGGAAAAATATCATATTCTTAGTTATTATTAAGGTCCTTACCATTTTTCTTTCTTAAAGGTATTAACTATGAAAAAGCAAGATATTTTGACAGAATAAATTTGGTAAATCATATCAACAGAATTTTTTAGAAATTAGTATTTGGAAGAGCAGTTTTTCTTGAAATTGGGCTACTTTTTCTGTTATGTTCGTCCAAGGACTGCTACTCATAAAATATGACA
Organism: Smutsia gigantea; assembly: GCA_032199065.1. Taxonomy (NCBI): domain Eukaryota; kingdom Metazoa; phylum Chordata; class Mammalia; order Pholidota; family Manidae; genus Smutsia; species Smutsia gigantea. Next base: position 424,233 of record JAVSCE010008525.1, on the reverse strand, counting down.
TAAAAGACTACTGTGTATAAACTAATAGAAAGTGAAACTTCCTTTCATAAAGCCATAAGTTAGATGACTGTAGTAATAACTTTAGAAGAGTTTATATATAATCCTCAAAGTGTTTTCACTTTAGCTACAATAGCACAAATCATTTCAACTGTTAATCTTCTCTGAGTGCAGCTGTAATATTCTATAACACTCTGTATATGAGCAGATCAGCTTGGCCCCAATTTAATTGGCAGAGTAATTAATATCAATATTTTGTGTATATATCTTATTTGAAAGGTTAGTTTCTAACCTGTTCAAATGATCACAGTTACAGTAAAATCTACTTTCTGGATACATAGCTTATTATGAAACAAATTCTAGGTACCTTAGAATTTTTCATGAAAAACTGCACTAATGTATCATGAATATATTAATGATTATGATAATATGTTATGAATATAATTAATATGCATGGCCCTCAGCTTACTGTGTAGCCCCCAGAACTTAGAAGTAATAAACCTTGTCCTTCAGAGTTTCCTGATGGTTATTGCTGAAGGCATCTTGCAATCATAGTGAGAACCACTATTGCCAGGCCAGCCACAACATTGATGTTGAAAGGGCAGATGCATGTGGATAGCATCACTATCCACAGGCTGAGACTAGCACGAAATAACAGCACTCCTCTTTAAATTCTTTGGGTTCAAATTTATGAGTCTTGCTTATAGAGCTTTCTAGATAAAGGAACAAAGGAGGAAGGCAGGGAGTGAAAGAAATCTTGGCTATTATGGGCGAAGAATGTTACTACATCTTTATTATGTTCATTTAAGGTTCACAAAAACTCTTTTGAAAATTAACCTAATTTACTTCCTGTATAAATTAAGATATTAAGGTGCATCTGAAGGAGTTTTGTGATATGCACAGAGCAGTGATCTTTTCCTTACTGATACGCCTGAAGGTTCACTGGTGGTTGAGACCACATCCTGTTGTATCATATTCATTGGGCTGACTGAATCCTAGATCTGCCCTTTTTGCCAAGTATAGGATCTTGGGAAAAATACTTAACTTTTCTTAGGTTAAGTATTTTCTGGTTTTTCTGTAAAGAATAATAATAAAACCTGCTTTGTTACACATGATTATCACTTGGGGATTAAATGAGATAATATATGGAAGCACTGTGCACATTTCCTGGCACATCAAATCTTAAATTCTTATCAGAGTTAGTTGTTATCATTTAAACTCATAAGTGCTCAACTACATCATTGCTCAAAAATATGATTTGCCTAATCCCGTGCCTGTAATTATTATGGTAATTACCAGAGTCAGAATTCAGTCCAAAGCTTTCACTTCTATTTTTAAATTTAAAGTATGAAATATTTTAAAATATGATGAAACCTGGAGCAAATACTGTGAATATGAAGTGAATGATAACATGTTGTTTCATTTGTTTTGCATATTTTGCAAGAATGTTATAATTATTGCTTAAGTCTCCTTAAACCCCATTTTTACACAGACACTCCATCCCATTCCCTCTTGCTTCCTGGAATAAACCACCACTCTATAGCTTGTGTGGATCTTTCCCATTCAAGTTTTTAAAAATTCACCATATGAATATGTATTCAAAAATAATATAATGTTATTGTTTTGTGTGTTTTTAAATTTTGTGTAAATGGTATGCCATTTGTGTCATTCTTCAAATTGCTTTTGACTTCAGTATTATATTTTCAACTTATTCGTGGTAAATTATAAAGATAGAGTTGGTTTATTTTAACTGTTCTAGAACATTACCTTTGTGTCTATATTCATTCCCCTATTGATAACGTTTAAGTTGTTTCCAATTTTCTCTTTTACAAAAATTGCAGCAACAAACAGCTTTATTCATATCTAATTGTACAAAAGTGCAAAAGTTTCTCAAGGGCTTATATTCAGAAGTATAATTGTTGGCTGATAGGATATGCACCTCTCCAATTCTATTCATTTTCTATTGATGTTATAACAAATTACCACAAACTAAGTGGCTTAAAACAGCATATATTTATTATTCTATAGTTCTGTATATAATAAGTCTGACACATGTCTCACTGAGCTAACATCAGTGTGTCAACAAGGTCACATTCCTTTCTGGAGGCTGTAGGGAGAATATGTTTCTTTGCTTTTTCTTGGATCTAGAGGCTGCCTGCATTGTTTGGCTCATGTCTCCTGTCCTTCACATTCAAAACCAGCAATGGCAAGTCAAATACTTTTCACATTTCACCTCTCTGACCTAGTCCACAGTCACATCTGCTTCTGACCACAGCTAGAAAAGGTTATCCGCTTTTAAGGACTCATATTATTACATTGGGTTCAGCCAGAAAATTCAGAATAATCTCCCTTTTAATATCAGCTGATTAGTGACCTTAATTCCACCTGCAAACTTAATCCCCCTTTACATGTAACCCAACATTTTCAGAGGTTCTGAGAATTAGGACAGTGACGTCTTTGGAGTTGTTTTCTGTCTACCATATCAACTTTATGCAATTTGGACTAGTAGCTCTCTGAAATGAATATGCGAGTTATATTCCCAAAAACAGTGGATGAGAGTTCCCTTCCCTCTACTTCTGGTCAACATTGAGTGTCATTGGATATTCACATTTTTGAGAATCTGAAGTCTCTCATTGTTGATTTAATTTTTATTACCTCAATGACTAGTGAAATTAAACTTTTTATTTTTTTATCTTCATTGATTATTTTGACTTCCTCTTTTGAGAATTACTTTCATGTCAATTGTTCCTTTGCTAGCTGCATTGCTTTTTGTTTTCATATTATTTTAGGAGATATTTTATGTTATATATTAATTCTTGGAAGGTTCATTGGTTCTCTCATGCTATTGCTTTACTGAAAAGTGCAGTTACCTGATTTTTGTATGAGAATTAAAATTTTAATTGAACAAAATTTATCAATCTTTTATAGTTTGTGTATTTTATGTCTTATTTAAGAAACTTTCCTAATGTGAGCCCAAAGATATTGCCCTGTATTTTTTATCCTCTAATTCATTTTTTCTTGAAAACATTTTAAGTCTTTAATCCACCTGGAATTTTCAATGCATTATAAGGTAGAGATTCAATTTTATTTTACTTTCCATATGGGTATAAACAATTGTTCAATTCCATATACAGAATTTTCAATCTTTTCCCCACTCCTTTTCTCCTTCTCAAAGCTTGCTATTATGATTTGTGTGTGTCTTGATTTCTATCCAATTCATAATCCTCTTTCTTTAACCCCTTATTTGTAGCTTATACTACAATCCTACCTCTACAAACCTTTAAGGAATGGTAATACGCTATATCTTACCCTGGGTTTTGAGTACATTGATGTATTAATTAGTTTAATTCCAATAATAAATAACACCTAATCTTTTTTGGTTTTCAACACAAAAGGTTTACTTGTCATTTTTGTTACATGTTGACTGCTTTTCAGTTGCCCCGCATGTCTTTTCATTTCTGAATCCAGGCTAAAGCAGGAAAAGCTCCCCTCTGGGATGTGCCATCCACATGGTGCAGGAAAAAGAGGAAGAGAGTTGGTGGAGTCATGCAGTGGCTCTCAAAGTCTGGGATTATATTTGGACTGCTTCATACCCACTCACTTCCATTTGCCAAAACATGTCACAGGGTTAAGCTCTGTGTTAGTAAGGCAGGAAAATACGCTCCTTCAATAGGAGGCACTGCAAGTCACATCACAAAGAGCAAAGGATGTAGGATTCTCTTTTAGGATGAGAGAGTGAATAATTGGAAAAAATTAATCTACCAGAATGAGTAGGATTTTATACTTATATATGTTAATTGTACATGTTTTAGATATTTACATATTTTATATATTTTATATTAAAAATAGTTAATAATCTGTACATCCCAGGTAAAGGACTCTCACTGAATGCAGTAACAAACAGAAGATATGAAACAAAACATTAAGAAAGGCATGCAGATTACATTCAGAATATCCAGCTGAGCTCACGGTGACATGAAGTTCAAAGATACAATAAAGGATATTTTCTAGAAATAAAGAATGTTCAGTGTACAGATTAAAGCAGCTCATAGAGGGCCAGCCAAGTGAAAAAAAGACAAAGGAAGATTTTCATAAAAAGGAGAAATTGGCTGAACCTGTTATTAATGTGGTGTTAACGTAGTTTGGGGTTTAAAGCTAAAGATGTAACGTGTTAAATTCATCCTTTTATGATTCATCCTAAATTCATTTTCATAGATTATACCAGTTTCCTCTCTATTCTTTAGATCTTGACTCGCTGTTCCAGGTATACTGAATTTTTCGTCATTTCTTTAGACAGTCATGCTCTTTCATTCCTTCCCATGTTGTTCTCCCTGCCTGGACGTCCCTTTGTCTTCCATTATGCCAACAGTTAATCACTCCATCCTCTGCTTTACTGACCTTTATAGGCACTTCTGTTGCAGTGCTTACACTCAAGGTGTGCTGTGTTTCTGTATTTCCACTTGTCCACTAATATCCTTGAGAGTCTTGTGTGTAGGAGCAACTTACAGAATGTGTGATTAGTGAGTGAATTGTGTCCCCAACTTTTTCTTCATACTTTTCTCCAACTTTTCTGCTGAGACTTAACCCGCCATTCAGTGCAGTACTTTTTGATGGTGGTATCATACCATTCAGGTAGTAGTAACAAGAGAGGAAGAGAAATAACTTTGGAAAAGTGCAGGAATTTTTGGCCTGACGTAAGAAATTTTGTCTTCGGTGGTGATGGTCTGAGTGGTTATTTTAGTCCTGGTCATCAAGAAAGCAATCAAAGCCTTTAATTACTTAAAGGTATTGAAGAAAAATTGAGGTGACCATTTTTAACTTACTATGAAAATAGTATTACAATTACTTTAAGCATAAACAACATAACTGATCACTTGGTTAATGAAAAAGATTTTTAAAATTGTGATGAAACCTACGTTCTTTAATTATAAGATGAAAATTTGCATAATATTTCCTTATGGTATTTCGCTGCAGTGTGAACTCAGACTCTATTTTTATTATGACAGAAAGAAAAGATCCGCAAGTGAGCCAAATATTGTGTTACAAATATTAGGGAAGTACACAATGATAACAATTGTAGAGACTTTTATAATTACCAATGGAAAAGAGTGCTGTACAAGAGTGTCAATTCAATGCAGTTTCAGATTACAAAATACCCACCAGGTTATAGGATAAAGCAAGGTTAAAGACAACAATACCATAGATTTATTTTCTGGAGGTACCTAATTATTTGGCTTACTCTTTTATTTTAGGCATACTCTTGAGAGTGTTCAATATATGATCTGATTGAATTTGATATTTGATTTTGAGGGCTGTGTTTGTAAATCGGGTAACTGAATGAAAATCTGTAGCTTAGGCTACTATATGTTTGGACATTTATATGTTTATTTTTGAAGAATCTAGAAAAAAATTAATGCATTTATTGTTGTGGTGGTGGGGATGCTTAGAAAGGAAATCAAGCTATTAAGCCCAAGGAAGAAAAGTATACCAGAGGTAGTAATGAGGATGGCCCTATCAAGAAACAAAACAATGTATAAATACGGAATATATTATACCATGTAAACTGACAAGTGGTAAAACTCCTTATATAAATTGTTGATAAGGTACTAGAATTCATAGACATATTAGTGGACTATCTAACTTTAGTTCACTTCTTTCCTTTTCCTCTTCTTATATTAATGTGCTAGTGAATTTCTTTTTGGCTGCCTAATAACCTAAACCCACTCCAATTTAGAAGTATTACATGAATCTTTGGAAGGTGGAGTCTATATCTTCCCAATGGTAGTTGAGTAGAGTTAGCTATTCTTGTCTCTTCAAATGATTTCAAACCGTGATTATACAAAGAATTGTGTGCTAGAGTCAACCCAAAGATTTGGGGCTATAAATTTCTATGACTTAAAAAAATTCAATAAAGTAATTACTAAACGAATAGCGATTGTCATTATACTTAAGATAATCAGTTAACAGTCAATTTGGGATTTGTGAATGGTCTGAGATTTTACCTACTGCCAAGTTAATAATTTAGCCTGTAACATAGTTACATAGATGCTGGTAGAAGACACAAGACTTCTGGGTAAGGGGCAAAGGACAGTTTATTCCCCACAGCAACAAGCACATTTATTGCTCACAGCAATAGCAGCCAAATACTAGCATTTTTGCACCAACTTCCTGAACGCCAGTTTCTACAGTGCTATATAAAGAATGATAGATGATATACACACTCAGTGAGACACATGGCAGGAGGGCTTTGGGCCTCTGAACGTTGTATGGACAATAAGCATACCCTCTTTAGTCCAAAGGGAGCACTATCTAACTCTGTCTTCTAAGGTGGTTCACTATACAAGCATCCTTGAACAAAGGCCAGTCAGTGCCTTGCTTACAAGACCTTCAGAAATTCAGTACACCCATAGAAGCTTTTAAAATCTCCCAACACTTACGGTCCATGAGTGATTCCATGTTACGAGATCCATGGCTGAGAATATTACGGTCTGAGGATATCACAAAAAGAAAACTTTAATCTGGAATGTTTTTATGATTTTGTATTCTACTATCCTTAAGTAGAAAATAGTTATCTTACATAAAGAATATGAAAATTAAATCCCTTTAACAGATCTGTTATCAGGATGAAAAAGTTGGAAAGTGCTCTGAGTATAGTTTTATACTTCTTAACTAAGGTTCACATATATATGTTCAATTGTTCTATGGCTATTAAAGCTGAAGACAGTGACAATGAAACGGCAAATCTAACTTCAGCTTCAAAGACTAGTTATTGGCTAACTTATGCCTTGTGATTTAGTAAGAGTTTTTTTTATGTTCACTGATTTTACAGCTGGGCTTATCGCAAGAAAACATACTTGTTGAAAATTAATAAGTTTTTCTCCATATTCATTGGGGATCCTGTTTTTACAATATATCCATCTGTTTCAAATGCACACACAGAATTATTTCTAAAAGTTCCTTTTTTCCCTTAATGATGCCATTTCTCTTTTTTTTATTTTTAATTTTGCTATCATTAATGTACAATTACATGAACAACATTATGGTTACTAGACTCCCCCTATTATCAAGTCCCCACCACATACCCCATTACAGTCACTGTCCATCAGTGAAGTAAGATGCTATAGAATCACTACTTGTCTTCTCTGCTACTGCCTCCCCTGTGTTTCCCCTCAGTTATACGTGCTAATTGTACTGACACTTTTTCCCCTTATCCCTCCCTTCCCACCCATCCTCCCCAATCTCTTTCCCTTTGGTAACTGTTAGTCCATTCTTGGGTTCTGTGAGTCTGCTGCTGTTTTATTCCTTGAGCTTTTTCTTTGTTCTTATACTCCACAGATGAGTGAAATCATTTGATACTTGTCTTTCTCCACCTGGCTTATTTCACTAAGCATAATACCCTCTAGCTCCATCCATGTTGGTGCAAATGGTAGGATTTGTTTTCTTCTTATGGCTGAATAATATTCCATTGTGTATATGTACCACATCTTCTTTATCCATTCATCTACTGATGGACACTTAGGTTGTTTCCATTTCTTGGCTAGTGTAAATAATGCTGTGATAAACATAGGGGTGCATATGTCTTTTTCAAACTGGGCTGCTGTGTTCTTAGGGTAAATTCCTAGGAGTGGAATTCCTGGGTCACATGGTATTTCAATTTTGAGTTTTTTGAGGAACATCCATACTGCTTTGCACAATAATTGAACTATTTTACATTCCCACCAGCAGTATAGGAGGGTCCCCCTTTCTCCACATCCTCACCAACGTTTGTTGTTGTTTGTCTTTTAGATGGTGGCCATCCTAACTGGTGTGAAGTGATATCTCATTGTGGTTCTAATTTGCATTTATCTAATGATTAGGGATGTGGAGCATCTTCTCATGTGTGTGGTGGCAATCTGAATTTCTTCTTTGGAGAAGTGTCTGTTCAGCTCCTCTGCCCATTTTTTAATTGGCTTATTTGCTTTTTGTTTGTTGAGGTGTGTGAGCTCTTTATATAATTTGAATGTCAACCCCTTATCGGATACGTCATTTATGAATATATTCTCCCATACTGTAGGATGTCATTTTGTTATACTGATGGTGCCCTTTGCTGTACAGAAGCTTTTTAGTTTGATATAGTCCCACTGGTACATTTTTGCTTTTGTTTCCCTTGCCTGGGAGATATGTTTACAAAGAAGTTGCTCATGTTTATGTCCAAGAGATTTTTGCCTATGTTTTTTTCAAAGAGTTTTATGGTTTCATGACTTACATTCAGGTCTTTGATCCATTTTGAGTTTACTTTTGTGTATAGGGTTAGACAATAATCCAGTTTCATTCTCTTCCATGTAGCTGTCCAGTTTTGCCAACACCAGCTGTTGAAGAAGCTGTCATTTCCCCATTGTATATCCATGGCTCCTTTATTGTATATTAATTCACCATATATGCCTGGGATTATATCTGGGCTCTCTAGTCTGTTCCATTGTTCTATGGGTCTGTTCTTGTGCCAGTACAAAATTGTACTGATTACTGTGGCTTTGTAGTAGAACTTGAAGTCAGGGAGCATAATTCCCCCCACTTTATTCTTCCTTCTCAGGATTGCTTTGGCTATTTGGGGTGTTGTGTGGTTCCATATGAATTTTAGAACTATTTGCTCTAGTTTGTTGAAGAATGCTGTTGGTATTTTGATAGGGATTGCATGAAATCTATAGATTGTTTTAGGTAGGATGGCCATTTTGCCAATATTAATTCTTTCTATCCATGAGCACGGGATGTGTTTGCATTTATTGGTTTCTTCGTTAATTTCTATCATGAGTGTCTTGTAGTTTTCAGAGTATAAGTCTTTCACTTCCTTGGTAAGGTTTATTCCTAGGAATTTTATTCTTTTTGATGCAATTGTGAATGGAATTGTTTTCCTGATTTCTCTTTCTGCTAGTTCATCATTAGTTTATAGGAATGCAACAGATTTCTTTGTATTAATTTTGTATCCTGCAGCTTTGCTGAATTCAGATATTAGATCTAGTAGTTTTGGAGTGGATTCTTTAGTGTATTTTAGGAACAATATCATGTCATCTGCAAACAGGGACAGTTTGACTTCTTCCTTGCCAATCTGGATGCTTTTATTTCTTTGTGTTGTCTGATTGCCATGGCTAGGACCTCCAGAACTATGTTGAATAAAAGTGTGGAGAGTGGGCATCCTTGTCTTGTTCCTGATCTTAAAGGAAAAGCTTTCAGCTTCTCACTGTTAAGTATAATGTTGGCTGTGGGTTTGCCATATATGGCCTTTATGATGTTGAGGTACATGCCCTCTCTACCCATTTTGTTGAGAGTTTTCATCATGAATGGATGTTGAATTTTGTCGAATGCTTTTTCAGCATCTCTGGAGATGGTCATGTGGTTTTTGTCCTTCTTTTTGTTGATGTGGTGGATGATGTTGATAGATTTTTGAATGTTGTACCATCGTTGCATCCCTAGGATGAATCCTACTTGATCATGATGGATGATCTTTCTGATGTATTTTTTTAATTCGGTTTGCTAATATTTTGTTGAGTATTTTTGCATCTATGTTCATCAGGGATATTGGTCTGTATTTTCTTTTTTTGTGGTATCTTTGCCTGATTTTGGTATTAGAATGATGTTGGCCTCATAGAATGAGTTTGGGAGTGTTCCCCCCTCTTCTACTTTTTGGAAAACTTTAAGGAGGATGGGTGTTAGGGCTTCACTAAATGTTTGATAAGATTCAGCCATGAAACCATCTGGTCCAGGAGTTTTGTTCTTAGGCAGTTTTTTGATTACCAGTTCATTTTCTTTGCCGGTATTGGTCTGTTCTTTCTGGGTCAGCCTCTGAAGGTTGTATTTTCCTAGAAAGTTGTCCATTTCTTCTAGGTTATCCTCTTTGTTACCGTTTAATTTTTCTTGGTATTCTCTCCTAATTCTTTGTATTTCTGTGGTGTCCATAGTGATTTTTCCTTTCTCATTTCTGATTCTGTTTATGTGTGTAGACTCTTTTTTTCTTGATAAGTCAGGCTTGCGGTGTATCTGTTATGTTTATTTTCTTGAAGAACCAGCTCCTGCTTTCATTGATTCTTTCTATTGTTTTATTTTTCTCAATTTTAATCTTTATTATGTAGCTACTTCTACTGACTTTGGGCCTCATTTGTTCTTCTTTTTCTAGTTTCATTAATGGTGAGTTTAGACTGTTCATTTGGGATTGTTCTTCTTTCATGAGGTAGGCCTGTATTGCAATATATTTCCCTCTTAGCACGGCCTTCGCTGCATCCCACAGATTTGGTGGTGTTGAATTATTGTCATTAGTCTCCATATATTGCTTGATCTCTGCTTTTATTTGGTTGTTGATACATTGGTTATTTAGGAGCATGTTATTAAGCCTCCATGCATTTGTGGGCTTTTTTGTTTTCTTTGTGTTATTTATTTCTAGTTTCATACCTTTGTGATCTGGGAAGCTGGTTGGTATAATTTCAGTCTTTTTGAATTTACTGAGGTTCTTTTTGTGGCCTAGTATGGGATCAGTTCTTGAAAATGTGCCATGTGCACTTGAGAAGAATGTGTATCCTGTTGCTTTTGGATGGAGTGTTCTGTAGGTGTCTGTTAGGTCCATCTTTTCTAATACATTGTTCAGTGCCTCTGTCTCTTTACTTATTTTCTGTCTGGTTGATCTGTCCTTTGGAGTGAGTAGTGTGCTGAAGTTTCCGAAAATGAATGCCTTGCATTCTTTTTCTCCCTTTAATTCTGTTAGTATTTGTTTCACGTATGTAGGTGATCCTGTGTTGCGTGCATAGATATTTATAATAGTTATATCCTCTTGCTGGACAGACCCTTTTATTATTATGTAATGTCCTTCTTCTGCCTCTTGTTACTTTCTTTGTTTTGAAGTCTATTTTGCCTGATACAAGTACTGCAACTCCTGCTTTTTTCTCCCTGTTATTTGCATGAAATATCTTTTTCCATCCCTTTACTTTCAGTCTGTGTATGTCTCTGGGTTTGAAGTGAGTCTCTTGTAGGCAGCGTATAGATGGGTCTTGTTTTTTTATCCATTCAGTGACTCTATATCTTTTGATTGGTGCATTCAGACCATTTACATTTAGGGTGATTATTGGTAGGTATGTACTTATTGCCATTGCTGGCTTTAGATTCGTGGTTACCAAAGGTTCAAGGGTAATTCACTTACTATCTAACAGTCTAACTTAACTCACTTTGTATGGTATTACAAACACAACCTAAAGGTTCTTTTTTTTTTTCATCCTTTTTCTTCATCTTCCATTCTTTGTATGTTGTGTGTCATATTATGTACTCTTTGTCTAGTCCTTGGGTGACATCTGTTTAGCCTTAGGAATACTTCCATCTATAGGAGTCTCTCCAAAATGCACTGTACAGGTGGTTTGTGAGAGGTAAATTATCTCAGCTTTTGCTTATCTGAAAATTGTTTCATCTCTCCTTCAAATTTAAATGATAACCTTACCAGGTAGTGTATTCTTGGTTCAAGGGCCTTTTGCTTCATTGCATTAAATATATCGTGCCACTCCCTTCTGGCCTGTAAGGTTTCTGTTGAGAAGTCTGATGATAGCCTGATGGGCTTTCCTTTGTATGTGATCTTATTTCTTTCTCTGGCTACTTTTATTAGTCTGTCCTTATCGTTGATCTTTGCCATTTTAATTACTATATGTCTTGTTGTTGTCCTCCTTGGGTCCCTTGTGTTGGGAGATCTGTGTACCTCCATGGCCTGAGAGACTATCTCCTTCCCCAGATTGGGAAGTTTTCAGCAATTACCTCCTGAATGACACTTTCTATCCCTTTTTCTCTCTCTTCTTCTTCTGGTACCCCTATAATGCGAATATTGTTCCATTTGCATTGGTCATACAGTTCTCTCAATATTCTTTCATTCTTATAGATTCTTTTTTCTCTCTGTGCCTCAGCTTCTTTGTATTCCTCTTCTGTAATTTCTATTCCATTTACCGTCTCTACTACTACATCAAATCTGCTTTTAAATCCCTCCATTGTATTTTTCATTTCAGATATGGAATTTCTTAATGATTGATTCTCTGTCTTAAATTCATTCCTGAGTTCTTGAATATTTTTCTGTACCTCCATAAGCATGTTCATGATTTTTATTCTGAACTCTCTTTCAGGAAGATTCATGAGTTCAGTTCGTTTGGCCCTTTTTTGGGGGTTTGTGAGATTTTGGTCTGAACCCGGTTCTTTTAATGTTTGATATTTCTACGGGTGCCCTGCAGTGCCCAGAAGCTCCAGTCTCTGCAGCTGCTCAGCCCCTAGAGTGAGGTTGGGGGTCGTTGGGGAGCAGAGCTGGTGCCCTGTTTCGTGAGGTCTGCTCTGTTCGTGATGTCTGTATGCAGTCTGGTGCAGCCTTCTTTCCTGTTGCTGTTTTTAGGGTTAGTTGTATTAATTAATTATATTTTGGTACTATTTGTGGTTTGGGGAGGAGTTCTCTGTCTCACCTTATGCCGCTATCTTGAATCCTACAGCCTTAATGATGCCATTTCTATGGCATTATCAGCTGAATGGTACTTTCATTTTGGCTTCTTTTTTCATGAATGATACTGACAATGACCTGAGTAACAAATATACAAGCAGAGATGAAAATACATAATCTGACCTTTGTGTCTAATATGATCATCGTGGGCTGCCACTCTTCATGGTATAACATAACAGCTGTTTTGGTGGTTGACTGCAATCAATCATTTGCACTTGGCTGATTCGGCAGAGCTGAATTGCTTTGAGCCTTTCTTTCAAATAGGACTGATTTCACTCTGGGAATTGGATAACAGTTGTCTTCCTCTATATGGCTCTTGAGGGAATCCAATAAAATTGTGAGTAAAGCAGAATTACAGTGTATGTGCAAATCTAGTTTAAATAAATGTGTTTAAAATTATGCTGTGAACCAAAATTAAATTTAGTCAGTTGGGTACTAGAGATTTAAATGAATGTCTTAGGCATCAAAGTTAGAAAAGAAACTCTAATGTCCTTTTATATGCTTGTTAGAATTTAATATTAGTCTTATTAAACTCATAATAAAACAGAAAGAGGTGTTTTCCAAGACCTAAAGTGAAAGCAAAGGTAGAAATTTTGAATAAAAGGTACTTTATTTACCTTTACTTTTGTTACTTGGTGAAAAATGTTTTAGAGAACTATGAGACTCTGAGAGATCATTATATCCTTGCCCATTGTTTTGTGGCTTTGAAAGCTAAAGCATAAGATATTAAGTTTACAACATCAATAGTGATACCAGAGAAGGGAGTTTTAGGTCAGTAAGTGGTCAGAAAAAGAGATGTGGCAGAAGCCCACTCAGAGAGTTAGGAAAGGATGAGTGAGGGCCTCTAAGAACCAGCTCTCAAGGCAGAAGTATATAAATATCATTGAACTCACCACTAGGTGGGGCTTTAAACATCCTCTGTCCAAATATACAATATGTTGATTTATTTATGACTGCTTGTACCTTTGTATACACCATCAAATCAGAACCTAGTGATGTTCGTGGTGCCAGGACAATCACAGATTTCTAGTACTCCCACACACAGCAGTTTATTTCACTTTGGTTTTTTTGCTATTATATTTTAAACTGTTTGTTATCTCATGACTCAGTATCCTTTTTAAAATGCTGAGTAGGGAAAATTTTTTAACATGTTGAATAGGGAAATTATAGCTAATGTTTTTTTCTCTTCCCCTCAGCAGTTTTCCTTATAGCAAGTAGATGCATTTAAAATCATTTCTCTGACCTTAGGACTACTCAAAGCACAATGCCAACTGATCAATGCTTTTATGTCATTGATGATATAACGATGTTAGTGTTTCTTCAGCTGAAAAGCCAATTATTTAGCTGTTCTCTTCATCACAAGGCAAGTTGTCTCCTCCCAGCTCAGCTGAAATAGTTTGTTGATATTTCTCCATATATCTAGGCTCCTCTTGACATCGTTTGACATTACTTTTTCCTACTAAGCCCCATGTACATACAAATGTACATAGAAAAAGTACAAATGGATGGATTCATATATTTTTTCCATGCATTGATATTAAGGGAGGCTATTAATCCTGTTGGTCTAGAATTAATAAATGAGTTGATAGGAGAAAGTGTTGGTTATGATGTTATACATGTACATATCACTCATACACATTTACATTGACGATATATTACATCATGTCCTTAAGCCTATACTTATTTTCCCCCTGCTTATGCTTTAAGAACATAGACCATCTTCTGATACTTAAATTGCCTTCTCAACATTGTACTCCATATACTACGACCAACATATACATTATATTGACTTTTACTATAAAATATGACTACACCAGTTCTCTCAAATTATGCTTGTATAAACTATAAGTTGTACTTTGTTGAGCTACTGATGAAAAAGTTTACCTAAATTTCTTCATTTGACTTTGACTTTCAAGTGCTTTGAGTTAATAAGCACCAAGTTTAGAATACACTTAATACTATTTTCTTCTCTTTCCTCTGTACCACTCCACTTTTTTTGTTTTTGTTTTTAGTGATAATATTTATTGTTGGCAAGGTTTATTCACTGCCAACAGTAATTTGGTAAGTATTAAAAATATTTAAAACCTTTGACCAAGGGATTCCTCTTCCTGAATTTTATCCACAGAATTTAATTATATGTGTGTACAGGAATCTTCATAGCAATATTGCTGATAATAGTGAAAAAAACTGTAAACAGCCATATGTTCAGTTAACTAAATTATTGTGTATCCATAAAAAAGAATTCCATATAACATCTTTTAAAATTATTATTGAGATAAAACTGGTATATAACATAAATTTCAGGTGTGCATTATAATTCAACATCTGTATGTGCTATAAAATGATCACCATTAAAAGTCTTACCATCCATCACCACTCAATTTACTCCTATTACCCATTTTGCTCAATCCCTACCTACTTTTCCCTCTGGTAACCACCAGTCTATTCTTTGTATCTGTGTGTTTGTTTTTGTTTTGATTGATTGTTTTGTTTTCTAAGATTCCATACATAAATGAAATAATATAGTATTTATCTGTTATTTGTTTCACTTAACACAATACCTTCCAGGTCCATCCACGTTGTTGCAAATGACAAGATTTCATTTGTTTTTCTGACTGAGTACTATTACATCTTGTGTGTGTGTGTGTGTGTGTGTGTGTGTGTGTGTGTGTGTGTGTGTGTTTACCATATCTTCTGTATACTTCATCCATTGATAGACATTTAGGTTGTTTCCATTTCTTGGCTATTATAAGTAATGCTGCAATTAACACCGGGATGCATATATTTTTTCAAATGAGAATTTTTGTATTGCACTGATACATACTCAGAAGTAGAATTGCTGGATCATATGCTCTCTTTAATTTTGGGGGGAGTCTCCATACTGTTTTCCATAACAGCTGCACCAGTTACATTCCCACCAACAATGAAGGAGGGCTCCCTTTTATGCACATCCTCACCAAAACTTGTTATTTCTTGTCTTTTTTATAATAGCCATTCTAATTGGAGTGGGGTGGTATTTAATTGTGCTTTTCATTTGCATTTCCCTGATAATTAGTGACGTTGAGCATCTTTCGTGTCCCTTTGGGAAAATATCTATTCAGATCCTCTGCCCATTGTTTAATTGAGGTTTTTTGGTTGTTGTTTGAGTTTTTAAATATATTTTCGATATTTATTCCTTGTCAGATACATGATTTATAAAAATCTGATCCACTTTAATTGTCTCCCTTTTCATTTCTTGCCCTATGTATAGACTTTTTAGTTTGATGTAGTCCCATTTGTTGTTGTATTTGCTTTCCCCCGCCTTTGGAATCAGATCCAAGAAAATACCACTGAGCAATGTCAGGGAGCTTACTGCTTATGTTTTCTTCTAGGAATTTTATCATGTCAGGTCACACATTCATGCCTCTAAACCATTTTTAGTTAATTTTGTGTATTGTAACACAGTGGTCTAATTTCATTCTTTTACCTTTTGCTGGCTGGTTTTCCCGGCACCATTTATTGAAAAGACTGTCCTTTCCTTTTTATATGTCCTTGACTCCCTTATCATAAATTAGTTGTCCATGTAAGTGTGGGTTTAATTATGGGCTTTCAGTTCTGTTCCATTGATCTGTTCCACTGTTTTTATGAAAATACCATACTGTTTGATTACTATAGTTTTGTAGTTTCATTTGAAATGAGGGAGTATAATACCTCCAGCTTTATTCTTTCTCAAGATTGCTTTGGCTATTTGGGAACTTTTGTGGTTCCAAACAAATTTTGGAATAACTTATTTCAGTTCTGTTAAAATTGCCATTGGAAGTTCTCACTGAGTTTATCCACTCTGCTCCAAAATTTGCTGAGTATCTTTATGATCATTATTTTGAAATTGTAACATTTCCATATTTTTTCCCTACATGTATGTATAACAATAACAATAGTATACATAACAGTAATAGTAGTATAGCTTCATTAGGGTACCCAGATCCAATTCCAATGTGTTTAAATATGTGGGAGGGGGTCTTCCCACACATATTTATACCAAACAATTTTTGAACATCAGCAGGGTGTTGGAGAACTCAATTCTGATGCTATCTGCCTGGAGACAGCACCAGATTCCCAGGTTACAGGCCCCATCCTACAAGACTGCCGTCCACCCCCGACTCCAGACACGGGTCACAAGCCCCAGGCAGTTATGTGTGCTTCTGACCTACCAGCTACAGAGTGGATGTTCCCATGACCTCCCACCTAGGTTCGATTAATTTGCTAGAGCAGTTCACAGAACTCAGGAAAACATTTACCTTTAGCAGTTTAATAAAGGATACCATACATAACAGCCTTAAAGGATACAAGTTAACAGCCAGATGAAGAGAGACATCTGGCAGGGTCTCAAATAAAGGAGCTTCTATTCTCGTGAAGCTAGGGGCCTGGCTTGGTGGTATATGGAGGTGTTCTGGTTTCCCAAGCATAGAAGCTCTCTCTGACTAAGGAGCAGGATCCAACCCAGCAGAGCAGACAATTCAGAGCAGATATAGAGAGAGAGTGTGTTCTTCTTCTCACGGGTTTTGTGAGGGCTTCATTGCATAGTCATGATTGACTAAATTTTTGGCCATTGGCCAGCCCTGCCCTTAGGTGGGGGGTCCAAAAGTCTCTCATTAACAGGATAAAGCACCTGTTTCACCTTTAAGACTCTGCAGTGTTTTCAGGAACTGCGGATGAAGACCAAATATACCTGGGAAATATATATATTTGGTTATGAGAATAACCAAATATGTATTTCTTATAACTCATTATATGTAGATTACTTATCTTTGGCTCATTAACTTTTATATTTTTCCCCTTGATTGAGATATAATTGACATATATAGTGTGTAGGTTTAAGGTTTACAATATGATGATTTTATATATGAATATATTGAGAAATTATTACATTGTTTGATTAATACATCTATCATCACATAGTTATTTTGTGTGTGTGTACTGATAATTTGAGATTTAGTCTCTTAACAACTTCTGAATATATAATACAGTATTGCTTTCTATAGTTTCCATGCTGTATATTATATCTCCAGAACTTATTCATATTATAACTGGATGTTTGTAACCATTTGACCACCTTCACCCCTTTAGTAACCACCAATCTGTTTGTACAATTCATGTGAAACCATCCAGTCCTCGGTTTTCTTTACTGGGAAGTATTTGACTACTAATTCAATCTCTTTACTTATTACTGGCCTGTTCAGAATTTCTATTTCTTCATGATCAATCTTGGTCAGCTGTATGTTTCTAGGAATTTATCCATTTTTGCTAGGCTGTGGAATTTTTTGGTGCATAGTTGTTCATTGTGGTCTCATGGTCCTTTGTATTTTTGTGGTATCTGTTTTAATGTCTCTTCATTCATAATTTTATTCGAGTCCTCTGTTTCTTTTCTCAATTAGTCTAAAGTTTTTTCAATTTTATCTGTCTTTTAAAGTAACAACTCTAGTTTTGTAAATCCTTTCTGTTGTTTTCCTATTCTCTATTTCATTTATTTCTGCTCTAATCTTTACTTTTTCCATCCTTCTGCTAACTTTTTTGGCTTATTTTGTTCTAATTTTTCTAGTTCCTTGAGGTGTAAAATTAGGTTGTTTATTTGAGATCTTTCGTTATTCTTGATATGTGCATTTATAGCTATAAACCTTCCTGTTAGAACTGTTTTTGCTGCAACCCGTAAGTTTTGCATGTTGTGTTTGCATTTTCATTTGTTTCAAGATATTTTTTGATTTCTCAATTGATTTACTCTTTGACCCATTGGTTGTTCAGAGGTATGTTTCCTAATTTCTACATATTGGAGAATTGCCAGTTTTCCTCTTGTTATTGATTTCCAGTTTCATATCATTGTGATTGGAAAAATAATTGATATAGTTTCTGTTGTGTTGTCTTGAATTTGTTGAAACTTGTTTTGTCATCTAACATATGATCTATCCTGGAAAATGTTTTGTATTTGCTTTAGAAGAATGTGTAAAAACTGCTGCTATTGGATGGAATGTTCTGTATATCAGGTCATTTTAGTATATTGTAAAATATGTTGTTTCCATGTTAATTTTCTATGTTGATCAATCTATTGTTGAGAGTGGTGTATTAAAGTCCCATTTATTATATTGCTGTTTATTTCTCCCTTCATTTCACTTAGTATTTGCTTTATACATTATGTGCTGTTATTTTAGGTATATAAATATTTACATTTGTTTTAATATCACAATGAATTGATTCCTCTGTCATTATATAATGACTTTCAATTTTTGGTCTCTTGTGATCATTTTTATGTTAAAATCTATTTTCTGTATATTGATAGCTACCCCTGCTTTCTTTTGGTTGCCATTTGCTTGTGGTATCTTTTTCCATCTATTACACTCATTTTATGTGTGTCCTTAAAACAAAAATGAGTCTCTTTTAGGAAACATATCATTGGGTATTGTTTTTCATCCATTTTCAACATTCTGTGTCTTTTGTTTGGGAAATTTAATCCATTTATCTTTAAAGGAATTACTGATAGATAAGGAGTTATGATTGCCATTTTGTTGTTTTCTGACTGTTTTGTAGATTTTTTTTTTCCCTTGCATCCTCTCTTGCTGTCTTCCTTTGTGATTGATGATGTTCTGTGGCTGTCTGATTTGACTCCTTTTGTGTATCTATTACAGGTTTTTCCTTTCTGGTTACCATGATGCTTATATAACATAATTTGTAACATTCTATTGAAAGTTGATAGCAATTTAACTTGGATGGCATACAGAAAGTTTATATTTTTACTTCTCCTTTGTAGTTTAGGTTATTTATGTTACAGTTTATATTTGTTTAATATTTTGTATCCAATAACAAATTATTGTAGTTATAGTTATTTATAATACATTTTAAAACTTCTAATCTAGAGTTGTGATTGATACACCATCATTATATTAGAGAATCTGACTTTGACTATAAACTTTTACTGACAAGTTTTATACATTCATATGTTTTAATTATATTCATTAGCATTCTTTCATTTCAGCTTGAAGTTCACCATTTAGCATTTCTTGGAAGATATATCTAGTTGTGAAGAACTCCCTCGATTTTTGTCTTGGAAAGTACATTTCCTTCATTTCTTAAGAGCAAATTAAGGGCAATTTTGGCATTCTTGGGCAACAGTTTTTTTTCTTCCAGTATTGAACATATAAACCTATTCTCTACTGGCTGCAAAGATTTTCCTGAGAAACCCGTAAAGTTTTATTTGGGTTCTCTTGTATGTTTTCAGTCACTTTTATCTTGCTGCTTTCAAATTCTTTGTCTTTGATTTTTGACACTTTAATTATAATGGGTCTCATTGTTACCCTTTTCATGTTCAACCTACTTGGTTTCTTTTGGGCTTCAGGAATCTGATGTCAATTTCTCTCCACAAGTTTTTGTAGTTTTTCAGCCATTGCTGCTTTAAATAGATTTCTGTCCCTTTTCTTTCTCTTCTCCTTTGAATGTTATCGTAATGCATTCATTGTTATAATTTCAATCCAGTTTCACATATCTCACAGGCTTTCTTCACTCTATTTGACTCTTTTTTCTTTTTGCAACTCTGACTGGATTATTTCAAAAGATCTGTGTTCTAGTTCATTGATTCTTCCTTCTGTTTGGTTAAGTTTAATATTGAAGTTCTCTATTGAATTCTTCAGTTCAGTCATTGCATTCTTCAGCTCTAGGATTCTGTTTTCTTTTGGTGGTTTCTATTTCTATTTTGAACATGTTATTTTATTCATGAAATGTTTTTCTAATTTGTTTTAGTTGTCTGACTATGTTCTTGTAGTTCGCTGAAATTATTTAGGAGGATTATTTTGAATTCTCCGTTAGACAGTTCATAGATCCCATTTCTTCCAGGTCAGTTATTGGAACTTTATTAGTGTCCTGTGCTGGTTTGTGACCTTTGTGTTCTTGTAGTTGGTATCTGTATAGTTGAGTAAGTCTTCCAGACTCTACAGGTCCTCTTTATCAGAAGACATTCACCAGTCACTTCAACCTTTGATATTGGTTGAGTCAGCCAGAGCTTGCTATTGGCTTCTCCAATTGGGTGAGACCATTGCCCATGCTCTGAAATCAGGGAGGGTGCCCCTGGCTGGGCTCCATGTTTGAGTGAGCCTGCTGGCTGTCTTCCACATTCCAGAGGGGGCACTGTGTGGTCTCCCTGGTAGGGAGGCCTGCTGACTATGTTCCACAGTCAGTTGGGGCCACTGTGAGGGCTTGGCCATGGTCTTTGTTCAGGTGGGGTCATAGACTGTGTTCTCTTGCAGGGAAGTAGCACTGGTTGGATTCTGTGATTGGGGTTGCCTGTGGGTTGTGTTCTGCAGTCCTGATTTGTGGAACCTCAGGCTGTGTCATGAAATGCTTTGTACTGCTGGCTAGATTCCATGTTCAAGTCAGGCCATGGGTTGTTCTTCACAGTCAGGCAGGTCTTTAGGTAGTGCTGTCTGTGGCTTTGCCTTGAATTGGAATGGGGCTACAAGCTGTGCTTACCAATCAAGTAGCCATTGGCTATGTTCCAATACTGGGCACTGGACCTTGTTGTACAAGGTTGCTGGCCGGGCTCCCTCATAGATGAGGCTTCCAGCTCTACCCTTCCATCTGTGTGGGGCTAGAAACTATCCTCTGCAGTTGGACTAGGTCACTGTCAGGACTTCCCTGTTGGGTGAAGCCACAGAATATGCTCTACATTTGGGCAGAGTCAAGACTGAGTTCCCTGCCTGGGCCAAAGATATTGTTTTCAGTAATTAGGGTGGGCTTTTGTGCTGAGGGAAGTTGTAGGCTGGTCAATACTATAGGCTGTGCTCCAAGGTTCAGGTCACTCTTGCCTCCCTGGTATGCATGTCCAGTGGATGTGAGTTCAACAGCTGGGCAGGGCTTCTGGCTTCCTTCCTGACTAGGCCAGGCCCATAGCATGCACTCTGCAGCTCTTAGACATCATCTGTAGCCTGGCTTCCTGGTGGGGTGGAGCTGGAGGCTATTTTTAGGAGTCAGGCGAGACTGCTAATTTGCTTCCTTGTTTGGGTGAGGCCATAGAATAGTCTCCATGGCTGGTAGGGCCCTTTGGCTAGGAACCCACATCAGACGGAACTGCTAACTAAGCTCCCTGGCCAGATGCTGCCACTCACTCAATTCTGCAGATGGTCAGAGTTACTTTCTGTGATTTTTGTTTGGGTGCAGCTGCAAGCAGGAATGTGGTCCACCAAGATCTGAGCACTGATTGCTGTAAGCTCTGCTCCCTTCTCCATTTCTATCTGATATGCGTGTTTGAGCTCTGCAGTTTTTTTCTGTGATCCATATGAGGTAAGACCCATATGTGCCTGAGAAATATTATGCAGTGCTGGGGAAGTGGGTATTCACCTTGGGTTCTGTTTTTTCCACTTGAGAAACTGTAGGCCTGAGGGGGCCCTCTTGGTAACAGTACTGTGCCATCCTGGGGGCAGCATGATGTGATCAAAGCAAAGTTGCTCCTCCTTCTCTTCTGATTTGATCCTTCTCAGTCTTTGTGGCCCAGGGGAACACTTTAATTTCATCTCCGGGTTCTGGGATTTTTCTCAGTGGTGTCTTGTCTATGGATAGTTGCTAGGTGGTCTTCTAGTGAGGGGGACTGAAGTCACAAACTGTCTATGTCAACATCTTGAAGATGTCACTCCTCCACTGACTTTTTTTTAAGCTTGAGGCCAAGGAACTACTTCAGGGGCATAGTCAGAATTATTGATCCTAGATTTGGGTCAGCAGAACTTTTTCAAGATGCCACACTGATTTTCTTTTTTGTTGTTGTTCTTTGTTTTATTTATTTTTTATTTTTTATCTTTTTTTTTAAATAATTTATTTTGGATCATTAATCTACAATTACATGTGCAATATTATGATTATTAAACTACCCCCTTCATCAAGTCCCCCCACCAACCCCATTACAGCCACACTGATTTTCAAAATTTATTGGATTTTATTGTTCAGGGATCATATCCCTTTTTCCTGATTACCTCTACATCTCTATATGAAATTTTCTTCTAATGTCATTTCTGGTTATTCCCCCTTTGAACTTCATATTCTGGCTAATTCCTGTTATTTGTCAAGATCAAAATGATCCTGTACATTTCACAACTTCTGCTAGAATGTAACCTTAGGCACCATCAGTGAAGAAACAAATTAGAATTTTCCTGCTCATCAAACCCCCAGGGCAAAATGAATTGCTTCAGTATATTCTCTGGAAAGAAAAGGCAAAGGGGACAATTTATTTGTCAGTTTAACCTTTTTGGGCAGTTGACATTTGAACTGTCTAATGGCAAACTGTTAAGAACTATTAAGTTCTTATTAGCAATGCCACTGGATTAGAGCCATGTGGTACAGGACATTTAATAGTAAATATTAAAGCACATTTATGAAAAGAAGAGAAAGGCATGTCTGCATTATTTAGAAGAAAAAATAGAAGAGTAGAACTTAATTGGCATCAAAACCAGGTCAGAGACTAATTATGATTTCAGTTCCATGTAACTTTACCTTCTCATTTCTTGACATAGTAAAGTAATCGTTTCTGACAATGCCATGGCTAGAAGAATAAAAGTGCTTTCAGAAATGTGAGGAGCTCAAGAATCATTATTAACCTCAGGCTGTCTACACAATTAATAATTCAGTGTAATTTTATCTATACTAGTTTTCAGAATGCTTTGTTTTGAGATAAGATAATATTAGTCCATCTGCCAGGGAACAGTCTCTAAAAAAGAATACAACTCATACATCAATTAATTTATTCTTGTTTGGAAGTCTTTATGTGAACTGCAATGGGGCATGCCAATTATTAATGATTTGAATTGGAATGAATTTTTATATTTCACCGATATCTTAAGATACAGTAAAGCAAGCACAGCAACACAAATTGGCATGTGGATGGCACTGCAAATATTTATAAAGTATGTACACAGGAGTTGTGCTTATTTCAGCATATCAAAACAAAAACTTTGAGCCACATCTTCAAACTATCATGAATCATTTGTGAGCTTTTACACATATGTTTTCTAATAAAAATAATACACATATGATATGTATTAGAATACTGTAATAAATACATAATTTAATATATAACATTATGTAATTTTACATACATTTTATGTAGTCAGTTATCATTTACATAATTTTATGTAGTTAAAGCAATATACATCATGTGAAGACATTAAGTGGCCATGTTATTTAGGTTCAGGTCTTCTAAATTTTTTAATTCTCCTTTCTTAAGTACTCACCTAGAGGCCACTTATTTGACTGTGCTAAACAAATTAGATTTATTGTTTTGAAAGTTAAGCATTCATATTTATATTTGCTTTAAGATTATTTGTTATTTTTCTCCAGATCTAGAATATTCTATCAGACCCGAGAGGGAAAAATTACTAACATATAACTTTGAAGAGCAAAGAAAACTATAATTATGTAATTATAAATACAAAGGCAGAAGTTAAACCTAGGGATAATGCAAACCCTCAGAATTCAAATTTATATAAAAACAGTATTTTATTGAAAGAATGAAATCAGTTAACCTGTGACTTCTTTAGATTTTGCTTTTTCAGGTTATTGTTTTACCATATGTTAACATCTATTTTATTTTATTTTAGTTGTTTTAATTTCCTCACCTGTAATGTACAGTCATTAAATTCTACCTAGTTCATTGCTTTGTAGTGAGAATTAAAAGTGAAGTGTAGCATTGTATTTCAAAGATCCCAGCTTTCCTGTTAACAACAGATTAAAAAACTATTAACACTGTGAGTCATTTAATCTGTTTTCCTGTTTTTGCATCTGCAAAATGTTGTGAGAGAGAGGTATAATATGTAAACTACCTGGTACAAATTAGGTATTTAGCCAATGGATCTTTTTTCTATTCTCACTATGTAGGACTTTGGAGGAAGATTGATAACCTGTTATAAGTACCTTAAAGTACAGTTTCCCACTAAGACTGAGGCAGGAACAATGTTTTGCAAATAACAATGATAAACATATTTGTATGAAACCATAATTTTGATAGATACATTCAAACTCATCAAAAATTAAAACTCTATGATGAAAGCTGATTTTGTCAAACATTTAGCTATTTATCAGAGTCTGTCTTAATTATGAAATTTATATTACAGCTATCTGTTGGATACTGGAAATTCAGAATACTATTTTTTTTCCACAGAACGTTTAAGGATTCCCCAGTAAAAACTTATTCTCTGCCATATGTGGCAGAAATAATAGTGGCAGTTTTGGATCTCTAGTCCCTATAATAATATATATAATTATATTATTAAATATAAATTTAATTTATAAATTTGTGTCTGTATGTGTAGGTGTGTGGATATATGGGGAGGTATGGGGAGATGTATAGATGACAGATAACATAATCATAAGGAAAGAACCTGATCATCTTCAATATTTGGGCTGTTGATTTCCAAATAGAGCCCATGTGTTCTAGTTTGTCCTGCATGATTGCTCATGAGGTGAAGAGTCTGGATGCTCAATCTCTTGTGGTCCAGCAAAAAGTTTTGGTGTTATACACACTAACCACAACTCCCTTGATCACATAAAACTCCATAATTAGCAACTCTTTAGACCAGATTGGTACGTGAGGATTCACTCTGAAATCTTTCCTTCTGAGATAGCTTGACACTAAAGCTCCTCTTCTACCTGATGGAGCATATATTCTCAAGCAGACCAGAACTGAAAACTTTTCAAAGTAGAAGAATGAATCGTCTTGTGGGTACCATTGTTTATTTTCTTGTAAACCAATTTAAAACACTGCAAATGTATATGTGGATATGTGTGTGTATATAATTTTTAAAATTGTTTTTATTTATTGTTGCATAATAAACATGAACCATCCTGAAGTGTGGTACCTTAAAAACATTACTTGTTGTAATGCTTTTGTGGCTTGGCGAGGCTCAGTTAGCTGGTTCTCTTTTGGAATCTCTCATGTGATTGTATTAAAAAGGCGAGGCTCAGTTAGCTGGATATCTCTTTTGGAATCTCTCATCAGGGATTGTATTACTGGAGAAAGCTGTCACAGATAGATAACTGGAGACCCCACAGATTGTTCAGGAGCTTGTCAGGGCTGGAGATACCTGGAGACCCCACAGCTATCAGGGCTGGAGATACCTGGAGACCCCACAGCTGTCAGGGCTGGAGATACCTGGAGACCCCACAGCTGTCAGGGCTGGAGATACCTGGAGACCCCACAGCTGTCAGGGCTGGAGATACCTGGAGACCCCTGGAGATAGCTGTCATGGAGCTGGAGATCCACACCTGGAGACCCCACAGCTGTCAGGGCTGGAGATACCTGGAGACCCCACAGCTGTCAGGGATGGAGATGGAGATCTGGAGACTCCACAGCTGTCAGGGCTGGAGGATCTGAGATAGGATTACTCACATGGATGTCAGTTGATGCCAGTCATCACCTGTGAGCTTAGCTGTGGCTGCCTACGGCACCTCACACACAGTCTCTCCATATGTCTTAGGCTCCTCACAGTAGGGCATTGAATCCCAAGAGTGAATAATTCAAGAGGCAGGAAATGGAGGCTGCCAGTCTTTTAAGGCCTGGGAATGGAAACTCTTTCATCCTTGTTTCCTGCATGGTCTCTTGGTCAAAGCAGACACAGAACCTGCTCACACTCAAAGTGAGAAGATGTTAAGCCCACTGCTCGATGGTAGGAATAAAAAAAATTTGTAGCCAATTTTAGTTCTGACAATACTTTGTTTTATAAATAATTTCAGTAGTGTACTACAGTCTTGCTTTTTGTTGAAAATGAGGAAAGTGCTATTTTTCCAGTTCCATTCTATTCCCTTGATAAATGATTTTAGTTTGGCAACTTAATTTGTGTAACTTGAATAAAATTTTCAGAGATGAAACCCTTTTTTATAAGAAAACTTAGGGAGTATTTATACTCTGTAAATAATAAACAGCAAATTATCACTACAAATCTAATTATCAAAACATGATCTAAAACCGTTAAAGGTTTTGGGATGATTGAGCCAATCATATTGGTATAAATATATTATGTTATTACTTTCCAGTAGATACATACAGATTAACAGAGCAATTTATAAAGAACTTTCAATTTACATGCTTAGTGATTTTTAATTATTTTGTCTCATTGACTCTATCCCTATTTATGTTTTTTTTTCAGTAAAGGTGAGAAAAATTTCAATTCTTTTAATATTTGAAAAATCTTCACACCAAATATCTATGGATTAATACATTCTAAAGAGTATAATTTGGGAATGGGCCAAGGGTAAAATCAAGCAAAAGCTACCAACATTTCAGAACAGATGATTTCTGAAAATCAGCACTTTTCCCCTCTCATATTGGTATTTATTGCCTTCTATTGCACTTCTCTTTGAACACTGTCATTTTACCACATTAACTTTATATCTGTTTTTGAATACAATAATTGAAGTATATCATTATACTATAAATGCTTGCATAATGAATACAATAGATTATTTCAGCAGAAAAATTTTAAAAGGGAAATTTCTTTAATATTATTTTACCTTTTCCCAAAGATAAGAATTTTTGTGTGTGTGTATTTCAGACCTATAAGAAATACATTTCATATTGCAACCCCTGCCCAACCCCAAAGATAAGAATTCATAAATTTGTAGTGATTTACCTTTTATAAACATATGTAACTATACCTTGTATTTAAGATGAGTACAATGTATGTAAAAAGTGATGATAATTAAACAATATATCAAAAGCCATGTTTTTAGACATTATGTCCACCCCAATAAAAAGTAAAATATAGTAGCAACAATTTCAGATGCCTGCAAAGAGCTATACTTCTTTTCTTATTAAATAACCCTACATGTAGCAAATGGAATAAAATTTTTTCAGCTAACTCCAAATTATAGAATGACATAGTGCATGAGCCTAACATTAAGAGTTTCCTTTGAGCATTTTCCCTGAAGTGGTACTCTCAGACTGTGGGTTAAATCTAATGATCGTTTCTGTAAGAGGAACATATACTAATTCTGGGTGGCTATGTTATTCATATAGTGCTGGTATCTTTTCTATTTTATTATCTTTGTATATTAATAACACCCTCATCTCAAAATCATATTTTATTAGGAGTAGAATGAATTCTTAGACTTCCTTTAAAAGAATCCTTGTTGAAGGCATGATTATATTCTAATTTTTACCAAAAGGATGTCATAACCTCTTCTCCTTAAAAGCTTTACAAATGAACATTCTATTTGGAACTGTATGTTCCCAAGCAATGGTTTTAGTTGCCTAATTTAGGGGGAAATTTCTTTATTGTTGAGATACTACATTTTCCTGTCATTGGAAGAAAATATTTTGCTTGTTATAGGAAAAAAACATGAAAAATATTATAAGTAAAACATTACCATAAATCACATCAAATTCATTGTTTAAAAAAATAATTAAGATTCCAACAACTCTAAAAATATAAAATTTTGCCCTACTCGCTAGTTCACAAATTAGTCTGCCATTATTTCATGGATGGTGATAAAAGACACAAGACTCCTGGGTCAGAGATGAAGGACAGTTTATTGCTCAGAACAATAGCAAGACACAGAATATTATCATTTGGTTCCATTTTCCAAAACTACAATCCCCATAGAGAAACATTAAGAAAGACTACTGATAACACAATAATTATAGGAGAGCAACCCTGAATTTAGGGTCTGAATAATGCCTATTATTTGTGCTGGGGTTGGGGAGACATTTATCTTTATTATACTGAACAGCTTGCATGTGTTACCTTTGCTCTGGAAAGACATTATCTCTGTCTTTGAGGGCTTTAAGCAAGCCTGTTCTTTCATGACTTTGCTATACATACACCCTTAAAAACATATGAATCAAAGAGTAGGGTACTTTCCTGCATTAGTAGAAATATAAGGAATCCATGGAGAATTGTTTCTCAACAGTAAAATGTACAATATAGTTTCCTTAACACAAATATAAGACAAAAGTAAATATTAGCAGCATAACAACATATGGACCATTCATAATGCCTCAATTGAATGTCAAATTGGGTGGCAAGTTTTTGTTTCTTATTCATATTCAAATAGTAAGGTTTAGGAAAATATCACAGTCCTTTCACTTTTTCCACAAAATCTAAGAAGTGAACAAATGGTGCTTAGTTGTTGCAAATTTATGCTAGGTGTTATGGCAATACCAAAAAATTACATTCTCTGAAATGGTTTGTACTTTCTTTGAGGAGACATATGTCCATATATGAAGCAAACTGGATAACAACATATTCTTCTATATACTGAAATACAAGATCATGGATATGGGATTAATACCCTTTTGATTTAATTTACGAACCATTTTAACATATACTTCCTCATTTTGTATCCAAGCCTCATTTATATTATGGCATGTTATTGATTTTACAGTTTAGAATTTTTATATCTGAAATAGCCATGGATCTTTTACTTGATGACATCTTACAAATAAAATAGCAGTGTTTTCTGAGTGATGCAGACAATAAGGTGAATTTTTCCTCATTTGAAAGGCATTCTTTCCATTTGGAGAAGAAAATGAAGCTAAAAAATATTGTTATTTTCCAAAGATACTATAGCTAATAGATGTTAAAACACAGTTTGAACCTAGGTATTTTTATTTTAATACTTTTTAATCTAACAAGAAGTGCTTTCTACCTCATGGTTTAAGACCTCACCTTATTTCATTATTGATGGCACTGAGAGTTTCAAAAGAAATAATATTTGTTCAGATTAGCTTAATACTAAATAGATCTTTTGTTTCAGTCCCAGTTAGAATCTCCTCAGAGTCTATAAAGGTTAAATACCATACAGCTAATGGGAAAATGAAACAAAACACTATCTGTTTGCTTGTTACCATCTGAGTTCTGTTTCTTTCTTCTCAGTGTATAGGTCTTTTTTTGTATTAGTAACATGAGAACGTTATCATAACTACTTTAAATATATTTCTAGTTTCTCGTTTGCACTTTTATGTTACATTTTGCCTTTTGCTGTAAACCAAAAAGTCTGTATTTTACATTTTCAAATGTATATTCATCAACTTTTATGTAATAGTTTATTATGTGTGCTTTCATATGTATAGTTTGTTTTTATTTTCATTATTGATGTTGGTATTTTTATTATTTAGTTGCTTATTTGTTCATTTTAACTGATCAGGCTTTTCTGTTTCTTTCACAATCCTTTGATGATTTGTGAGTCTAGATAAGGTAGGATAATCACAAAGTGGTCCAATTTTAAGGGTTTGTGCAATTACTTGGACTCACCCAAGGCAACTTTCACTAAATACATACATAAGCATTGCAAATTCTCTAAATGTTTCCGTATGAAATAAATGAGTGTCAGGATACTTGGATGCCACAACCTGAAGCCTCCCTTCTTCCTCTTGCAGATATTTCAAAAGTTTCGTCTTAAATGGGGACACAGATTCAGGAATAGTTTGAAGGAAGTTTCTCATTAACATTAATACTTTATAGTGGGAATTGGGGCACAGTGGTAGTCCATATTGCCTGGACCTAATGTACAAATTCCAAGTTTCTGCCTGTGCACAGCTATATATTCTAGTTATATAATGCTTGCAAATTTACTATACTCATATTTTATTTGAGATTTCATCTTCACAGGCCCAGTTGAGGTCTACCACAGTAGGATTCTGGGGATGAGGTAATTATAGGTCTGTGCTTAAGAGAATGTCTACATAAATATAAACAAGCCAAAGATACAAGTCCTATTTTGGGGTTTCCTGGAGCCTAATGACTGGGAAGCACAGGACATGCTATATGTCTTTGTGGTCTCCCAGGTAGCTTACTCTTTTATGCTTTCTTTTGAATAGGTAGGAAGTAATAGGCATTCTCCATTTCTTGGTGACTTGAGAAATAGTACTTTTTAATTTCAATTTTTTCTTTTTCTTTTTTGTCTTTTTTTTTCTCCAGTACCATTCACACCATGCCATCTCCTAGTCATTACTCAAAAATAAATACCATCTTGACTTTTGTTACAATTAATTTCTTGCAAAATTATCTGAAGAGAGA
Source organism: Smutsia gigantea (assembly GCA_032199065.1). Lineage (NCBI taxonomy): Eukaryota > Metazoa > Chordata > Mammalia > Pholidota > Manidae > Smutsia > Smutsia gigantea. Next base: position 393,738 of record JAVSCE010008525.1, on the reverse strand, counting down.
ATTCATGGCTTTTCTTGTTCTCAAAAGGATCTCCATCCCCCCAGAGTATACTAACATGTCTCTGGAAATGTAGTCATTATATTCATAGGGTGTTGTTGAAAGAAAGGAAAGAGTGTCATCCTAAAACCCTTACTTTTAACTACATACATAGTACTTGGTATTACATATTATAAAAATGAAGCAAGGTGGAGGAAGAGGATCTAGAGAAATAAAAAGTATTGATTACCTACTGTGTCAAGGATTATATTTTTGTCGTTTCTAGTTTAGTGAGCAACCAATAATTCACAAAAGAAACCTGCTAAGGTTATGTATTTTCCAATTTTTAGGGGATCTTTTTTCCTGAGTAATCTGATAAATGGTAACTTATTATTTTGATCCATTTCAGATTCCCAAGACAGCATTTTAGAGACATTGTAGAAGGGAGAAGCAATTAGGGGCACCTGAGTTGCTCTGTCCATGATCCAAACATGTTTTACCTGTCCTGTCCTTTTTAATGAGAGTAATATCCAACCCTGACACTTCCTGGGTAAGAACTTTGCCAAAAACAGTGATAAAATCACAAAGTGTTAATTATACCTTTTTACAACTGAAATTCATTATTGCTGTTGAAATTGCTTTACTCTTTGAATTTGTGCAACATTCTGAGAATTTGTTTTAGAAGATGGACTTACTACCTAATAATGGCCTCCAGGATTCTTCAACCCTTAGGTTATAGGGTTCCACTTAGGTTCATAGACTTCAAGGGGACTAAAGAAAGGATGGACTTCAGGACCGTAATCACTGCCTTGCTTTTATTATAGTTTAACTCACTGCACATGTGTCCATAAACACTCTAGATCACTTTTTTCCTGCCTTCTTTTTGTATTTTACACAAATATAATCACTCAGTGCAGGCACACCTCAGAGATGATACAGGGTCAGTTCCAGACCACCACAATAAAGCAAATATTGCAATAAAGTGAGTGAAATTAATTTTCCGGTTTACCAGTGCATATCAAAGTTATGTTTACACTATAGTCTGTTAAGTGTGAAATAACATTATATCTTAAAAAACAATGCATGTGTCTTAATTAAAAAGTTATTGCTAAAATATGCTGTCATCTGAGCTTTAAGCAAGAAGTAAACTTTTTGCTGGTGGAGGCTCTTGACACAATACTGATGGCTGCTGAGACTGATTAGAGTGGTGATTTGCCAAAGGTTAAGGTGGCTGTGACAATTTCTTAAAATACGACAACAGTGAAGTTTGCCACAAGGACTGACGGTACCTTCCATGAATGATTTCTCTGTAGCATGCAATGATGTTTGATAGAATTTTACCCACCAAACTTTGGAACTGGAGTCAATCCTCTCAAACCCTGTTGCTGCTTTATCAACTAAGTTCATGTAATATTCTAAACCCTTTGTTGTCATTTCAACAGTCTTCACAGCATCTTCCCCAGGAGTAGCTTCCATCTGAAGAAGCCACTTTCATTGCTCATCTATAAGAAGCAGTTCTTCATCCATTGAAGTTTCCTCATGAGGTTGCAGCAATTCACTCCACTTCTAATAGTTCTCTTGCTATTTCCATCATATCTCTAGTTACTTCCTCCACTGAAGTCTTGAACCCCTCAAAAATCATCCATGAGGGTTGGAATCAACTTCTTTACAACTCCTATTGTTATTTTGAGCTCTTCCCATGAATCACAAATATTCTTCATGGCATTTAGAATGGTGAAGCCTTTCCAAAAGGTTTTCAAATTACTTAGATCCATCAGAGGAATTACTATCTGAGGCAGCTATATAGCCTTTTTGAATGTATTTCTTGGATAATAAGAATTGAAAATTGAAATTGCTCCCTGATCCATGGGCTGCAGAATACATGTGTTAGCAGGCCTGAAAACAATATGAATCTCACTGTGCATCTCTGTCAGAGCTCTTGGGTAACCAGGTACATTTTCAATGAACAGTCATATCTTAAAAGAAATCTTTTTTCTGAACAGCAGGGCTCAACAGTAGGTTTAAAATATTCAATAAACCATGTTGTAAACAGATGTGTTGCCATGCAGTCTTTGTCCATTTACAGACCATAGCAAATTTTGTATAATTCTTAAGGGCCCTAGGATTCTCAGAATGGTAAATGAGCATTGGTTTCAACTTAAAGTGACCAGCTGCATTAGCCGCTAACACGAGAGTCAGCCTGTCATATGAAGCTTTGAAGCCAGGCTTTGACTTCTCTCTAGCAAAAGTCCTAGATGGCAACTTCTTTCCCAGTATAAGGCTGTTTTGTCTACATTGAAAATCTGTTCTTTAGTGTAATTACCTTCCTTATTTTATCTAGGTCTTCTTCTGGATAGCTGGCTGCAGTTTCTACGTCTGCATTTGCTACTTCACTTGCACTTTTATATTACTTTATATATATAAATATATATATTTCCTTTCTCATGAAGCAACCTCTGCTAGCTTCCAACTTTTCTTCTGCAGCTTCCTTACCTCTCTTCAGCCTTCATAGAATTGAAGAGAGTTAGAGACTTGTTCTGGATTAGGATTTGGCTTAAGGGAATGTGATTGGCTTGATTTTCTATCCAAATGACTACAACTTTATCCATATCAGCAGTAAGGCTGCTTCACTTTCTCATCCTTTGAATTAGCACTTTTAATTTCCTACAGGAACTTTTCTTTTGCATTAACAATGTGGCTACCTGTTTGGCACAAGAAGCCTGGTGTTTGGCCTGTTTTTCTTTTTGACATGCTTTTCTCACTCAGCTTAGTCATTTCTAGCTATTGATTTAAGTGAGAGATGTGGGACTTTTTCTTTCACTTGAACGCTTATAGGACATTGTATAGTTATTAACTGGCCTAATTTCAATATTGTGTCTTAGGGAATTGGGAGGCCTGAGGAGAGGGAGAGAGGTGTGGGAATGGCTGGTCAGTGCAGTAGTCAGAACACACACATTTATTAACTAAATTTGCCATCTTGTATGGGCATGGTAAAAGTATTCCTTGAAATTTGTAGTAATGACACCAAAGATCACCATAAAAATATAATAATATTGAAAACATTTGAAATATTGTAAGAATTATCAAAATATGACACAAAGACATGAAATAAGCAAATGGTATTGGAAAATGGTGCCTGTAGACTTGTTTGATGCAGGGTTGTCACAAACCTTCAATTTGTAAAAAGTGTAGTATTTGCAAAGTCCAGTAAAGCAAAGTGGAATCAAAAGAGGTATGCCTGTGTATATTATTTTTGTGTATCTGGCTTAATAGTCTTTTATAAGATTCTTCCATATGATCAGTCTTTTAAAATTCATATATTCGGGTGAGTGCTTAATAGTACTTTGTGATTCTAATTAGCATTCATCTGAATATTTTTTCACTTGGATAACTTGCATATCAGTCAGTTATTGCAAATTATGCTGTTGTTGAGTAAAAGGAAAGAAATGATATAAGAAAAGAAGAAGGGGAAGAAGAGAAAAGAAAAGGAAAATAAGAAAAAAACCCCAGTGACTTACAGGAAAAAGGTGTATTTTTCATACATGGTACGTGGTCACCTTGAGCTGCCCACGGCTCTCCCCTACAGGCCCTGCACACTTGGGCCTACGTTGATGAAGAAGCTCCTTTCCAGATATTGCTTGCCTCATGCCAAATGGAAAGGCCAACGTGGCAGGTACACTTCATGTATTAAAGCTTTTGCTCAGAAGTGGCACCTGTCACTGTCACTCACATATCATTGGCCAAAACATTTCTCATGGTGAGGCCTTTTTTATCAATGGGAGCAGAGAGAAGTGTGAAAAAGAATTTTAAATAATATATCAAATCCTCTCTTGCGGTGTTCAGATCACCCATTTTTCTATTTCATTAGCTCATCCCCCAACTTATTAGTGTTTTACATTGGTTTTATTGGTCTTTCTCTATTTTATTTGCTATTTTATTAATCCCCTTTAAAAAAAACCTTTATTATCATCTTTAACATTCCTTCTTATACTGACTTCTTGTAATGCATCTTAACTAATTGATCATCAACGTTCTCATTTTTTTAACACATAAATATAATAGTATATATTCCCTCTAATTTAGGTTGTACTGCACAAATTTTAATAATGTTTTCATTAACATTCATTTAATATACTATTTAATATTTTATTGATGTTTTAATCAATGTAAACATGAGTTTTCTCTTTATTCAGTGAGTTATCTGGTAGGTTCCAAACACATTGAGATTTCCCAATTACCTTTTCTTTTTCATTTCTAGCTTAATTGTTATCACAGAAATGCTTTGTATAATTTCCATCTCTTCAACTGTATTGCCAAGCATAGGTAAGTCATTATTATTAATGATCCCTATGTACAAAAAGATATATTATAGTGAGTAGTAGGGGCAATGGCCTGCACATACTTTTTAATCAACATACTGATATTTTTGGTCCAGTCTGATATATCAAGTAAAATAGAAAAGCTCAAGTTGACTTTCCTGAGCCTAATGTGCCCATCTTTTCCCATCTTGGGATTCGTGATGCCATATTGGGAGCTTGAAATCAGTCGTGGTGTGAGAATTTGCACCATAGAAATCAGTAAATACTATAAATCAGGGATTTCCATTCTTGAGAGCCAGATATTAAATATTTACGAGTACACTTATGGGTAGATCCTTTTGTGTATGTGTATGCATACGCACTACCAGTCACTGAGACTAGGTGTGTTAAAATTTCTCACCAAAATGATGTGTATCTCCATTTTTCCTGGTTATGTTTGTCAACTATTCATATTACATATTTTTGAGCTATGCCATTCTAAGCTTAAAATTGTTACATCTAATTGCCTTATAGGCTACTTTGACACTAATGGCAATATCAGGGTTGTTTTTGTTAGATGCCATGAAGCATGTTTCCATCTTTTGCTTTCCATCCTTCTAAGTCCTTATGTTTAGATATATCTCTTGTAAGTAGAATATAATTGAGATTTTTTTAATCCAATCTGACAATCTTGTCTTATAAATGGAACAGTTTGTTGATTTACATTTAATATTGTTATTCACATATTTCAGTTTAAACCTCCAATTAGGTGATTTCACTGCTTCATCTGTGCTGTATCTTGCCTCTTTTGGATGTGATTGTCTGCATTTTATTGTTTCATTTTTTGTTTTCTTCCAACTTAGAAATAGTCTTTAAAATTCACTTGCAAATGGATATATATGTGTGTGTGTGTGTGTGTGTGTGTGTGTGTGTGTATATATATATACTTACAATATATATTTTATAATTTATATTTTGTTATATATATATATATATATACGCATGCATATATTCAAAAAACAAACATTAAGAAGATATTGTGTGCATCTAACTATGTAGTTAAGGAATAGCTCCTGTTCTCAAATATGCTTGCAGTCTAGTAGAGAAACAGGTATATAATATAAAATGAAGATGGTAAGCTGGAGGCAAGAGCAATATGAATGTAAGTGAGAATAGTACTGATTGTGAGTGAATAAGAATCTGTGTTTTCTCAGAAATCGGGAGCACCAATCAGAGTGACTATTTCTCTTTCTTCCATTTAAGCATCAGCAATGATATAGGATCCTGCATCAACTAAAATGGGAGAAACGGCTATATTAAGATTTTTCCTTTTCATTCTACCCACCAAATGGTTGACCTTAAGCATAATATAACTGCCCTAAGCATATGTCTTATTTAGGTGAAGAGTGCTTGTCACATGGTAAATACTGAACAAACTTTTGTCAAAATGGTTATAATTCAGGTAAAGTAGATCTTATTTAAAAAAGCTTAAATAACCTATATCATTTCTAGCATTGTTCTGTTGAAACTGAAGTTCTTTAAGATTGTTTTTCCTTTTTGCACATGAATGATGTTTCTTAATATCATATTTTATATGAAATTCTATTTCTGGTTACATAAAATACAAAACATTCCAGGTGGAACATAAACATTGAATCATCTGCATGTCCATTTATTTGTGGCAATACATTTCACTTGGATGTATGTGACAGAGAATAGTATTTTAATATGGTTGGGGGTAAGATTTACTTTGAAATAGGAAGAAAAAGCATTTCAAATTTTATAACCTATCTATGGGATCCTATTTGATGTGTTACCCACCACAGGTCTTTGCTCACTTGTTTGCAGCTTGCATTCTCAGAGCTGTAGAAAACAGCAGTGCTCATATTTATAGACAGTGTTCATCTGGATGAAATCAGGAAGAAATTATTTTTTGAAAATTACATAGTGGCTAAACAAAATCTGGGGAATTTACGACTTCTCTATGTCCAGCAAATTTACCTCATCCACTGGGTTTGGTAAAATAAGATGAGAACCTGTAATAATGAGATCAATATAGGAATTATTATATATATTACAGCTATCAGGAGGGAACTGAATGTAAACAAGCAGACACATGCTGTAGTTTTCCTTGAGCATCGTTCATCTTCTAGGACATTGCAGAATACTGGAATGTGATTGGTGGCATCAGTTCACATGAGTTTCCCCTGTGATATTAAACTTGACAAAATTTTATAATAAAGCTAGTCAGAAAGGACTGCAGGAGAATGAGAAGTCCTCATGTTATTTGTTTCCTTTACTGTCTGATCTGTCCTCCTTTTCCTTAGATGGAATCTGACAGGGTTGTCAAGTCATATTATAAAAATTACAAGGAACCATCCAACAGGAGGGAAAATATGATAACTATTTATGTAGTATGAATGAAGCAAGGGGCATTGCTGCTTTTTGATCTAATTCCATAAAGGAAGGTAATCACTTCTTCCCTGTGCTGTATGATTATAGAAATGTCAGTACAGTTTTAAGGTTTTATATAGCCCATGGGTTTTTAACTTAAATTGGATCCAGTAAGAATAGAAAAGATTTAAAGACAAGCCAGGACATAGTCACTTAGTGTGGTAATCAAGCAGAATTTTTCTAAAACTGAAAGTAGTATGAAAATATTTATGTCATTTCCAGTTTAGTGACTAACCAATAATTCACACAGGGAACCTACTAAAATCAGATATTTTCCAAATTTTATGGAGGTTTTTCTGAATAATCTGTTAGATGGTGGCTTTTACTGTTCCGGCTGTATTTTAGATTCCCAAGGCAGTGTTTCAGAGATTTTTATGGGAGGGAGGCATCACCTGGGGACACCTGGGTTGCTCTGGGTGTGACCCAAACACTTTTAGCTTGTCCCTTCCTCATTAATGAGAATAACAATATCTAACCCTGACTGCCTAGGTAAGAATTTTGCCAAGAACAGTGATAAAATTACAAATTATCTTTTTACAATTAAAATTCAATATCACTCTGAAAATACTCCTACTTATGTATTGTCATGCTGAGAATTTAGAAGATGGGCTTATTTCCTTATTATAACCTTATTATTTCTTCCAGTATAGAATTCCTTAATCAGGGTTTATGGATTTGGGGAGGATTTATAAATGGATGGACCTCAGGAACCATAAGCATAATTTTCAGGAGTTCATGACTTCTTTAGATTCTCAAAGGAATATTTGTTCCCCAAAAGCTAAAACTCCTTTGGACGTGTGGACCCTTATGTATCTATAGAATTTTGAAAGAAAGTAGTTTGAAAAAGAGCCATATCCTTGGATGATAAATTTTTTTACTAGCATATAAAGCACTTTTTACAGCTAGGACATTTAATTTAATATTATTAAAGCACAGCAAGCAGGAAGGAAAAGTTCCAGGTAAATAAATGCATTGATACCCTACTATATGACAGGCATTATGTCATGTCCACCATACAGATTTCATTTTTGTTCAGTAAGTTATATATTTGTGTGAAGCTAAACATGATGACTATTGGGAATAAAAATAGTTTTTAATGTCAACAGTAATTACAGTTTAATCAGAATCATTTGATTTGGCAGAAGCTAATGATCTATGGTTTCCAACCTTTGCTCCATGTTAGAATCACCCTGGGAGTTTTGAAAGTACTCCAGAGCATAGGCTCCACCCCAGACCTATTGAATTAAAACTAGGGGAGGGCCTGGGCATTAGTATTTTAAAAAATCTCTTAGATGATTCCATTGTGCAGAGAGTGTTGAGAACCATGGCTCAACTATTTAAATGAATAATACCTAATTATGTTGTTCAAGCAGTAAGTGCACTCAGGCTCAATTTTACTTAATTTACTCTGACAGACTCACAATTCGTTCATTCGTTATTCATTAAATATATATTTATAGAATGCCTGCTGACAGGTAAGCACTTTGTAAGATGTTGACAATTAGTGATAAATGTTTGGGTTTTATTATCAAGGACTTTGCAGACATAAAAATAAAGTCAGTATTCTATCTGGGCTTGAATTACCACTCATAGAAAGTTGCACATGAGAGTAAAGGAGTCTAAAAAAATTATTTGTGGTTTTGATATCTTTAGGTTTTCAAATAGTCTTCAGACTGTTTTTTCATAATTTTCACTGTTCTTTTCATCCAACTGTCAAAAATTTGGAACAGTTTTATAATACTTCCTCCACAGGCAAGTGAACTCAAATGGAGTAAAACACTTTACCGTGCTCACTCTGTTGTCTCTAATTGCATGACTCCAAAATATCCTTTGAGTCCTCAGTTGAATCTAGCACTCCTGCTATATTTTCTGCTGTAAAGTAGCTTGTAAAATTCTCTTATGGGTTAGAACTGATCAATGAGCTCAGTTCTGTTGCAAGGTCAAAAATCAGTATGCAAAAATCAGTTGTATTCTATATGCTAACAATAAATAAAATTAAAATGAAAGTAAGAAAATCCCATTTAAAATGAACAGGCTGGAGGCAGGAATGGGGAGAGAATGGGCTTAGTTTCTTTGGGAGGTGAGAATGTTCTAACAATGATTGTTATGATGGTTGTGAAATTTTGTCCATAGACTAAAACACAAGTGAGCTCTACAGTTAAAATAGTTGAGTTGTTTGGTATGTGAACTGTATTTTAATAATGCGATTAATAATTCCCTTGTAGGACTATCACAAGTCATTTCTTCTCACAATACTGCCTGTATAGTTGTCATTTTAGCCTCCGTTTGGCCTCTTATTTCTGAGAAAAAGAAGTACTCAAGAGGGGTAAAAATGTATCACTTATTCTCCATCCTCAACCTCATCTTCTATTGCCTCTTCTGGGTGTTTTACTGGTTTTTTTTCCCCCGGCCTCTCTGTGTTGGCATGTTCTCGGTTCAGTTCATAGAACTCTGTATATACTAGATTCCTAGATAATCACAACCAGTCTCCCAGTTCCCAGGCCCAACTCCAGTGTGTTGAGGATGGGGGGCAGGGAGAGGGGGATTTTCCCATGCACAGCACCAAGCAGTTCTTCTCAAATCAGAAGAGTGTCTGAAAACTCAACTCAGGTCTGATGCTATCTGCCCAGGGACGGTACCAGATCCCCCAGGTTAAGGCTCAGTCCTACAAGACTGCCCTCTATCCCCCACCTGCATATGCACTCACAAGGCCCAGGCTGTTGCCTATGCTTCTGACCAACTGGCTACAGATTGGAGGTTCCAGCAACCTCCCCCTTAGGTTCAATTAATTTGCCAGAGTGGCTCAAAGAACTCAGGAAAACAGTTATGTTTATCAGTTTAATAAAGGATACTGTAAAGGATACAAATTAACAGCAAAAGGTCCAAATAAAGGAGTTTCTATCCTTGTGGTGCTTGGGGCTCGGCTAAGTGCCACATTGGAAGTATTATGCTTCCCCAAGCATGGAAGTTCTCTCCAACAGAAAAGCAGGATGCAGATAAGAGTAAGCAAAGTGCTATTCTTTTGGGTTTTTGTGAGGGCTTTGTTGCATTATCATGATTGACTAAGTTACCGACCGTTGGCTGATTCAACCTTCAGCCCTTCTGTCCTCTCTCCTCCCAGGTTTTCCACCCTCTAAACTTCTGGTTGGTCCCCATGGCAACAAGCCCCTGCCCTTGGGTGGCATCCAAAAAAGTTCCCCATTAACATAACAAGACACCCATTTAATCTTTATGCCTCTGAACCTTCAGGAACTGTGGATAAGGATCAAACTGTCTGAGAAATATATTTTCATCATCTAAATGACCAAATATATATCTCTTATAACTCATTATATTGCAGTCTCATGGCATGAAGTACTACCTCTGCTAGTGAATTCCATGAATATCTCTAGCTTGGTGCTCATCTTAAGGTCTAGAGTCTCTTCCAACTCCAACTCAACACCTAAAACTTCTTTCCAGTACTCAGCTCCTCATTCCGCACACTGCTCCAAAGCCTATTTTTTCCTACCTGCTCTTCTCAGTTTCAGCAAATGGCAGCTGTTATTCTTCTATATGTTTAGACCAAAAATAGTGGACTGCTTCTTGACCTCTTGTGTTACTAAATTTGCTAATGACTTATTTCCTGTTCTGCTGTCCTCCTAGTTCAGGCCACCATGTTATTAAGCCCCATTCTGGTGCTCAGGTGCCCAGTGGGGAAAAGAAAGCTTGGGATTTTAACATTGAAGATGTATTTTTCACTTAATCTTCCTTATAGCAGTGCAGCACCTTTGTTTTTAGAGGTGTCATTGTGGATAAAGTGAAGGTTCCTATAGCCAGGATCCTCACCTGAACCTCAACTACTTGATTATGTAATTGGCCTGCTGTGAGGCTACTGCTTCCACACCCGTAGGCAATAAGCTATTATTGACTGAGTCACTATATAAGGAGCTCTGCCCAGTTCTCTGGGAGGAAGCAGAGACAAGGAGGATTACAGACCTGCAGACTGTTGGATGCCGACATAATTCTAGTGCTCCACCTATTGCCAGGAGAATGAGCCAGGTAATAAACCCTTTCACCCCAAGAATGTTCCACTGTCATTCTTCAGTCTCACTGAATGCATAGTGAACTTGCCGGGGGCTAAAACCCACTGGTAAGATAGTCATGTATTCTGTTTTTCATAATCCCTTTCATGCAACCATACCAGAAAGCAATCTTCTAATCCTTCTGTGGAGCAGTAGCAGTCTTCCACCTGGGCAGAGAAGGGGAGGAAATTTGGGGAACTACTTTTTAAAAATATATAATTTCAATCAGTATTTCTGTACTCAGTGCAACCTATTCAACCACTTTCAACAACACCTGTCTTCATTCTCTTGTGTATTACTTTGTACTATTTGACACATGTAGTATTTGAGGGTTTTTCTCATAGCTGACTTTTCTGTTTTCCCAGTTTTGCTCATTCAGTTGCCACTTTTTCAGATTTTTCCTATACCTGAAATTTTTCATCTGTTATTTTTCTCAGACTTTCTCTGTTCTTTGTTTCTTATCCTTTTTTCTGTCATTAGCATGGGGTCTCTGGAAAACCACAATAAATAGAGTTTTTCAAACTTATGTTTACTCATATGCCTATTATCTTTTTAACTCGTTCCAATTAAGATCTAGTCTTTACCACTCCACTTAAATTTCTCTTCTCATGGCCAAAAATATTTTAGTTTTCCAGTCTAGTGGTTGACATCCCATCAACATTTAACAAAATTGTTTAACCATCTAGTCTTGAAATACCTTTAACAGTTAATTTTCAGAATACCATATATTCCACTTATTTATAGTTTTTCATCCACAGTGAATCAGTGAATACTCTATCCATATCAGTCTCCTTTGTGGGCTCCTACTTTTCTTTGAGGCCTTGATGTATTGGTAAACCCAAGGGATGTGGTCTTAGTCTTTTCCTCTTTTCTGTCTATATTTTACTTAAGTGACTTTATTTTCCATGGATTTAAAAGTTATTTAAATGGATAACTTCTAGATTTATATATAACTCTGACCTCTTCCTTGAGATCCAGATCTGATCTAACATTTATCTCTGACAGCACTGCTTGGTTGTCTGAAAGGCATCTTCCTTTTGACATATTCACACAAGTCTTACTTTCTTAACTTTGCAAACATTCTACAGGTTCTCTTTTTCCAGTGTAGTTCATGGCATATCTTTTTAATCCTTTGCTTAAATATCTCCTACTGCATCTCACTACATGTACCTCAAGGGAAAGTGTGTTCCCAGCCTGGGGTGAATAAACATGTGAAGCCAAAAATCAGTCAAGGGGAAAAATATAAAGTCGAAGAAACCCATCTATTGTTTACAAGAAGCCAGGCTCCATTGGTCCCTGTCCTGCAGCTATCCTGCTCACCTGTTTCTGTAGCCACTGTTCTCGCTCCCCCGTTTCTCCCTGTTCCGGTGTGGCTCACCTATCCTCCCTTGTGAACACCTATTGATATGGAAATGGAATAAGGCCAGGTGAGAGATTTTGTAAATATTGCAACTTTACTAACAGCCCACCCCTCCAGAGTTCTCACCGTACAATCTACTCAGTTCTCATCCTCCACAATTGCCCCTGTGCAAGAAAACTGGAGCACTGTAACCAGACTAAGAACATACAATAACAACAGCAATAAAGTCATGATAATCATCAAGCTGGAGGATCCAGCAAGGTTCAAAGTCCTATTCAGATGAAGTCCACAAGCTCACCCATTCCACAGGAGGCCAGCAGCTGAACCCATAGGGAACTCCATGCACTCTCAGCAAGCATCTGCAGCCAGGGAACATGTCCAAGCTGCAAGGACTATGGAAGAAAATAACCTTAAGGGCGAGAAGATACGTGTTTTAATGACACCAAGCATAGGCAAATCTTGTCCATCAGGTAGGATGCATGTAAAACAGTGGTCCTGTGATACGACAGTGGCAGAAATGGGATCTCATCCTGGTCTAGTATACCAGACCTTCACCCCCCTCCCTGTGGGAGTTACAAATGGGTCAATATATAGGGCTTCAGGAAGTACATGCGCTGGCCATGAAGATAAAACAAAACTTTCCCATAAGATACTCTTACCTCTCGGACGTTTTGGGTATACTACCATGATCTTTGGGGGCCACTCTGCTGTTATTCCAGCAATACACAGGAGGCCAGCTTCCAGGCCTTTTCCCCAAGGTGGCAGAAGGGCCAGCCATTGCTGGTCCATGTGTCATAATGTCCAGGGCCATGTCCATTCAACAGAATCTCCAGGATTTAATGCACTAGGGGCTGGCAGCAGGATGTTGCTCTGCCTGCCATATCCTGGCTCCAATAACTCCTCTTTGGTTTGCACATACAGTTGTATAGAAGAGGCAGCAATGTGTGTTAATATGTCCACAGGGCTCAAGGCTCCTTTTTGGGGCTTCTCATTTAAACGCAGTAGAACTGTCCATAAGCAAACTGATCAGCCCTGTAGATTATTGGTGTCTGACTTAAAGGCCAGATTTCAACAAACGACTGTATCTCTCTATCATGCCTGTCCCTTCTGGTAGGGTTATATGGTACATGAAACTTTCACTTTATCCCTAATTGCTGCACCCATTCTTTGAAAATTTTTTATTTTCCTTTTTTGGGGAAAATATACTCAGATTTTTATATCTAAATATACCATGTAAACATTTACCTGATATTGTATTTTTTTACTTAAAACTTCAACTTCCTATCTCTCCTCCTAAATCCAGTGTCTGGTCCTTTTATTAAAGACTAAAGTAAAAGACCACTTACCTTGAGGAGTGAGGGTGATTGACATTGAAATAATTAAAAACCAGTTTCCTAAAGTAATATTATAAAATATTAAGCATCATTATAATAATAATTTAGTAAAAAGGCACCAGTTCCATTTAACGTAAAACTAGAAAAATGATTTATTTTTTGATGAATAAAAAAGGCAAGAGGAACAATATTTTTATCTAGACTCCATGTCACTTATTTAACTTATGGCATTTACAAAATTATTACAGACATGTTTCAAGTGATCTGTTTTAAAAGAAGTATTAACATTCATGAAAAGATGGAGACTCCAGTAATTGTAGACAATGTGCACTATATTCTACTGAAGAGTGGGTAAATACACATTACGTTAGTATGTTCTAATTTCAGTAACAAAGAGAGTGATAGGTGCTGGACAGACCCTTGTGGAGGTAAGGATACACTCAGGGTCTGCCAACAGACTCACTGGGGTCCACTTGTGTCAGAGAGGCATCAGGTCTCTCTGTAAATATGAGTCAGTCATGTCTCTATTCCTGGCTCAAATGGAAGACAGATCTTTAAATGGTTCCCCTGCTACTGCTGTACATTTTCCTCCATGTGAGAGGTGCGTGTGTAGGTGTGTCATCTATATAACATTCTCTTTTAATCCAGACTGAAGACCTGCTGAAAAAAATTTTGTTAGAAAATCACATCAGTTTTTCACAGAGCACAGCCTACCTTCCATGATACTGTATTACTGAACAAGCATGTATTTTCTCCAAAAAAAGAACCATGAATAGCGGAAGCATATCCCAGCAAAAAACACGCTGTTGATAAAACACATGTGGCAACCAGGTCTCCAGAGATTCAGAGACACTGCCTTCCTTCAAACTAGATTTAAATTTACAAACAGAAAACACTGTAAGTTCTGTTCTTCATGTGAATGAGGAAGACATTGTACTTGTAAATAGAATATCTAGGGAGTGTTCCTAGGAAAAATTTGCACATTTTCACTTCGTTTCCTTTCAACAGACACTTTGATAGCACTTATTTTGTGTCAAGCGTTTTTATAGTCAGGTATTGTTTAATCCTGGGAACAAGGAAGAAGTCATTACTTTTATTCTACTTTACAGATGATGTATATAGAGTAATTTTTAAAGCAGTTGTATTATGAGACTGTGCCAGATATTTTGCTATGGGGAATGTAATTGAACAAGGGTCTTAGGTGCTGTGCTTTGAAATCCATTACCCTATTTGTGCCAAGGCTGTACTTCACAGAGCAGCTCTAGGACAGTGACTTAGCTGGTGGTATAGTAAAGCAACCTGGTTCCTGGAAGACACATGCCTCCTATATGTCTGACTTTGGCCAAACATTCCTGACGATGCCCCTTTGAACATGTTCCCAGTCAACCTTTTCTAAGTTCAGCACTACCTAAACTGTTCCAGAGGATGAAATACATGGAATGTTTTAATTCGTGATTTTAGCACGTCCTAACTTGTGAACTTTTTCAAAGAATACAATAAAGAGGGGAAAAAAAATCCCACAAAAATATACAAGAAGAAATTAATCTACTGTGTTTGATTTCACTTAGGAATTTGAGTGCAGACTGCTAACTGAAATGCCAGGTAGTAAATCAACACCATAGTCAAGAAAAATTAGAAATGAGTATCAATAGTGTTTTTAAAATATGGTGTCAAAACGTATTTGCTAATATTCAAATCCATTCTTCAAAGGAGACATTAAATTGAAAATGTGAGGTTACTTTTTTAAAATGATAAAAGAAAACTATCTCATGCTGAATTAAGAATTAATGTCTTTTTTTCTAAATTTGTAAATGGGACCAATCACACTTAGAAGATTCTTTAGAAATAACTGTTAAAATGCCAGACTTATACATATACAATTTGTAAAGTTAATATAAAAACGGAAGGAAAATTTAGTTTTTAAAGTTTTTTCTTTTCTATAATTTATTTTGGTATCATTATTCTACAATTACATGTGCAATATTATGGTTATTAAGCTACCCCCTTCATCAGGTCCCCCCCACCAACCCCATTACAGTCACTGTCGATCAGCGTAGTGAGATGCTATAGAATCACTACTTGTCTTCTCTGAGTTATACAGCCCTCCCCATACCCCCCCAACATTACATCAGCTAATTGTAATGCCCCTTTTTCCCTTTTATCCCTCCCTTCCCATCTGTCTTCCCCAGTCCCTTTCCTTTTGTAACTATTAGTCCATTCTTGGGTTCTGTGAGTCTGCTACTGTTTTGTTCCTTCAGTTTTTTTCTTTGTTCTTATACTCCGCATATGAGTGAAATTATTTGAGACTTGTCTTTTTCAGCTTGGCTTATTTCACTGAGCATACTACGCTCTAGCTCCATCCATGTTGTTGCAAATGGTAGGATTTGTTTTCTTCTTATGGCTGAATAATATTCCATTGTGTATATGTACCACTTCTTCTTTATCCATTCATCTACTGATGGACACTTAGGTTGCTTCCATTTCTTGGCTATTGTAAATAGTGCTGCGATAAACATAGGGGTGCATCTCTCTTTTTCAAACTGGGCTGCTGCATTCTTAGGGTAAATTCCTAGGAGTGGAATTCCTGGGTCAAATGGTATTTCTATTTTGAGTTTTTTGAGGAACCTCCATACTGCTTTCCACAATGGTTGAACTAATTTGCATTCCCACCAGCAGTGTAGGAGGGTTCCCTTTTCTCCACATCCTCGCCAACACTTGTTGTTGTTTGTGTTTTGGATGTTGGCCATCCTCACTGGTGTGAGGTGATATCTCATTGTGCTTTTAATCTGCATTTCTCTGATGATTAGCGATGTGGAGCATCTTTTCATGTGCCTGTTGGCCATCTGAATTTCTTCTTTAGAGAAGTGTCTATTCATGTCCTCTGCCCATTTCTTAATTGGATTATTTGCTTTTTGTTTGTTAAGGTGGGTGAGTTCTTTATATATTTTGGATGTCAACCCTTTATCAGATACGTTTTTTATGAATATATTCTCCCATACTGTAGGATGTCTTTTTGTTCTACTGATGGTGTCCTTTGCTGTACAGAAGCTTTTCAGCTTGATATAGTCCCACTTGTTCATTTTTGCTTTTGTTTCCCTTGCCCGGGGAGATATGTTCATGAAGAAGTCGCTCATGTTTATGTCCAAGAGATTTTTGCCTATGTTTTTTTCTAAGAGTTTTATGGTTTCATGACTTACATTCAGGTCTTTGATCCACCTTGAGTTTACCTTTGTGTATGGGGCTAGACAGTAGTCCAGTTTCATTCTCTTACATGTAGCTGTCCAGTTTTTCCAACACCAGCTGCTGAAGAGGCTGTCATCTCCCCATTGTATATCCAAGGCTCCTTTATCAAATATTAATTGACTGTATATGTTTGGGTTAATGTTTGGATTTTCTATTCTGTTCCACTGGTCTGTGGGTCTGTTTTTGTGCCAATACCAAATTGTCTTGATTACTGTGGCTTTGTAGTAGAGCTTGAAGTCAGGGAGCGTAATTCCCCCTGTTTTATTCCTCCTTCTCAGGATTGCTTTGGCTATTCGGGGTCTTTTGTGGTTCCATATGAATTTTAGAATTATTTGTTCCAGTTCATTGAGGAAAGCTGTTGGTAGTTTGATAGGGATTGCGTTGAATCTGTAGATTGCTTTAGGTAGTATAGCCTTTCTGACAATATTTATTCTTCCTAGCCAAGAGCATGGGATGCATTTCCATTTGTTAGTGTCCTCTTTAATTTCTCTTAGGAGTGTCTTGTAGTTTTCAGAGTACAGGTCTTGCACTCCCTTTGTTATGTTTATTGCTAGGTATTTTATTCTTTTTGATGCAATTGTGAATGGTATTGTTTTTCTGATTTCTCTTTCTGTTAGTTAATTGTTAGTGTATTGAAAAGCAACAGATTTCTGTGTGTTAATTTTGTATCCTGCAACTTTGCTGAATTCAGATATTAGTTCTAGTAGTTTTGGAGTGGAGTGTTTAGGGTTTTTTTATGTACAGTATCATGTCATCTGCAAATAGTGACAATTTGACTTCTTCTTTACCCATCTGGATGTCTTGAATGTCTTTGTTTGTGTGATTGCCGTGACTAGGACCTCCAATACTGCGTTGAATAACAGTGGAGAGAGTGGGCATCCCTGTCTTGTTCCCAATCTTAGATGAAAAGCTTTCAGCTTCTCGCTGTTAAGTATAATGTTAGCTGTGGGTTTGTCATACATGGCCTCTATGATGTTGAGGTACTTGCCGTCTATACCCATTTTGTTGAGAGTTTTAATCAGGAATGGATGCTGAATTTTGTCAAATGCTTTTTCAGCATCTGTGGAGATGATCATGTAGTTTTTGTTCTTCTTTTTGTTGATGTGGTGGATGATGTTGATGGATTTTCTAATGTTGTACCATCCTTGCATCCCTGGGATGAATCCCACTTGATCATGGTGTATGATCCTCTTGATGTATTTTTGAATTTGGTTGCTAATATTTTGTTGAGTATTTTTGCATCTATGTTCATCAGGGATATTGGTCTGTAGTTTTCTTTTTTGGTGAGGTCTTTGCCCAGTTTTGGTATTAGAGTGATGCTGGCTTCATAGAATGAGTTTGGAAGTATTCCCTCCTCTTCTATTTTTTTGGGAAACTTTAAGGCGAATGGGTGTTATTTCTTCTCTGTATGTCTGGTAGAATTCAGAGGTGAGTCCATCAGGTCTGGGGGTTTTGTTCTTGGGTAGTTTTTTGATTACCGATTCAATTTCGTTGCTGCTGATCGGTCTGTTTAGTTTTCCTGTTTCTTGTTTGGTGAGTCTTGGAAGGTTAAATTTTTCTAAGAAGTTGTCCATTTCTTCTATGTTTTCCAGCTTGTTAGCATATAGATTCTCATAATATTCTCTTATAATTCTTTGTATTTCTGCGGGGTCCGTCGTAATTTTTCCTTTCTCTTTTCTGATTCTGTTTATGTGTGTAGATTGCTTTTTCTCTTGAGTCTTGCTGGGGGTTTATCTATTTTGTTTATTTTTTCAAAGAACCAGCTCTTGGTTTCATTGATTTTTTTCTATTGTTTTATTCTTCTCAATTTTATTCATTTCTTCTCTCACCTTTATTATGTCCCTTCTTCTGGTGACTTTGGGCCTCATTCGTTCTTCTTTTCCCAATTTCAGTAATTCTGTCTTTAGACTATTCATTTGGAAATGTTCTTCCTTCTTTAAATAGGCCTGGATTGCAATATACTTTCCTCTTAGAACTGCCTTTGCTGCGTCCCACAGAAGTTGTGGCTTTGTGTTGTTGTTGTCTTTAGTCTCCATATATTCTTTGATTTCTGTTTTGATTTGATTGTTAACCCATTGATTAATTAGGAGAATGTTGTTAAGTCTCCATGTATTTGTGAGCCTTTTTGATTTCTTTCTAAAATTTATTTCTAGTTTTATACCTTTGTAATCTGAGAAGTAGGTTGGTAGGATTTCAATATTTTTGACTTTACTGAGGTTCTTTTTGTGGCCTAGTATGTGGTCTATTCTGGAAAATGTTCCATGTGCACTTGAGAAGAATGTGTATCCTGCTGCTTTTGGGTGCAGAGTTCTGTAGATGTCTGTTAGGTCCATCTGTTCTAGTGTGTTGTTCAGTGCCTCTGTGTCTTTACTTATTTTCTGTCTGGTTGATCTGTCCTCTGGAGTGAGTGGTGTGTTGAAGTCTCCTAAAATGAATGCATTGCTGTCTATTTCCTCCTTTAATTCTGTTAGTATTTGTTTCACATATGCTGGCACTCCTGTGTTGGGTGCATATGTATTTATAATGGTTATATCTTCTTGTTGGTTTGACCCCTTTATCATTATGTAATGTCCTTTATCTCTTGCTACTTTCTTCGTTTTGAAGCCTATTTTGTCTGATACAAGTACTGCAACACCTGCTTTTTTCTCTTTGTTGTTTGCATGAAATATCTTTTTCCATCCCTTCTCTTTTAGTCTGTGTATATCTTTGGGTTTGAGGTGAGTCTCTTGTAAGCAGCGTATAGATGGGTCTTGCTTTTTTATCCATTCTGTTACTCTGTGTTTTTTGATTGGTGCATTCAGTCCATTTACATTTAGGGTGATTATTGATAGATATGTACTTATTGCCATTTCTGGCTTTAGATTCGTGGTTACCAAAGGTTCAATGGTTGCTTCTTTACTATTTAACAATCTTACTTAACTTTCTTGTTAAGTTATTGTAAAGACTGTCTGATGTTTCTTTATTTCTCTCCCTCTTATTCTTCCTCCTCCATTCTTTCCTTACTAGGTGTTTTATTCTTTGCCTTTAGTTAGTATTTGGATGGTCTGCTTTCTTTGCTATGATTTTGTTTTCTCTGGTGACATCTTTTTAGCCTTAGGTGTGCTTCCTTCTAGAGCAGTCCGTTTAAGATATCCTGTAGAGGTGGTTTATGAGAGGCAAACTCTCTCAACTTTCGTTTGTCTGGAATTGTTTAATCCCTCCATCATATTTAAATGATAATCGTGCTGGATACAATATTCTTGGTTCGAGGCCCTTCTGTTTCATAATGTTAAAAACATCATGCCATTCTCTTCTGGCCTGTAATGTTTCTGTTGAGAAGTCTGATGATAGTCTGATGGGTTTTCCTTTGTAAGTGATCTTTTTTCTCTCTCTAGCTGCCTTTAATACTCTGTCTTTATCTTTGATCTTTGCTATTTTAATTATTATTTGTCTTGGTGTTGTCTTCCTTGCGTCCCTTGTTTTGGGAGATCTGTGGGTTTCCATGGCCTGCGAGACTATTTCCTTCCCCAGCAAGGGAAAGTTTTCAGCAATTATTTCTTCAAAGACACTTTCTATCCCTTTTTCTCTCTCTTCTTCCTCTGGTTCTCCTATAATGCAAATATTGTTCCGTTTGGATTGGTCACACAGTTCTCTTAACATTCTTTCATTCCTAGAGATCCTTTTATGTCTCTCTGCCTCAGCTGCTCTGTATTCCTGTTCTCTGATTTCTATTCCATGAACCGTCTCTTGCATCTCATCCAGTCTGCTGTTAAGCCCGTCGATCGCTTGTCTGATTTCTGCATTGTCTTTCCTCACTTCCCTCACTTCCTCCGTCAGCTCTTGCACATTTCTCTGTAGATCCATCAGCTTGGTTATGACTTTTATTCTGAATTCTTTTTCAGGAAGGCTGTGCATTTCCATCCCTTCAGGCTCCCTCTCTGGGGTTGTCTGGTTGATCTTAGTCTGGACCATATTCGTCTGTCTTTTCATGGGTATAGAAGTGGTCGCTGGTAGTTGCCACGTATGTCAGCTGGGCTCTTTAAGACTTTAAAAAGAAAAAAAAAGAAAAGAAAGGAAAAAAGAAAAAGAAGAAAAAACAAAAACAACAACAACAAAAATAACCACCCACCGGGAGTAGATTCTGTGGGAATGCTGTAGGTGGTGCTGTTGCTCCACTATTCGTGGCGTGCCGCTCTGCAGGGCCCTTTATATCTCTGGCTGGGGTGGGAATGAATGGGAGGCTGTTGATCTCTGTAGGAAGTCTAAGTGTGGTCACACTTTCCCATTCACCAGCTAAGGGGTCCGAAACTCCCCAGGACCCCCAGCCTGCTGGACTGAGTGTGCTGGGGGGATCTGGCGTCTCCGCTGGGCTCCTGCCTCTTTAAGACCACTGAAAAAAGCACGTGGTTTTCTTTTTTTTTTTTCCTTCCCGGGAGCAGGCTGCAAGCACCCTGGCGCGTTCCCCGCTCAGATCCTGCACTTTCTGTCTCTCCAATCTCCGCTATACCGTGCGATGTGTGTCAGTGCTCCCCGCGCAGATCACCAGGGCTCGTTATTTCACGGGGTGTACTTCCACTCCCTCCTGGCTCTGAATCCTCTCCTCCCACTGGTGTGCTGTGGTGCGGGAGTGCTCGGGTCCCGCTGGGTCGCGGTTCCTTATCTTACCCACCTCGCAGCGTGCTGTGTCCTCTCACATGTAGCTGCACGCTGTGCGCTTTCCTGTGTATTCTGGTTTCTCTTTTAGGAATAGTTGTATTTGCTGTATTTTCATAGATATATATAGTTTTGGGAGGAGATTTCTGCAGCCCTGCTCACGCCGCCATCTTCCCGGAAGTCCTGTTTTTAAAGTATTTAATGTAAAGTTATTCAAACATTAGTTGTCTAAATTGAAGAACAAACCTCTTGGTAATCTTTAGTGTGTGAAAAAATTTATCCCTTAGTCATTGAAAGTCCTAAATTTTAAAAGACCATTCCATAAAGACACCTAAGATTATGTGGTAAGTTTCTTTAAGTTCTAAGTACTTTGCATTTTTTTAAAAAAAAACCAAAAAACAGTTTTTTGAAAATTGAGACAAAAATTTGGATTTTTTTAAATGATAAAAAGATAATTCAAGTAATAATTCAAAGTATAAAACAGTTATTAAATTTTAACCTGAAGTTCATATCAGAGTTTGTAATGTGAACGTACAAATGAATAACATTGTCACTTGATGCTAACTTTTTAAAGTCTCTAAAATTTTAGAATATCTTACATAAAATAGGTGCTCATTATAAAAAAATTTAGACTTGAGGTACATATTATTCCATTTATTATAAAAGATTTTAATGTAGTCAGGGTATTATGCCTGAGTGAATGAGCTATGACTTACAGCTGTATTCCAAGCCACATACAGCCTTTTGCAAACACATTCTAGTCCGTTGTCTTCATACTGGTTTCCAGATGATTTGAGTAAAAGAGCCAAGGCTTAGTTACTTTTGCATTCCATGAGAAAGGGAACCAGATATGAAACTGTGGTTTCTTTAGGGCAGATCGGTGTAGTACCAATTGCACTTTATTAAAACTTAGGTGGCATTGATTATAACATGCAGCACTAAGACAGCAAATGCAATGTCAATTCCAAGTTTAAAATCCATCTCTACTTCAGAGATGGTACATATGCAAGGTTCTGCATCTTAGAATTAGTGAGATATGGTAGTACCAACTCTACTGTTAACTCTTGGATCTTCCATGAAGCTTTGAAGTAAATGCCAGTGGCCTTAAGCCTTTATCTCTTCCTAAGCTCTTGAATTCAGCCAAACCATAATTAGTACCTTTCAGAGGGACTGGAGTAAAAATATTCAGACTTCAATCCCATGTGTAACTCAACCTACAAGTAAACCCTAAGTCCTGTGTACTTTCTTCTCCCAAGTTTCCACCTACCATTCTCTGTACGACCATCAGGAGTTATTTTGTTCCACCTTAAATCCAACACAACATATTTTCCTGGTCTGTATGTTAAGATATATTCTTCTTCTGTCATCTATTCGACCCATATTGTCCTTCCTTTAGAGCCAGTTTCCTGCTCTTCACTCTGGTAGTTTTTGTTATCTTGCCTGACCGAAGCTCTATTCGGTTTTTACATATTTTTACTGTTTACACACTGAAGTGTGCAAATGTGCTTTTCTATAACTCAATTTAGCTTTTATTTTAATACCATTTTCCACTCTGTAATGGTAAAGAATCTTGCCAAAGTAAAAATTCAGTTAATTTGTGATTTCTGTTTAATATGAGTTTATAATTCAATCATGTGAATATTTAAATGTACTTCTGAGGTTTTCTCCTTGCCTTTCCGTAATGAGGTAATTAAAGTATGAGTTCTGCCAGGCTAGAGGATCATTGTAGAGATAGGAGTCTCTAGATTCTTCGGAATATAAAGGATATCTGAAGTTGTATGCATGGGCACAAGAATGGTGAACTGAATGGAATTAAAGTATATTATTCCATTTCCATCCTGCCTTCTGGTACCAGTGGCCCACTAATACATGAGCTGTAACTACAGTATTTCCCGTGGAGATGGTGCAGACTGTGTTGGGCAAACCATCCCATGTCAGGCCCAATAGCTGCCTCTCAGTTCTCTTTAGCTCCCTATTTGGAGACGAGAGCTGTCAGATACTATACCACTCACCTTGCAGACAGTGTAGGTGATCTGCAGGCATCACAAGCCTTCAAACACTGCACATCTCTGTAATGACATTTCTGTTGCTGCCTCAACAGAACTCGGGGATAGAAACTTAACTTCGGCCCAGTCTTGGGCTGCAAACTTGAAGGGGATTCCAGACTTGGAGGTAGAGGCAGTGAATTTATACCACCACCACCACCGCCCCCCCCCCCACACACAAATTACTTCCAGTGCATTAGCTTTTCTGCCCAACACTCTCTCTCTCTTTATAAATTCTAAGTGTTTTCTAATAAAGATATTTCAGGGAAGAACTTCATCTTTTTTTCCTTGGTTTTAATCTATGTATCTCTACAGTGAGTGGTGTTGCTTTTCAGTGGTTATGGGGTAGCATAAAAAGATTCTATAATTAATGTCTCAGTTATTATTCTGCCCCACTCAGTTAACATCTTCCCACTCCTTTTTGACTCTTCCTTTCATTTCCTGACCTAAGCAGAAATTTGGCTTTTTTCTAGAGGGTGTCGCTGCACTAAAGCCCACTTAATTCTCTATTTGTCTGTTCCTCATGTGTCTCAGGGTTAAGAGATGCTGTGCATCCTCTTCATGATGCTAGAAATAACTGTGATCCATCTGATCTCCTGTGGAAACTCCTGCTACTTAAAGATTCAGGGCATTCAAATCATGCAGTTTTAAAGTGGACACTGATGTAATGATATACAATTGATAATACCTTTCAAACTGGTAAAGAATTTTCGAACAATGTAGATAAAACCAGTTTTATGACTTTATATGCCCATTCAGTTTAAGGGTACAGAAGGATTGAGACTGAGAAGATTAATGAAAAAGGATATAGTTTTTGAACCATGTTTTGATATTTATAATTGATAAAGTGTTTTTTAATTTTACAGAAGAAATGGAACTTGAGCTAAGAGTTAGTGGATTATAGATGCTTTTCAAGTATAAAAGGGAAGAAGGCATCTACATGGAGGGGCCAGGCTGGGCAGAATGCAGAAGCATAGATAACATGGTACATTTAGGGAACTACAACCAGTTGGTCCAAAGAAGTATTAGTCCAGACTTTAGACAATATGATTTCCAGGGTGACAATTCAAAATAGTTTAGAGGACTAAAAACAGCAGAGTGGATTTGTCATTCACGTAATGGAAAATCTCCAGTGTGGCAGGTTTCAAGCACAGATGGTGAGGAGGATTTAAAAGGTGCCAACCGTTCTCTGTGTTTTCTCTCCTCTTCCTCCCTTCCTGCTCTCTCTTTTCTCTTTCTTCTATGTTAGCCCAATCCTCAAAGTAACCAAAATAGTCACAACAGCACTAAACTAAAATTATCCTCATATTCCTGGATCACAAAATGTTTATTCATTTTATGTCTAATCTGTGCATGAATGTGCATGTCATGATAACCTGTGCCCTACTGGCCTGTTCCACTTTATTTTCAATTTTCTACTACCCATATTTCTGTTATACACATGCCATGTTAAGAAGTCCTGCTCTGGATGAATGGGGAGCTTTTGTGAGGAATATAATAAATTCATATGTAAGGAAAACAAGATAACTCTAGTAATTACAGGGATAATACAGGGAAATTAAAAAATGCTATGGAGTCTATGATAATTCAGACATATGCTATATTGTCTTTACTATATTTATGTCATAGTTTATTTAACACAGAAGTTTGAAGGTATTTGGTTATATTTTTAGAAGTGGAAGTACAAAGGAAAAGAATAATGCACATTTTTAAATGTGTACATTTTGGCCAATAGCCCTCCAGAAAAAAAATTTCCCAGGTTTAATTGCATCAGCATTCTACTTGTTTCAGTTTTGCAGCAGCACAGATTCTCTGAAATTATGTATCTTTGTAATTACCAATATGACAATATAATTTTGTTGGAAGAGAATTCCTTCATGTACATGTTCACAAAGCAGGATTTATCTATAGTTATCCTCTGTGTCCATTCACAGTTTGGTTAGTAAAGGGCATTTGCTATCTTGTGACTTAATGATAAAATGTGTCAGTGTTCATACCTCAAGCAGTATGACAAATATGGGAGAGAATAGACAAGTCTTAAATTTTTGCAAAAACAATAGGTTAGCAGTGCAGATTAGAGAGAAAGAAGCCAAATGAAGAGGTGTATATTACTGGCATCATGTCTCACATGGAAGGTCCAGAAAAACAAATGAGAGAACCATTTGGATGTAATTAGGAAGCAGGAGGCAGAGAAAAGAAAGAAAAAGTCTATAAACTAAGGAACAGATGATGCCTTGATAGCCCAAATCTTTCAGCTTGCCTTTCCTGCTGTTCCGCCATTCTGACGTGTATATGGACACTCACTGGGAAGTACTCAGCCTTGAGATTATTAATAATTTTGAAATTGAAACCAGCTGCATGCAAAATACTGTAAACTAAATGCTTGAATTGATTCTGTTGGCTTTATTCATCCCCTGTTAAGACATTTATCCCATTAAATTGCAGTTTCATTTTCAGTGTCCTTAACTCTGAGCTCCAAAGAGTAGTTCCAATCACACATTTTAAGGTATATCTGTATATACCACATACTAGACGCTTAATGAGAATTTTTAATAAATTATGAATTGGTTTTCACTTGTCTTCATTTGTTTCTCTTCTATACCTCCATTAAAAACAGTTAAAAACTTCAAATAATATTGGCTGCCTTTATTTGTTCATGTAACATAAAATGCTAGGCTCTGGAACACAGAAATTGACCCCTAAAAATTTCGGTGCCCTTCATGTGTCATACTTAAGCAAGGTGAGGCAGGCTAAATGGAAGTGAGAGGGGAACTAATATTGAATGATTGACTACCCTGTACAAGGCACAGGGTAAGCCACTTTATATGCATTTATCTTTAATCCTCAGAACAACCCCAGGGTCAGCCCTCTGGGTACATCTGGGAAAATGTGGCTCCTAATTACTTGTGAAGCTTCCCCAGTATTTTATCTGCAGTAGTCAGAAGATCCAGGATGGGAACACATATTTTCTTTACCTTACCGGGTGTTGCCAGTCATTTTTCACTTCACAAGCCAGTTAGTATTTTCTTGTTTCTTTTCAGTCTTGTAAAATGGGAGGATAAGTAGTGAGATTTTCATCAGCACATCTTTCATCCCTCACAAGTAAAACTGGTAGTAATTCCAGTTTCATTATTTCAGATTTTCATACCTAGAATACACTTTTCTGTATTTTTTTCCTATTCTTCCTCCTTGCTAGACACCTCTCATATTGGTATCTGAAGCCGAGAAAGATCAGAGACCTGGCAAAAAGAACCTTCTGAAGAATTACATCTTTTTTCCCAGCAGCCATGCATGACTCTTCTGCTACCTAGTCCCCACTTTGCCCCCTTGTGCATGAACCCTCAAGGGTATGCCTGTTCTTATTCCAGACCCTTCTTAGAGCACTGCTCCAAGGCTCTGTTCCAAGCCTCTATTTCATTGCCCTCTAAAATCAAAATATAATAGTTTTCTCCTAAAGTACACAGCTACTCTAATTTATGTATTAGGACTACCTGCCTTTCATACATTCATTCACTCATTTCACACATATTTAGATGGAGTCTCTGCTATGTACCAGACATCACTGCAGGTTCTGGAACTACAGCTTATTTAAAAAAAAAAAAAGGCAAAGTTGCTATGCTCCTAAAGCTTTATATTCCAGGAGCTACTCTAGACTAAGATTTCTAGAAGGTACAGACAGACATGCTGGTTACACTCTAGTTACTTTTCTGCTTTTGATTATGATGTTGACAGTGTTCTACAGATGATGCGAATGAAAAAAAGATTCCTGCTAATTTATGAGTTTAGTCTTTCAGGGGTGTTGGAAATGGTGTCCTATTTTACAATGCATTGGGAACGGAGGCCAATGATGAAATAAATCCAAAAGTCTGGATGTTAGAGTACCTAGTAAAAATGGCAAAAAAAAAAAAAACCTGGTGATTCTCAAACTTTGGAGCACATTCAAACCACCTGGACAACTTTTAAAAAATCCTGACTCCCCTGCTACACCCCATGCCAATTAAATCAGAGAGTTGGTGGGTGGAACCCAAGTAGCAGTTGTTTGGTTTTGTTTTTAACTCAAGGTTATTTCAACATGCAGACAAGCTTGAGGGCCAACAATCCAAACAATTTTTTATCCATCTTTATTGTATGTAAAAATCAACTGAGGATTTTATCAAATACAGATTCTGAGGTGGCCCTAGATTCTTCGTGGCTAACAAGCAACTAGCCACTCCTGCTGCTGACCTGCGTACCACACATTGAGTAGCAAGACCCTGAACACCTCTCCTCCCCTTTCTAGGCCTGTGAAAGTTCGGTAGTAGCTGCCAGCCCTTTTCTGAGCAGTGGTTACCCCAAACCCCATCCAGGGATGGGAGTCATGTCAGTGCTCCATGAGAGGGACCGCTTAAACAACACCAGGAGAAGACACTCCACTATTGTGGGTTTTCTGACAAGTCCGGAAAAACTCCTCATTCCAACCCAAGCATGAATGGGCCTGCTGGAGCATGGACCTGGAAATGCTGACCTCCTTCAAGGTCTTCAGGAAGTGTCATCACCAGTAGTTAACTCATGTTTAACCGCAAGTATACCTCTGAGAAGAGAAGAAAAAGCATGTGAAACTCCAGTTTTGTGGCTTCTCCATATCCTAAATGTGTTTCATAAGTGAATGATCTAAGTATAAATTATTCTGCCACAACATAGTGGGTGATTAGACAAATGATAGGAAAGGTGTGTACTTTTTGTGAAACCATAGCCTAGAATTGGACAACATTTAAAAATATGTCTAGCTCCACAAGTGATCACCCAATTTCTTTCTAAGATCTCCCATCTCCACAATTTTTTACTAACTATATGAAATTATATTCTTAGGATATGTTTTTCCTGTTTGGATTTTGAATTTATTTGAACCAGTATCCCCAGTTCTTTTTCTTAGATTAGAATTTAAAACAAAGTCCCTAAAATTATCAAAAATAACTGACACACCAAATGAAAGAGCAATGTACATATTATAGAAGGAAACCTGTTTTTTCACAAAATAAGAAGATCATGACTATGTATTTTAATGTTTCAGGCACATTTCTGATGCGTCTCTAAAACATTTGACTGCATTTCCAAAATAACATAATTTTACCCATACAAAATATATTCTGTAGTATAGTCCTAGGTATTATGTATTGGATATGCCAATAATAAATGCCCAATAGAAAGGCTGTGCTCACTAAATCCGTAATTCTAATGAACTTCATTTTCTACTGTGTAGAGTTAAGCAGCTTTTAAACACAAAGTGAAGTTGGTAGAAAAGTGGAGTAAGAATGTGATAAAAATAAAACCTTCCCAAAGTGCTTGTGTTCAGAAAATTAGAGATTACAAGTTACTTCAAATGATCCATCGATTGGAGAGACTCATCCATTAGGAAGGCATTTTGTCTGCAGTAACAACAACATTTTAGCATGCATCTTTTTCATCCGAGCAACCTTTTACATATGCAATCACAACACATCACCCACAGTATATCTCAATTACAAATATCAATCATTCATTTCATCACATCCAAATTGGGTCTGAGATGAATTCAACAATTCAGTGCTATTCATTCCAGCTCTAGTCAACTGAGAAAACTTTTTATGGAAATAAAAACACCTCCAGTTTCTGTTTATTTCTGTAACTTAGTAAAAGTAAAATGAACATAAGAGTCTAACTGGCAGGGTCACACTGCCTGGAATACAGTAGGCTAACAATACATGACTTTATTTTCAACTTATGTTTATATTGATTATTCTAAGATTTGTTTTCTTTCTTAGTAAATTATAACTAGATACATACTTAGCACCCTTGTTTTGTAAAAAAAAAAAAAAAATTCAAATATCTCCTGTAAAAATTACCCAAAACAAAACAATGTTTGTTATAGTGAGTCAATTAAACAGCCTCTAATGAATACATAATAAATTTTTCAGTATACTGTACTTGTTTTCTATTACTGCTTTAACCAATTACCACAAGATTAGCCTAAAATAACACCCATTCATTAACTCTCATTCCTGTAGTCAGAAGTCTGGGTATAGAGTGGCTTGGCTGGTCACTTTGTGTTTGCAGTTCAGAAATCAAGGTATTAGCAGGGCTGTAGTGCTTTCTGGGAGCTCTGTGGATGAATCCACATCAAAACTCATTCAGGTTATTTGGTGAACTCAGTTCTATGCAGTTACAGTGCTGAAATCCCCATTTCCTTGATGACTATCATTAAAGCAACTTCCTGGGTATTTAAAGCTGGATATCTCCCTATTTTAAGGTCCATAATGTCAATTACATTTGCAAAGCCCCTTTTGCCACATAACCTAAGGTATTCACAGGTTCCATGCACTAAGGCAGTCTGTCTGGGGAGCTATTCTGCCGACCATAGGTAGGCTAATAAATGGATTCTGAGAAATTTGAGCTTCTCTAGGAAAGACCAATGGGATAACTGAGTATGATCAAGGAAGCTGAATGGGGAAGAAAACACTGATACCTTAAAATTCCACCTGGTTCCATGAGACAGATGTTTTAAGTTTCCACAGATATTTTACCTTTCTTTTCTGATATGTACGTTCACTACTACAGTCGCTTCACAATCCTTTCTGATTGGGCTAGTTGACTTCCCCCCAACCATTTTTGACTGGGAGCATTGATATGCCTTGGCACTTCAAACATTGTGCCGTGTGAGTCAAGCAGAAAGCACAAAAAATGAATTAATTTGACTCATTTAAATTGTATTACTGCCTTAATTCAAAGAATCTTACAAGCCAATTTATATTCAGTTATTTTTCACAGAAATCTGTGCATTCAATGCTGAATGCATTTGTAAAACAGATGGGGAAAATGGTATGTTCTATAATGATTTTTATTGGAAAAAAATCCTTTGTAGGACTAGATCAAGAAATCAAACATATGCAGGATGGTTGGCTTTGCTAAATTTGAATGCTTAGCTGATTCAATGTAGGTATTTTAAAGATAAGCTAAATACCTGTTACTGAAATTCATCTCTTTGCAGTGAATTTTCACCACTGTTTACCAGAAAATCTGTAAATCAAATGGAACTTATTGTTTTTGAAACAATGATTGAAAGTATAATAAATAGAAAGCTGTCTCCACATGAAGCAATCGTGTTTTTTAGCACCTGGTTTATAATTAGGCCTGCTCACATTCCGTTCACTTGAAAATGCTTAGGTTTGTAATTTACTTACAAAAATGGGAAGGAAACTAGTTTCCCAATTTAATATGGCAATGGGGTGGGAGGTAAGGAGGGAAATTGAGTAGATGCTTTTCAAAAGGAAAACAAAACTTTAAAATAATTAAACTTTTTAAGATATGCAGTAATTTTTGCATATTATTATTAAAGTGACCTCTCATCATACATTTCAACAGATCTTATAAATTTGAAAAATACTATTACATAGTATTATTTGAAAGATTTACATAACAATTCCCAAAGTACACTTTACACTCCATTAAATCAAAACCTCACATTGCCAAGAAGGTACCTTAAGAAAGCTTATTAATACAAAACTATGAACTTGGACTGATATAAAATATATTTGCAAAATAGACTTCAGTGCTACTTTTTAAAATATAGTGGCAGGGTTACTTGTACATATGTAGAGTTAATGAAAATCATAATTTCATTTTAATTATTCTGAATTATAAATTTATGATCATTCTGAGGGGAGTAGCTATTCTATAATGTCCAATGCATTTATTTCTTTAATCTTTTAATTGAATACTGCAATTGAGAGATACAGGGAATTCCAATTTTCAAAATAAGTAAAAGAAATATGTTATAAAAGTCTTTAAATTTGCCCATTCTATTCACAGAAAACACCCAATCCCTATTTTATAATTCATGTACATTGCAAAGATTATATTTCTCCAATACTTCTGATATTTTCTGAATCGCTTCCAGTATGTAGTACATGTCTAGATAACACTTTCATCTGCCATTGTGAGCCGTGTCTTTCTGGTGAGGTGCGTATGCTAAAAGAGGTACAAGTAAATATACCTGTTGGTCCCTATGTGTGGGTGGTTTACAGTTTTCCCGAACTGGACAGTAATCTTTCAGAGCATGGAAGGAAACTTACCCTGTGCCTAGCACAGTGTCTTGCTTATAACAGGCAAAGGCTAAATGTAAACATGTTTAGTAAATAAATACATGATGATAATAGTTTTATTTTTGTTGAGGCTTCAGAGTACTGTACCCAAAACTGTAAGGAGAATAGTAATCTAAAGTTGTCTGAGGTTGTAAAGTGTATGATTCAGGGAGCCCCTCACATTCAGACATTCTGGGTTTGCATTCATCTACCTTACAGCGTGTAAGCCTGGTCACCTTTATTTTCCAATCAAGCCACATCCCTTATAGTCACACTTGAATTTGCCTTTTCTGTATCCAATATAGACCTGAATTTTGTACAAGTAGATATTTAGTCCCATATTATAAATCAAGTTTGTTCCATCTAATTTTCTGTGGGGCTCATAAAACTTTCCTTGATTCTCTCCTATTATCACCTCTTGTCTAACTTCCTGAAGTGTTGTGTTTTCTTACTATTTTCTTGCAATTATTATATTTGTTAAATACATAATTTTATGATTTTCTATATTTTTTCTTTGTATGAGGTACAAGTCACTTTATTTTTTAAATTATCTATTTTTTTCTCTAGGTGAATGCAGGGAAGATATATGATGCTTATTAATTCATTTTAATAATTAGTTTTGATTGACTTCATTTTTAGATGTGATTTCATCACAGATAATTTTTTTGTTTTAACCTTTGGGGTGTATAATTTTTGTAAGCATAACATTTTGGTTTACTTTCCAATGAAGGTAAAATTAAAGTCTGTGTTTTAAGGGAGAAGTAACTACTGTTTTCAGTAAGATATTGAATATTTTTTTACATTCATCAGTGCTGTCTTCTCTTCTGATTCCCTCAGTTTTCAAATTTTTTTCTTGAAATTCTGCCTTAGTTTCCTGAACTGTAAAATGAAGGGGCTGGATTAAATTATCTCTGAAGTTTCATGGTCTGACAATTTTAATCAAAGTCCTGGCCCTCATGAGATTTCCAAATGAAAAAGGACATAGGAACTCATGAGAAAAAAGGGGGGAAAAGTCATAGGGCCTAAGAAATGAATAATGAGTATAAATACAGTAGAGTACATTGAGCATATAAACCCACAGTCTAAAACACCATCAAGTTTACGGATTTTTGTTCTATAATAAAAATATCGGTTGAATGAATTTGATGGAGTGGAAAATGAATTTGATGAGTGAAGAAATCACCAAGACAGTTTCACAGCACACTGTTTAATTCCTACAGCAATAATAATAACTAATACTTGTGGACCACTTGTATGAAATATTTTGCATGAATTAATTTATTCGGTTTTCAAAATCACACTGTGAGATAGAATAAGTTCATCATTTTTCTAAAGATGAGTCTTAAGAAGGGCTATATTTTGGAAGAAAGGTCAAATTATTTTTCTTAAGGTTAAGACTGCAGTACAATACTCTTTTTACATCTATATGCTTACTTAGCCTGAGTTTGAAACACCCACCAGTGGGTACTAAATACTATTGAATTCTTCATTTACACCAGATAAACCTAGGCATAAGATATGTTAAATGTCTTCTTTCATCCAAAACTGATATTAGACCTCAAGACCTGTGTACTTCCTGACCCTAATTACACATTTCACCCGCTCATGTTTCCTGGATCTTGTTCAGAATTGCCTGCAACAGACATAGCATTCTCTCTTGATATTCACACAACACTTGAAATTATATTTACATCTCACATTGTCCACTTGATCCTTTAGTCTCTTTTGTTCTTAAATTTTCAACAAGACACTTCTGTAGGTGGTGATTTTTAAGGAAACTACAAGTGAAATACTGGAAGTGCCTTGGATAAATATTCTCGAATAAGTCAAGCTCATACTGGAATACCTACCCCTTGGGCACACAGTAATGTTTGTTAAATTGACTAGAATTGACAGTCATAAATATGAAATAAACTGGGTAAATGAGTGTCTTTATAATTCCATCTGTGTCATAAAATCCAACATTAGAAAGGAGATTATGGCTCCAGTGCTTTCATTGCTGATTTAATGTTTAGTAAATGAGTTTTCCCTATCATTTTCAAATTTATAAAATGGCTCAAAAGCAAATTATAAACATTATGAACTTTCTGATCTGTCACATGTGGATTAATTCCCATTGGCATCTCAAGTTTGTCAGCTATAAATTATTTACTTGCTATATTCCATCTTATATCTCTTCCATATTCCCTAGTTTAAGGCCCCATATTTCACTTCTAATCAGTCTCCAAAATCATCTTCAGCACAGGCTCCACACAGGGCCAAAGTGATTTTAAGCCACAAATTCCCTGGTCAAAATCCTTTAAGTTCTCATCACCTGTGGGACAAAATGGCAACCTCCAAGTATGACACATGAATCCCTTCAAGATTACAGCACACTTACATCTCCAAGTCCATTGCTATTGACATCTTTCGTTCTCTTCATCCCTGCAGCCAAGAAGAGAGGCAGTGTTTGTGGTCCTTCAGTCTGGACATGCTCCCTGACACACATGTGCTTTGCATGCTATTCCCTCTTCCTCGCATACCATTCTCTCTTCTTCTACCCACTTTCCCCCAGTTAAATTCTCCTTTTTATACTCAACTTAGGCATAACCTCCTCTGAGAGGGTCCAAATTAAAAATCACCTTCTTTGGAAAGCTTTCTTCAACACTTTCTAAGTCCTGTTCACATGGCGTCCTCAAATAGGCGTTTATCCCGCCCAGTGTTTTGAGATTAAAGGTTTTTTAACTGGACTTCCGTGCCATAATCTGAAGTCATCAGGGGATTCTGTGTTGCTCTAATTGAGTACAAAAATAAATATGTATGGAGTGAATGACTGATGGACTTTTAATCATCGCAGTATTCTTCTTGACATGAGAGGGTTAAGTTTTAAAGTTCACCAATTTAGTTTTCTACCCTTAAAGGAATACATTCCCAGTTTAAAGGTTTATCAGAGAAAAAATGCTACTATTTTAAGAACAATTACATAATGACTGATATTTAAGAAATGATTATAGACTGTATGTATGTGTATAATCGCCTTAAAAATATATATGATTTTATCAGAAATAGAAGTAACTAGAAAAAATATTATGGTGGGTCTTTTTGCTGAGAACTTACCTTTTTTTAAATTGATTGACTTTTTTTCTGCCTTGAGTCTCTTTGTATGAATGCTGCTTCTCTTCCTTTCAAAAATGCTTATTTACAACTCACACTGTAAAGGCACATTGCTAGGCAGAGATTGCATCAAACAGAAAAATGGTATTTTGAAGCAACTGACTGCTTTCTTTTGGTGAGCAAATCCACATTAGAGGGAAGGAAAATGTTCACGTGTCTTTGTGTCTGGCTTCTGGGAGCTGAGGCTGCCTGATAGAATATAAGACCACCATATGCTCTGCACTGTCCTTTGATTACATTCTCCATCATCTGCCAAAGGTCAGGACCCCAGAGAGTCCTCACATCACTAAGGAGAGATTGGAAACTGAGTACCATAGACTCAGGAGAGGATTGCATAATTCCTGAATTAATAACTGTCATTTGAGATATTTTCTGGGAACACAAATTAGAATCCTTATGAGAAATCTTAACTGCAAACAAGTCAACTTCATACACCATCCCTAATATTGCTTCAGTGCTGTTATTTCATAGCAAAATCATGACTGGTGTTTCCATTAAAACACATGCACTGCACTCAAAAACACAAAGGATTTGAATTTTATTTTTAATACATTAAATACTACAAAATTATTTTAAAGAAGCATTTACTTTTTTCTTTTTAACTACCACTGATAGAAACATATCTGCCAAGAAAACTTTTTTTTTTTTAATAGGGTCAGGGAATCTATATAAAGAGCCAAATAATGTAAATTGTTTTTTCCCCTATAGCTGAAATTGCTATGTTGGTCTTAAATTTCCCAGTCCAAATTAATGAACAGTTTTCTCTGTGGCATAAGAATGGATTTGGCAGTACAAAGATCTGGGCAATCTCTTCTTCATTAAATTGGGCATAGAGGACTTGCTGGTTCTCAAACTGTTAAATGGATATTAGGGCTTTTAATGAATGGAACATTTATTTTTGTGCCAGCTCAACTAACAGCATTGACATGATTAGCATACATTTTGGCAACTGTTCTAGCACAAGGTGCTAGTAAAAAGGAGCTTTTATCTTTTAGCTTAATTTACTTTAACTTTCCTTGTTATAAATGTTTTTAATGTGAATGAGATGTTTTCGTAAAGGAAATCCTGGCACAAGAAGTTACTCAGAAATATGTCTTTTTATTAATGTTACAGGCATTTCTCATTCTAGAGATGAAGTCCATACCCCAAAACACATGAATCCTCAAATATAAAAGTGAATAGAATATGATGTTATTGATACCAATGGTTAAATCATTGCATCCATGGAGAATATTTTTAAATTAATGGTGCTACTTGTTTCATATGTAATTCCTGCCTTACAAAAGAGAAATACGATATAAAAATGACTGGTGGAGACCATCGTCTCCTTGATTGCTATGCATCAATTATGAATGAAAAGTTTTGGGGTTTAAATGATCTTAGTTTCCTAGCTCAGGTGCCTCTCTTACAAAAGGAATTTTGAAAAAATATATTTTTTCTTTTTGTAACAAAGCTACTGCCTCATATGCTTAATACTTTATTCAAATTGTCAAACTGAAGAAAACAAGGAAAATGAGTTAATACAGATTCAAAAGGTCCTGGGTGTTTGCAGTGAATTCTCTTGTGTCTTGCAATATATTTTTATTTTAAAATGTATTGAAAGCTATTGTCACAAAGCTAACAGAGACCTTGTTCTAAGTATGTAGTAAGATGAATGTTTATAATTGATACTAAATCAATAATAAACTGATCTGCATGTACACATGCATGGGTATAAATTTTCATATGATCTATCAAGTCTATAGGCATACTCTATCATATATATGTCTATAACTACACACATACTTAATAATTTACCCAGTGTTTAATAGAGCAATGAATTAGTTTAATATAAACTTTAGCATAACAGAATATTTACAGTTTACCCACATTCACCTCTAGAAGCCAACGAATGCCAATAACAGGCACTTCAGTAGAAGAACAAGCTCATGTTCAAATACAAAATGGTAAAAATGAGAAAGAAATTATGAAAATATATACCTTTAATTTGCAGACATATAAACACTTTTGGTACAGTACGGACACAAAATGCCAAAAAGGAGAATAACCCAGTTTAAGCTAACACTTACATTCATTTTTTTACACTGATAATTTTTCTCTAACTGTCCTATAAACTAAAATTTCCAGCTCACACAAAGAGTGAAAGTGCTCAATCACTGATGAACCAGCTTGCTTCATTGCAAAGGATTCAGTCAAGGCTAAATTATCAAAGAAATCTGCTGCTGGGCTTACAAATAAACTCCTGGACTTAATCCAAAGCCACAGAAAGGAAGCCAGAAATGGTAGCCAACAAATCTACACAACAATAAGAAGATAAGTATAACTTTCATATAAACAGCCCAACTAAAACAAGCAGTGGTGCACAGTAGCTTCTAGAACATTTCCATTGTAATATGATTTTTATTTTCTTCTGTGATGGATGTTTTAAGCATATAAAAATTAACTCTATAACCAAGTATAATGTCCCCCTGACAAGTTGTGAAAGCACCAAAATGTCATGAACACCTAGGAAGCAACTAAGGATGGAAACGTTTCTTTGCTTCTGGCTGTTTTTCTTGGACACAATTTCTAGTTAGATTTTCTGTAAGGAAGAATATATTTATTTTCCCCTGTAATAACAGCAAGTGCAGTGGCAAAGCAAAGAAAGCAATTTGAGTACACAGAAAATGAAACGCTCTTCAACAGGTCACATCTTTAAAACATGGCAATGGTTTTATCCTTGCTGAAAAGAAATTGCTTTTCTTTATAATGCCTTCTTTCAAACCTGATGTACTTGTGAGGTAATAAATGCAAATGCCTTTCCTTCCTATCATATATTTAAGTGGGATGAAATACATTTCAATTTTCTTATTTGTTAAATGCTAAAAACAATATATTTAAAATATACTCTTTCATTAATTTCATGTACAACTGTCATGTACAATACCTCAAAACAGTCCTTGCAGAGGAGCAGCTGATGCCCTCTTGTGGTTAAAAAGGACTTTTTAGACAAAAAATGCAATGTACCATTTTCTTACCTTACTCCCAGGTTCTATCAATCATCTGCTTGATGTATGAAAGCTGCAGGTCATGTCCAAGTTTTTTTTTATAGCAGTTCTAGAACTGTTAGTACTAATTTTCATTAAAAATGCTGTACACATTTTATAACCTCTGATTTGGAATTTAAAAACCTGAAAACAGTATTTACAATATAGTACAAATTATAAATTAGTTATCCATCATTGGAACTGCCATCCACACAGTCTTGTTTAGGTGGTGAAGACTACCCAAAGTCAGTGAAAACATCTCTGTGTTATTCTACAAGGAAGTATCAAATATTAGAAATATCCAGCAGTTTCCTCTCTCTCATATGCAAGTCAATTTTTCCTTTTAGAGGAATTTGCACTTCCAAATTTTCATCTTCCCTGTGATGTTTTTTCCCTCTCCTTAAACAGATGTAAATGCCCATCCCTGTCACGAGTGTGACAGATCCCAAGCTCACTACAGACAGAGCTACCAAGGTGGGCACACAGGACACAGACCCAGCTTTCCTGTGAGTCGGTTCTATTGAGATCTGGGGTTCCTTCTCCTCTATATTAATTTCTGGTTCTTTTCTTAAGAGACTCTCAATGTAGCTCTCGTTACTGACAGTGTCATTGACGAAGAGGTTCACCATGACGGTGGAGTGGAGAGGTTCGGGGTAACCGTGATCACTCACTTTCACCAGTAAGCGATGAAGGCCATAATCTGTCCGCAGCAATGCTTCTTCCAAAGTTATGTTGCCCGTGTGAGGGTCAATCCTGAAGGACTCGGGCCTAGGACCTCTCCTGCCTATGATGCTATAAACTATGACAGCGTTCATGCCTGTATCTCTGTCGACCGCATAGACCTCCGTAATGGGGGAGCCAGGGAGAGTAGAGGGTAGTACGAGCAGGTAAGACATGTTAGACTGAGGAAATAAAACAAGAGGAGGGTTGTCATTGATATCTAGAAGGAGAATTGTGATTTTTGCAGTAGAGGAGAGGGCAGGCTCCCCCCCATCAACAGCTTCGACCCACAGAGTATAGGAACTTTGTTGCTCCCTGTCCAAAGACACTTTAGCTCTCAACATGCCCTTGCCTGTGTCTATGACAAAAATATCACTCTGGTTCACCACTGAGAGGGCAACCCATCCATTTCGCCCAGCATCAGAGTCTGTTACACTAATTACTCCAATTTCACCATATCCTGGAAAGTTTTCTGGCACAAAAAAGCTGAAGTCCTTGTTGATAAACCTAGGGCTGTTGTCGTTTTTATCCAACACCGTGAGAACCACAGTGGCTACTGATTCTCTAGGTGGCTTCCCAGAGTCAACAGCTCTAACTGTGTACCTGTACTTTTCTTTCTCTTCTCGATCAAGCTGAGTAGAAACTGTCAGAATTCCTGTGGCACTGTCTAAGGAGAAATATGATGGAGCCTCAGGTCCTAGAAAGTATGAAACTTGACCTCTCTCTCCACTGTCAGCATCTGTAGCATGCAGCTTAGTCAGAAAGGCATTGGGTGTGTTGTTTTCTTCAATGCTCAGTTCTATCAAGGGTTGAAGGAAAATAGGAGCATTATCATTGTCATCTAAAAGTTGCACTTTAATAATTTTTTTGACATGAAATCCCTCAGAGTTCCAGGCCACCACAGCTATTTCATAGAACTGTTGTAGCTCATAGTCCATAGGTTTTGTGGTTTCTAGCAAATACTCGTTATTGTATGGTTTGTAGGGTGATAACCTAAATGGCCCTTCACCATCCAGGTAGTAGTTCACCTTGTATTCACCTTCTGGATCTCTTATGGTGAAGAATGCAATTGGGGTGTTAACAGGTTCCAGTTCTTTCAGGTAAACAATATCATCCATCTCATTTGCTATATAACGAGGGACAATTTCAGGTGGTCTGAAAATTACTTTGATGATGGTCACCAGGGCAGTGATCACAGCAGGGATGCAGCC
The DNA here is from genome assembly GCA_032199065.1 of Smutsia gigantea. Taxonomy (NCBI): domain Eukaryota; kingdom Metazoa; phylum Chordata; class Mammalia; order Pholidota; family Manidae; genus Smutsia; species Smutsia gigantea. The sequence continues at coordinate 354,129 of JAVSCE010008525.1, read as the reverse complement.
TGGCCCGTTAGCAAGGATGGTGAGCTTGTGCGTTTGCAGAACACTTCCCCCAATCTTACTGAACAGTTTAATAACTCCTGTGGTTTCATCCAGATGGAATAAATCCTTGGATGCTTGTGGAACTTTCTGGCTGTAAGAGTAGGTGATCTGGGCATTGGTTCCCAAGTCTCTGTCCACAGCCTGGACAGCTGCAATCGGTGTGCCCACTGTAGCATTCCCATACACAGTGACATTGATCTGTGAGTCTGTGAAGAGAGGGCAGTTGTCATTAATGTCACTTATGCCAATGGTGAGGGTGGCGCTGCCCAACAGCGGTGGAGACCCACCATCCTCAGCTATGATGATGCTTACATACTGGTCCTGGGTCTCCCTGTCCAGCAGTCCCATGACAATGAGGTAGGGGGTGCGCTCCCCATTCTCATTCTCCTCCACGTCCAGGGTGAACATACGGTGGTAGTCCAGTAAGCGGTAGGTCTGCACCCCATTGGTGCCTACATCTGGGTCCATGGCAGGATGCTCTATGGCCAGCCGGGTGTTTACAGGTGCATTTTCTGGGACCCAAACCGAGATTTGGGAAACTAGGAACCGCGGGGCATTGTCATTGATGTCCCGGATAGCGATTTTCACCTTCACAAACCTAAAGTATTCCTGAGGCAGGACCAATACATCCAGAAGCAAAAGACAAGAGTCAGAAGAGGGGGAGGAGGAGATGGAAATGCTGCCACTCCAGGCAGCCCCTCCACCCCCTTCAAGACACAGGGCCTCCCGGTCGATCTCCTGAGCAGAAGTGTGCAGCTCCCCGGAGCGGTTGTCCAGGGTCACGTACTGGCCACTCAGTCCCCGAGAGGCCAGGCTGAAGGAGAGGGCGGGGGCCCGCTCGGCGCCGGTGCGCTCCGGCGGCTGCGCCTGCTGGTCCTGCCCCCCCGCGGCTCGGGGCACCAGCCGCAGGTCCTCCGCCAGGCTGCCGATGAGCACCCCCTCAGGCAGGCCCTCGTTCAGGCTGTACAGAAGCTCGGTGGCACGGCTGTAACTCGCGAGGCAGTTGAAGGGTCCCACGAAGAGAAAAAATAGAAACAGATGCTGAAAGTAGGAGGAGGGAAGGAGGCTTGTTACACGCGGAAACACAGAGATTGGTGTCAAAAATCAGTGCCCCTGAGTCCTGGCTGCCGGCAACGGGTTCCCGGAGGCAAACTCTCTAGTTAGAGTGGGTGATGAGGCAACGTGCTGCAAAGGAGAGAGCTATGGGACAACAGCGTTTCCAAAACTTGGTTTTCCTGCTCACTTTTTTCCCTCCCGCTCCCCGTCACCCCCCTCATTCGGGTAGCATTGGGAATCCACGCCGTGCAGCATCCCTGGGAACCCAAGCCACACGGGAGAGGACTAACCCAGGTCCTGCGCAACGCCACCGGGAAGCCACCGGCAGGTGATGGAGAGGGGGGAGGGCGGTAGCGGAGAGGACTCAGAGGTGGGCACTTTATCAGTTTACTTCCCACGGAAACGTTTCTACCGCTACGGGCCTCGGATCGCGGAATGTGTTTACATCCCTTATTTGGAGACCAATAACAGCCCTAAGAATAACGATCAATAATAAAAATAAAAACAGTAACACTTCCCTTTCGGGGCACTTAAACACCATTGAATAGACACTTCAGGTCAGAAGAAGTGATTTTCATTTTAGCAAGCATATAAAATCAAGTCGAAAGGATGTGGATCTCCACCCCTATCAAGCCCTCATTAATCCTCCTCCCCTGGGGGAAAAGAAGTAAACGCGGAAAACGATTCAGCTAAAGCAATTTGTCAATCGCAGGAGACAGTCCGAGCCAGATGCCGGCAGCCGGAAGCAATCTCCAAAGCCCCGTCTCCAGCGCGGATCGAGCCCACCCCCCAACACACATCTACCTACATTTCTGCTTCAGAAACTTCCTCTCGCGACCCGAGGACTTGCCTGTTCCTTGCTCACAGGAACATTATCCCGAAGTCCTTTCCCTCCCTCCAGCCTTCCCGTGAAGTTTGGGTAAAGGTAGAAGGTTTGGAAAACCATCAAGGAGTGGCAACTGCCTCCCCGTATTGCAAGTTGTCCGGGCCACAGGGCTCCCGGAGCCGACCCTTACCGGCAGGTTTCTGTGGCTGGTGCTGCTCCTGGGACGACCTAACTGCCCCATATCCAGGCGCGGGTGCCAGGTCGCCGGGCGCCAGCTCCCTGCCAGGGCCCGCGAGCCGCGCGCACTCTCTCGGCCGCGCATTCCCGGGGAGGCTGCAGTCAGCGCGCTCCTGACGGGCGGGCGGCAAAAGACACTCCCTCTCTGCTCATGCAAATCGCTGGGGAACTTCAGCCAATAGTCACTGGCTCGGCAACTAAGGAGGGGAGCTGAGGTGGGGCCGAAAGGCAAGGGGGCCGAAGGGTTTGGCCATGGTTTCCTGCCCCGGGCGCGGGTTAGTGCAGACCCCGCAGACCCCGCCGGAGGAGCGGGAATGGGGGGCTTGCCTCTGGAGACTGCGACGAGGCGCGTGCCCACCAGCCTCCCTCCTCGCCGCACCGGTCGGAACCCAAGTCTACTGGTTGCAAGCATGAAAGGTAGAATTAGATTAAATAAATAAGCCTGCACTCATATCTGAATAGAGAGAGAGAGGATGTCGGCGCACCAGAGCAATCATAGTCGCGATCCCCAAACGCCTGCTTTGCCACCAGTTCTTCCGGGGACTTGGTTGGATCCGGCGGTGTTTGCACAGAGAAAGAAATCCCCTTTTCTCTGCGGAGGGAAGGAATCTCAAACTCTGTGCAAGGCAGTCTGAACGCGGAAAAGAAAATATATGAATTCGGTGAAGGTTTCCACGTGCTCTCATCTTGAAACTTCACTGTTCGTGGTGGCAGAGCTTCTGCTAAGTTTCCTAATTGCAGGCGCCAGGGTCCCTGGGTGTCTGCCTTAGGGTCTCACTTTAAGAGTCAGCTTGGCTTCTGGCCAAGGGAAAGTGCCAAGGGGGAAAGTGAAATTTTTCAGTAAGGCAAGTGGTTTCTGCTTTCAAGATTTTGTGGGGGTGGGAGTGGGGGTTGAGAGGAAGGGCATTCATGAAGCCTAGGTAAAAATACTGGTTATTTTCAAATCATTATTTTTTTCCTTGGAATGTTTATTGGGAAGGTGGTCAAAAGAATTGAATCCTGGAGGGATGTGGTGCCAAATGCTTGGATATCCCCTCTGGCTCTGACAGCACAGAGCCATGGACCTGTATCCTCATTTACAAAATTGGGCTGGTGAGAGGCTGCAGTGCATTAAGTCTGTGAGACACTTCTTGATCTGTAGGGTGCCATATAAGTAATGGAAATGAGCATTGGCCTTTCCCTGAGTAGACATTTCTCTTCAACACTGGGTTTCCAGATATTCTGTATGCTGTCCTGAACATAAAACCCTCCCCACTGAATAGTGACTGAGCCTAGAACAGAAAGTCTTCCTTTTGGGTCAGAGGAAGGTCTGGCATCCCTCTGCTCTCCATAGAAACCACTTTAATTTTTTTTCTACTGTACTAACTAGAATATAAATTGCTTGACTAAGCTGTTTCCTTCTGACTCTTTGTTTTTTCTCCTCTCCACTAATCCTAGAGACACAAGAGTCCTAAATATTGACAACACACTACATCAAAACACCTGGAGTGTGTGACAGCTTTTTGCACAAATGCAACTATACATGGAGTTCACAAATAAAATTCCTATAATACAAATCTGGCATATAATGAATACACCTTATAAAATTAGCTCTTTTAAGCTCTTTAGAGTGAAATTGGAATGCTGATGAAGTGGTAAACACACACACGAACATGCACACATGGGTATAAGACCATTATGCAGTTGGTAAACAGAACACAGTCGGGGAAGTATGATTTGCCTCTCCTTGCTTTTTCAGTTGCTGATTCTGCCCTACAGTTGAACTTTTACCATAATTGGTAAATATTTGCTTCAGGGTCTATAGTTCACACTTACACTACTCCAAAAATCAGTACCAAGCTGCTTTTGAAATGTGTTTAATTTATGTCTTCACACAATACCCACAGCTTCTGGATGTCTGGGGAAACATGGCCAGAATCAGGCTGTCCGAGTACCTGCAGGCTGGACCCACAATCTGAATTACCTCCACATCAATACTGAGAGCGACCGTGGTAGATGGTGTATCTTCCCTCACACCTCAGGCTCTCTCCAACAGATTAAGATCACTCACCTTTTATTTTGGTGAAAATATAGGGATCTCTTTCCTTATTGTCCTTTGTGTACAGGGACACTACACAGGAGTTATCATTCATGAAGACAGTCCAACTTAAGTGACATCTCTTTGTAATTATTTTCTTAACTGTCTTTAATTTTTCCTGGACTCCTAAGCTCTTTCTTTCACTCCTCGGTTGTGGATGCTCTTGGCACGGATGCACATTTTCAGGTGTCCCAGTACCCTGTTCCAGCAGAATCTTGTCTTCTGGCTGTATCATCAAGCTGCTCTTTAAAAGAGAGTTCTTACTCCTTCTCCCTTTCATTAGCTTGGCAAGAGACTAAACCTAGATTAAATCTATATATTCAGCAATAATTTTTCTAGAGTGCTTCTAAAAAGCACAACCATTTGAATTATAAATTGAAACACAGAAATTAAACATTCTGGAGATAATGTTTCAAATGACAATAATAATAACCCCCTCTGCTTGAAGTTACTGTGGTGATTGATTATCAGGACTGGGAGACATTGACGCAAAGAGAGACCTTTGGAGTAATACCTTAGATGTCATATTCCAAACTGTTAACTATGCTACTTGTTGCTATCTTTCCTCTTTGAGGATCTAAGTAGAGGTTTCATGCTGATTTACACTGTAATTGGGCCTCAAAAAAAAAAAAAAGAAATACTCTTCTTTCTTCTCCTGTACCTTCTTTTTGGGCGCTGTGAAAGCATTCCCAAATGCCTGTTCCTTATGATAGCAGCCCTGTGACTTACCATCTGGTGTCACATATTTCTTTCTAAAGATGACTTAGAGAGCTTCTGTGCTATTGGTCCCTTGAAAATAATACTTACGAACTTCTCAGATGTCTCAATTGCTCTGGGCCTGCTTCCCAGGTGTTTTGTAAAAATTGATCTAAAAGAATAGGTAGATTATATGCCTTCCAAGCCTATTTTTTCTATAGACAAGGAAAACAACTTGGTACAATAGATGGTACACTGAACCAAGCCAGGGGATTTGGATTCTGTTCTCTGAGTTGTTGCTGGGTTATTGTGTGACTTTAGACAAGTCATCACACAATTCTGTTTCAATTTTCTATAAGAACACCAACACACATGAACATATATATATGCATGACATGGCTTACCTAATATGCCCTTAACAGACACTGCACGATGATACACAGGTTAATTTGATCATTGTTTACTGCATTACATTACTGAAGGTTAATAATAATTTTCATTTCCTTCTCTCCTTACAGTTTTATGTACTTATAAAGTTGTGAGCATGCTTTTAAGTGTCTATCAGGAAACCATCTTCAAACTTTGTACATTTAGCAACCATACCCTAAAACTTTAAAATTTTTTCAAGTACTTTGTTTTCCAAGTAGCTTTTACTTGTATTTTTCAATTAATTCTGATTGTGCTATTTAAAGTATTTTAATAACAGTATGGTATCCACAAAATTTCTTGTAGTTAATATATCCCCAAATGTTTAAACCTATTTTGAACCAAATCCTGTAAACTTTCTGGTTAATTCAAGATTGTAAGCAAATATAAATTTACCATATGACCTTATTTTAAGACAATTGCATTTTCTGTTTGTTAATATATCAAATTAGCAGTCCCTTTAGATGACTTAGAATATACATGTGTGTGTGTATGTTATATATGTATATATGTAAATGTAAGTAGAACAAATATAGGGTGTGATGTAAATATTTTTAAAGATTATGTTATTTTACAAATATATAAATTACAAATATGTATTTATATAGAAATAAGTATATATATTCTTTTTCTAATCTAATAATCAGGGTTGAGGGATGATCACTCATATAAAACCAATACAATATATGAGAAAAAATAAAATTGACCATTTATTGAGTGTCAGGTGTGTCTTGAACATGCTGCTAGGTGCTTCACATGTTTACTTAGTCCTCATAACAGTTTTATAAGGTAGGTATTATATCAGTTTTACAGCCATAAATTACATGTTTGTCAATGTCTGTGGAAACTGGCCTCTAATCTGTGGCCTCCAAAGCCACGATCTTTCTACTCTGGTACACCCTTCTCACCTGAATGGGTGTCACTAGGGCCTACTTAACTTTAAATATATTTTAAGTCAACAAACATTTATCACTCACCTCCAATAAGAAAAGCATTATTGTAGACATAGATGTGCTATATGATGCTTTTTTTAAATTGAAGTATTGTTGATACACAGTCTTAGATTAGTTTCAAATATATAACACAGTGGTTCAGCAGTTAGCCATGTTATTAAACCCTCACCCCCTCTAGTGCGGTTACTATCTATCAACGAGAAAGATGTTACAGAATCGACTATGTTCTTCCTGCTGTACTACCGTCCCTGTGACAAGCTTATATTGTGATCGCGAATTTTTGTGCCCATTTATTTTCCTAACCCTCCTCCCCACTGCCTCAAGCCCTCCCCCTCGGTAACCACTAGTCACTTCTATATGATGCCTTTTTGAATTAAAAACTTCTTCAGCCAATTATTATTTCCTAAATATATATAAACACATAGACACAAACTTCTCTGTGTTTGGCTGCCTTAGATCTTCACACAACTTGTATACTTACAATATATTATGTGTGTATATTTATGCATATACTTGAAAGTATTTCAGAGTTCTAAGTAATTTTACAAATCACCTAGTTAAGCCTTCATTTCATATATTAGTTGAGAGTGAAAGAAATGGCCCAAGCTAAATCAAATCCTCAAAAGACTTGAGTTACTTGAATGGTAGTAGATTGTGGCCTCAGGATTGTCTCTGGTATTAGAGGATAACTTAGAAAAAAACAGCCTTTTTTTTTTTACCATTTATTCTTTTCCAAAAGCCTTGATTTTAAACATCACAATAAGCACCAGTTGGTTACTTTATTTTATGTTGTTATATGTTATATTTTATTTTTATTATATTTATATTATGTATATTCATTTCAAATATGCAAATATTTTTAAGAAACAGAACTACAGTAGTCCCCTTTATCCTCAAGGGTTACTTGCAAAGACCCCCAAGTGGGTGCCTGAAATCATGGGTAGTACTGAATCCTGCATATATAGTTTTTTCCTACACATACATCCCTGTGATAAAGTTTAATTTGTAAATTAGGCACAGTGAGAGATTAACAATAACAAATAATAGAAAATTATACCAATGTACTGTAATAAAAGTTATGTGGTCTCTCTCTCAAAATACCTTACTTTCTGTATGCTTCTTGTGATGTGAGGTGATGCAGTGCCAACATGCTGAAACGACAGGAGGCGAGGAATGGAGGCAAGGTGATGCAGTATTAGGCTGCTATTGACCTCCTGATCCTCTAACGCTTTGTCCGAAGGTGGATCACCCACTTCAAGACCCGGCTGACCCTTGGTCTCTAAAACAGAAAGCAAAACCTTGGATAAGGGGCAGGGGCCGCCGTAACTTGGGTAAATTTTTTCTCAAGGATATCACACAACCTTTTTTAAAAAGCCCATTGCATTTTCCCTACACAACTGAGAAATTAGTTGTGCAGCTAATAGAAAATTAGCATATTGTTTCTTTTGCTAAAAGAACTGGATAGTTATTTTAGTAAATAAATGTACATTTACCCAACTTGTATGCAAGTGAGCTATTTACTGTAATACAAACTTGTATTTTAAAACATTTATTACTGTACTGTGCGACTTTTGTACACATTAATCAACTCTAACTAGTACCTTCTTGTTTTAGAAAACTTTGTGTAAATAGATTTCACATTTCTCCTCTTTCCCCATATATTCCAAGAGGAAGGGATCTGATAGGTTAGAACAGTCTTTTTATTTTCAGAACTTAATTAGCATCACTCTAACAAGGATAAGTATAGCTGGGTGAAGTCATCAGAAAACCCCAGGCTTATTTTAGCTCCCATTTTCAACTTTTTCTCCTTGATTCTTAAAATAAATTTGAAAGTCATTTTCAACTCATTTAAATTTCACATTCTTCTTTCTCACTCCTGGTAGAGGTGATAATGAGCAGTGAAATCATCAAAAGAAAGGGAGTAGCATTGAGGAGGAGGCGGCATGAAGGGCATGGAAAATCCACAGAGTACACCAGCAGTTGCTGAATAATGAGCAGTTAACTGAATGCAGTTTACTGGTGATATACATGCCTTACTCCCTGGAGCCAGTCCTGGGAGACTTGAAAGAAGGAGGAGGTATGGCCCATGGAGAGACTAAAGCAATCGTAACTCTATAAATTAGCATAGAAATTAGGTCAGGGTCAAAACAAATCCATTGAAGTTCACTCTCACAAACTGAACTGTTAGGTTTGGAAAAGCTTAATGAAAATTCATTCTCAGGAAATGTTTTTACATGGATTGACAGATCCTTCGCCTGGCTTTATGAAATCCCTTTTTATCTGATTCTTTGACTCTAAGGCAGGATTGTTAAAAACTGCGTGACTATTCTGATCTCCATGTGTGTGGCATATAAAAGCACTGAACTAGTATTGTGGGTCCATAAAAGGCTTTGTCAGGGACATAACAATTCAACATTGTCATGCACTTAGTAGAGCCACAATCACTAGCTGCTTCTTTCTGGATATCTTTTCAGGAAGAGGGTAGATGTTGTTGATGTCAGTTTCATTTACTGCTAACAGTTGCCACATACTGGGCATCTAACCTTGGCCACATGTTAACTCTAATTTTCACAAGGACCATGTAAAGTTAATGATGACCTCATTTAAAGATGAGACAGCACAGGTATCTGAAACTTTCAGAGGGTAGGTTTGCCTGAGGTCACATAGTGGGGAAGTGGCCAAGTTAGTATGGAACCCGGACAATATGAGGTAGTTTATTTTAATGTTGGTGAGTCTTTGTTTTACATAATGGGGATATCCTAATATTCACAGGAGTAAGCACATATGTTGAATATGTGCATATATTATAAATAATGCATAGAATCTGAGGACCACTAAAAGAATACCACGCTTCTGACAAAATTGAATAAAGTAGTTAAAGAAAATTAAAATGTCACATTTATGAAATAACATTTTTTCTTTCCTTCTTTGGATTATCAAGAAAAGGGAGTGGATTTTGTAAATGAATTTTCAACAATACTAATTCTTTGAAATTATATGATAAAATATTCATAATAATGGGCTTTTAGTGACAAAATTGTATTACTGTACAACTTCATTTAAAATATTCGTATGTTCTTTTAGAATTTAAAACAAGTCAAACAAATGTAGATAGGATGAACATTACTGGACTAATATTTGTCATTACCCAGAATTTAGATTGTGCAATGTTACATTCACATTGACAAAGGGAGAAAAGAAAGCTAGAAAGGAAAAGGATATTGAGAGATTTATGTGGGAGACAAACCTTTTAAATGGTATTTTTCTCTAAATGAAAAGGATTAAAAATTCCTTGAATGTACCATAAGACCTGTATTCTCTATAGAAGCAATTTTTAAAAATTCTAAGTGTAAAATTATACGGTGTGCTTTCTTGAGAAAAAAAAGCATTAAAACACACTTACTGCCACTTTCGCATTCCAATACCGCTTTTAAAAAAAAACGCTGAATTCTATTAGAGTCCTGCCAGAGCTTGTTAAACTATTCAGTAATGATCATAAAAGGCATTTTACACACAACACAATCTAGTCATAAAATGGAGAAACCTCTGATATCCTTGCTAGCTGTGAGCATGTCCATTTTAGCCTTTCTGTGGGATTTATGGACCAAGACTGATTCCAGGTGCCATCTCTGCATATCCATATCATCTGTAAGAGAAGCTCTTCTGGGCTGCAGGGATCCTTTGAATGGGCACCACTGCCAAAGGTTGTCTGCATAGCCCGCAGTTAATCCTTATTACCATAATCAAAGCAACAGTGACCCTTTTTTTGGCAAAAGGACAGGTTTCCACTCATTGCTTTTAATCAAAAAATATTAGGAGTCTTGAGTTACTACTGTATTTTCCCTCCAATAGATTTTGAGAAGTAAACAAAATATTCTTTAGAAGTTATCAGACACTAAAGAATGGCAGAAACATCTAGGAAGTGCTGAATTATTGTTGCTATTGTGTGTTTATAGTCCACTTTCCCTGAGTCTGTAACACTACACTCAAATGTGTTTTGTACTTAATATCTCTTGTCTTGTCTTTCTTTGCTGGATTTTCTCTTCTCACCTTTTAACTATATTTTCCTCCAAAGGCCTCTTCTGTTGTCTTCTAATCCTTCTCTGGGGAGCACTTTCATTATACTTCTAGTCAGCTGTCGCTATACTAAGTCTTCCCAGTGCCACTTCTAAAGTCCTCAAGTTCTACACATCCAAAATTTTTCCTGTCACTAGGAGAAGTCATGAGAAGTTGAAAATGCCTTTCTCCTAGGTGATGCTTAAAAGTATTCCCCCTGAGAATACTTGCTCCTTCTTATTTAAAATGGCCTGTTCTAGGTCAAATCATCTAACATATACAGTACTTCTAGCATGAAGCAGAAATACCCATACTTATAAACATATTAACTACTAAAAGGTAGTCCATAAATATTATTCAACCAATAGCTACTATTGCCATCTGTTAGAGGAGGGCAGAACTGAGGTGCATAGTTTTGTTTTCACAGTGGTAATACATAGAGGGCTGATTGTTTCTGGAACATAGGAGATTAGAAGCTTGAAGAATCACGTAACAGTACGGAGCCCCATGCCTGGAAGTCAGCTGCCTACCCCTCAAAAGGCCTCAGAAGATTGAACTGGAGTGGTGAGAAAATAATAACTTTGCTATGAGTTTTTGAGCACTCACTGAACTAAGACATACATAAACACACTCAAACACATGTATGTGTATCTATATATTTAAGTATTTGTTGATTATAAATTCTCACAATAGTCTATTAGATAGGAATTATTTCCAGTTTAAAAATAGAGAAATTACAGCTTAAGGCACTATGTAAGGCGTCCAAGATCACACAGCCATAATATAATTTAAAGCCTTCCAAGTATTAACCTTAATTCAGGCACTCTTTTCTGGACTGTACTAGGCTATACAGTCACACAGCTGAAAAATATAGTTTTGGGAAAGGGGATAGATAAGAGTATTTTAAAATACTAGGTAGGGTTAACTTATATTAATCTAACCTGACTGTATGTCCCAATTTCCCCAGGACAATCTGTTTTAGCCTATTGTCTCAGGGCTTTGAGACACTCTTAAAATACTGTGGTTTTGATAATGAAATGTAACGCCAGCTTAAATTAACCATTTTACAAGATTGGTGCAGAAAATCAATGTACAGTGAAAATATAACTGTTGCAAAGACTTTCATACTTCTGTGCCTTTATTCTGAAGGCAGATCTAAGTGGAAGCAAAAGAAGAACCAGGAGAAGCATTTTACAATGAACCAATGTAAAATGAATCTAGTGTTTATTCACAGCAGGCTGAGCCAATAGAAATGGGATACCCAGAGCTATTTGGCTTTGATTCCCTCTTCACAGCTCAGGGCTTCCATGCATGCTTCTTTTATGATTCTCCTTTTTTTTTTTTCCAAAGCTTGTTTGTCTCTCTGCTGATGAACACATGCTTTCTTTAAAAACAGGTACTTTTCTCAGGGTATGGAAAAGCCTACTGGGAACCATTCTCTTTCATTAAAGAGGTCTGTCATGCTTCTGCTCTGACTGTGCATCAAATCAGGGTAGAGGGAATTTTCCCTTATTGTCAAGGTACGGGAGGGAGGGCATTTCACCACAGCCTGTGGGTGTGGACAGAAACAGCATTGGCTTGTGAGCCTAGGCTCTGAGTTTAGTCAGACCTGGTTTCAGCTCTTCTGCAAGGTACTAGTGGTTACCTTGTGCGTCACTTAGAATTTTGAAGACTCAGTTATCCTATTTAATAAAAATAGCTTAAAATTTTCAGCACTTAACCATTTCCATGCACTATCATAAGAGCCCGTATTAAGTTACTCAATCTTCATAGTGATCCAGTGAGTTAGGAACTGTTACTGTTGTTATGTTAATATGAAGCACAGAGAGGCTCTGTAACATGCCTCAGTCACAGACAGGACGGAGGTGCTGAGATAGGAGATGAGGCAGTGTGCTTCCAAAACCAGCACCCAGCACTCTCTGTACTTTTTTGGTAAAACAGGATTGAGAATATTTATCTACTAGGGTAAGTATTTAAGAGAATGAATTTAAGGTGTTTACCACAGTTCTTGACACAAAGTAAGGTTCAGTAAATGCTAGCTGTAAAAATATTAGTTTTACCTTCTCCCTCCTTCTCCTGCCCATCATTCATTTTCACTCAAATTAAACCATGGTTCTTTTTATTTCCAACACATTACATAATTATTGCTATTTCTGTACCTTTGCTAATACATTTCTCTTCAGTGAGAAATTCCTATATTGTCTGCTTAGCTTTTTCCAAGCATGTTTATTCTTCACAGTCCAGAATATATGAATTTCTTCATTCCACTTCTTCCATACCTTTATCCACATCAATTTTCATTCCTATTTTATTAAACTTCAAGATGTTTCAAATCCTTTCATTTATGTTTTGTGATAAGTTGTAATCATTTTGCATATATTTACATATTCTTCTTTATCATTTTAGACAGAAGAAAATATACTCATGTGGGTTTGCCATATGGATATAAACATTTTACTTATTTCAGTATTTCATGTAAATATCTTTTGAATGAAGCTGCCTTTCCCACATCTTTGTAAATATTCATGATTACTTAGTATGTTATTAAATACTGTGTATGTGTTTTAAATGAGATGCAGAAATTTAAGATTTTCTGGTATGTTTTAATAAATATTTGTCAATTTTTTAGCAGTTTGCAGTAATGTTTACAGAGTATGAAGGTACTCACTTTTCTACACTGGTATCACTACTAGATAACATAATTTTTATTTCCACTATGGTAGTCCCAAGTAGCATTTATTATTGTTTTATTGGAATAGTAATAATTTTAGAAAATAGAAATTTATTTTGTTTTTCATTTTTGGAGGGAATTGATAGTTTTTCTTATTTGTAAAGTTCATTATACAGTAGCGATAGGAATATTTGGTAAATATTGGGTAAACTTCTTAATTATTTGCTCCATCTTGACTTGTATTGCTCCAAATAATAACAAGCTCCTTATACATAATGGTTAATGCAGACTGGGCAAATACTTGATGTTCAATCAATAATTTTTAATGGCTGAAAATACTCATCTCTTGGATTTTAATTATTTTAAATTTTGGTATCATTAATACACAATTACATGAGCAACATTGTGGTTACTAGATTCCTACCACTATCAACCACCCACCACATACCCCATTACAGTCACTGTCCATCAGCATAGTAAGATGCTATAGAATCACTACTTGTCTTCTCTGTGCTATACTGCCTTCCCCATGCACCCCCACTACATTATGTGTGCTAATCATAATGCCACTTACTCCCCTCTCCTTCCTTTCCCACCCACCCCTCACCTAGTCCCTTTCCCTTTGGTAACTGTTAGTGCATTTTTGAGTTCTATGAGTCTGCTGCTGTTTTGTTTGTTCAGATTTTTCTTTGTACTTATGCTCCACAGATGAGTGAAATCATTTAGTACTTGTCTTTCTTCACCAGGCTTATTTCACTGAGCACAATACCCTCTAGCTCCATCCATGTTGTTGGAAATGGTAAGATTTGTTTTCTTCTTATGGCTGAGTAATACTCCATTGTGTATATGTACCACATCTTCTTTACCCATTCATCTACTGATGGACATTTAGGTTGCTTCCATTCCTTGACTATTGTAAATAGTGCTGTGATAAACATAGGGGTGCATATGTTTTTTAGGGTAAATTCCTAGGAGTGGAATTCCTGGGTCAAATGGTATTTCTATTTTGAGTGTTTTGAGGAACCTCATACTGCTTTCCACAATGGTTGAACTAGTTTACATTCCCACCAGCAGTGTAAGAGGGTTCCCCTTTCTCCACATCCATGCCAGCATTTGTTGTTCCTATTCTTTTCTATGTTGGCCATCCTAACTGGCATGAGGTGATATCTCATTGTGGTTTTAATTTGCATTTCCCTGATAATTAGTGATGTAGAGCAACTTTTCATGTGCCTGTTGGCCATCTATATTTCTTCTTTGAAGAAGTGTTGGTTGAGCTCCTCTGCCCATTTTTTAATTAGCTTATTTGCTTTTTGGGTGTTGAGGCATGTAAGTTCTTTATATATTTTAGATGTTAACCCCAAGTCAGATATGTCATTTACAAATATATTCTCCCATACTGTAGGATATCTTTTTGTTCTGCTGATAGTGTCCTTTGCTGTACAGAAACTTGTTAGCATGAAGTAGTCCCATTTGTTCATTTTTTATTTTGGTTCCCTAGCCCAAGAAGATGCATTCAGGAAAAACTTGCTCATGTTTATATTCAAGAGATTTTTACCTATGATTTCCTCTAAGGGTTTTATTGTTTCATGACTTACATTTGGGTCTTTGATCCATTTTGAGTTTACTTTTGTGTATGGCATTAGACAATAATCCAGTTTCATTCTCTTGCATATAGCTGTGCAGTTTTGCCAACACCAGCTGCTGAAGAGGCTGTCATTTTCCCATTGTATATCTATGGCTCCTTTATCATATATTAATTGACCATATATGCTTGGGTTCATATCTGGGCTCTCTAGTCTGTTCCATTGGTCTATGGGTCTGTTCTTGTCCCAGTACCAAATTGTCCTGATTACTGTGGCTTTGTAGTAGAGCTTGAAGTCAGGGAGTGTAATTGTCCCTTCTTTATTCTTCCTTCTCAGGATTGCTTTGGCTATTCAGGATCTTTTGTAGTTCCATATGAATTTTAGAACTATTTGCTCTAGTTAGTTGAAGAATGCTGCAGGTATTTTGATAGGGATTGCACTGAATCCGTAGATTGCTTTAGGCAGGATGAATATGACAGATTTCTGTTTATTAATTTCGTATCCCACAACTTTGCTGATTCAGATATTAGATCTAGTAGTTTTGGAGTGGATTCTTTAGGGTTTTTTATGTACAATATCATGTCATCTGCAAACAGGGACAGTTAACTTCTTCCTTGCCAATCTGGATTTCTTTCATTTCTTTGTGTTGTCTGATTGCCGTGGCTAGGCCCTCCAAACTATGTTGAATAAAAGTGGGAGCATGGGAATCCTTGTGTTGTTCCCAATCTTAAGGGAAAAGCTTTCAGCTTCTCACTGTTAAGTATAATGTTGGCTGTGGGTTTGTCATATATGGCCTTTATTATGTTGACATACTTGCCCTCTATACCCAGTTAGCTGAGAGTTTTTATCACGAATGGATGTTGAATTTTGTTGAATGCTTTTTCAGCATCTTTGGAGATGATCATGTGGTTTTGTCCTTCTTTTTGTTGTTGTAGTGGATGATGTTGATGGATCTTCAAATGTTGTACCATCCTTGCATCCGAGGGATGAATCCCACTTGATCATGATCAATGATCTTTTTGATATATTTTTGAATTCGGTTTGCTAATATTTTGTTGAGTATTTTTGCATCTCTGTTCATCAGGGATATTGGTCTATAATTTTCTTTTTTTATTGTGTGTTTCCCTGTTTTTGGTATTAGAGTGATGTGGCCTCGTAGAATGAGTTTGGGAGTATTCCCTCCTTTACATTTTTTTTAAGTTTATTTTGATATCATTAATCTACAATTAAATGAGTAATATTATGGTTATTACACTACCCTCTTCATCAGGTCCCCCGCCCCAACCCCATTACAGTCACTGCCCATCAGCGTAGTGAGATGCCATAGAGTCACTACTTGTCCTCTCTGGGTTGTACAGCCCTCACCGTGCCCCCCCAACATTACATCTGCTAATCGTAATGTCCCTTTTTCCCACTTGCTCCTCCCTTCCCACCCATCCTCCCCAGTCTGTTTCCCTTTGGTAACTATTAGTCTGTTCTGAGGTTCTGTGAGTCTCCTGCTGTTTTGTTCCTTCAGTTTTTTTCTCAGTTCTTATACTCCACATATGAGTGAAATAATTTGGTACTTGTCTTTTTCAGCTTGGCTTATTTCACTGAGGATAATACCCTCTAGCTCCATCCATGTTGTTGCAAATGGTAGGATTTGTTTTCTTCTAATGGCTGTATAATATTCCATTGTGTATATGTACCACTTCTTCTTTAACCATTCATCTACTGATGGACACTTAGGTTGCTTCCATTTCTTGGCTGTTGTAAATAATGCTGTGATAAACATAGGGGTGCATCTGTCTTTTTCAAATTGGGCTGCCGTATTCTTAGGGTAAATTCCTAGGAGTGGAATTCCTGGGTCAAATGGTAGGTCTATTTTAAGTTTTTTGAGGAACCTCCATACTGCTTTCCACAATGGTTGAACTAATTTGCAGTCCCACCAGCAGTGTAGGAGGGTTCCCTTTTCTCCACATCCTCACCAACATTTGTTTTTGTTTGTGTTTTGGATGTTGGCTATCCTCACTGGTGTGAGGTTGTATCTCATTGTGGTTTTAATCTGCATTTCTCTGATGATTAGTGATGTGGAGCATCTTTTCATGTGCCTGTTGGCCATGTGAATTTCTTCTTTGGAGAAGTGTCTATTCATGTCCTCTGCCCATTTCTTAATTGGATTATTTCCTCTTTGTTTGCTGAGGTGCGTGAGTTCTTTATATATTTTGGATGTCAACCCCTTATCGGATACGTCATTTATGAATATATTCTCCCATACTGTAGGATGTCTTTTTGTTCTACTGATGGTGTCCTTTGCTGTACAGAAGCTTTTCAGCTTCATATAGTCCCACTTGTTCATTTTTGCTTTTGTTTCCCTTGCCTGGAGAGATATGTTCATGAAGAAGTGGCTCATGTTTATGTCCAAGAGCTTTTGCCTATATTTTTTTCTAAGAGTTTTAAGATTT
Organism: Smutsia gigantea; assembly: GCA_032199065.1. Classification (NCBI taxonomy): domain Eukaryota; kingdom Metazoa; phylum Chordata; class Mammalia; order Pholidota; family Manidae; genus Smutsia; species Smutsia gigantea. The sequence goes on along the minus strand of JAVSCE010008525.1, from coordinate 337,065 downwards.
CATGACTTACATTCAGGTCTTTGATCCACCTTGAGTTTTACCTTTGTGTATGGGGTTAGACAGTAGGCTAGTTTCATTTTCTTACATGTAGCTGTCCAGTTTTTTCAACACCAGCTGCTGAAGAGGCCGTCAGCTCCCCAATGTATATCCAAGGCTCCCTTATCAAATATTAATTGACTGTATGTGTTTGGGTTGATGTTTGGATTATCTATTCTATTCCACTGGTCTGTGGGTCTGTTTTTGTGCCAATACCAAATTGTCTTGATTACTATGGCTTTGTAGTAGAGCTTGAAGTCAGGGAGCATAATTCCCCCTGTTTTATTCTTCCTTCTCAGGATTGCTTTGGCTATTCGGGGTCTTTTGTGGTGGATGCCATATGAATTTTAGAATTATTTGTTCCAGTTCATTGAAGAAAGCTGTTGGTAGTTTGATAGGGATTGCGTTGAATCTGTAGATTGCTTTGGGTAATATAGTCATTTTGACAATATTTATTCTTCCTAGCCAACAGTATGGGATGCATTTCCATTTGTTAGTGTCCTCTTTAATTTCTCTTAGGAATGTCTTGTAGTTTTCAGAGTACAGGTCTTTCACTTCCTTCATTAGGTTTATTCCTAGGTATTTTATTCTTTTTGATGCAATTGTGAATGGAATTGTTTTTCTGATTTCTCTTTCTGTCAGTTCATCGTTAGTGTATAGGAAAGCAACAGATTTCTGTGTGTTAATTTTGTAACCTGCAACTTTGCTGAATTCAGATATTAGTTCTAGTAGTTTTGGAATGGAGTCTTTAGGGGGTTTTTATGTACAATATCATGTCATCTGCAAATAGTGACAATTTGACTTCTTCTTTACCCATCTGGATACCCTGTATGTCTTTGTTTTGTCTGATTGCCGTGGCTAGGACCTGCAGTACTATGTTGAATAACAGTGGAGAGAGTGGGCATCCCTGTCTTGTTCCCGATCTTAGATGAAAAGCTTTCAGCTCTCGCCATTCAGTATGACATTAGCTGTGGGTTTGTCATATATGGCCTTTATGATGATGAGGTACTTGCCCTCTATACCCATTTTGTTGAGAGTTTTAATCAGGAATGGATGCTGAATTTTGTCAAATGCTTTTTCAGCATCTATGGAGATGATCATGTGGTTTTTGTTCTTTTTACTGATGTGGTGGATGATGTTGATGGATTTTCGAATGTTGTACCATCCTTGCATCCCTGGGATGAATCCCACTTGATCATGGTGTATGATCCTCTTGATGTATTTTTGAATTCGGTTTGCTAATATTTTGTGGAGTATTTTTGCATCCACGTTCATCAGGGATATTGGTCTGTAGTTTTCTTTTTTGGTGAGGTCTTTGCCCAGTTTTGGTATTAGAGTGATGCTGGCTTCATAGAATGAGTTTGGAAGTATTCCCTCCTCTTTTATTTTTTGGAAAACTTTAAGGACAATCGGTGTTATTTCTTCTCTATATGTCTGGTAGAATTCAGAGGTGAATCCATCAGGTCTGGGGGTTTTGTTCTTGGGTAGTTTTTTGATTACTGCTTCAATTTGTTTCTGGTGATTGGTCTGTTTAGTTTTTCTGTTTCTTCTTTGGTCATTCTTGGAAGGTTGTATTTTTCTAAAAAGTTGTCCATTTCTTCTAGGTTTTCCAGCTTGCTAGCATATAGGTTCTCATAATATTCTCTTATAATTCTTTGTATTTCTGTGGGATCTGTTGTGATTTTTCCTTTCTCATTTCTGATTCTGTTTATGTGTGTAGATTCTCTTTTTCTCTTAATGAGTCTGGCTAGAGGTTTATCTATTTTGTTTATTTTTTCAAAGAACCAACTCTTGTTTTCATTTATTTTTTTCTATTGTTTTGTTCTTCTCAATTTTATTTATTTCTTCTCTGATCTTTATTATGTCCCTCCTTCTGGTGACTTTGGGCCTCATTTGTTCTTCTTTTTCCAATTTCAGTAATTGTGTCTTTATTCATTTGGGAATGTTCTTCTTTGTTTAGATAGGCCTGGATTGCAATATACTTTCCTCTTAGAACTGCCTTTGCTGCGTACCATAGAAGCTGTGGCTTTGTGTTGTTGTTGTCATTTGTCTCCATATACTCTTTGATTTCTGTTTTGATTTGATCATTGGCCCATTGGTTAATTAGGAGAATGTTGTTAAGTCTCCATGTATTTGTGAGCCTTTTTGTTTTCTTTCTAAAGTTTAATTCTAGTTTAATACCTTTATGATCCGAGAAGTTGGTCGGTAGAATTTCAATATTTTCAATTTTACTGAGGTTCTTTTTGTGGCCTAGTATGTGGTCTATTCTGGAAAATGTTCCATGTGCACTTGAGAAGAATGTGTATCCTGTTGCTTCTGGGTGTAGAGTCCTGTAGATGTCTGTTAGGTTCATCTGTTCTAGTGTGTTGTTCAGTGCCTCTGTGTCTTTACTTATTTTCTGTCTGGTTGATCTGTCCTTTGGAGTGAGTGGTGTGTTGAAGTCACCTAAAATGAATACATTGCTGTCTATTTCCTCCTTTAATTCTGTTAGTATTTGTTTCACAAATGCCGGAGCTCCTGTGTTGGGTGCATGTATATTTAAAATGGTTATATCCTCCTGTTGGACTGACCCCTTTATCATTATGTAATGTCCTTCTTTATCTCTTGCTACTTTCTTCGTTTTGAAGTCTATTTTGTCTAATACAAGTACTGCAACACCTGCTTTTTTCTCCTTGTTATTTGCATGAAATATCTTTTTCCATCCCTTCACTTTTAATCTGGGGATATTCTTTGTGTTTAAGGTGAGTTTCTTGTAGGCAGCATATAGATGAGTCTTGCTTTTTTATCCATTCTGTTACTCTGTGTCTTTTGATTGGTGCATTCAGTCCATTTACGTTTAGGGTAATTATGGAAAGATATGTACTTATTGCCATTGCTGGCTTTAGATTCGTGGTTACCAAAGGTTCAAGGGCTGCTTCTTGACTATCTAACAACCTAACTTAACTTTCTTGTTAAGTTATTGTAAACACAGTCTGATATTTCTTTATTTCTCTCCCTTCTTATTCTTTCTCCTCCATTCTTTATATACTAGGTGTTTTATTCTTTGCCTTTAGTTAGTATTTGGGTGGTCTGGTTTCTTTGCTATGATTTTATTTTCTCTGGTGACAGCTTTTTAGCCTTAGGAATGCTTTCCTCTAGAGCAGTTCCTTTAAGATGTCCTGTAGAGGTGGTTTATGGGAGGCAAATTCTCTCAACTTTTGCTTGTCTGGAAGTTATTTAATCCCTCCATCATATTTAAATGATAGTTGTGCTGGATACAAGGTTCAAGGCCCTTCTGTTTCATTGCGTTAAATATATCATGCCATTCTCTTCTAGCCTGTAAAGTTTTTGTTTAGAAGTCTGATGTTAGTCTGATGGGTTTTTCTTTGAAGGTCATCTTTTTTCTTTCTTTAGCTGCCTTTAATACTCTGTCCTTTTCTTTGATCTTTGCCATTTTAATTATTATGTGTCTTGGTGTTGTCTTCCTGGGGTCCCTTGTGTTAGGAGATCTGTGGGCTTCCATGGACTGCGAGACTATTTCCTTCCCCAGCATGGGGAAGTTTTCAGCAATTATTTCTTCAAAGACACTTTGTATCCCTTTTCCTCTCTCTTTTTCCTGTGGTATTCCTATAATGCGAATATTGTTCCGTTTGTATTGGTCACACAGTTCTCTTAATGTTCTTTCATTCCTAGAGATCCTTTTATCTCTGCCTCAGCTTCTCTGTGTTCCTGTTCTCTCATTTCTGTTGCATTAACAGTCTCTTGCATCTCGTCCAGTCTGCTGCTGAGCCCATCGATGGCTTGTCTCATTTCTGCATTATCTTTCCTGACTTCCCTCACTTCCTCCCTTAGCTCTTGCATATTTCTCTGTAGATCCATCATCATGGTTATGACTTTTATTCTGAATTATTTTTCAGGAAGATGCTTCATTTCCATCCCTTCAAATTCCTTCTCAGAGGGTGTCTGTGTCTTGGTGATTTTTGTCTGTATCATGTTCTTCTGTCTTGCGTTGTTGATAGGAGTGGTCCCTGGTAGGTGTCAAGTATGTCAGCTGGGCTCTTTAAGGTTTTAAAAAAAAGAAAAAAAATAACCACCAAAAAAATCAAGCAAGCCAAAAAAAAAAAAGAAGGTAGAGAAAGAAAAGAGAGAAAGAAGAAAGAAATAAATGAAAGAAAAGGAAGGTGAAAAAAAGCACAAGAAATAAAACAAACGAGCAAAAAAAAGTGGGGGGCGGCAGGAAATAAAACAAATGGGGGAAAAAAAGGGAAGAAATAAAACAAACAAGCAAAAAAAAAAAAAGCCCACCTGGAGTGGATTCTCTAAGCGTGCTGTAGGTGTTGCTGTTGCTCCACTAATCCACAGTCGCAGCCACGCCGCTTTTTGGCCAGGTTGGGAACGAATGGGAGGCTATTGCTTTTCTGTATAAAGTTCCAGCGTGTCTGCTCCCTTCTCCCTGTCACCAGCAACGTGGACTGAAGTTCCCCAGGACTTCCAGCCTGCAGGGCTGAGCTCGCCAGGGCGATGGTGTTCCTTGCTGGGGCCCCCACCACTCCGAGACCGCTGCAAACTGCGCGCGCTTTTCTCTTGTCCCTGGGCGCTGGCTGCACGGTCCCGGCGCATTCCCGGCTCTAAACCTGCACCTTCTGCCTCTCCAATGACCGGTGCACCGTGCGATGTGTGTCAGCGCTCCCGGCGCAGACCACCGAGGCTGGTTATTTCGCAGTCCTGCTCTTCCACTCCCTCCCGGCTCCGAATCCTCTCCTCCCGCTGGCGCGCTGGGGTTGGGGAGTCCTCGGGTCCTGCTGGGTCGCGGCTCCATATCTTACCTGCCTCTTGGGGTGCTGAGTCCTCTCCGGTGTAGCTGCACGCTGTGCGCTTTCTTGTGTATTCTGGTCTCTCTTTTAGGAGTAGTTGTATTTGCTGTATTTTCGTAAATAAATATAGTGTTGGGAGGAGATTTCCGCTGCCCTGCTCACACCACCATTTTCCTGGAAGGCCCCTCCTTTACTTTTTGCAAAACTTCAATGAGGATGGGTATTAGGTCTTCACTAAATGTTTGATAAAATTAAGTAGTGAATCGATATCCCTGCTGGTAATTGGTATATTCAGATTCTCTGTTTCTTCCTGGGTCAGCCTTGGAAGGTTGTATTTTTCTAGAAAGTTGTCCATTTCTTCTAGGTTATCCAGTCTGTTAGCATATGATTTTTCATAGTATTCTCTCATAATTCTTTGTATTTCTGTAGTGTCTCTAGTGATTTTTCCTTTCTCATTTCTGATTCTGTTTATGTGTGTAGACTCTCTTTTTTTCTTGATAAGTCTGGCTAGGGGTTTATCTATTTTGTTTATTTTCTCCAAGAACCAGCTCTTGCTTTCACTGATTCTTTCCATTGTTTTATTCTCCTCAAGTTTATTTATTTATGCCCTAATCTTTATTATGTCACTCCTTCTACTGACTTTGGACCTCATTTGTTCTTCCTTTTCTAGTTTCATTAATTGTGAGTTTAGACTGTTCATTTGGGATTGTTCTTCTTTCCTGGGGTATGCCTCTATTACAATGTATTTCCCTCTTAACACGGCCTTCACTGCATTCCACAGATTTTGTGGTGTTGAATTATTGTTGTCAATTGTCTCTATGTATTGCTTGATCTCTGTTTTTATTTGGTCATTGATCCATTGATTATTTTGGAGCATGTTATTAAGCCTCCATGTTTTTGTGGGCTTTTTCATTTTCTTTGTGTAATTTATTTCTAGTTTCATACTTTTGTGATCTGGAAGCTGGTTGGCACAACTTCAATCCTTCTGAATTTACTGAGGCTCTTTTTGTGGCCTAGTGTATGATCTATTCTTGAAAATGTCCCATGTGCACTTGAGAAGAATATGTATCCTGTTGCTTTTGGATGGAGTGTTCTATAGATGTCCATTAGGGACATCTGTTCTAATACATTGTTCAGTGCCTCTGTCTCTTTGCTTATTTTCTGTCTGGTTGATCTGTCCTTTAGAGTGAGTGGTGTGTTGAAATCTCTGAAAATGAATGCATTGTATTCTGTTTCCCCCTTTAATTCTGTTACTATTTGTTTCATCTATGTAGGTGATCCTGTGTTGGGTGCATAGATATTTATAATAGTTATATCATCTTGCTGGACTGACCCCTTTATCATTATGTAATGTTCTTCTTTTTCTCTTGTTACTTTCTTTGTTTTGAAGTCTATTTTGTCTGATACAAGTACTACAACTCCTGCTTTTTTCTCTGTATTAGTTGCATGAAATATCTTTTTCCATCCCTTCACTTTCAGTCTGTGTATGTCTTTGGGTTTGAAGTGAGTCTCTTGTAGGCAGCATATAGACAGGTCTTGTTTTTTTATCCATTCAGTGACTGTATATCCTTTGATTGGTGCATTTAGACCATTTACATTTAGGGTGATTATTGATAGGTATGTACTTATTGCCATTGCAGGCTTTAGATTTATAGTTACCAAAGGTTTAAGGGTAATTCTCTTACTATCTAACAGTCCAATTTAACCCAGTTAGTATGCTATTAGAAACACAACCTATAGGTTCTTTTTTTTTTCTCCTTTTTCTACCTCCTCCATTTTTATATGTTAGGTATCATATTCTGTATTCTTTGTCTATCCTTTGATTGACTTTAGGGGTAGTTGATTTTATTTTGTATCTGCTTAGTAATTAGTTGTTCTACTTTGCTGTGTTTTTATTTCCCCTGGTGATAGCTATTTAACCTTCGGAATACTTCCATCTTTAGCAATCCCTCCAAAATACACTGTAGGGGTGGTTTGTGGGAGCTAAATTCTCTCAACTTTTGCTCATCTGAAAATTGTTTAATCCCTCCTTCAAATTGAAATGATAAACTTGCCTGGTAGAGTATTCTTGGTTCAAGTCCCTTCTTTTTCATTTCATTAAATATGTCACGCCACTCCCTTCTGGCTTATAAGGTATCTGTTGAGAAATCTGATGATAGTCTGATGTGTTTTCCTTTGTATGTGATCTTTTTTCTCTCTCTCGGTGCTTTTAAAAGTCTGTCTTTATCCTTGATATTTACCATTTTAATTATGTGTCTTGATGTTGTCTTCCTTGTGTCCCTTGTGTTGGGAGATCTGTGCATGTCCAAGGCCTGGGAGACTATATGCCTCCCCAGATTGGGGAAGTTTTCAGCAATTACCTCCTAAAGACACTTTCTATCCCTTTTTCTCTCTGTTCTTCTTCTGGTACCCCTATAATGCGAATATTGTTCCATTTGGATTGGTCATACAGTTCTCTCAATATTCTTTCATTCTTAAAGATCCTTTTCTCTCTCTGTGCCTCAGTTTCTTTCTATTCCTTTTCTCTAATTTCTATTCCATTTACCATCTCTTCTGTTACATCTACTCTGCTTTTAAATCCTTCCATTGTATGTTTCATTTCAGATATGGAATTTCTTAATGATTGAATCTTAAATTTGTTCCTGAGTTCTTGAATATTTTTCTGTACCTCCATGAACATGTTTATGATTTTTATTTTGAACTCTCTTTCAGGAAGATTGGTGAGTTTCATTTCATTTGGCCCTTTTTCTGGGGTTTGTGAGATTTTGGTCTGCACCAGGTTCCTTTCTATGTGATGCCCTGTAGTGCCCGAAGCTCTAGTCTCTGGAGCTGCTCAGCCCCTGGTGTGAGGTTGGGGGTCGTAGGGGAGTGGTGCTGGTGACTGGTGGGAGGAAAGACCGTTTCCTGATTCCCGGCTATAGTGCCTGTCTCCAGTGTCAGGACTAGTTGGCCGAGCACACAGGTGTGAGCCTCTTTGCTTTGTGTCTCTAGCTATTGTAGGTGGGGCCTCCCTCTGACTGGCCTGATGCCAGTGCAGTGACTGCCAGTTTGCAAGCCGGTGCTGGCCGTCCAGGAGGAAGGTTCAGCAGGCTGAGTGTCACAATGGGGGGGGCTTGGAGCTGAGTAGCCAGCCAGGGGGATGGAGTGCCTGAAGCTCCCCAAAGTTCCCAACCTGCTGGGCTGAGTACACGCAGACAACCTTGTCCCCCTATCCCTTCTCCCATGCAGCAAGCTCCAAGCAAACCCCGCCCCTTCAGCAGCCCTCTCATGGCTAGGAAGTCTCTCAGAATGCCTGCCTTTCCTTTGTCCCAGAACGGCCGGATGTGGATCCCCATCCTCCACTATCAGCTGGAATCTCAGTCTCTCAAGCACTCCGCCTGTCCCAGCTCCCCAACCCTACCAACCTCCAGAGCACCACACAATGTAGGTTTGTGCTCCAAAGCAGATCTCCAGGGCTGGGTGTTCAGCAGTCCTGGGCTTCCACCCTCTCCCAGCTCTGTTTCTCTTCCTCCCACCAGTGTGCTGGGGTGGGGGAAGGGCTTGGGTCCCATCAGATGAAGGCTTTGGTACGTTACCCTGTTTTGTGAGGTCTGCTCTGTTCTCCAGGTATGGGCAGTCTGGTGCAGCCTTCTTTCCTGTTGCTGTCTTAGGATTAGTTGTATTAACTACATTTTTGTACTATATGTGGTTTGGGGAGGAGTTCTCTGTCTCACTTCTCACACTGCCATCTTGAATCCTAACAGGATATATTAATGGTGGGTATGGATTTTAATTATTAAATATTTCTAAATACCTTTAAGTTTCACTGGAAACATATATGATAAACTTATAGGAGACAATATCTGTGTAGTATTTGCCATAGCACTACTTATTTATTATTTATTTTTCATTGGATATAAGAAATGTATTAACATAAATGTTGTTTGACTGTAGTATATGCTATATAGTTCTCTAATAGAACATAACTGTTTAATTACTTTTCCTTACCAGATTTAAAATGTAATATAGCTAACTAGTTTATTGAAGAAATATGAAGTTTCTTCTTTCCAAATACAAGATACTGTGAACATTTTCATTTTCATCTCTGCTGTATGGACCTCCTAGCATCCAGAGACTATTGGTGTCACAAGATATACTAATCCATTTGTTTCTTTCCTTGGTCAATAAATTCTAACATGGAGCTCAGTAAAAAGACAATAATGTAAAAGTAATTTGCTCTTCAAGGGAAAATGTTTCCTTTTCTTTTGCTTTGAGAATCTGTTCTTTTCATTTTTGACTCTAGTTTAAAACATGAGAGAAAGCAATAAATGAACAACCGAGTGGAAATGAAGACCTTACGGTTGCTTTTCCCATAGAGTAAATGCCTTTGGGTAAGGAGTGACTCCTGTTCTTCCTGTGGTCTATGGTATATTTTTATTATCTCCAAAGTACAGGAAATAATACTTTCTCTGACATCATGGATATTAAGTAAAAGGTGTGACTGTAAAGAGCTTAAATTTCTGTAGCAAAAAGAAATTTCTTATTTCACTCCTAGGGTTAGAGATGAATTAAGTGGTCTTCATTCCAAGGTTGGTAGAGAAAGCTATACTCAGAGTAATTCAGAAAAATCCTTCAGTAATCTTCAGTACTGCAATGTCTACCACACTTCACTATTGTCTCTGTCTATCCTTACCCACTTCTTCCTGTTACCTGCTAATATTTCCTTCTGTATAATAGAACAAGTGCTAATACAAGTGACTTCTTTCTAAAACTCAAAGGTATCATTAGCAAGTCAGCCACTGGGATATTTCTGTCAACATGCAAATATTTCAAGTGACAAATATCTATATCATAGTAGAACTCTATTATATTAAAGCATAATTTGAGACTTTTTCAATTTGAGATAGTAAGTATTGAAGAAATGTGAACACACTGTTAATCTGGCCTTTATGACAGGTGGAATGTTCTGGAATTTAAAATCTGTTAAGTGAGGGGTATACATGCTACTACTAATAATAGGAATTACAAACCTGTATTGATCTTTGGCTTCAGTATAATTTTGCTTGCTGACAACCATAAAAAATAACTAGATATTGTTGTTATCCCAGTTATAGATGAGAAAACTGAGACACAGTAACTACATTAGCCATAGCAGGCAAGTCTATGCTGCTGTAGCAAATTAATTCCAAGCCTTCAGCAGCTTAACACAACCAAGGTTAATTTCTTGCTTTTTATTACCTGTCCATTGTTGTCTCTCTGTACTCTTATTTAAGTCCAGGTTAATGGCGGTTTCATTGTTTTTGAGTACACCGTCCCATCTCTCAACTTTCAGGGTCACTATAATAGGAAGAAGAAAACATGGAGAACTCATAATTATCTCTGTCCAGCTGTGTACATGACTTTTCTGCTTATAATTTATTGGCCAGAGCTTCATCACTTCTCTTCTGCATCTGTAAGAGACAGAAGTAAAGTCCTCTCCTGTGCTAGAAGGAGAGGGATATCAGATTGGAACACTTAGGCAAGCTACTTAAACTTTCTGTTGAAATTATTCTCAGGTCTAATAGCTGGTAGATAGTGGAATTGGGATTTAAATCCAGACACACTGGCTCCAGAACCAGAACTCCTAACAACCTCACTAGTGTTAATATCTGGTAACACCTGATGTCGTTTTATGACCTCCACTTTCTGTTCCAAACTATAAGTTCTTGACTGATTTTGAGATCATTTATTCCAAATATCCATTGCATTAAAAACCAATAATTCCTAAAAAAAATCATAGCTTTACTCTCGTCTAATACACATCTGTAAGAACAGCTATTGAGCAAGTTCTCAGTAAATATTATATGTATAAATTATATATGTATAAATATATATGATATTTACAACAAACAACAATAACTGAGACTGCCCCAGTGTCTGCCTGGCTTACCTGATTTTTTTAAAGAAGTGCATCTTAATTACTTGTCCTCTTCAGATTCTTAAATGTCACACTATATCTGTTACTTTTTAAGGCTGTTAGTCATGAAGAAGAACAAAACATTCAGGATATTCTATCCATATTCTGGAGCTATAGATACTCTTTTTCCTCAGCCCACGAAGAAAAACTATTTTAATAACTGTAAGCATGGATGCATTCTTTGGCTAGTGTCCTAAGTAAACAGCAGATGGATTTCAGGTTTTCTGCACTCTAATTTACATACATTTTGTGAAAGTTAGAAATGCAGAAGTTCCTCTCCATACCTTTAGTCTAATCAGGGAAAACAAAAAAAGCAAAACACACATTAGATTTCAGAAGATATTCTTGTTATTGCCTGCTCAATAACAAATAATATGAGGATCATAAAATTTTGAAGAAGATGCTGAGTTTCTTGTGGGAATGAATAGAAGTGCTCTCTGGTGTGTTAAATTCATTCTAAAGATGCTTACTGGGGAAAGAGAGACATTTTATTGCCCAAGGAATTTCAGGGGTAGATGGTGTTACACATTTGTAGGGACCTGCTAAAAAAAGTACATGTAATAATGAAATAAAGAATTTAGGATACTGAAGGACCTGTTTGGGATTTTTTTGTTTGTTTTGTTTGTTTCTTTGTGCTTAGAGATTCGTGGCTTTCTTCTGATTTAGATTACATTTTAACTCAGTCAGTTATTTTATTACACTGTCAGAAAAATATTGAAATTGTCGACAGTCTAATGCCATTTATTAAGTGTTTAATAAAATCTTTTAAATATATAAGATATAATTTAGGTAAACTCAGACTGAGTTGGCTTGTACAGTTTGTAAAGTTACACTTATTTATTATACTTGCACACAGTTAAGATGCCTTAGAGTCAAATTCATACTATTAACCTCTCATTTTATGTATGGAAAATAGGCTTAGAGAAGTGAAGGTTGTGCTACTGAATACCTAACTGTCGGCACAGTAGGGCAAGTTAATTCCATTTATGGTTGTCTTGTAATGTTATATATTTAACTTTTATCTGTCATCCAATTACAGTTCTAACAAAGTTTCCATTTTGAATATTATGATCTGTTTATAATTATAGATGAAGATGCATACTACAAATGCCTTAAATTTCATAGAATAAGCGATAGCACTGAAGCAATGCAAAAGTAAACGGAGGCGTATATGAATTAGACACTTACTTGACACTCTGATAAATTAAGTTATAAAATTAGGTAAACAAGACACAGTTATTGCTGTTTGTTGTAAATATCACATATATTTTAATACAAAAATATATGTATGTGTGTTTGTATATATATATATATATATGCAAACACACATTGTATATAATATATTACATTTCTCTTTTTATTCCCCCAAAATTATTTTAGTCACCTCAAGGGAGAAACCCTCCCTTCTTGTAGTATTTATGAAATTATGACACATGAACAACTGCATAAAATAGTTTTATATTGCAAAAATATGTTGTAGGTTCAAGTTCGTGCTTTTTTGGTAACAAAACAACTTTGAAGAGCAGATCCCAAAGTTTTTAAAAAGCATTTATTCCAGTATCTGCTAGTATTATATTCCTTCTGAGAAATCACTAGTACTGTTGCAAAGCAATGCAGTATAGTAGGAAGTCTTTCTACTTTTAGCAGTTAACAATTAATACAGAACAATAGCTAAAAAGAGATAAAAAATATATTAATATAAAACTGAACTTTACTTCTACCTGTGCACAGATTTCTAATCTTTTTTTGAGTTTGCTATAAACTAGTCTCCATTTATGACCACATAGAATCCTGTTACATAGTATAGAACCCTGAAATAACAGGAACAAGATGCAGATTTTAACTCTGATTTTCTCTAACCATTTCTATTATCTTGATCAGATCATTTGATCTTCTGTGCCTCAGTTTTATAATTTATTTTAAAATGTTTTGGATTAGTAATCTCTAAACTTCATTACTTCAAAATTCTGAATCTGAGAATTTATATAAATTTTTTATGATTTAAATATTGGATAACAGTGAAATATAGACTAACTTTACTTTATGAATCTACTTTTCCTTATATTCTGCTAGTTAAAAGACAATTGATTCTTAAATTTCCATATTCTTTGGAGTTATATGTTCAGACTAATCCCATCATATTTACCAAAGCTGCAGTCCTATGTTGGAAGTCCACACTGGGTAACAAGAAGCACCGGGCAGAACATATCAGTTCTTGCTCTAATCAAAAGGCCAAAAAAGAAATCGAATAAACTTTATAAGTGAACAGTGAAATTAAAATTAAGACTTTATTGAGATGACATGTTTGTACTTGGTGAGCATTAATTTGGTGAAAATTAAGAAATCTGACCAAACTAAGTATGGGTGAGAACGCACAGCAGTAGCAATGCTCCTATACTGCTAGTGTGCTGATGATAGAGCATTTGATCTCCCTGCCTTGGAAAACAATTTGTCACTGTTTCAGGATACTTACATGTGTAAAAGAGTCTCACTTGTTTAAAACCAGAAGAGAATGATGAATATACAATTTATATAGTAGTCATATCTGAGAGCAAAGCAATGGATGATGGCATAGAGAAGGAGCAAAGGAGGGATTCAAGAATAGTGGTTTTTGGTCTAGTTCTTAAGTAGGGCGGTGGGTTAATTTATTGTTTTTGTCAGAATTTATGTGTTATATTCTTTCTGTTTATATCAATCATGCAGTGTAAGCATTAACAAGTAATCATAGCAAATATAGGTTTGCTGTATTTTATATAGTAAAGAGTACTTTTATAGATTGAATCTAAACTTCCTCAAAAATTTTTCTTAGAAACCATATTATAAGAAACTTCCAACAAGAGTGTTCTTTTTCCCCCCAAAGAAAAACAAATATTATAACTGAAGGGTAAGTTAATATTCAATGATTTGGTATGAAAGAACTTTGAGATCTAATTGTATACAGAAGTGAATGACATTCACACATCTTTTCTGGAGGCAGGGGGACATCAAAATGATTATAATATCATGTCATGTGAGAAGCACTTGTAAATTGTTAATGGATGCATGTAAAAGAAATCCATTAAATGTTAGGGAATTTATGGAAGAAAACAAAAAAAAGGGCATTCAAAAGTTCAGGATATTACAAAAGGAATTTACTAGATGGAAAAAGAAGTAGAGTGAAGAGTGTCATCAAAGATGCCCAGGGATAGTAAAGCTAGATACTTTGGGGAGGACAGGTTGCCCAGTGAGACCATTTGAGGCCATGAAGTAGAGTAGTAGGGAAGGGTTAATAGCAGAGGAAAAAACAGAATGGGAGGAATGTGTCTTGCATATTAGTACATACAGATGGTAATTGGTAAGGAATTGAGAAAATCTCTGGAAGACTGTGATTCCTGTCTTTGATAACCGGGAGCATATTTTTATGGAGGAAATGTGACAAGTAATCTATTGAACTTCTCGGGTTTCATATTCCTTATTTGAGATGGAATTACCAGACTACTTAGACATTCAGGCCAATTTTTGGAGAGAGGTGAGATAGTGATGTGGTTGTAAAAATCCGAAGTGGCAGGTGAAACCGTGGACTTTGTAAAATCATCTAGGGATAATGGTTAAAGCAATGAGAGAAAGAGTGAAAGGTAGAAATCTGGATTGTAATAGTCAAGAGACAGAAGAAGGAGCCAAGCAAGAGAAACCAGATAAGGCTGACAAAGGAAGTGATCATTTCAATAGGGGATAGAGGGCAACTTTACTAGAATGCTTAGGTGTTAGACACTGTACTGAACTCTACATACTTTATCTCATGTCACCCTCCTCTCTGCCTCGTGAAGTAACACATTATATTCCTAATTTTACAAATGAAGTGAATGAAGCAGAGAATAGTTAAGTTTGCTTAATGCCACACATATCTGTTAAGTGTTGTGCATGAAGTTCAAACTCTGGCCTGACTACAACCCATACTCTTAAATGTCCTTCTGTCCCAGAATAGAACAAGGGTTGATCATGCCCAAAGCCAGAAAGTAATCAAATGGAAATTCGTCAGAAACGAAGATTGAAAAAGAGGTCATTAGATGTAGCATTTAGTAAGAGAAAGTTTGGTGTATTAGAATGAGGAATCAATTAAAGCTTGGGGAATTTATGGAAAAAATATTTTTTTAAAGATAACCTGAGGGTAGGCAGTTTACAGCAGAATTTATAAAGCAAAGATGACAGGCAGCAGTGAGCTATATAGGTAGACAAACGTCGAACAAGAATGGACAAGTTACTTAATATTTCAATGTCACTTTTCTCCTCCCTGAAATGTGAATAATCCTCAAATTGTTTTGGATGGATAAATTAAGTAATATACACAAAATCTCCTGTCACTATGAGCAGTGTATAATAAGATTGTATATCAATGATACTTCAATAAAAAAAAAAGATTATTTGCAATCTTCTAATGTGTGATTTTGCTCAGTTCAACTTTTGAAGAGTGAGAATAATAGAGTCCAGACTGCAGTATGCTGAGAGCTAGATGAGAATTATGGTAGTGGGGATAATAAATGGAAAATGTTTTTGTAAGTGTTTGACAGTGAAAAGAATTGTTATAGGGATGTATGGTATAATGGAAATTAAAGGAAGAAAAATGTTTATAGAATATAGACAGAGATAAACTGAAGATGGAAAAGTTGTTGGAGCAATGCCTTTTTAAAGGAGGCCTGATAAGATAAAGTTGAATCAAATCCCTGAAAAAAATATGATTTGAGGGATTCCCTTGGTAGTTTCTTTGTTTGTTTGTTTGTTTGTTTTTAAAAGCCTTTTGAATAATAGGTATTGGGACATCTTACAATGGAAATGCTGTCACAACAATTTTCAGAATATCTGAGCCAGTGTCCCCTCCTTGTGCCACGGACTAGCAGAGTGACTTTGGGCTAATCATTTAGCATCTGCTATGGATTGAATGTTTGTGTCTCTCCCGAGTTCATAAATTGATGGTGTTTGGAGGAGGGTACTTTGGGAGGTAATTAGTGTTAGATTAGGTGTGAGAGTGGGGCCCCCAGGATGGGATTAATGCCCTTATAAGAAGAGGAAGCATGAGATCTCTCTCTGCGTGTACACACCAAGGAAAGGCCAAGAGAGTCCGCACCAAGAGCGTAACCATGCTGGGACCCTGATCTCAGACCCCCAGCCTCCAGAATCTCAGAAATAAAGTTTTGTTATTTAAGCCCCCAAGTCTATGGTATTTCATCACAGCAGCCCCAACTGACTAAAGCAGTGTCCCAGGACTGACTTAGTTTACTCATTCGTATAATAAGGCAGGTACACTAGAGAATCCTGAAATCCTTCTTGTTATTCTGACTTTAGTTTTGACAGTGTCTAAAACAGGTTCTTCTTGAATTTGGTACTTGTCATCTTTTCCTTTGTTCTTAACCCAACACTAATCTCCAGATTTGGGGGCATAAAAGAAATCATAGAAGGCAGCCTGAGGATGTGTGGTAGGGGTTAGGGAAGGGAGTTTTCACTTCTTGGTTAAGCCCAGATGTTTATGGGCTAATTATGTATATATCGGGATCAGAGCTTTTATTCTCAGTTTCTTTCTTCCCTCCTTCTCTCTCTCCCTCCCTCTTTCTTTCTTTCTTTTCTTTTGTTAAATTAAAAAACAAATGGAGTCTGGCCTTGAAAAACCTTGAGCAGACAAGAACAGTTTCATCATACAAAAAAGCTTAATTTAGTGTATTTTGCAAAACCAATTAAATTGACTTGGGTCATTTCTTGCTTATGCCTCTGAAAATGATAAGCAAAACTTGGACTGTTTTCCAAAATTGATATCAGATAACCACTAACCAACTCTCTATTATTTGAGAAAATTCTAACATTATCACCAATGTCTGTGAAGAATAAACTCTCACTGCCTTCCACCATATAAGCTGCTTTGTAACAGTACACCCTAGAGCCTCATTCGATGTTTTGGTTTGAGTGCTACTGGTTTGCAAACTGTCTTTTTGGTGTGTGCACAGTAAGCTCCTACTAATTACTACTTTGATGATACATTTGTTCTACTACTTCCATTTCTGAGCTCTGACACTTTCTTTTCCTTCTTTCCTTTCTTGCTTTCACTGACTCTTTTCTTCCTGCTTTCCTGACTTCCTGCCTTTCTTCCAAGCCAGAAAAAGCCATTTCCATCCCACTGTTCTCCTTCTCTCCATTACTCACTGCTCGAGTTGAAACTTGATTCAGATACAAATAACACAGACTGTTTTTCAAATAGGAGATAATGAAGATATGTGATGTAAACAACATTGAATGAATACATGAAATGAATGCAAAGCACTGAAAACAAGGCATATCATCTACTCTCAATGCTTCAATGATTTGCAAATATGATTTAGTTCTCAAAAAACCAGAAAAGTGAGTACCTAAATTAGCTTAATATTCACCTTTTAAAATATTTCACCTTTTGAAATCAACTGTAAAACACAGAATTATTTAATTTAAAAATTTAAGCATCTTTGCAATCTATATGTATAATAATGTCCAAGCAAACTGGCTGAAGATTAAACTGGATTTAGGCCTCACTTCTAGGAGACTATATACCAGCCAAGTCAGTTTTCAATGATTAGTCATTAATTAATTCACAAAACATTCCCTGTGCCTTTCACTAGCAAGCTTCTAAGATTGACATTGAAGATAAGAGCATAAAAATGATGCCAAAATATACCCTCAATTTAGTTAGGTGTAGACAAAACTAATGGGAAGAACTGGTTTCTATAATCCTGACTAAGGTGTCATCGAGTAATGAAATGAAGTACATCTGTATCTTTGACAGTGCCTTTTTTCATACAAAAGGTGTATCTAAAACGTCACCTATGTTTCCAATTTCTTAGTAAATGAAATTTATTTTCTTCCAAAATGAAGAAAAAATAATTCCTGTTACTCTGTATGTTCAAATAAGACAATGAGCCATGTTTTGGATGAAACATTTAGATGATTTTGCTTATATTAAATGTTGGTTTACTAATGAATTTTTATTTTAAATCTTTTGTAACAGTACACCCTGGAGCCTCATTCGATGTTTGGTTTGAGGGCTACTGGTTTGCAAACTGTCCGTTTTTCTAAAGAAAACATAGGAATTCTGCAGTACATGTATTGACAGATGCATTTCTTCACAAGGCATTTGAAAAATTTGAAGGTCAACATCTTACATGATTTCATAGACCCTTTCCAGTTCTAATTCTATTTCTGTAAACACATCTATACATACCGTTACACTCACATCTCACACAGACCTTCATACATATGCACTCACACACACACACATCAAAACACATGCACATACATCCACATTTATGCCAATAGATAATGATAAGAATAAGGAGTAATAAAATTTTTCTAACAAAATTATTTTATTACACTTCCAGAAGACACTGTAAACCAAAGGCTTTCAGACATATTTTGATTTGGGAAGAATTTTAAAGATACACACTTTTTTAAAGGAAAAAGTTTAAGCCAATACATTTCAGATCTCCTATCCCATTAGTTTTTCTTCCAATTATTTCTTAGGAAGAAAGTCTTAACATAATATTGATTTCTGAATTGTGCTGGGGGAAAATGAGGTCTATGTTACAGTGCTAATATGTTACAGCTGAAATGCTTAATACCATGTCTTTCATACCATTTCTTATCACATTAACACAGGGACAGTATTTCTCTGTGGCCAGCTTAGTTTCCACATTGCCTGCAACTACTGGAAATTCATGAATATTTAAAAGTTGTGAAAGTAAGCTCTTGTTGACTCTGTGCTACGGCTCAAGACCTGAGGTTGCATTTTTTCCCCTTTCTTTCTCTTTTTTTTTCTTCTTCCAGAAGAAAGATTCTGTCACCTGAAGTGAAGCACAATACCTGAGAGAAAGGTGTAGGCCTTGCCAGGTATTTTTCAGAACACAGGAACGAGGATTCTCTGATATTATCATTCTGCGTCATCCAGTCGACTTACACACAGCCAGTGGGCTGCAGGTAGCAACTCCACCATGTTGGCAACAAAAGGAGATGTAAGTATGTTCTAAGAGTTTCTTCATTGTTGCATTGCCAAGCTTCTTGCTGACTTTCGTGCATTTGCAGATTTAACAACTTGACAGTTTACTGTTGATTTCTCTAAAGCTCACAGTTTTGCATAAGTATTTTGCATAGTCACTAGGCCATTTCATGCATTTGTCTGTGTGATTCTGTAATATATCTGATTCCTTTTCACTGAAAGAAACAGAAAAGCAGTGAATGACACTGGTTTCCATTATGACTTCTAATTCATTCAAAGTAGACAGGTAAGATGTTCAATACATATAAAATATTGCTGATAGTAATCTAAAAGTAAAGATATAATTTCTTGTGAAAATGCATTTTCTTTTTGAACAGTCTCTTTTGGCTTTAATATGATTTAGATGACATCACTCTGTATGGCTGTAGGTAGATTCAGCACAGCAGTGGTCAATCAGTTCATAGGTATTTGTTAATCACAGACTTTGGACGCTGTCCTAAGCACTGACCACAATAAAATGAATGTATTTAAACTTCGTTCATTTTGATCCTTCCTGGAAAGAAATTTTTAAACTTTGATATAATGTTTCTGAGTAATTTTCACAGCTTTAATTAATCTTTAGTCAATCTAAACTTAATAGTTAAGAAGAATTGATTCAACTTCTAATTTTAGCTATTCTTTGTTATGAGTCAATAATAGTTTGACATTTATTGTATTAAATTATGAATTTAATCATAAATTAATATATTAATTATATATAATCTTAAATACAAGATCGTCATGAATACTCTAAGTATCCATAGCAAATTCTCAGTGAAGCTGGCTTAAACATTTATGATGTTTATTATGACACATAGTAGGATGCCAAGATATAAGGTGGATTCTAGAAATGGCATCATCAAAGCTCTGCTTCTGTCCCTCTTTGATCGTCTCACCTGTACCCTCCACCTTACATCAACATTTGATCCCTAGGCTGGCAGACCTCATGATCATTCAAAGCAAAATATACAGTAGACAAAGTCAAGCAGACACAGAAGACTTTATTTAGAGCTAGTGAAGTAGTGTGGAGAGGCCAGAATTGGATTTGAATTCAACTGTGGTGAAAGGCAGGAGGATTTTTAAGAGCCAGGGTGAGGTGTATCATAGGCCATCTATGTTTGCTGAATGGCTTTACCAAAAGGAAAACTAAGCTTTCTCATATCTCCATGACAGGAAGTAGTCTTACAGCTTGGAGTGAGGGGCTACAGAAGTTAGGCTCCTACTGTCCCATGGAATTGGAAGGCAGAGGATCTATTTTCCCTGATGATTATATTTCAAAGAGAGGGCTCAGAAGTCCTTAAAAAAGACAGTCCAAGTTTGTAAAACTGGCAAGAGACTTTTAAAAAGATGTATATTTCAAAAGAGCAGAGAAAGGATTTACAGTGACAAGTTTTCTAAAGTAAATTCCCTAAGAAAAGGGATGTCTGAGCCAAGAGTCAGGTAGAAGAATGTCTAAAGTTTAGTCAAGCTGAAGGGAACATTAAAGCTGTCTCAGTCAGTTATGATGTGGTTTCCAGTAGCAATTGAGGCAGCCTGTTTCTTTAGGTTTAGTTGGAGAGAAAAAGAAAACCTATCTTCCAAGTATGGATTATAAATTCTTTCTTATAGTCTCTTTAGTAAACTCCGTACACATGTTCACTATTAGATAGTAGTAATGATTAATAGGAGAATGGCATATGTTGATTGGCCTAAGTCTGGGTTCCTGTATCAGTCATTGGAAGTAAAGATTTTATTATTGGTTTGTGTTCACCTTGGAGTTAGCAATGGAGAGACCACTTGAATTAAATGTGAGTTCTATTAAGAAAAAAGAAAGAAGAAATAATCCTAGTTAATAAACAACTATTGTCACTGTGTCTTACTTCAAAGATTTTCTTCTTTAGAATATGCATTTTATTTGGGAGGGGTACTGGTAATTGTCATTTAATGGGCATAGAGTTTCAGTTTTGTAAAATACAAAAGCTCTGGAGATTGGTTGTCCAACAATGTGAGTATACTTAATGCCACTGAACTACATGCTTAGAACTGGTTAAGATGGTAAATTTTATGTCATGCATTTTTAATACAACATAAAGTTTTAAAATATATCTACTCATCAAAATATTGGAGTAATTTAGAATTACTTGGTCAGCCATTTTCTATCACTCTAACCATACGGTTTGTGAAATTTTGTTTTTAATTCTCATGTGTAAATTTTCCCCTGAAGGATATTTTAATTCTTCCTTTTGGTTTCATAATACTGTGAATTATTGCAGGCACTACTATACTGAATATGATCTACTGCTCCCTGGAAATATTTGTTATATTAGCTTGTTAAACATATTAGAATGAATAAGTTTATCTTCATTACAAAGCGCAGAATGGTAGTTGCAGGAATATAGGATACTAGAGTGACACACTTTAAACCCACAAATTATTTACAGGCTGTAAACTTACACTTTTACACATTAAAACCACCTTATACATCCCACCATCCATAAGAATACACACAACTCTCAGCTGTACTTTAAAAGAGTGACTAGCTTTTGCTTCCAAAAATTATGACATGGAAAAAGCTTTGATTGTATTAAGAAAGTGATAAAAACAATTGGGGATGGATATAAAGATACAATTTTGTGACAGAAAAATATCTTAGGGATATATAATATTCAGGACAAAGTTTCAGAAGTTAATGTCTCATGCCAAAGTTGTTTTAGAACAAAGTAAAGCATGCAACTTTCCTCATCATAATAAAGCCAAAATAAATGTGAAATATTTCCCCTTGAAGATAAGATTTATGGGTTTTGATTTATGAGTCATTAGTATGTGAATATGCTTCTTGAATTAAGGACACATGCCAGCTTGTTAAGAATTAGTGAACTGTAGAATGACCATGATTATTGACCTAAATTTTGTTTTTCTAGAATGTATCCTTAAGTTTATTAATGTTTAGTTATAAATTTTATGAGTTTATTTCCAGACTACTCAGAATATTTGGGCATATCAGTATAACTCCATTCAAATAGGAGAAATGTGATTTTACCAGTAACAAGTTGGTTCTTGACAATTTAATTGGATGGTTTATTTCATATACTGAACATTTGCCTAAACAGTAAATTAGAATGTTAAAAAGTCGAAGTTGAGTGATATATTATGAATTCCCCCTTAACTAACAACCTCTGTCAAATAACCATGTACTTTGAACACCTGAAACTCAGGGGTAGCCAAGGTGGGGGTGGGGGTGGAGGGGAATGGAAGAGAGGAAAACGTAAAGCCCCCTGGGTGTGCTATTTTAAATGGGTTTGGTACAATGGCAAAGTTTTCTCATTCTTAATCCTTCATGTTACATTTTTCTTCAGAGAAAATTACTTATATTAACAAAGGGATTATGTATCTGTGGATATTAATTTTTTACAAGTGTAGAGTTTTGCTATATAAAAAAGTTTAGACATAATTTCATATTTAGTCTCAGTTATTAACATTCAAGTTATGAATTTGTGAGATTGCTGGATTATATGGTAGCTCTATTTCTAATTTCTTGGAGGAAACTCTGTACTGTTTTCTGTAGTTTTTGTTTACAATCCCACCAACAGTGCACAAAGGGGTTCCCTTCGGAAAATTGTCTACTCAGGTAATTTGCCCATTTTTTAGTTGTGATATTTAAGTAATTTTGCTACTGAGGTGTAAGAGTTCTTTATATATTTTAGATATTAACTCCTTATTGGATATGTGGTTTATAAATATTCTTTCCCATTTGAAAGGTTTTCTTTTCATTTTGTCGATGGTTTCCTTTGCTGTGCAGAAGGCTTTTCACTTGGTGTAGTTCAACTTGTTTATTTTGCTTTTATTGCCCAATCCAAAAAATCATTGCCTAGACCGTGTTAAGGAGCTTACCACCTGTGTTTTCCCCTGTGGTTTCAGATCTTATGTTTAAGTCTTTAATTTGTTTTGGATTGATATTTGCATATAGTATAAAATAGGAATTCAGTTTCATTCTTTTGTATATGAATATCCAGTTTTCCCAGCACCATTTATTGAAGAGAGTAATCTTTCCCTGTTGTATACTTTTGTGCCTTTGTCAAAAATTAGTTGATGTATTTGTGTGCATTTACTTCTGGACTCTCTCTTTCTGTTCCATTGATCTATATGTTCATTTTCATGCCAACACCATGACATTTTGATTACTATAGCTTTGTAATATTGTTTGAAATCAGGAAGCTTGATACGGCTAGTTTTGCTATTCTTAATTAGTATATCCTCAGCTATTTGGGGTCTTCTGTGGTTTCATAGGAATTTTAGGACTATTTTACCTTTTTTAAACTTATCTCTATTAGTAATTAGGATGACAGGCCAAAAAATTAGCATGTGTATAGATGATCTAAGAACTATTTTAATGATTTCTGCCTAATGACATGTATAAAATATTTACCCCAAAACTGTGTAGTATATACTGTTTTGAGCACACATAGCACAATTACAAATATTAACCATGTGCTCGTCCATTAATTATAACTTGTAATGATTCAAATCATACAGAGTATGTTCTTTGACAGCAGTACCTTAGTCTAGACATTAATTACAAAAAATAACTAAAAGTCCTCATGTATGTGGGAATTCACATAAATTTATATGAGCTACTTCAAAGTTAAACCGTAAAATCTAAAAGTTCCTGGGTTTATGCTGATAAGGAAGATGTAGGGGAGAAAAAGCAAAGAAAACTCAGTTACATATAAAGAGAAAAAAATCAGAGCCAATAGAGCATAGATTGATTTTCAACTCATAAATTTATTTTCAGCAAACCTATGAAGTGAATGTAAACACAGAATAAGGCATTCATAAATTTGAAAAGATTCATAAAACTTATCTCCCATGCACATTTTATTACTAAGACGCTAGAGAATGTACTCTAAAAAATGTTAGTATACCAGTTAAGAGAATAAGCCAAGATAAAGAAACAATGTAACAGATTGAAGAGAGTACCAACACTGAGTCCTAGGGTGAGCTGTAAATCTAGGATGAGAGCAGATTGGAAATAGAAGATTCCAAAAGGAGAAGTCTAGGAAAACAAACACACAGATTAAGTTAATAATTAATCGATTAATCAAAAATTAGAAAATGACCCTATGATTCCAGATTAATACTTATCAATCATGACTGTGTAACACATTAACACAGGTTGGGGAGCTTTCAAATGATAACAATGCCTGGACTAGCGCTAAGGAGTTGTCACCAAGCCAGGACCACTAAAGTGTTTTTGATTTAATGAGTCTCAGTGAGGTTAGTGTGTGTGGTAAGTTTGGGTGGGAAGGGTGTACTTCAAGGGCAGAGAGATAAGTTCATCTTATTCCTCATTTCATGGCCATTATGGTCATTAATCCTTGCAAGATCCCATTCCTAATTTTTAAAATTTTTATCCCTGTGCCACATTTCATTTCTTTTTCCATTATAGGAAACCATTTTGATGTATTTGTTATGCATTTTTTGTATCTGTAATAACTATGTAAAATGGGTATAGATTAAAATACATGTATTTAATTAATGGAAATACCAATGATTGATGTATCTCACTCTGCTTCTTATTTTTTTTAAAGAGCTCTCCCCCCTTTTTCCTCCATTGAGTACTATACTGTAAGGTTACTGCATATTGTTCTGTGTATCTTTACTCCATTGTTTCTGTGGGATGCACACCTTACATGAAGCAACAGTATATTATTACTTCTCATAATTTTGGGGCAGTTCTCTGCTGGTCCTGCACAAGCTTACTTACTCATTTGCATTTGGATATAAGGTCTTTAAGGGGTGGGTAGGTTTGGCTTTTCTTTTATCTGGGTTTCTTCAGATCATATTGTCTCATGGTTCCTGGCAGGCAAAAG
This sequence comes from Smutsia gigantea, assembly GCA_032199065.1. NCBI lineage: Eukaryota > Metazoa > Chordata > Mammalia > Pholidota > Manidae > Smutsia > Smutsia gigantea. The sequence goes on along the minus strand of JAVSCE010008525.1, from coordinate 312,426 downwards.
CAGATACTGCAATAACTCTTTTAAGACCTAGTCTAAGAAGTAGAACAATATCATTTTTTCTCACTCTATTGGTCAAAACAAGCCAAAGTCTAGCCCAAGAGGCAGGAAAACAGACTCTGCTTTTTAATGGGAGGAATAGCAAAGTCACATTGCAAAGGACATGAACAAAGAGAGGCATGCTTTGTTGGGACTGTTACTGTAACCATCAGCCATGTAAGTAAAACAAAAAACATAAGTGCAGGAAAACTAAGAAAATGCAAAATAAGGAGTAATCATAGATCACTACTTGGCTCTGAATAATATTTATAATTCATCATAATCATGTAAATAGTATTTATCCATTTGCATAAAGAGACTGTGATAATTCTGGGAAGGCTAAATGTTCATCCAGTGTCACAAAATCTCAAGAGATAATTTATAAAATCAATAAATTAAGGAAATTAAGTATATTACTTTTAAAAATTGGAGTAAATGCTTAACTAACTTGAGAATTGAGTGGTTGCCAGTGGGTGTGTTTGTGGACTAGAAAAGTCAGGAATTCCTGCTTTACATTGCGGGCCTTTTGCCAATTTTATAACGTGTACACAAGAGTCATTATGATTAAAATTTTAAGGGAGATTAAAACCAAATGAAACACAAATACATAAACAAATAACAATGATCAAGTCGGTGATTTTCTGCTTAAGATACTCCTTGATCGGCCTCCCCAGAACAAATTCTTCCAACATCCGACTACCTGGCATGTCTCGGAACATACAGAATAAGGCCGAACTTCTCCATATGCTGTGAACTAGGTTCTGAAATCAGCTTATTTACTTACACTGTCAGACTCCAGGCGGAAGTTCTTTAAATCACAAAGCTGAAGAGACGGCTCTTTTAAAAAGGCACAGACTCTGCTTGATCATCCCAAGTGAATTTCAGATTTTGAGTGGACTCAGAATTTCGACCTGAAATCTGGGCAGACATGCCTTCTGACATGACGGCCATGTACCGTACTGGAACAGCCAGAGTTAAGAGCCCTTGGCCTGAAATCTCTGTGGTTGTGGTGAAGTGTGGGCTAGGGGATGTGAGGATCATCAGAGGTGCGTTGCATTTGGTAAAAAAGTCCCAACAATCAAAGTGCTTTGGACAGGGCAAGACCAGGAAAGGAGCCCTAGTAATAGTCTGAATGGTTTTGCATTTTTGTATTGTATTTTGCATTTAGTTTGTATAGAATTACATATTCCAGTTTTGTGTTTTATGAATGCCTTTTGAATATCAGAAAACCTAGCATACTGGAAAAGAATATCCTGTTTCAATTCAGGATAAACAGTAGGAACTAAAAGCCTGCTTGATACAAGGATTTGAGATGGGAGCTATGCATATGAATATGCTTGTAAAGCTATAAAATAAAGGGGCTGTTTGAGTAGAAACTGTTTTTACATGGAGTGAAGTAAAATAATATATTAATTTTTACATTCTACTTTTATATCATTTATGGCAAATTCACATAGCAAAAAAGAATATAAGAATCTGCTGTGTCACTTTAAGGATGACTGTACCTGGGCTATAGGATTCTGGGTTTCTTTTTACCTCTAATTACTTTTATTTTCCAAAGTGGCCATAAGCCACTTTTATGATAGGAAATAGCTATATTAATTTCAAAAAGACTTAATAATGAATATTATTGTGTCAAAAGTGGGAAAAGAAGCACTAAAAATATTCTGGTCACAACTTAACAGAAAGATTGTATTGGATCACAAAAATGAAAGAAAAGTCAGCAGTTGCACAGGGTGGGCAACTGTCAATTAGTTCTTTTTCTCAGCTCCCTTCTCTTTTCATGCTCCTGGAACTCTTGATTGTTACAAATATAACTCCATACATATTTTTTTTTAATTCTGCCTCTGACTTCTAGAGTTGGATCTCTCCTTCTTCTAAGATGGTTAGTGAATATTATCATATTTTCAAATGCTCTTTACTTCTTGATAACACTCTGACAATATAAACAAAATCTTGAAGCCTGAGTGGCTCAGCCTTACTAGATAGCATAAAATTATTCATTTAAGAGGACTTAAACCTTACAGATATCAAATACCTAAATAGAGTAGAACTCATAATGAAGATGAACACCTAAATGCAATATAATCTATTTACTATAGTAGGTCCATGTCCATTAAAGTTTCAGCATAGTTCCCTGCTTGTTGACCTTGAGCCAGTCATTTGATTTATTTTGGCCAATGAAATATTAGCAAATGTAAAGAAAGCAGAAGCCTGAACGGTGCTTGTCTAGCTGGGCTTGTTCTTCCATCTCAACCATTGCTATAAAAGGAATTTAGCAAAGCTTACTGGTCCTCGGAGGACGAGAGACATGTGAAACAAAGCTGCCCCCAGATGAGCCCTGCTTCCATCAGTAAACCACGCAGGCATGTGAGCAACAAGACATTATCGTTATTTTAAGCCACTGAGTTTGGCTGTTACTGATACAAAAATCGTCGCTGTTCAGTTGGGTGACATGCATATGTGGGCATGTTATTGGCTTTAGCGCTGGGAAGGGGTAGGTAAGGAACCTGTTAAAAGACAAAGAAATTGTATGGGGTGCTTTAAAATTTATAAACTATGTTATGTGCTATGTGCTAGCAGGGTAACCAACTATCACAGTTTACCTGAAACTGAGAGGTTTCTTAGAATGTGGGATTTTTCAGTGTTCAAACAGGGAAAATCCTGAACAAACTGGATGAACTGATCACCCTATGAAATGCTGAAATATTTGGTAGAGCTGTTGCGTGTGAATATGCAACATAGTAAAGGTACCTGAAGAACTTGTCCACTTTGGTAGGAAAATAGCCAGGCAGCTGCAAAAGTCATGACCTTGAGGCTTTTGGCTGCATATGATGCTGCTCTGCAACACACAGGCTCAGAGGAAGGATTGTCCAGTTTGCGCGCAGAGCTGCTGGCTTTGAAAGTAAAACTTTTTCTGATTGCTAGCCTCATCTGCTAACAAAATTCCAAAAACAGGGCTCACACAGTGTTACTGAATGAAGCCAAACTTGGTGGGCTCACCTTATGTGCAGGAGGCCAAGCACTGACATGGGGTGTAGTGAAAGAAAATAGGCAGGTTTATTATAGGCGTCATGTAAGGTCAGGCAGCTAACACACAAAGCCCCATACTCCTCTTAAGGTTACAAGCAGGAATTTTTATGGGCAAAATTATGGGTGAGGGGAGAAGAGTGCATGGATCAGCTTGTGCACATTCTTCTGATTCACAGGTGGTGAGGTAATAAGGGTTATTTTGGGTCTCTTAGTTATAAATCATCTGGCTCCAACTGTCTGGGGCCTCATGCTTACAGCCAGCAGGTAGTCTGCCTGATGGAGTCTGAGTACCTGCAAATGCATTTCAAAAATAGATGTGTTAAGTTTATTGGTAACTTCTGAGGGGGAACAAGGGTCTTCCATTAAGTTATATTTATTGAGTTTATTCTACCTTGTTATGGCAACCTTCCCTTCCCTGAATGCCCAATTAATTATTTGTTAACACACCATTGAGGGTCTCTAGCCTCTCTTTAAATTGGTAATGAGAAGCCAGAGAGTCTTCTCCAAAGGGTGGGTTACCTGTGCAGTTACAAGAATAAGACACAGTGCAGGGTAAAAACCAAGTCAAGGATAGGTCCTAACACTCCTTTGTTGGATTCTCTAGAAGTGATGAGGTGGTCTCTGCACTGATAAAATTATACTAATTATTATTCTATTATTTTAATTAATGTTTATAGCTTATTTTATTTCAGCTACTTTAAAACTGTATTTTATGTTTCAGAAAATTACATCACTGCACTTTTCATAGGAGTATTATTAAACCAAGGATAAGAGACAAAACTTAGTTTATATGTCAAAGAAGAATGAAAGATTTTCTCTTTAGCAGGAAAGAATTTCCCACTATGCACTTTTATAATACACACTGAACAGTCAATCCAATCATTGAGTGCTTACTTGAGGCAAAGCATTGAGGGAATGTATGAATGAATCCTTATCTCTTTAAACATCATTTAAATAAAGAAGCAAAGGGAAAAAGGAGTGAAAATTGAAATGCCAAAAATATTAGAAATTTATTCTACAAATATAAATTTTATTTGTAAAAACTCACTAAAAGATTTAAAGAGTAAATGGAGTAAATAGAATTCAAGGAAATTTTCTAAGATTCTCAGAAGATAATTTGGTTTATGAAAAATAAATGCATTACTGATTCATGCCTCTCTTTTCCTAAATTCCTAATATATAATTACATCCATTCCCAGTAAGTAAATTTTAACTTCAGTCTCTAAAAGCAGAACACAGCGCTAACTCTATAAATACGTGATTTAATCAGGAAATACCGATCTTCTTACCGACTTTCTCATCAGTTCTATATTACAGTCTGAGAAGCCAACACCTCTCCAGTGGAGGGCAGCCCTGCCTCAGAATAGTGGTAACTTTTACTCTGAGACATGAAATGGGGGCTACGCTGATTTAGAGACATTGAACAGAGAAACTGTTAACTCTCATGTATCTATTCACAGCACAAACGTTCATTTTGCCAGTGTAGAAATTAGCCAACTACAGGAAGCTAATACACTTCTAACTTCCTATGCCATTGTCATCATGTAAAATTGTCTTACTAAGAAAAAAAGGAAAACATTGCTTATACTTAACATGGCCAGGCAATATACTCCTTAGTAAGGCCCTTTACTGTAGTTCACTTTCCTAATCTCATCTTTAGCTTTATGTTCTTATGCTCACAGGACTATAGAATGTTTCCTAAACATGCACTTTTAAATAATGGTTGTGTACTAAGATCTCTGTTTGGACTGTCCTCCCCCAAATTTTCTACCAGGTGAACTAATTCCTATTCAACTTGTCTACATCACTGTCCCTCACTCCCATTCATATTTAACTAACAGCTCCCTGATGGTGTTCCAACAAGCTTTCTCTTCACTTTTAATATATCACTTACCTTTCATTGTAGATGTTTGCTCTTGTTCCCTGTGGTAAGATCCTGAGCAGGAGTCCTATCTTATTTATCTTTGAATTTCCAAAGACTGGTAGAGTACTTGAAATGTTGAAGGTGTTTAATAAGTTGTTTATATTTTCTTTTCCTATTTTTATACAAACATTATAAAAATCCTATGATTTATGACTTAAATGTAATAATAGTCTCTGTGCTATGCCTAGTATAGAAGTAGTCATCATTTAAAGCCACATGTGGTGTGAAGTTTTCAGTAGGCCCCTGAATGCTATAGAAATAGAAAAGTCTGCCAGATTCAGCAAATAAAAATACAGGACCTCCAGTTAAATTTGAAGGTCAGATAGACAATGAATGACTTTTAGTATAACTATGTCCCAAATGTTGCATGGGACATACTTATACAATAAAAAAATCATCTGCCATCTATCTGACTTTTAGATTTAACTAGGCATCCTGTATTTTATCTGGCCACATTAGAGGTCGAAGGGAGGTGTAAGATAGAAGATAAACATTAGTTAGGGTGCTATAAGCCCTGGTTTGCTCAGAAAAGAACTGGTTTATATTTACAGTCTTTATGTAACTACTTATAGTTCCCACTTTGAACCTCAAATATGAGCAGGTTTGACATGAACTGTGTGATCACAGCAGATATCCATAATAGCCCAAATCATTATTTAACAATAGTGAGATTACAATACTGCAGTCAATACATTTTTAGGCAGGTATTTTGTTTGAACCCTGACAAGACAACATCAGGTTTCTCAGCTAAACATTAACAGTGACTTTTTTTTCTTCTCTGTACTTACTTCAATTTATAGCAATACATCTGTTATTACTTGGTGACTCAATATTTTCTATTAGACTCTAAGTTCTGTGATATCAATGTATTTTACATATTTGACATTAGGTCAATAAATACTTGTAGCAAGAACATATAAATATAGGGAAACAGTTTAATAGAAATAAAATTTAATAAAAACTCCAACTATCCAGAAGCAAAATGGACTACCTTTAAATTACTGAGCTTGTGATCACTTGACATTTTTAACTGAAGGTTGAATGACCATCTGTCAGTGATATAGATGTTCCAGAAGCATTTACACAAATAATGGGGTGGGAAGTTGATGGCCTCTAATGTGTTTTATGACCTTTATATTCTATAATTTACAAATTAACTTTATAATATCATTTGCTTGTAAGTTAAAACTGCCAGTATTTTGCAAATAATCTTAATTATTCTTAGATACTACAGAATAAGACTCATTGATTATTGCACATTAAATTAATGACTAATGACTGATTAAAACACTGAGATTGAGAGATGATTTTCTTTATTTTTCTTTCTGTTTTAGATAAGGATTTAAAGACATATTAATTCAAGGAGACATCAGATGGAAGTTTGGGTAGATTGAGATTTAGAACTCAAGATTCAAGAAGTCTCCTTTATACATGGCATAGTGAATTTTTTACTTTTTTAGTTTCATAGAACATAAGGGAAATGAGCATATTATTTAGCTTACTGAATAATTAGAACTAAAATAATGTAAAAGCATTCTCAATTTCCAAATAAAATTACAACTATTAAACTCAAAACATTCTGCAATTTCCATTCACATTGGTTTCTGATGTTAAAAATTATATATGATGCCAATATTATGGAATATGTAGTATTTCCTTCCCATAAAACACATTCTTAAAAACCTACACCTGTTTGTTTCTAAAGATTTATCATCTTATAAGAAAAAATATCTTTATAAAATTAGACAATTTTAATGCATTAGATGACATCATAGAAATAGTATTTTCAATTGCTCATACGAACAACATATTTGCACTAATAACTAATGTTATTTTTACTTTTAAATTGCATGTTATGAAATACATTAACCACTATCTCATTAAATCATGCAGTTTAACATTTATGTGTCTTGCACCTTGTAATCTTAGAAAACTCTTATATTCTTGAAGATTCTACTTAAAATTCTGTTACTAGTTTTTGTCCTCTGTTCTACAGTTATCTGTATGTGTAGCTAGTTGGCATCAATCTACCTTTATTTTATTAATGGTGTATATATATATAACCCATACTTAACTTAGGAGGCCGCTAAGTCTTCACATCTTTGGCTCCTTAGAACAGTGCTGCACTCATTCAGTGTAGAAAGATAAACTGACATTGGGGCAGATGAACTGTTTATCTTTATACACGATTGCCATTGGTAAGTTTGGACATGAGTAATACGGGATATGGGAGGTTTGCTTACACCTCTTTTTAATCTCTTACATACACATATCACACATATATAATATATACACATCATATTGCACAAAAAACAATGTGTATTTTATGTGTGTGTGTGTATATATATATATATATATATACAGTGAGAGAGAGATGTAGAGATAGAGATGTATATGATTATATATATTTACATATACTTGTCTTTCCATTGAATTTATGAGGACTAACTATATTCAAATTAGTAAGCTATAGAAAAATAACATTCAGGATATAATAACACAGAAACTGTAAATGTGGAAATTGGCAAGCTAATTGAACCATATTGAGGCAGTACTTAATAGATTGTGAAGACAAATATAGATGAATAGATACATAAAAATTGTCATAAGTATACCTAACACTTTTTCATAATTTTCACATAATGAAATTCATATTATTAAATGTTACTAATTGAGCTCTTAAAGATACTTACAGAATAGTAACTATGGTCGTGTATGATACCAATTCTTTAATTACTTTAATCCAAACATTCTTTAATATCCAGATATTTCTCTTAGGCTCACATTTTGAAAGTCAATGTAAATAACTTCTGCCTTAAACAATAGCATAAAGCTGCTTTCAGCTGTCATGCAAAACATTCTCAATTTTATTTAAACCAGTGGTTTGCAAATGGAGGTGGTTTTACCAAGTTAGACATTTGGCAATGTCTGGTTGTCACAACTTGGGGAGGAGGTGTTACTGACATCTAGTGGTTAGAGGCCATCCGACAGTGCACACGACAACCTCCTATAACAATTATTCAACCCAAAATATTAATATTGCCAAGGTTGAGAAACCCTGCTTTTAGCAAGTTGTGTTCAGTTCCTACATTTTTAGAGAAAATCACTTAAGATCATTGAAAGAAGTAGTCCAAATTCCCATGTGACCTAAGCAGCATTAAGTAGAATCAAGTTCCATCATTATTTTGTATTTGAAAATCTTTAAAAAGAACTTTCAAAGCCTCCACCTACATGATATTTTCCATTCCTTCTAAATTTGTTGATTTGGGGCATCTAATGATGTTTTAATAATTCCTTTCATTGGGATCAAATCCTTTTGATCAGGACCATGATAAATGCATAATACAATTAATCAGGCATGCTGTGTTCAGCAAGACCGATTTCCAGAGGACCCAGAGCCTGTATTTGTAATTCATTTTTTCCAAATAAACTTCTTGCAGAAAGGGTAGAATACAATCTGGGGAGACAGTTTAGCCCCTCTGATCTCTCTAGGCAACATTATTATTAAATAATGCCATGTAGACAAAAAAAATTAAGATATCCTTAGAAAAAACATTTTGAGTCTTCTTCAGTATTGAGTTCCACTCTATTGACTGAGGGAGGGTGTAAGTGCCGGACAAACCCGGGTCATTGGCATTTGTTTTCAGAATAAGATATGGGATGAAAGGTATTAAACTGAAAGGTTTATTACCATGACAGCAAAGTATTCTGAGTAAACTCAGAGAATAGTTGTTCCATTGAATCCATTGCAAGTTATGTTCTATTTGGGATTTAAAAATATAACCTGAATCTTATTCTCAGTACATTTATGATTAACTTCTTAATTTATTAAATGTGGCACTAGCCACATTTTTAATTCCCTTTGAGATCAATTTCTCTGCAGAATTTCACAAATAGTTTCTGATTTATGTATATATGTGTGTATGTGTGTGTGTGTCATGGACTATGCCTACATATGGTACAGATATATCTGATATGTATTTGATGTATGTGTGTAGCCACTTAAAATGGCCACAAATATTTGTAAACTTTAGTCTTTATAAAGAATAAGTGTACAGTAAGTGCAGAGGAGCACTTGTGTTGCAGTTATTTATTCCTTCTTGAGAATCCGTATTCTGAATTACCAAAGAGGTTAAGTTGTATGGCATATATTGAGTCATTTTTGTTTGTTGATTCATACATGTTACCTAAAAAAAAAGAAATGTAGAAATTATTTTAAGATACTATTATAACAACTCTAATCTTCACTGAAATGAGGGTCAGGTGTATTTCAGTGAGAACAGATATGTTTAATCTGTATCACTTATCTTCAAGAAAGGTATAATTTCTTGCAGTATATGTTAAGAAAACTATTCTACTACAAGGCAAAATGAAGTACATCTTATAATAGAGCTATAAGTAAAATATAGTAAGAAGATAGAGTGATTCTATGTGATTAGGTTTAAAACAGTCATCATTAAGAAGATGCCTTTTGAGCTAGGATTTGAAGAATTGGGAGGGTATCCATAAATAAGGGATAAAGCTATCAAGATGCAGTTTCAGGCAACATAGTCTTTCTTAGAATCAATTAAGTTTAACTTTTGACAAAACATTTTGTTTTCTATAAACCTTCAATAGTATATGATATCATAGTTTATCATAATCAGATGATATATGAGAGTAAATTCAGATAAATTGTCATAGCCTCTATAATTTTTAGAATATATGCTCTTTATTTAGCTAAGTTACCTTATGGCAAAATAATAATAATTACAATAATTTCTAAAAGTAAATAAACACTTTTTATTTAAATTTTCCATAATGTAAGCATGCATTTTGTGCTGTAGTGTTTGTAAATGAATTTATTCCTCTTTGCCTCCTCATTCTCCCTAAGCACACAGAAAAGAGTCTATACAATCTCTTTGTGGTTTACATATGTATGTTGCAGTGCAGAATAAGGGTGCAGTGGTCAGCAGAGGTCAGATCATGGAGAGCTATATGAAGTTAAAACATCTAAAGTTTATACAGAGAGAGAGTAGATCACATTTAGAGCAGGGGGACCAAATAGGATGATGCTGTCAGATAAAAGATGGTGTAGGTAAGACAAAGAGATAACTGGACAGAAACTACATAGGAAGTACAGTAAATATAAGTTATGATTTTATGAGTATATAGAAGTAGAAAAGCAAAGTTATGGATGATTCCTGGTTTTGAGTTTTAGAAAATGGATTGAAGCTACTGCTCTTCTGGAGAACGTGAAAGAGCAGGAATGAGGCAGGAAATACTGAGTTCTATTTCTGACATTTTGAGGGTGATAGATCTCTGGACAGTCAGTAAGCAGAAATATTCAAATTCAGGGAACAAATTCTGGGCTTGAAATATAGGAACACACATCATAAGCATACAGGTGACATTTGAAGTGTCAGGAATATATGTGAATGCAAAGGAAAAATGGCAGGTAGGAGGAGAGAAGAGAGCCTGGTTAAGATTCCTAAAAACTACAAATGATTAGTTTTCCTTTCCAGTCTCTTTTTCCGTCACTAATTTCCTCCCAGACACACCTTCCCCAGGATGCTCAGGGCCAACATAATATTGTCTCATTAGCACTGAGTGACTCACCTCCTGTCTTTCATTTACAAACACATACTCCTCATGTTCCCCAAAGAACTCCAGATAACACTGGACTGCTTCTACAAATCCTTACAAAATTGTCTACTAGTTTATGTGACCCTTCCCAGGTAACAAACATACTTTAATCAAATTCATTAATCACCAATAAATGTCTACTGTTGGAGATTTTATACCCTGGAGGAGGGGCAAAGGACTAATTCTTCTCATAACTCTTGTTAACAACTTTCAAATTATAGTCTACGATGGATTCTGGATCCTCTGCCACACAACATAAACTGTTCTACTAATTTTCAGGAAATATTCCAGCCTAACCACTTGAAAAATCACAACGAAGGCAAGAGAACTGTATCATACATAATTGACATGCAGTTGCTACTTTATTCTGATTGATTGCTCCTTTTAATCCACTCAGAGCACCCACCCCCTTTGTCAGTTTCCTTGACCACACCATCTCAGTTACTGTGGCTATTTCCTCTTCCCCTTCCCAAATGATATTCTCCTATGGCTACTCTTGCTACATGATACCACGGCATTAAATACCCTCTCTAGGGTGATGACTTTCAAATGACATAGCCTGAGCCCCCACCACTTCCCTTGACCACATACAACTCCTTCAAGTCCCAGACTCCTACAGCCAAATTCTTTCTTAGTGTCACAATCTGAATATCTAGTAAGCATCTGAAATTGAATATACCCAATACCTAACTCTTGATTCTACAGTCCCCACCCAGTATTCCCAGTATTATGTAATAGTTCCACTATTTATTCTGTAGTGTAAACCAACATACTGATAGTATCCTTGATTTGTCTTCCAGTCCACATGGAATGATCTACCTTTACTATTGCCTCAACAGTCAAACTGTAGTCTCAATCTTATTACCACTTCCACTGGTGCAACACTAATCCCAAAGAACTGGAAATAGTCTCTGAATGGCTTCTAGCCCTTCTACTTACCTGTCAACATGACCCAGTTCATTTCCTCTTCAGGGTCTTGGATCTTGCTGTTCTATCTGCATATGTTCCTCCCTCACATTTTTGCATGGCCCATACCCTCCATTAATTCAGGTCTCTGCTCAAAGGGCTTCAGAAAGGGCTTGAATGACTGCCCTTTGTAAATTATCTCCCTGTCTAATCATTTTTTTGTCTGCTGTCCCTGCTTTATTTTTCATCACAGACTTGACATTTTATTGTATATTTATTTATATTTTTATTTGTTTATCATCTGCTTCCCTTAGTAGTATTTACAAGGACTTTTCATTTTCCACTCCAGCATCCCAAGAACTTAAAATACTACTTGGCTATAAATTCCAGAATTATTTGTTTAGTGAATGAATGGAGTACTCAAGGGATATAGTAATGCAAGTCTTTTATTTTGACGTGACTGTGCCTTAAATCTTTACAATTCTATTGGAAGGAATGCAGGCAAAACATTTAAGGATAAAGGGAGATAAAATATAACAGCATTTCCTGATTAGTTGTACTAATGATCTTGCACATTTGCCTGTGAAAAGCCTGCTTCTAACTGAGCATTCATGTTTTATTTGTTGCCCTTATGTCTGCTCTAAGAGTCTTTAAGGAGTGCAGCCAGACTGCTCCCTTCCAAATGGTTTTATTTCCTCATGTTGAATGTAGGACTTTTATATTTAGAAGCACAAACTCTTTCCCAATTATATACAACCTACTGTTCTAAATTTTGCATGCCGCTTTGCAGTTTAGTGCTATGCGATTTACTTGCTACCAATTTTGGTGTCAGAAATTTGACATTTAGATTGCTTTTGAAAAGTAATGGTAAAGTGGATTTTGTACTGAATGAAATTTAGCATCTGCTTTCTTGGATTCTTTTTAATTGTTTTTTTCTTCCACTTGTGTGTAATAATCTACCCACAGTGTCAACGATAAGAGGTCAAATATTCATCATGCTTTATAAATTCAGAGAAAACATCTTTAACCCTCACTAAGCTAATTCTGTTGAGGTATTTTTTTCTCGAAACAACAAAGGACTGGTACACAACTTTTATAGTTCACTAAATAAACACCTATACACGAATTCACATTTATTAAAGACGTTGGCATTTAGAGGGGAACTGGCAAAGATGTTGGTTTGTTATGGAATTCTGACATTAGCTAGATTCATGTTGTAGTTTTGAATTTTAACTAACAAATGAATCATCCGTAACTATTGGACAGCATCACTTACATTTTGTGATCATGTGTTGTGTCTCTGGGGAGGTATGTAAGTAGGTAGTTAGATAGATAGACATATAAATATAGATATAGATGCATATATATATGTCTGCTATATGTATATGTAATTGTGTATGAATATAAATATGTATAAATATTCAACCAACAAAACATTCATTAAAAATTCATAGCAGTTAAAATGAACAGAAATTCAAATCCTTCCTGTTTTGCTTAATGCCTGTTCTTTCTATTTCCTAACTCATGAAATTGAGTTGTGAGCATTATGTTAAAATACTACAAAGCCTTCATGGTAAAGTATGGTAATACCTTTTAACAGGACAAAAATAACAGTATTATTCAAAATTTCCCTTAGGGTTTTGCCTAAGTTTAGTTATACTGCAAAGCAGCTTGAAAAAGGGCAAACTCATTAAAGGATTTCATTGTGAATATTTTCCAACCTGTAAAATAAGATTGAAATTACTTTGTTTACAGTTTGCCTTTGAGCTATTTTTTCCTTCATTGTAAAAGAGAGCAGCTGGTGGTATTCCCAAATGTTAGCCTAACTTTAAAAGATTCTCACACTCTTTTTTGCTTGTTTGACATTATCTTTAGATATCGCAGCTACATAATGAAAATCTCCTTTGGCATTTGGAAATTAAAGATGAGAAGGGCTCAAATACTTCCACATTTTAGAATATACGTAAATGAAATTTCTCTTGCACGAGTCTTTGAATCTTATTTGGTATTATTTGTATTTTCCATTAATCTCATGTTTTCAAGCTAAAACTTTTGTTTCTGTTTACAAAGTCAACCCTGCACTCCCAATTTTATATTTGATTTAAATGGGCAATATAATATTTCTTCAATTCCAATAAAAACAATTCAGGATTTTTTTTTACACAAAAGGAATGTGGTAACCTGATTATTTATTCAGTAATTTTATTGGCTGGTACAGTTCTTCTCATAAGTTTCAAATATATCCAAGTTTTGTATCATTTTTTTGAGAGAAGTATCTCTCAGGATAAATTTCTTCAATTTTTTATCATAAAATCTTATTAGTATAATTTGATGATATATGATAATTATCTTCTAAATGCCCAGTTAAAAGCACAAACTTAGTCATTGAAACTCCATTATTTTTTATATTATATTAAAATTCTTAAATGTGGATAAATCCTATGAAAGGTAAAAGGTACTCTTCTATAAAATATTTACCACGTCTTTTAAATATGGCTCACCTGTAATAAAGAACTATTTATGGTGTTTGATATTTGGCATGCAAAATTATTAAAATTATTATAAAATGATATTCCTCATACTCAAAATCCTTCTTCCAAAGCGTATCATTTATTCAGTAAGTTTAAATGCAAATAAATCCCTTTATGGGAAAAAGTGCTCAGCCAATTGATTTAGTTTATTATTTTCTCCATTAATAAATTATACTGTCAAACATTTGTCCACAATTTTTTACAATGTCTATTGTTCTCCTGTAGAATATTCCTTTGTGTCTCATCTTTCCTTGGTCAGTATTAATTTCATGTAAACTGCTGATAATTACTGTCAGTCTAAACTGGAAAGTAGGAAAAGGAAGGAAATTGAATGTCACATCAACCAATACATTTTGCTTTTGTTATTTTCCCTCAAAACCACCCTACTCAAGTAATAATTTCTCTTCAAAATGAAAGTTGTAAAGATGAAATGTAACTTTCTTCTTGCATTAATTAGGGTCTTTTTTGTTTTCTTGCATTTGTTTTACAAGTGTTAGAGATCCATTTGAAACAGCAAACAGTCAAGGCCGTATCCTATGTAATTATAATATCTCACAGTTCATTATGGCTCCAGGCAAGGATTGGTCTAGTGGATAAAATAATTTCGTTAAGGCTCAGTTTGCCTTTCCCATCTCCTGAATATGCCTTCATCTGTGATGTCTTCCTTTGGAGAAACACTGTCTATGAACTGGAGAAAATGTCTTATGCGGTCCTTATAACCGCCGTATGTACATGGTATACCCCTGTACCTGGTCCTTACTGCTTATAGTTTAGGGGAAAAAAAAAGTTTCAAAGTGCTTACACTGAGAAATGATTGAAAGTGAACAGTTCAGAAGCCTATTAAACTTTTGAGAAAATTGTCTTGGCAAAAAAACCATGAATTTGGAAGAAAAAGGCTTTCTGGGTCAAGCTAAACTCCCTATGATGGGCCCCCAAAGTTGCGTGAGAAACTGTGAAAACTGCATAGTCCTGAAGATGTAATACTCAACAAAATCTGCTTCAGGCAATGTCCCTGAGAATAATGGATAAAGAAAATTCTCCCAGATGGTAGAACTAGGAGCTAGATACATGACCAAATTTAATGAAGAATATTCTTCCAGAAAGCAGAATCACAGTTTAATCAAGACACATGTCATGTTCATGACAGTAGATCCTTAGTCCAGCAGGATTGCAAACCTGGTGTGTGTGTTTCTCTAATCTTCCTTCAGCTACATAGAAATGTCTACTGAAGTTACCCTGTCCCACTCTACCATTATGATTAGTCGATAATCGATCTTTTAGTTAATAAATCATGAAAACATGAGGAGTCATTATGAATCTGATGGAGAAGACTGCCCTTCTCCCAGTGAGTATCCGTACTGAGCTGGAGTTGGTGACCGAATGAGACTTTGGGTTGTTTTCCCTTGGCAGAAGAGTAGGCATGTTGTGTGTGTGAGAAGAACTGAGCAAAGGGCTATCTGGTGACCACAACAGGCTGGCAAAGAATGCTGGCATTCCCCAAGAACCGATGTTCTCACCTTTTCTAGACCCACATCTTGATCGCATTTCCCACCTGGAATGTGGTAAGCATCATGCCCAGGGCATGTGAGAGTGAGTACACTTTCTAACACTTTTCTCTCCTTCCTTGTCTGCTGGCTAGACGTTAAGGAGCCTTGAAAAGTGCTCTGGAGACCCGGAGTGTGACGGTGTCATTAGAGGAAAGGAATCAGTGCCTGAGCTGCTGCATGGGAGACAGTCCTACTGGCGCACTTCCAACTGTGATATAAGCAAGAAGTACACTTGTATTTGTGTTAAACACTGAGGTTTGGTATAGTTTGTTTGCTTGCTTGCTTCTTTTACTGATTATCTGGAAATTCAAGGAAAATGGAAAGAAGAGAAATCTAGATAAATAAACCTAGGAGAAAAAGTGCATGAAATAGAAACAAAGAAAAAGCAACAAAAATGGGATGTAGCAACTAAATCCCATTCGTTTCTTTGAAAAGACCTACAAAACCAGAGTCCCTCTGACATTACTGATTATTAAAGGAAAGAAAAAAGGCAAAGTGTAAACCGTAACTGTGTAATACGAGGAATAAAGAGGTAATGGAAGACATTAGAAAATTTTAAAATAGGACCTGAATTTGTATGCCTGGCCTCTTGAATCATGAATTATATTTTCAGTGGCAATACAATACCAATTGTCATAATATTAGCCAATTGTTTATTCAATTTTCAAAGGGAATATGCCATATATAGTTTTGCTTTACTCAGTGGAAAGTTTTTTTATGATTTTAGATGTTCTCCCACAAAGTAGAGGCATATTTATAAAGCACATATTTGAAAGAATGGAAGAAATTTAAGTTTTTTCACAGGTAGGAGGCAGATATTGTAGTGAATAAATGGACATATTTATCTACCACTGCTTTTGAATGATTAGACTCTATCCACCAATATATTGAACCTACCGGATAAACTTAATATGGTGTGGGAAACGTAGACAGAAGGTTTTATTATTTCTCTGAATTTCAAAATTGTAAGTAAATTAAATATATTTTTCTGCTGCTTGCCTTTATTCTTTTCAGAACCATTTATTGGGGGCCTACTATATTTCAGGCACTCTGCTATAAATTAGAATGTAATATGAAGATAGCTATGTTTATGACTTCTACTTTTCTCTTCTTCTCAACCCCAAATATAGTCCTGTGCAAATAGACCCTGATATAGGTCCAGATATTAACTCAGTTAGCTAAAGACAATTATTCAGATATATGAATTAGGATTTTATGGCATTAACTAGACCCTAGTTCTTTGATTTGGAGTGTGAACAGTAGATTCTCAAGTGTATTCTTTCAGTTTAGTCCTGGATTATTTATCTTAAATGTTATGTTAATTATGATTAATCTCTTCTATATTTTAACCTCTGTGTTTCAGGCAGCTTTACCACACCATGGCAGATCCTCTAAATCTCACCTGTCTCCAGGGCTTTTGGCTCATTTTTCCAAGGTAAGTGCACATCGGGCTAATCAACTGTTTGAACTTTGAACAACTTCCACGGCCGCAACCATTCCGGGGCAGGTGCATCTCTCACATCATGCCCCAGGCTTCCTACTGGTGATGAGGTTTGGAACACCAGGGGCACCCTTCATGTACAATCTGGGAGTTCCATCTAAGGGGTGAGCCATTCACCTGTGAGGCCACTGGATCAGTTCTTCTCCCTTTGTTGCCTCAGAAGGACATCCTAAGATGTACTAGGTTGGACCTTTGAAATGAGCCACCAGCTCTGCTTGTTGGCAAGCAGTGGTCATCTCACTAACAGATACTTTATTGGTTTTCCTTTCTTCCCTGATTCACTTCCCTTTTTTCTCCCCTTTCTTCCCTGGTACTCTAGTCCCTAGTAAGGTAATAGCATATAAGACTTCACTTTAGGATCTGCTTTCTGGACAACCCTGGTGAAGAAATTCTTCCTTTCTTCTGACTTTGGTATACAGTTCTAAATCTTTGGTATTTAATAAATCTCTCCTCTCTTGTATAGCTTCATATAACTATTACCACAGGCTGAGTTCCATAAAGCTTCCACATGCACAGGCCTCTTCTTAAGCCTGTGTCTGGTTTTATATTTGTAATTTTATATTCTTTTAAAAGTATATTTATATCACTTACTGACACTTGACTTTGTATAAGCTTAAGGCCTCAAAGAAACTAGCCGTACTCTAGGCTTCTGTACTGTCATTTGACTTTCAACACATTTCAACTTTGGGCAAATCACCTATCTTTACCACTACCTCCCTTCTCTCAGATTCAACTGTCATGTGTTCCAAAACCACCAAACCATTAGCGTTGCCCTTACCAGTTTCCTTGGTGAGCTCCTCCTCATCACCTACAATGGACACTATTTTACCTTTTAGTTTGCTTTAGTTCCTCACTTTTTAAAACATTACTAATCATTCCCTCGTTCAATAAATGCTGTCTTCCCTTGCTTTCTTCAAAAACATGCTATCTTGATTTTTCTGACCACCCTTTCCCAGATATTTTTGTGATTCTTTTCTTCTCTATCCACATATGAACCCTGTGTAATTCCCAGGATATTAATTACTAGAATTGATTCCCAAATAAATACAGAGCTCATATTTCTCTCCTGATTTATAAATATGTATATCCAACCATCTACTCAGCATCTTCACTTGAATGTTTCAAATAGAAACACATTTGAATATGTCTAAAGAGAATTATCCTCTTTGTCCCCAAATCTCTCTTTTTAGTTTTCAGTTGATGATACTGCCATTCATCCAGTCAGCCAGGCCAGAAACTTGGAAATTATTGCTAATTTTCTTTCTAAGTTCTTTCTCAGATTCAGTCAATTACCAAGTGAACTATTCAGTTTTCCAAGTATCTATCAGATATGTTTATTTGTATTCTTCCCCAAGTTTAAGTGCCTAATCATGGTTCACAAAGCCCACCCTTACTACTTTAGTCTCATGTATGCCCCCCTCTCCTCACACAGCTGATTCTTAAAATTCAGTCATTTTAATATTCTCTGAATTCCTTGAATGCTCTAAGCTCTACCTAGGATACTTATTCCCTTCTATCTCCCTCATCCTCCCAACTTGTAATGTGGAATGTAATATCAGAAGTTGGGAAGAAGTGTTCCTCTGCACCACTATTCTCTAGCTTTTGTTTTTTTAACCTCATTGGGCTTAATAATTAAATCTATGGTTAGTCAGGCTGTGGCTTCCCTCATATCAGGGCAATTCTTCTTGGGGAAGCTTCCCAGTATTAACCTCTGCTCCTTTCCATCTCACAAACAACTGAGAGTATTTAGCCTTGTCCCCATTAAACACAACCTAAAGTTGCACCCAGTTATTGAGTAAGTCTCAAGGCTACAGTTTAAATTGCTGTCTATTCTTTCCAGTTCTAGATACATTAGTATTCTAGTTTCCAGTTCTAATACATTGGTATTCTGTATCATGGGAATAAAATGGTAAATGAACAACCACCAAATAATCTACATACATAGTGGAGAAATGAAGAAAAAGGTAAGAGAAGAATAATCTATACAATATAGTAAACTGGAAAATGCAAGGAGGTGCTCCAGCTATTTTTTATGTGATGGTCATAAGTACAGAGTTTGTGTTTATGACTTTATTCCTCTGCCAAACATACTACTATGTCTTTAATATTCAGTTATATTCTCAGTTGGCGAGTTTCTTTCCCAAGCAAGCATGACCTCAAATTCTCATCTTTATTTCTTGTTATGCATTGAGGTTCATTGGACCCAATTTTGTAATTTTGAGGGCTTTTAAAATTGAACAATTTTAATAATTTATAAGGATTGATCTTTTGCAACTTTTATACTTTATTAGAAGTTCTCCCCAAAACAAGACTTTTGAAATACTTTAAAATTTAATTATTCTAGAAATTATTTCAGCATCATTCATCAATTATTAACCTATGCTAAAAATGACTAAAATAATAAGGAAGTGGACAAAGAATGGAAACACCCAGAAGGATCATACAATAGTAAACTAATAATAACTGTATCATCTTTAAGTTTCTTACAGTATTACCAGATATTCTTTTCTAGATATTCTTCTGACTCTCCCCTAGATATTTATTACCTCAGAGACTTTCACTTTTGATTTAGTTCTTTTCCTTCTCTTCTCATTGCATTATCTTTTAAGAAGATGGAAATGACATCTGGAGACACCATCTTTGTAAGTTTTAAAAACTTTTCTTATTTTTATTAAAGCGTTAAGAATTAAAAAAATTTTTAAATCTTCTGCTCATAATGTCAATGAGAAAAAATTAACAAAAAAAGGGGGGGACTTCCGGGAAGATGGCGCTGTGAGCAGGGCAGCAGAAATCTCCTCCCAACACTATATTTATCTATGAAAACACAGAAAATACATCTATTCCTAAAAGAGAGACCAGAATACACAGGAAAGCGCACAGCGTGCAGCTACACCCGAGAGGACTCGGCACCCCAAGAGGCGGGTAAGATACGGAGCCGCGAACCGGCGGGACCCGAGCCCTCCCCCACACCAGCGCACCAGCAGGAGGAGAGGATTCAGAGCCGGGAGGGAGTGGAAGTACACCCGGCGAAGTAGCCAGCCCCAGTGATCTGCGCGGGGAGCGCTGACCCACATCGCGCAGTGCAGCGGAGATTGGAGAGTCAGAGGGGCAGGATCTGAGCGGGGAACGCGCCAGGGTGCTTGCAGCCGGCTCCCGGGAAGGAAAAAAAAAGTGCGCGCTTTCTTCAGCGGTCTTAAAGAGACAGGAGCCCAGCGGAGGAGCCGGATCGCCCCAGCACACTCAGCCCAGCAGGCTGGGAGTCCTGGGGAGTTTCAGACGCCTTAGCTGGCGACTGAGGAAGCGTAGCCATACTTAACACTTCTCACTGAGATCAACAGCCTCCTACTCGTTCCCACCCCTGCCAGAGCGATAAAGGGCCCTGCGGAGCAGCACAGTCACAGCTGTGGAATAGTGGGGCAATAGCGCCACCTAGAGCATTCCCATAGAATCTACGTCCGGTGGGCATTTTTTTTTGTTTTTTTTTTGTTTCGTTTTTTGTTTTGTATTTGTTTTTTCTTTTCTTTCTTTTTTTTCTTTTTTTCTTTCTTTCTTTTTTTTCTTTTTTTATCTTTTTTTTCCTCTCTTTTTTTTCTTCTCTTTTTAAAGTCTTAAAGAGCCCAGCTGACATACGTGGCAACTATCAGTGACCAAATTATACAGCCATGAAAAGATAGAGGAATATGGTTCAGACCAAAATGAGCCAGACAACGCCAGAGAGGGAGTCTGAAGGGATAGAAATGCACAGCCTCCCTGAAAAAGAATTCAGAATAAAAGTCATAACCATGCTGATGGACCTACAGAGAAATGTGCAAGAGCTGAGGGAGGAAGTGAGGGAACTGAGGAAAGACAATACAGAAATCAGACAAGCGATCGACGGGCTTAACAGCAGAATGGATGAGATGCGAGAGACTGTTAATGGAATAGAAAACAGAGAACAGGAGTACAGAGCAGCTGAGGCAGAGAGAGATAAAAGGATTTCTAGGAATGAAAGAATATTAAGAGAACTGTGTGACCAATCCAAACGGAACAATATTCGCATTATAGGAGTACCAGAGAAGAAGAGAGAGAAAAAGGGATAGAAAGTGTCTTTGAAGAAATAATTGCTGAAAACTTTCCCTCGCTGGGGAAGGAAATAGTCTCGCAGTCCACCGAAGCTCACAGATCTCCCAACACAAGGGACCCAAGGAAGACAACACCAAGACACATAATAATTAAGATGGCAAAGATCAAAGATAAAGACAGGGTATTAAAGGCAGCTAGAGAGAGAAAAAAGATCACCTACAAAGGAAAACCCATCAGACTATCATCAGACTTCTCAACAGAAACCTTACAGGCCAGAAGAGAATGGCATGATATATTTAACGTTATGAAACAGAAGGGCCTCGAACCAAGAATATTGTATCCAGCACGATTATCATTTAAATATGATGGAGGGATTAAACAATTTCCAGATAAACGAAAGTTAAGAGAGTTTGCCTCTCATAAACCACCACTACAGGATATCTTAAATGGACTGCTCTAGAGGGAAGCACACCTAAGGCTAAAAAGATGTCACCAGAGAAAAAAAAAATCATAGCAAAGAAAGCAGACCATCCAAATACCAACTAAAGGCAAAGAATAAAACACCTATTATAGAAAGAATGGAGGAGGAGGAATAAGAAGGGAGAGAAATAAAGAAACATCAGACTGTGTTTACAATAACTTAACAAGAAAGTTAAGTTAGATTGTTAGATAGTAAAGAAGCAACCCTTGAACCCTTGGTAACCACGAATCTAAAGCCAGCAATGGCAATAAGTACATACTATCAATAATCACCCTAAATGTAAATGGACTGAATGCACCAATCAAAAGACACAGAGTAACAGAATGGATAAAAAAGCAAGACCCATCTATATGCTGCCTACAAGAAACTCACCTCAAATCCAAAGATATACACAGACTAAAAGTGAAGGGATGGAAAAAGATATTTCATGCAAACAACAAAGAGAAAAAAGCAGGTGTTGCAGTACTTGTATCAGACAAAATAGACTTCAAAACGAAGAAAGTAGCAAAAGATAAAGAAGGACATTACATAATGATAAAGGGGTCAGTCCAACAAGAAGATATAACCATTATAAATATATATGCACCCAACACAGGAGCGCCAGCATATGTGAGACAAATACTAACAGAATTAAAGGAGGAAATAGACAGCAATGCATTCATCTTAGGAGACTTCAACACACCACTCACTCCAGAGGACAGATCAACCAGACAGAAAATAAGTAAAGACACAGAGGCACTGAACAACACACTAGAACAGATGGACCTAACAGACATCTACAGAACTCTACACCCAAAAGCAACAGGATACACATTCTTCTCAAGTGCACATGGAACATTTTCCAGAATAGACCACATACTAGGCCACAAAAAGAACCTCAGTAATTTCAAAAATATTGAAATCCTACCAACCAACTTCTCAGATCACCAAGGTATAAAACTAGAAATAAATTTTAGAAAGAAATCAAAAAGGCTCACAAATACATGGAGACTTAACAACACTCTCCTAATTAATCAATGGGTTAACGACCAAATCAAAACAGAAATCAAAGAATATATGGAGACTAATGACAACAACAACACAAAGCCACAACTTCTGTGGGACGCAGCAAAGGCAGTTCTAAGAGGAAAGTATATTGCAATCCAGGCCTATTTAAAGAAGGAAGAACATTCCCAAATGAATAGTCTAAAGACACAATTACTGAAATTGGAAAAAGAAGAACAAATGAGGCCCAAAGTCACCAGAAGGAGGGACATAATAAAGATTAGAGAAGAAATAAATAAAATTGAGAAGAATAAAACAATAGAAAAAATCAATAAAACCAAGAGCTGGTTCTTTGAAAAAATAAACAAAATAGATAAACCCCTAGCCAGACTCATTAAGAGAAAAAGAGAATCTACACACATAAACACAATCAGAAATGAGAAAGGAAAAATCACGACGGACCCCACAGAAATACAAAGAATCATAAGAGAATATTATGAGAATCTATATGCTAACAAGCTGGAAAACATAGAAGAAATGGACAACTTCTTAGAAAAATACAACCTTCCAAGACTGACCAAGCAAGAAACAGAAAAACTAAACAGACCAATCACCAGTGACGAAATCGAATTGGTAATCAAAAAACTACCCAAGAACAAAACCCCTGGGCCTGATGGATTCACCTCTGAATTCTACCAGACATATAGAGAAGAAATAACACCGATTCTCCTTAAAGTTTTCCAAAAAATAGAAGAGGAGGGAATACTTCCAAACTCATTCTATGAAGCCAGCATCACTCTAATACCAAAACCGGGCAAAGACCTCACCAAAAAAGAAAATTACAGACCAATATCCCTGATGAACGTAGATGCAAAAATACTCAACAAAATATTAGCAAACCGAATTCAAAAATACATCAAGAGGATCATACACCATGATCAAGTGGGATTCATCCCAGGGATGCAAGGATGGTACAACATTCGAAAATCCATCAACATCATCCACCACATCAACAAAAAGAAGAACAAAAACCACATGATCATCTCCATAGATGCTGAAAAAGCATTTGACAAAATTCAGCATCCATTCCTGATTAAAACTCTCAACAAAATGGGTATAGAGGGCAAGTACCTCAACATCATAAAGGCTATATATGACAAACCCACAGCTAACATCATACTTAACGGCGAGACGCTGAAAGCTTTTCATCTAAGATCGGGAACAAGACAGGGATGCCCACTCTCTCCACTGTTATTCAACATAGTACTGGAGGTCCTAGCCACAGCAATCAGACAAAACAAAGACATACAAGGCATCCAGATTGGTAAAGAAGAAGTCAAATTGTCACTATTTGCAGATGACATGATACTATACATAAAAAACCCTAAAGATTCCATTCCAAAACTACTAGAACTAATATCTGAATTCAGCAAAGTTGCAGGATACAAAATTAACACACAGAAATCTGTTGCTTTCCTATACACTAATGATGAACTAACAGAAAGAGAAATCAGAAAAACAATTCCATTCACAATTGCATCAAAAAGAATAAAATACCTAGGAATAAACCTAACGAAGGAAGTGAAAGACCTGTACTCTGAAAACTACAAGACACTCCTAAGAGAAATTAAAGAGGACACTAACAAATGGAAATGCATCCCATGCTCTTGGCTAGGAAGAATAAATATTGTCAAAATGGCTATACTACCTAAAGCAATCTACAGATTCAATGCAATCCCTATCAAACTACCAACAGCTTTCTTCAATGAACTGGAACAAATAATTCTAAAATTCATATGGAACCACAAAAGACCCGAATAGCCAAAGCAATCCTGAGAAGGAGGAATAAAACAGGGGGAATTACACTCCCTGACTTCAAGCTCTACTACAAAGCCACAGTAATCAAGACAATTTGGTATTGGCACAAAAACAGACCCACAGACCAGTGGAACAGAATAGAAAATCCAAACATTAACCCAAACATATACAGTCAATTAATATTTGATAAAAGTGCCTTGGATATACAATGGGAGATGACAGCCTCTTCAGCAGCTGGTGTTGGAAAAACTGGACAGCTACATGTAAGAGAATGAAACTGAACTACTGTCTAACCCCATACACAAAGGTAAACTCAAGGTGGATCAAAGACCTGAATGTAAGTCATGAAACCATAAAACTCTTAGAAAAAAACATAGGCAAAAATCTCTTGGACATAAACATGAGCAACTTCTTCATGATCATATCTCCCCGGGCAAGGGAAACAAAAGCAAAGATGAACAAGTGGGACTATATCAAGCTGACAAGCTTCTGTACAGCAAAGGACACCATCAGTAGAACAAAAAGAGATCCTACAGTATGGGAGAATATATTCGTAAAAAACGTATCTGATAAAGGGTTGACATCCAAAATATATAAAGAACTCAGGCACCTTAACAAACAGAAAGCAAATAACCCAATTAAGAAATGGGCAGAGGACATGAATAGACACTTCTCCAAAGAAGAAATTCAGATGGCCAACAGGCACATGAAAAGATGCTCCACATCGCTAATCATCAGAGAAATGCAGATTAAAACCACAATGAGATATCACCTCACACCAGTGAGGATGGCCAACATCCAAAACACAAACAACAACAAATGTTGGCGAGGATGTGGAGAAAAGGGAACCCTCCTACACTGCTGGTGGGACTGCAAATTAGTTCAACCATTGTGGAAAGCAGTATGGAGGTTCCTCAAAAAACTCAAAATAGAAATACCATTTGACCCAGGAATTCCACTCCTAGGAATTTACCCTAAGAATGCAGCAGCCCAATTTGAAAAGGACAGATGCACCCCTATGTTTATTGCAGCACTATTTACAATAGCCAAGAAATGGAAGCAACCTAAGTGTCCATCAGTAGATGAATGGATAAAGAAGAGGAGGTACATATACACAATGGAATATTATTCAGCCATAAGAAGAAAACAAATCCTACCATTTGCAACAACATGGATGGAGCTAGAGGGTATTATGCTCAGTGAAATAAGCCAAGCCGAAAAAGACAAGTATCAAATGATTTCACTCATATGTGGAGTATAAGAACAAAGAAAAAATACTGAAGGAACAAAACAGCAGCAGACTCACAGAACCCAAGAACGGACTAATAGTTACCAAAGGGAAAGGGACTGGGGAAAATGGGTGGGAAGGGAGGGATAAGAGGGAAAAAGGGGCATTACGATTAGCAGATGTAATGTTGGGGGGGCACGGGGAGGGCAGTACAACTCAGAGAAGACAAGTAGTGATTCTATAGCATCTCACTACGCTGATGGACAGTGACTGTAATGGGGTTGGTGGGGGGGACCTGATGAAGGGGTAGTTTAATAATCGTAATATTGCACATGTAATTGTAAATTAATGATAATAAAATAAATTATATTAAAAAAATAAAAATAAAAATAAAGGCAGATTAGCTAGCTATAGGTCAATTATCTCACCAAAAACAACTAGAAAAGCTGGCGGCAATGTTTTGGAAATCTGTTTCAAATCATTAGAGAGCTATCAAAGCAGCCAGAACTTGAAGGGCCAAGATCTGGCAGCTGAGAGATTATGGATAGCACAACTTTTCTGCTTGCAGCATTCCTAATTAGCAAGCAGTGACTTGGAGGCCAAAAAATTGGTCTGACGGCAGCAACTGAGAAGCTGAAGAACTGAACAGTACTTTTAGCAATCTTATGGGGGACCAGTGAAGATGAGAGTGAAGGAGGGGACAAAAGTAGGAGTCCAGGGTCCCCAAGAAGCCCTGGTACACACCCATAGCTTTCCCCTGAGATCCTTAAATGGCTGTACCCTAAAAGTAGAGGTGAATTGGAAATAGGCCAGCCTTCACAAAGACTGAAACTCAGCTTCCACATTTCGTTTAATCCCTAACTGAGCTAAGGAGACCTTCCCATGCCATACACTTCCGATATACTGCCTGCTAAAAGCAAAAGTTAATTTCCTCTGGAGGAAGATAAAATCATCCAGAAGCTATGGAAGATTTCCCATTAGGAGAGGGATTGTATTAGTGATTCTTTACCTATGGATAATAAGTTTCTTTTTTTAAAGTGCATTCACAACATAATTCGTCCATTAGCCCAATGAGGTAGATTTATCTCATTTTACAGATAAGGAACATGAGACTTTATCAAGGATTCTGAAAAGTGGCTACTAGGTTCCAGATGTGTTTAGCTCCCCTTACATCTCATATTAGTAGATTTTTCAAGAAGTGTAAGGATGTTATAGATTTCTTAAAATAACAAAATTGACAATATATAGTTAAATGTTTTTAATATGTTTGACAAAAATAAATGCTTTTTGAGACCAAAATAAATAAATAAATAAAATAAAATAAAATTCATATGGAACAACAAAAGACCCCGAATAGCCAAAGCAATCCTGAGAAGGAGGAATAAAACAGGGGGAATTACGCTCCCTGACTTCAAGCTCTACTACAAAGCCACAGTAATCAAGACAATTTGGTATTGGCACAAAAACAGACCCACAGACCAGTGGAACACAGTAGAAAATCCAAACATTAACCCAAACATATACAGTCAATTAATATTTGATAAAGGAGCCTTGCATATACAATGGGGAGATGACAGCCTCTTCAGCAGCTGGTGTTGGAAAAACTGGACAGCTACATACATATAAGAGAATGAAACTGGACTACTGTCTAGCCCCATACACAAAGGTAAACACAAGGTGGATCAAAGACCTGAATGTAAGTCATGAAACCATAAAACTTTTAGAGAAAAACATAGGCAAAAATCTCCTGCACATAAACATGAGCGACTTCTTCATGAACATATCTCCCCGGGCAAGGGAAACAAAAGCAAAAATGAACAAGTGGGAGTATATGAAGCTGAAAAGCTTCGGTACAGCAAAGGACACCATCAGTAGAACAAAAAGAGATCCTACAGTATGGGAGAATATATTCATAAATGACGTATCTGATAAGGAGTTGACATCCAAAATATATAAAGAACTCACGCACCTTAACAAACAAAAAGCAAATAATCCAATTAAGAAATGGGCAGAGGACATGAATAGACACTTCTCCAAAGAAGAAATTCAGATGGCCAAAAGGCACATGAAAAGATGCTCCACATTGCTAATCATCAGAGAAATGCAGATTAAAACCACAATGAGATATCACCTCACACCACTGAGGATGGCCAACATCCAAAACACAAACAACAACAAATGTTGGGGAGGATGTGGAGAAAAGGGAACCCTCCTACACTGCTGGTGGGACTGCAAATTAGTTCAACCATTGTGGAAAGCAGTATGGAGGTTCCTCAAAAAACTCAAAATAGAAATAGCATTTGACCCAGGAATTCCACTCCTAGGAATTTACCCTAAGACTACAGCAGCCCAGTTTGAAGAAGACAGATGCACCCCTATGTTTATCGCAGCAGTATTTACAATAGCCAAGAAATGGAAGCAACCTAAGTGTCCATCAGTAGATGAATGGATAAAGAAGATGTGGTACATATACACAATGGAATATTATTCAGCCATAAGAAGAAAATAAATCCTACCATTTGCAACAACATGGATGGAGCTAGAGGGTATTATGCTCAGTGAAATAAGCCAAGCCGAAAAAGACAAGTATCAAATGATTTCACTCATATGTGGAGTATAAGAACAAAGAAAAAAAACTGAAGGAACAAACAGCAGCAGACTCACAGAACCCAAGAACGGACTAATAGTTACCAAAGGGAAAGGGACTGGGGAAAATGGGTGGGAAGGGAGGAATAAGAGGGAAAAAGGGGCATTACGATTAGCAGATGCAATGTTGGGGGGGCACAGGGAGGGCAGTACAACTCAGAGAAGACAAGTAGTGATTCTATAGCATCTCACTACGCTGATGGACAGTGACTGTAATGGGGTTGGTGGGGGGGACCTGATGAAGGGGGTAGTTTAATAACCATAATATTGCACATGTAACTGTAGATTAATGATACCAAAATAAATTATTTTTAGAAAATCACCCTTCATCTCTAGCATTACTTTCCTTTTAATTCTAACTACCTTGTGTTTGTTTCTTCATTTCACTAGTGAAGAGACAGGTTTTTCTCCATAAGCATTTTAACTATTCCTGGGTTTGTGACACAATACTATATGAAACTCTGGGCAGAAATAAGTTTCTTAGCAAAAGTGCAGCATTACCTAGTTGTATGACTCATGGTCCAGTTCACATTGTTGTCTATTTTGGATGGGCTTGGAAATTCTCAGCTGATTAAATGAAACATCAAAACTGGGGAGTGTTTTGATTTTTGTAAAATAGACACATCACCACGAGACATAAATTAGCCCACAGAATCTATTAGGTTTTAGGAGGTTCACAGTGAGCATTAAAAAAAGAAAGAAAGAAAAATTAGGAAGTCTGAGAGAATATGAAATGCCCAAGGCATGTTCATTTTTATTCTGCAATGAACAAGAAATATACTGCAGTAAAAACAGAATTAATGATTCAAAAACAGGGATACTGAAACAGAAATTAACTCTACTTACCTAACTCTTAAAGCTGGTAAAAAGGCAACTTGGAGTTGAAAGCTGGCACCTAAAGAAAAAAGAATGTTAAGAATCTGTGATCCATCCAAACATCAACCCAAACATATACAGTCACTTAATATTTGATAAAGGAGCCTTGGATATACAATGGGGAGATGACAGCCTCTTCAGCAGCTGGTGTTGGAAAAACTGGACAGCTACATGTAAGAGAATGAAACTGGACTACTGTCTAGCCCCATACACAAAGGTAAACTCAAGGTGGATCAAAGACCTGAATGTAAGTCATGAAACCATAAAACTCTTAGAAAAAAACATAGGCAAAAATCTCTTGGACATAAACATGAGCAACTTCTTCATGAACATATCTCCCCGGGCAAGGGAAACAAAAGCAAAGATGAACAAGTGGGACTATATCAAGCTGAAAAGCTTCTGTACAGCAAAGGACACCATCAGTAGAACAAAAAGACATCCTACAGTATGGGAGAATATATTCATAAAAAACGTATCTGATAAAGGGTTGACATCCAAAATATATAAAGAACTCATGCACCTTAACAAACAGAAAGCAAATAATCCAATTAAGAAATGGGCAGAGGACATGAATAGACACTTCTCCAAAGAAGAAATTCAGATGGCCAACGGGCACATGAAAAGATGCTCCACATCGCTAATCATCAGAGAAATGCAGATTAAAACCACAATGAGATATCACCTCACACCACTGAGGATGGCCAACATCCAAAACACAAACAACAACAAATGTTGGGGAGGATGTGGAGAAAAGGGAACCCTCCTACACTGCTGGTGGGACTGCAAATTAGTTCAACCATTGTGGAAAGCAGTATGGAGGTTCCTCAAAAAACTCAACATAGAAATACCATTTGACCCAGGAATCCCACTCCTAGGAATTTACCCTAAGACTACAGCAGCCCAGTTTGAAAAAGACAGATGCACCCCTATGTTTATCGCAGCACTATTTACAATAGCCAAGAAATGGAAGCAACCTAAGTGTCCATCAGTAGATGAATGGATAAAGAAGATGTGGTACATATACACAATGGAATATTATTCAGCCATAAGAAGAAAACAAATCCTACCATTTGCAACAACATGGATGGAGCTAGAGGGTATTATGCTCAGTGAAATAAGCCAAGCCGAAAAAGACAAGTATCAAATGATTTCACTCATGTGTGGAGTATAAGAACAAAGAAAAAAACTGAAGGAACAAAACAGCAGCAGACTCACAGAACCCAAGAACGAACTAATAGTTAACAAAGAGAAAGCGACTGGGGAGGATGGGTGGGAAGGGAGGGATAAGAGGGAATGGGGGGCATTGTGATTGGCAGATGTGGTGTTGGGGGGGCATGGGGAGGGCTGTACAACTCAGAGAAGACAAGTAGTGATTCTACAGCATCTCACTACACTTATGGACAGTGACTGTAATGGGGTTGGTGGGGGAGACCTGATGAAGGGGGTAGTTTAATAATCATGGTATTGCACATGTAATTGTAGATTGATGATCCAAAATAAATTATTAAAAAAAAAAAGAATCTGTGATCCATCATTTTTAGGCCACTCATGCACAACCACAGCAGAGCCTGCAAGTGGCAAAACTCAGTAATTAGGAATAACTCCAGGGATGGCCACTCAGAGTCACTGTAAGACCTGAATTGTGAACACTTTTAAAGAGGTGCAGTCGTACTGCTTTCAAGGGCAAAGACTCACAGCAAATGACTCTCTACAGACAGTAAGGCACCATCCGACCTGCTGAGGGCTAAAATCATTTATAGTTAACATATTCATTATATGCTAGAGGTTGCCACTCAGGTTGTATCAATCACTGTAAAACAGTTTGATTTTTAGAAGCTAAACACCTCTTGCTGTCTTATCTATGCTGTTTATATGACCATTTTCTTCAAAAATGGTAGAAAGTCTATTTTAGCCCAACTCTTTCCTGAGTGACAAATTTCACAAACTGGTGTCCAGTGTTTTGAAACTGCCCCAGTGATCTTCAAAATTCTTACTGTAACAATTGGGAAAGGGTTAAAAACTGAAACATATGTACATCTGTGTATTTCTGTGTGTGTGTGTGCTTGCACACTCATGCCATCTTCTACATTGCTCTTTTTTGATTGAATACATTGCATTCTAGGAGGCAAGTATGGCCTCTTCCTGCTTGTTTTGTGGTTTTCCTCCCTAGGTGTATCAGGATGCTATGGGCATTATGACCAGGGCCTTTCTTCACTAATGAATTTGCTGGTGACTTCAGAGCTAGTAGAGAATTCATCAGGCAGGTCATCTTACCATCATATAACATCCCTGAACCTATTTTGATGGAAGAACCATTATCATGTCCAAACCTATTCCAACATCAACTCTTAATAAAAAAGGGGTCTTAAAGAATTCCAAGTCCAAAGTGCTTGTTTAGTTTCATACCCACTGACTTTCAAGAGCAAGGGGCCTACGAAAGAACACATTAATTTGGGATGTTGGTGGATAACTTTGTGTGTTTGACTGGGGTCAATGTACAAATGGCTTGCTCAGAGAAGTTTTCTGGATAAGACGACAGCTTGGGGCTCTCTAACAAGAAAAGAAAAGAACTCACTTCCAGTTCATTCTTACTACCAGGACCTGAATGATAAGCTTTAAATCTGACATGTGAAATGTCCCCTTTTCAGTGAACCTTTGCTGACCACCCTATTTTACATTACACATCCTCCACCTTAATATTTCTCTCCTCAGCATTTAATATTGTGTACTATAAAACTTACATATTTTATTTTCTCTCTTCTTCCATGATAATATGAACTTCATGAGGGTGGGAATTTTGCTTTTTTCTTACTGTTCTCTCTCTAGCACCTAGAACTGCATGACCGGTAGTAGATGCTCAACGAATCAATGCTGACTAAATGAATGAACAAGTGAATAAGATACCTAGAGAAATAATTTCATTATCTTGTGTGCCAATGGACTCTGTGTCAGGAAGATCTGGGCTAGAACCCTAACTCTGCCGTTTATGAGCTACGTGGACTTAGACAAGGGGCAATCTCTTTGAGTCTCAGCTTCTTCGTCGCTGAAAGGCAGATAATGATAGGTCTGTCCCCATAGGTTTGTAGTAATAACAAAAAAAGGACATGCCAGGACACCCTCTGGATGGTCTCTGGCATACTGTAGGTGCTCCAAAAGTGGTGACTTCTGTTATTATTGCTGTTAGCTTTACTGCTAAACCATAAACTTATGCAGAATAATCATTTAATAAAAAGACAAACTTCCACATCTACATGTTTCTTCCCCCATCTTTTCTAAGAACTTTGATACAGACTAGGAAGATATCGATTGGTGAAGAAGCTGCCCTACTCTTGCTCATTTTTTGCAAAACTCTTTCTTGGGGTTGGGGAGGAGGAAGGACTCCTAGGTGTGACCCATGAAGGGCGCTGTAGAGCAGCTGGCCTGCCTGCTGCCAGTTGTATGCTTTCTAAATCAATAGGGCATTTGAGTCTCAGGATGTCCACTCTGTTATAGTTTTAAATACACTGAAGTCTTAAATACACTTTAAAAGCAATTATTTTGCTTCTAGCTTTGGGAAGGAGGACGTGAAAAGAGGCCTGGCTGAGGCAGAGCTCATATTTCAAGGCATGTCAG
Source organism: Smutsia gigantea (assembly GCA_032199065.1). Classification (NCBI taxonomy): domain Eukaryota; kingdom Metazoa; phylum Chordata; class Mammalia; order Pholidota; family Manidae; genus Smutsia; species Smutsia gigantea. Next base: position 279,616 of record JAVSCE010008525.1, on the reverse strand, counting down.
GGAATGAAATCGATGACGTGCAGATAACAGTGGAAATGGATGTAAAACATGACCTGAGGTAGACTCATGACCAGGCCCACAGAGAGCTCTCGTCCTGCTTCAGAATCAAAAGGAAACAAAGCCACAACACTCAACAACAGTGGTACAAAGTTTCAGAGTGAAGAAAGGCTAAATAACACCCAATAGGCAGGGCTCCTGGAGATAATGGTAATTCTTGGCACTGTGCTACACTGGGGTTTTGTGAGCACAGAAGCTTCTAAATAATGCTTATTTTCCTATTTCTTGTTTTCTGTGTTTAATAGCTTGGCAAGAACCAACAGTAAAGGCTAATTTTTAAAAGCACTATTTTATGTCTAAGTGCTAGCTTGATTCTTGCAATAAATTGTTGAAATAGAAAGCATTTATTCATGTGCCCATTTCACAGATGGGCACTTAAAGAGGTTGTCACTTTTCTGTGGTCATAAAGCTACTCTCTAGAGCAGTCTGATTCCAGCTCCTGCACAATTGAACACTGCTCTGTATCATTACACCACAAAATAAATTAGGTCCCCTATGATACTCTCATAGTTCCCAGTACTTTTTCTTCATGGTATTGACCTGAATATGTAAATACATATGCATGTATGTGATTACTTGTCTAATACCTGACTCAGTACTAGACAACAATTTTTTTTTCCTTTTGATATCATTGTATTTGTACCACAAACACATACTTCATTTGTAACAGAAACTCAGAAAATATCTCTTGAATATATGAATACATACATAGTGGACAGAAATTGAGATTTCAGCTTAAAATGGAAATTCGTTTATTTTTTTTTAAATGACTTTAAAAACTCAAATATTCTGTGATCTTTCCCTCTTCTAAGGATAAAGTCAATGTGTAGGAGTTTCTAAAAATCCTTCGCATTATTCCAAATATGGAAAATTCAAACAATTGTGATTTATCAATTTATTGATTCACTCTCCCACTAAACAGCCACCCGTATCCTCTTACCTCTTTTTACTTCTGGTTCTTAGAACACACTCAACTAGTATTGGTGGAGTAAACTGATCCAAAATATGGCTGATTAGCTGTGGCTGATCTTTTAATGAAAGTAAAAATGCTAGTGCCTTTATTACCATTTGTATGTATTTTCTTGTTGGTGAGATTTTCAGCACGAGTCACTTTGTGACTTTATGACATCCATGACCCAACAGAACAATGTCAGCCTATTTGAGGAAGAAATCCTGTGGTCATGAACCCAGGCTCAAAAGAAAAAAGCCTTTTGCTGGCTTAATTTGGTTTCCCCAAACAAAGTCGGGAGGTAAACCACAGATTTCTGACCACATATTTAAACATTTGGAAAACAGGCTGAAATTGCTTACATGTAAACAGCAAGAGATTAATACTGTGCTTTCTGAAACGGACTTTAATGATTATACAATACAAAAAACTAAAATGATTATACGCATAAATAAAGTAATGTAATAGTATATATCCTTCATTTAGCCTTCTCTTAGCAAAAATAAAAATGAAAAATAAAAACAAAACAAAAAAAATCCCCCAAAACTAAAAACAGACAAAACAAACAAACAAAAGAACAAAAGAATCTGGAAGGAAAGGAATGGTGATGAATACAAGGATGGAGAAATGTGCTGTGAAGCAGGCAGAAAAGCATTCTAGTGAAATGAAAGGGAAATGCTGAATGAAAGATGGAATACAGTGTGAGAATCAAGGAATGGTAAGAGATTGGACACGTAAGTATAAGAATCAAGCTCCTACAGTGACTGCATTGGGGTATGGGTGGGGACTTAACAATATGGGTAAATGTAGTAACCACACTGTTTTTTCATGTGGAACCTTCATAAGAGTGTATATCAATAATACCTTAATAAAAAATTAAACTAAAAAATAAAAAAGAATCAAGCTCCTAGCTGGTGAGTCAAATGCTGCAATAATCCAATTTTAATTATATGTGAGTCTCATCTCTGTTGTTTGATTTCATCCTTCTCAGCAAATACAGAGACAGCTGTTTTCCTTTTGACACAATTATCTTTGTGTAGAAACTTTCAAAATGTCCCTTTGAAAGGTTTGCAGAACTTACAAGAAGGCTGAACATATTAAGTGACAGATCTTCTGGACTTTAGACAACAAAAGCATTTCTTTCAAGGCCTTGAATCTAAATGACAAAGGATCAGGGATGATGGAACAAAAGAATTTAAGATTCAAAGTAGGATAAATAACAGCACTTATTTGATGTTAGAAGTCAACAACCTGACCATTAGCTTAATTATACAGTGAGTGGAAAAATCCTCCATGGTGTTAACCCACTGCCCAACCAACAACCAATCACACTGTCATTGATAAAGAGTTTGAACTAAGATATTCAGAATCTATAGTTGTTGATGGCACTGGAACATAAAGTCAAGTATTAGGACTAGTGGTCATGCTGGCTATCTCAGTCAAGAGAAAGAAAAACTGAGGAAGTCAGTCAAGAGAGAGAAAAGATTAAAAGACCAAAAAGGGACAAAAAGACTGAATGTGTGGCCCCAGAGAGAAAGAAGTATCTTCCATTCCTGTCAACTTTCCACCTCCCATTTCCTGAAGACTCAGTATCCAAATCAGTGGCAAACAAATGAGTAACAGCCAATATTACTGAGCACATATCCAAGGCATGGTGCATGTATCATTTTATTTCATCCTCAAGCAACCCTATGAAGCAAGAACTATATTATTATTCCATTTTACAGATGACGAAACTGAGGCTTAGAGAGATCAATTTGCCCACCCAGGTCTCACAATTAGTGACCGGCAGCACAAGGATTAAGATTCAATACTGATTCCAAAGCTCACACTTTCAAACCCAGCTACACACAGCTTGCTGTATCCTTAATTTACCTTCTTGTTTACTTAAAACAAGTTTGAGAGTTTCTTTTTATAGAAATCAGTCATCTGTAATTAAGAAAGAAATGAAAAAACTTCAAGGTATTGGGCGAGAAAGAAACCTTACTAGATACTGATGTTATGACATGGTGGCAATTCTGTGGTTCAAAACCTCATTACCAGCTATGGAGACAGCAGGAAGATCAGTGGCTGCCAGGGGCGAGGGAGTGGAGGAATGAATAGGTAGAACACAATGAAACCATTCGGTACAATACTACAGTGGTGGATGCATGTCATTATACATTTGTCTAAACCCATAGGCTGTACAACACCAAGTGTGAATCCTAATGTACACTATGGACATGGGATGATAATGATATGTCAATGTAGGCCCATTGACTGTGATAAATATACTCTGGTGAGGGATGTTGATAGTGGGGGAGGCTATCTGGGGGGGAGGGAGTATATATGGGAAGTCTCTAAATTTCCCACTCAGTTTGCTATGAACCTAAAACTGCTCTAAAAGACAAAGGTTATTTTTTGAAGTTAATTTTAGATATTAAGAATCAGCTTTTACTTTTTGTTTCCCCCTTTACTTTCCTTTTCTAGATTTTTACATTCAGCAAGTTGATAGGTAGCAAACATACTTCTCACTAAACTTATTGTCCTGTTGTCCTCTCCAAACAGTGTTCTGTTCTTCAAAAAAAAAAAAGCATGAAACAATTTACTATATTTTTTTAAACTGGGTAGGAGAAAAACAAGGAGAGAGCATACTTTCAGTAATAAAGCAAATGATGCTAAGTCAGATGCCTATGTTTATTACCAAGTAAATATCAGAGGACATTTACAGTTGCCAAATTCTTTGCGTGTATATCTTTAAAGCTGTCCAGATGCAGTAGATGAACACGGCATGACAGTGGTCATACTCTCTGCTGTGTATTTCACTTCTGCACATCAAACTGCCTGAATAAATTAAGGCCAGAATGTTCACTTAACTGCAGTACTGGGTGTGCTTCTTGAACAAGCTGTCTAAAGAAATATTCCTTTCTACACACTGGGTTTTCCACCTCTTTTCTTTGGGTATGTAGGATTTTTATTGCAGAGAAGTGAAAAAGAGAAATCTGAAAGAAGCTCAGCAGAGGGGAAAGAATATCCCATTTCTGCCTGGAGCGGCCATTTCCTGGCTATGTGATCTTGGGCTAGACACCCACCTAATGAAGTTGATAACCATACTCTTTACATCACAGGGTAAGTGATGTAAGAGTAAGACTCTAACTGGGGTAGAGACCTCATGGATTATCATTAGAGTCTTTAAATGTTTGTGGAATTTACTGGGTGATTATTGCAAATTGCTACAAGGAACAGCCACTTTAAACTCCATCTTAGTTGAGGGAACAAATGGAGATATCTAGTCTGTGTGCAGCACTTGCTTTCCTATGTCATGATGTCCGTGATCTTTTGAGTCACAAAATAACACAAGGTTCACAAAATCAAGATCTGAAGGTGACTGCAAGGCAAGGTGCCTCCCTGGTTAGAATCCGCAGCCTCAGGCCCCTTTGCGGATGTGGGACAGGTTCTCTCAGCAAAGGGCAGGATGATAGATAGGGAGCCTGTTGCTGCATTGAAGCTGGGTCCTGGCCAACACAAGAGGGTGCTAACTGGAGGCAAAGAGGCAATGCTTTTTGCCCTTAACTGGGTAAAAATTACAGCTGTCCCAATCTCACATTCTTTCATTTTGCTTGTAACATCAGAGACAAGTTTTTCATAACCTTTTTTAGAGACACACACACATTTATATGAAAAAAATTGTAAAAGAATAATTTTTAAGCAAATGAGACTTTCATCAAAAATTATGCAAATGTTCTCCCTCCCTGCAGGCGAAACCTGTTTCTAAGGAGGGATGCTCAACTTGAGAACACTTGTAAGTTGTGATCAGTTGTGATCATCAGCTTCTCTTAAAAGGAAACAAAGTCACAAAGCCAAGTCAGATGTCTCAGAACCAAACTGAAGAATTTTCTGGAATCACGGGTACAGGTTCATGGAGCTGAGGAGCAAATACCAGAAGTCATATTGAAAGGGGTGACCAAGATCATTCCCAAACTAGGGCCACTATCTGGGCAGTAGGCATCAAGGCATAGAGAAACCCAAAGGTGAATGAAGGGTTTCATGGTGAGCAGAGGACTAACTACAGCATCTGCAGGAGCCTATGCAATTCTGCAGACACTGTAGCACTAAAAGGTGTCACTGCAGAGGAGTGGAGAAAATTCAGGCCATTGCTTGGTGTTTGGTGTCTGGGGGAATGGTAATAAATATGAGGTCTAATGAGGAATGAGGATAAGGACTAAAGACTATACGGGATCACAGATTGTCCAAACAAGACCAGGACAATCTTGGGAATGAAAGTGGGCACTCTTAATAATTAATACCATGCACAAACTGAACGGTCTCAGGCAACTTGGGGCATATTGGCTCTCTGCCAAAAGCAATGCTTTGGCTTAATATTAGCCCTGATCAGGCCCTTGAGCCTAAGAAATAGTGCTTTGGAATAAATCACCCTGGTTCAAACACAAACAAACACAAACACTGTAATCTCTGATGTGTGCTCTTCAGCAGGTTGTTTAGCCTCTCTGTGCTGAGTTCACCTGCCTCACAGAGCTACTGTAGGGATTACAGGAGTTGGTTTTAAAAGGCTGAGCACAGTGCCTGGCCCACAGAAGGCACTCAAACACAACAACAATACTATCGTCATCATCATAAGTCTCCTAGGTGCTTTCATGCAAGCATGCGTATGGTGCCTGGTTCACAGCAGGGAAACATTTAATTCAAATGGTTGGGAGAAGGAAAGGGGAGGTGACAGAGGAAAGAAAAGGTATCAAAAAATTTCCTAGAAAAAAAAGTGACATAACACTTCATGTAGTACGATAAAAAACTCAATTCTAATCTCACTAATTTTTTTTAATTGTGTGGCTACTTAAACAAGTGTGAAATAAAGTTAGTGATCAAAATTTGTGATTATCACATTTTTAAGTATAAGTGTACAATAAGCCAGATTACAGCCAGAAAAATTAAAGTCTAGTAGAATGAAATTTCCCTGTGCCTTATAGAATCAGCATTTCAACATTCAGACTTAAGTGTTCTACACATTTCCTCTGCAATCCAAAACTTCACTTATGACACCATGCTTTTATGGAAGACCTACATTAATACCACTTTGCTTTTATACTAATACAGGTCTAACTGAAAGAAATCCAAAGAGGATTCTCCCTTTTATGAAAGGGTAATTGCGTCACTTTAGGACATTTCAGCTTATCAAAGGTTTCACAGCAACATTCTACTTATGGATAGCAGGGAAAACCTGTACTGACTACCCATGAAACATGAATTTTTGTTTTTTCATTTTAGCATTTCAGAATCTCAGTTTGATCTCCCACCATTTTAATCCTTTAGTCTCTTCAATTTAAGAGCATTCACTCTGATTACACTAGTTAAAACTGAGCCCTGATGTTGAGTAGCATTCATTAAGCAATTATTGGGTGCAGAATGGAATTTAAACATTTAATGTAAATTATTTCCACTAAACTTTGAATGAATCTATGATGTTGGAATCTTATAACCCCCATTTTACAGGGAAAGCACTGAGCCCCCAAAGAGGTTACTAAGTTACACTAGGTTACTGAGCGAGGCATCAGACATAATTTGGTCTTAAACCAAACTCAGGCTCCTAAGCCCTATCACAGTAACTGAACTATACATGTTCTCAGCTTATGAGCACAGAAGGTAGACCTGCACATATTTTAACTGTTTTTCTCCTTGACCAGTTATTTTCTGGAATCACAAACATATTTCTCTCCCCAGTTTTGTAGTGCTCTTAAGTGATACCTTTCCCCCACTAAATGCTTGGTATAATCTATGGAAGATCTACTTAAAAACTGTTTTTCCCCTCTATCAATGACTGCCCTGCCTTACAGAATGCTCTCTCCCTGGCCACAGAAAGGAGATAATCTGTTTGATTTTAATCACTCTCCTTACAATCTCAGCTTAAGGAGATACAGGTAAAAACAAGAAAAGGAGTCAGCTGAAAAGACACAAGTTCTTGGCTCCAAATTAAAAACAATTCTGAACACTCTGTATCTAAAAAACTTGCAAACGATTCCTGGGAGGGACTTGGAAAAGAGCTTGTTTCTTACAGAAATATAACAACTGTCTGCCTCTTAACACTGGAGGTTTAAAGATACATACTGTTCTTGTTACAGAAGGCATGTTCTTCGGGGTATGTCTGCGGCAACTTATGACTACTTCAAAATCAGCTGCAAATTTCAAATGTTTGAAATCCAGCATTTATGCATGTTTTAGGAGACATATAAAATGATCTTAAATGAGAATAATATGTGTAAAAGCCAGTGAAAAGTTAAAAACTGCTTATAAATGCAAGTATTGTTATTACTGGAAGAACATTCCTTATGTAACACATGTCAATCTCTTAGATAGTTTTCACCTAGAGAAATGGGTTATGCCTTTAAAACAGAATAATAAATCTGACTTTAAATGAAACACAGATGGACAATATTTTGGTATCTGTTATTTTCATTCTTCCAATATTGACATACAGTTGACCCTTGAACAATAAGAAGGTTAGGGGCACTGACCTCCCAGGCAGTTGAAAAATCAGTGTATAACTTTTGACTACCCTAAAACTTAACTACTAATAACCTATTGTATATAAAATGGGTCAATTAACTTCAGATGCAAAAAAAGAGTAGAAAAGTAGAAAAGAAATGTTGTAGGGTCCAACAGAAAACAAGCAGAGGATGAATTAGCTCTACTTGTCCCTGCCAGGATTGACACGTGCCTATAAGTATGAAGGACACACTTTGAAGGGGCTAAGGTTTCCTGCCTTCTTCCTCTGAGTTGCCCAGTCTGCCCTCAGCCCCTCAGTTCCCCAAGTTTCATTCTGGTCCATACCAAAGAGCCTCTGCTTAGCTCAGTTGATTAGAGCTCTGGTGCTAATAACCAAGTTCATGAGGTTTGGGTCACTACAATGTTTTCCTCTTCCATTTCTATGAACCATATCACCTATGGAATCTGCTGCATCACATCCAATTATAGATACTATGTATTTATTGAAAAAAAATCTGCATTATAAGTGGACCTGCACAGTTCAAACCTATGTTGTTCAAGAATCAACTGTATCTTAAGTCAGTGAGTGAATCCATAAGGTGCTCAGATGAAGCAGCGTGGTCTTCTTACTCCAGAACATTGTCACCAGTTATCTGTAACAGAGCTGACTAGAACAAGAAATACAGAAAATGCAATTACCTGTACAACCTTTCCAGCTCAGGCCCCACTAATTTGAACATTTCAATTATTCAACTAAGTCTATGCTGAAGTTTTTCTTTCTGCCTTCTGTGATGAAGTTAGTTGTTAAATGAAAGTATAAATAAAATAGAGTTCAGAAGAGAAAGTTTAAAATACTTAGTTTTGAATACATCCCCCCATGCAAAGAGAATAAGAAATGTAATGATCAAATATGTAATTACGTATTACCTAAACTTTTACACTTCTTCAAAAGGATTTTTAGGTTAACAATGTACACATTTAATCAATCAATCTGCCTTCAAATAGTATTATACTATATTACATGGCATGCAAAGTAGCATTTAAATTGCTTTCTTTGTACAGTAAATTATACAGGAAATTAAAATACAATTTGAACTAAATTATCCACATTTCAACCTATCTTCATTAATTTGGAATGACCACTCACTTCCCTCCCTTCGCTTTTAGCTTGCTGTTAGGTTCTGGGGTACTAGAAATGTTTCATGTCTTGGTTTAGGTGATGGCTACATGGGTAAATACATATGTAAAAATTCATTATGTACTTTGTTATATATAATGTACTTCAATTTTAAAAATACAATGCATAGTCTAAGTTTTCATTGTTCTCTCAAAGTGCCACATTACAGAAAATATTGGTGGAGCATATTTTGAAGACTGGGCTTCTTGTGTCAACACTCAGAGATCAAGAGACTGGAGTCTCTGTTGATCAGTTATCATCACACTAATCCTAGAATGCCTTTTATCCCAGCCAGTCAGCTTACAGATGCTGTTGATTGCTCAAAAAACCAAGTGGCACATCAAGGAAAAGGTACCTCAACCAATACAACAATAACTTACAGCCCATACTGCAACTGGGGGATGGTGGCAGATATTTTGTATTCCAGTCAGATATGAAGAATGCCATTTTATTAATGATGGGAAATCTCAGCAAACTGAGAATTTCCACGTTCACGTACTCACTGAGCATTTACTGCATGCTCAGTATGTGCCAAACACTGTGCAGGAATACACAGTCATTATTCCTAGAAGCTCACTGTACTTAGGGGATATATAAGCAATTTCAGTGCAGCAACATGCTAAGTGTATGGTAGAGGAAACTGCAAGGTGCCATTGTAGGGCAGAGTTGGGGCTCTCCCCCAGATGGAGAAGAGCAAAAGACAATAGATATGAAACTCTTGGAGGATACGAAACAAGATCATTGGAAATAGTCTATCAACTGTGCCAGAATTCTTATTCCCCATCCTTTCACCCTTCTAAACATATTTCCCTCTTCTAAACATCTTAGTTACACCATTATTCTTTCAGTTGTTAAAGCAAAAAACCTAGAAGTCTTGTGAAGAGGCACAAAGAATTGTTTAGGATTGGTAGAAATTTCTGTATTTTGGTGATAGTATCAGATATACACACCTGTCTACACTCATCTAACTGAGCACTTAAAAAGAATGAAGTTTAATCAATAAAGTTGATTAAAAATCTAGGAGTTATCCTTAATTAATTCTCTTCTCGCATCCTAAACTTAGCCACAAAAGTAATCCGTTCTACAAGTAAAAATCGTCCCAATCAATCCACTCTTCCCCATTGCCACCACTTTTGCTCAAGCTACCACGGATGGCCTGGATGACTACAGTAGCCTCCTGACAGGTCTTCTCCCTCTATTTTTGCTCCATACAATCCATTTTCCAAATCTGCTTATAATGTAAATTTGATCTTTAAAATTCTCTGAAATTCTTTAAAAATCTTTAAAATTCTCAAAGGGCTTCCAATCACACTTAGAATAAAACCCAAATTCCCTACCAACACCTTCAAGATGCTACATTAACAATTCTAAACCTCAGGACCAAAAATTACACTCCTAACAATTAGTAGTTATGTCTATTGATATTTACCATATTAAAAATAAAAGTGGGGCTATTTTTGCCTCTTTTAAAATATTTTTTGTGGTTTCTATAGAATTTGCAATATTATCTTTAATTAATGTACCCTCACATAATATCCTCTCTCCTCTTGCTGTTGTTTCATACATTTAATTCACATATTTCAGAATACACAATTCAATTACCACTTGCTTTAGATAATAAGTTACCTTTTAGAGCAATTTAAAATTGAGAAAAAGGATTTTATATTTATTTATATTTAATTTATAATTATAACATAAAAAGAATTTTATATTTATCTTCATTAATGCTTTTTTCAGTGCTCTTCATTTCTTCATATGGATCCAAATTTTTGTCTGGTATTATATTTTTCTGCATATAGAACTTCCTTTAATTTTTTTTTTTTTTTTTTTGTGGAACAGATATGGTGGTAAGGACTTCTCTCAATCTTTATCTGAAAAAGACTATGTCTCTTTCATTTTTTGAATGATATTTTGCTGGGCACAGAATTCTGGAATGACTTTTTTTTTCAATATTACTCCATTGTCTGATGGTTTGCAGAGTTCTGATAAAGATTCTCAATTCTTTTTTGTTTTTCCTTTTTATCAATGTCTCTTTCTTCTTGTACTAACTTCAAGATTTCCTATCTTTGATTTTCAAAAGTTTGAATATTATGTGTCTAAATTTTTTTGTTTTGTTTCATTTGAGCTTTGTTTTTGTTTTTTAATCCTAGTTTGTGTTCTCTAAGCTTCTTAGATCTGTAGTGTGGCAACAATTTTTTTTCCCCCCATTCTTTTCTTTTCTTTTTTTTATTGAAGAATAGTTGATATACAATCTTATATTGGTTTCAAGTATACAACACAGTGGTTCACCAGTTACCCACATTATTAAATCCTCACCTCAAGTAGTACAGTTACTATCTGTCAACATAGGAAGATGTTACAGAATCATTGGTTAGATTCTCCATGCTGTATTACCATCCCTGTGACCAAGTTTCTGTTCCATTATTTTTTTTAATTTTCTTTATTGTGAAATGATTATCACAGTAAGTTTAGTTAACATCCTTCAACACACAGTTACAAATTATTTTTTCTTGCGATGTGAATTTTTGAGGTTTTTTCTCTTAACAACTTTTCAATGCACAAGACATTATTGCTCACCATGCTGCACATTACACCCCCAGAACTATTAATTTTTTTATTAGTGGCCAGTGTGGCAACAATCTTAATTAATTTTAGAAAATCTCTGCCATGTATTTCAAATATTGTTTCTGTCCTGCTATCTTTTCTCTTTCAAGGATCCAATCATATGTATATATTAGCTCATTTGATGTTGGTCCACAGCTATTATATGGTCAATTCTTTTTTTTAATTCTTTTTTCCATTTGTGTTTCAGACTAGATAGTTTCTATTAGCCTATCTTCAACTTCACTGATTCTTTCCTCGATGGTATTAAGTGTACTAATGAGCTTGTTAAAGGTATTCTTTATCTGTTTTTTATTTGCAGCATTTCCATTTGACTATTTCTTATGATTTCCATCTCTGGCTGGACTTCATTATCTGAAACTGCATATTGTCCATTTTCTCTACTAGAATCTTTAACATATTAATCAAATTTATTTAAATAATTTCTGATAATTTCAACTGAAGGACCTGTAGAACTTCATGCCTTTCCTACAGAGACGGTTTTTCGCTTTCCCCAGGTCTACACCATTAAGAGAGCTTTACTCTGGACTCTAACTCTGACTTTAGTCTTTCTCATGAGAACCCAGTGAAGTCCATGAAAGAAGCCTGTGAGGGAGTATTAAGTCTCCTTTAGTCTGACATTCCCAGGGGTTCTATACTCTCACATTAGCCACCCCTAACCTTTGGTTCATTCATTAAAATTTTTAACTGAAATTTTTCTTTTTCAGCTTGCATGGCTCATATATTCTCTCTCCTTGGAGACATCTGTCTTTCTTAGATTTCAAATTAGTTAGTTGCCCTGAGACCTCAGAAATTTGAGGTATTCAAAAAAGTTGCGTGTAGCCTCTGGAAAACCTCATATGCTCACGCAAGTGAAAAAGGCAAATAACATTTAGTATTATTATGAAAATCATTTTAATGTTATGGACTCTGAAAGGTTTTTCAGACTTCTAGTAGTCTTTGAGCCCTGCTTTTTTACATGATCCAATCTCTATCCACCCTTCTAACAGGATTACCAAACACTACCCTACTTTCCTCACTTCATTCAGCTGTCTTTAAAAAAACCCATGCTGGAATTTTAATTCTGCCAGCACACCAAGCTCTCTGATAACCTAGATTTTTGGCCCTCACTATCTCCCCCAACATAAAATGTTATTTCCTGAGTCTCTGAATGACTGACTCCTTGTCATTCGGGAAAAAAAAAACACCATAATTAGGTGTCAGCTTGAAAGTACCTCCTCAAAGAGGTCTTCTATGATGATCTTGGTCTAAAGAACCTATATTCACACACACTCTAAAACGTTTTTATCACATCACACTATTTTCATCCATCAAAATTATGTGGATTTTCAATATATTTGCTTATTTTTTTATCTTTCCCCAACTTTTTTGTCTTGTTTGCTACAATATCTAGAATGCCTAGAACAATCTGTTACGTGGTAACTCTTCAAAATATGTGTGAATAAAATATCTTAGACTTTTATTGTTTAAATTACATCGATCGTTATCAAGTTAACTGTGCCTTTTAAATTCATTTTTTATAAAGACTTCCATAGAGTTGTTTCACTGGCCAGGTATAGTTAGTATAAAGGTACAAATGATCTTTAAACTGAATAGTTTTTTAATCTAGGCTCAACTGAACTCACTTCATATATAAGGCAGGCTTAGCCACCACAGACATGGAAGCATGGCTGAGAATCTAAAATACAATTTCAATGCATTATAAAGCAAAGCTGTTTTAACAGTGTGGCAGATGCAATTCCCTAAACAGCCAACACTGGCTTTCCATATCACACTACCTGGCAAATCATTGTTCTCATTTTAGTAATCTTGGGGTTACCATACTTAGACATGCAAAAAACTGAAAGGAAAACTTTGAGCTAGGAGGTTGGTGGAAATCCCCTGGTTTTCAATTCTGCTCTACTTGGATCCCCAAAATGGTATTTCAACAAATAAAGATGTCAGAAGTTGATACAGACTCCAGAACTAGGAAAAAAAAACATGATTAGGTGTCTGATTAATCTCACAGTGCCTCTTCCCCTTAAGGAAGACTGGAAAATGAAAAAACAGAAAATAAAAAAGAACCATGGTTTTTTATTACTTTGGGATTTTGGACAGGAAATTGAATGGTGATAATTTGGGGTTTCTTTTTCACAAATGAAATGGATGCTTGAGAAATAAACCCTTATTCAACTCTCCTAATATAATTGATCATTTTTCCACAGCTGTCTGATTCTAAATATATAAGTGACTGACTCTTTTCTCTCAGTATTTGAAAGAAAAGAAAAAAAAAATACAAGGGAAGCAATCCATGCCACTCTCCGATGGTCTGAAAAGTGTCTAACTTAGTACCAGAGAAAGGGCATAATACGGCAGAAAATGGGGAACATGCAGCCCAAAACTAAGTCATGTTCATATTTTATGCACATGTATTAAGTAATTCAATATACATTATTGAGCCCCTACCATGTGAAAGGGGCTATGCTATATGAACAATGGTGAGCAAAACAGACACAATTTCTTCCCTAATAGGCTTCAGAGTCTAGAAAGAAAATGAAGATATAATTAGATATGTAAACTACTCTATATTGTGAAATGGAATATGCTATGAGAAAAATGGGTAGTTGGATCTGTAAAACTGAAACTCAGAGGAAAGATTGATAGTGGGGTGGAAATTTGGGGAAATCAACATGCAAATGTTTTCTTAAGGCTATGATAAGCTGATTGCTGACCTAGGGTAAGAGAAAAAATATAAGACACAAGGAACAAAAGCACACTATGATTTAGATTATTGCTCAGAGGTGGAAAAGCCAGCAAAAAAGGCTAAATAAAATATCTGGGAGAAAAATCAACAGAGTCATACCAAGACAGAAGCTAACAGTGGTTTCAAGGAATGGATATTCATGTTAAATGGTGTCCTGAGGTTCAGTGGAATGAGTATCTAAAATTAGTGTTGAAATAGGCAACATGGAGGTCACTAGTGATGTAAAAAGACCACTTTTATTGGTGCAATAGAAGCAGAAACCAGTTCAAATCAAGTTGAAGAATAATGGGATTGTCTGGGGCAAGTTGATGGACTGAACACACATCTAATTTACTTCCTCCCAAAACTTCAGAAAGACTACAATGGGGCTTTTTGTTTGTCTGCTTGTTTTTAGAGTAGCCTGCAAGGGTAGGAAGAACAGGAGAAAAGATAATACCAACAAAGTTTCGGAAGCTTGAAAGCTAACAGATAAGTGGTAACTGGCTTAGCAGACTCAGGGAAGTTGAATTACAAGCTAGTAGTAAGGAAATCTGAGCACAAAGCAATTTATACCACAAAGTTCTCAACAGACACAGGAATAAGCAGAAGCTGTTAACTATAGAACTAGAGAGTTTGGGAAGTTTATTTAAGTGAAAATGACTATTTGAAAAACAGATTCCTAGGTTCCCACACTCCCATTTTACTTTGTTGGATAACTGTCTCTCCTCTAGCCCACAGAAGTACTGAGGTTTTCCTCTGTTGAAAATAAAACAGGTCTCTGGATTAGTTGAGAAAGTGAATGCCGTATTGAAAATAAGGCAGATTAAATGACCACATGCTGACTGCAGAGCCCCTATCTCTCTTCTCCTGCTTGGCTTCAAGATCACAGAGATCCAGACCCTACAGGAAGACACTTCCCCAGAGAACATGATGAAGTCTAGGGAAAAGAATTTAAAGATACTTATACTGAGGGTTCATCCAAAAATGACCCACTGGATGCCCTGAAGAGCTCGAAGTGGCAAAAGCCCACCCATACACTCAGGTCATCTCATCAGTTCCGTCCCTCCTACTCTTATCATGAACATATGGTCAAGACCCATCAGACATACGGAAGAATGTCTCTAACGTGGAAGACAGAGATCATTAGAATATGTAGGAAAAAAAGTGACTTGGAGGAAACATACTTAACACAGAAGTAAACTTCAAAAAATTACCACTTTTAATACCTTCCATATGGTAATAGGAAAAAATGCTTTCATACACAAAACAAGATGCTCTTGAAAATTAAACACATAACAAAAATGAAAAATTCTGTTGAAGAATTGGAAGGTAAAAGTAAGAAAATCACTCAGAAAGGAAAGAAAACACAGAGGGAAAATAGAAGAGGAAAAAATAAGAAAACTAGAAAAAAAAAGTCCAGAAGTCCAACTTTCAGAAATAGGAGAGTTGTAAACACAGAAAAAAAGAGTAGAAAGCACCAACATATCTGAAGATTTCCTGAAACACATTAGTAACCAGATTGAAAGGGCCCACCGGGTGCCCAAAATAAAAGATAGAAATAGACACACTGTTGGGGATAAAGGTAAGAATCTACAGATTTTCATAGAGAAAAGAAAAAAAAATACAGGTTAGAAACAAAGAATCAGGAATCAGAATGGCTTTGGAACTTCTCAATCCAGCAAAGGAGGCAAGGAAAATGATTTCTGACCTAGAATTCTGCACTCAGCTAAGCCATCAGTCAAGTATGAGGGTGAAATGATCACAGACGTACATATCCTCAAAGAAATACACTTTTTCAAAAGCTACCAAAGGATGAGTTCCATTAAAAAATGAGAGAATAAACTAAAAAATAGGAAGAAATGGGCACAGAGCACCCAATCACAGGAGACTGGCAAAGGACAGAACCTTGGTATGGCAATGATGGGACATCTCAGGTTGACAGCAATGCACCAGATACAAAAGGCTGTGCAAATCACATCAGTGTTACTATGGAAATGGATCCTGAGGTTGCCATTACCAAGACACCCACTGCCAGATTACCATGGCCAAAGGACAGAATGCCCCAGATTGTTAACTGCACTTGGCCAGTGTAACCAACTTGCAAATGGATTCCTGCTCACCCCTCTGTCCTTGTCACCTAGATCAGCTGAGGACATTTTGTCATACAGACCAATTCTGCTTTGACATAATCCTCAGAGGGAGGTCATGGTTCACTTAAAAGCAGTATATACAGAGCAGCCAAAATCTTCCTAACATACTTCTGCTGATGTCAGAACCTATGCCAAGTGCCCCAAATGTGGGGAGCCCTATATTTTCCAAGCCCTCTCCTGACCTTGCTCGCTTACTCCTTGAGAAGAGACTCTTCAAATTTTTCAGGAAAGCTGAAGCCAGACTGTGACCCAGAAATGTTACTGAACTTCTCTTCTCCTGAGCCCTTCCTCTAATAATGACAATACTGTCATTTCCTTGCACAACCAAGCTTGTTTTTGCTTTGTAGCTTTTCAAAACCAAACAGGTTAATGTGTATAAATGCAGTAAATGTAAAAGGGGATGATTAACACAAAAGTCATAATGTGCTTGCTTTGGAAGTAGGGAAGGGGCAGGGTGATTGAGGAAGGACACAGAAAGTGGATTCTAAGCTGGAAAATGGGTTTATGGATGTTCATACTATTTTATTCTTTAAATGGATACATATATTTTATATACTTTTCTGTAAATGGAAAGATACGATTGGAAAGTTTAAAAAATATTTTATTATAAAAAAGTAAGAAAGGGAAATTGAGAACTGGAATTATTAGAAAGGAAGTAAAGAAATGAGGCAGTAGCCAGTAGAGAAGGTGGAATCAATGGAAGATTTTATTATGATGGGAAATTTGAGAGTGTATTTTTATGCTGCAGGTTTTATCTAACAGAGAATTTACAGATGTCAGGAAGAGCAGATGTCACCAAAGAGTCAAGGCCCATTTGTAACCTTATTGACTATTACTCCATAACATAAACCAAGTATAGCCATTTGTCCCATTGTATGTAACTTATTTGAAAATATTTTAATAGGTCATGTAATATACAAGTATATGTGTATAAATCAAAATTTAGCTAGAATCTAGGGTTAGGTGATTAAAAGTGAAAAATCCTAATCAGGTTAGTTAACATTCAAAAGACTCTAATCGGGAGCCTATACTGAAACAGTTCTATAGCTAGCACTTTAAATATCTCTATCTAAAGTTATACCAGAGGATTCATGAATCAGCATGACAGATGTTGGAAGTAGTTTTTTCATTGGCAAAGTGAATGGCATTCAAGATATGCAGATTGAAAATGCTACAGAGAAGCATTCACCCTTAGAAAAATGGAGCATAAGAATCTGTGGCCTAACAGCGGAGCACCATTTAGCTGTATGCAGACCCACGACATGGCTGTTTCCACTGCCTGATGCAAGTAGGTGAGTTAATTCTACCATCAGAGCATGGCCACATTTGTCTTGAAGTGACCCTTTCACTTGAGGTGTTGGCTAAAGGACCTAAAACAACAGAAAGCAGAGTTAGCCACGGCATTACAGAAGAGGTTTGTTAGTAAATGGGGCATTCGTTATTTGGGACAGAAATTGGTTTGGGCCTTGATCTCCTTAATGACAAACCACCTGCTAGAAAAATTTGTATGTAGGGGAACAGCCATCTTCTTTCCATTCAGCTCTTATTGTCAGAGGCTACCAATATTTACTGAATGATCTTGACAAATGTGAAGCAGCACCCTAGACCCATTTGCAACAACTTACTTGCTGGATAAACAATGCTCAGATTCAAAAATCTTTTTGGATTCAAGCTTTTCTTTTACTGTCCCCCTGCTCAAAACGTCCTGTCTTCTCTTGCACAGCAAGCCCACGTATCTTTTTACATTATCAGAAACATGCAAATAATAAGATAATTCATACTGTAACAGTTCTTGACAACCCAACAGTAAGCTCCTAAGTAATGGGGATTCTGTTGCTCCATGTTCTTAATCATAGTAACAATTATATAAGACTACCAATTAGTCTCTCTCCCATGCTTACCATGTGACAGGCACTGCTCTGTGTTTAATGCGAGTTAACTCCTACAATCTTCACAACACCTTCATCCATATCCACATTTTACAAAAGGGGAAATTGAGTCAGAGAACAGTTATGTAAACTGTCCAAACTCACACAGCTGCCTTTCAAACCAAGCCAGTTGGGGTCTAGACCCCAAACTCATAGCCCCTGTTATGAGACTTCTAACCTGCAGAACTGTAAGATAGTAAGTTTGTGCTGTTTTAAGCCACCAAGTTTTTTTACATTTTTTTGTGTCATCAATCGAAAATTAACACAATTATACGCCCTCCAACCCATTCAAACAAGCACAATTCTTTGCATATAATAAACTTTAAAAAGATGTGAATGAATGCATATTTGTTTAATTTATTACAACTACCACAATGTATTTAAGATTCAGAAAACAAAAATATAGGTATCATAAGAAAAATTACTATAATGTGGATTTCAAAAAAAGTGGCAAGGGCAACCAATCATACAGACCAAAGACCTTGATCTTGGACATCATTATGTCTAAAAATGCCTGTATGACTTGAGCAAGTTTCTCTTTTCTCTGGACCTCAACTTCCATGTTGAGGAATAAGGAAGTTGGACTAAGTCATCCTGGAATTCCTTCTGATAACAGAATATCTTTCTAAGTATATTTTCTTTCTTTTCATTTATTTGAATCAAATAATGTACCAAATACTTCCTCTGAGTTAGCCAAAATAAATCATTATGAACAGGCCTAATAATCAGATTCATGATGAAATACACAAGGAAATACTCAAAGCTGAACTTAAATACCACTATCTAATATAACCCTGAGGTTTCCGCCTCCCACTTTAACTGATCCTGCTTAGTGGCTTGCCATTCATCACAGAAACTGATCACACAAACCACAAGGGTGTTGATCATATTTCTTAAGTCTATACATTTGTATAACCTTATTGTCTCTATAAGAATGCGCAGAGTAAGAATTTCTGACATCTCTTTGCTGAAAAATAATAGATGTTTGTATAATACCAATGATACTAAATCTTCTAATGGCCAGCTCAGTGCTTTACAGTTTCCAATAGAATATACTTTTATCTATTATTTTTCTAACAGTACTGTTACTGTAGAATATAATGGGAGAGTGTGCTGGGAGAAGGAAGGGGATAAAGAAGGGAAAAGAGAGAGGAAATAGAAGTTAAAACTAAGGGGGCCAGGAGATGCTTGGAGCTTTTTGGCCTTGTGTTCACAGATGACAAAACCATTTAAGTTTTTTTAGGTTGAGCGGCTCCAGCTAAAATTCAGTTGAGATAATAAAAAAAGACATATGCAAATTAAATGCAAAAAACTAAGCAATCATTATGCACAGAAGACTGAAGGCCTCAGGACCAATCTCTGTTGTAAATATTTGGACAAACAACATAGTTTGGACACAGTGTACATCGTGCACAGCCACACTGAATAGCCAATGATGACTGGGACATCCAGACCAATGAAACCCCTGCAAGTCACATGAAATTTTTTCTCAGCAAACAATGACATTACATCCAGTTTGAGTTATGGAAAACACAGCCAAGACATTTTCTTTCTTTGAATATCTTTAAATAATGAAGAGATAAGGATATGGGAGGGGGCAAACAGAAAGAGAAAACTTTATTCAGAAACATTGTTGTATGATCAGGCAGAAAAGATACATAGGATGATGGAGACTTTCCAGAAATGGATGCCTTGGGTACTAAAAGGGAGCAAAACTATAAGTTGGAAAGAAAAAGGAAAGAAAGATCAAAAGACAAGGAAGTGGAAGAAAATAAAAATGATAAAGAAACTTGAGGAAAAAGAGAAGAATGGATAATAGTAAAAGAAATTAAAAGAGATGAAAGGAAGTAGAAAAAAAAGCAGAAAACCTTTCTTTGCTTCCATGGGTGCATCTGAGCACATTAAGGGACCTTTCTTTGCATGTCTGATCCATCACTGCCTCTACTTTTCCTTTTTCACTTTTTCCCACACCAGAATGGGAGAAACAAAGGATCTGACAGAGAAGACTTCCACATACCCCTTCACTTCCATGAAACAAGAATGCACAACTTGATTTTCTGTCCCATCAATACAGCAAAAAATGGGTTTGACACAGAAGGTACTGTAATAAGACAGCATACACTGGGGTTCCCTTAAAGAAAATCAAACTGCTGTTGGAACTTCCTCTGAGTTAGCCAAAATAAATGGCAAACAATGTTGGGCAAATCCACATACAATCAATGTCCACAACAGAAATGATTCTCTGACTTAGTCCTATCTTGCATTGAGTTCTAACTACTCACACCTTAATGAAGGGGAGGTGATAAGCAGAGATTCTAAAAAAAATTGTTTGTATTACATATATTTTTCCAAAGGTGTATAAAATATTATTTAAAATAAGTTTTCCTGACCATATTTCATAGATCAAAAGTATAAAAGGAGCTGAATGAGCTTTCCTATGCTGATTCTGTTCCCACAATAAAACCCCTAGATTAACTGAACTGACTTATAAATTCCCATTAAAAATGTAAAAATATTTATATCCTTTGAACATAAAAATTAACTACATCCTCAGTCATTTTTGTAATTTTTTATATTTGTTTTCCTATGGTTTATGCTAATACCCTCCTTTCTTTAAGAATTAGGTATTCTAAATCAGGTATCCATCCATTGACAAACTGATGATTTCTGTGCTATTTCCTAAAAGACAAGGTGCTTTTTTTGTTGTTTGTGGCTCATTATTCATTGCTTCCTTAATATTTTTATCTTAAAATTTTTCTTTCAATAATTTTTCTTAATGAAAATGCTATTCAGATCTCCTAGAACCTGTCATATTATTTTATATCTAGAATTTTACACAATTACTGTAAAATGCATTTGCAAATAACTAAATAGCAAATATTTACACACACATATATATATATTTGCAGGCAGATTTATATTCAATATTTACCATACACATAAATTGTGTCAAACCTTACATTAAATGGATGGTTATTAAGCTATCAAAATCTGGTTCTAAGATTATGGTTTTATAACCTTAAGATAATTATGTACTGATGATGATATACTCATAAAGGCAGAAATGTTAAGTGAAAAACATAAGCTGCAGATCAATATACATAGTTTGATCTTACTGAATTAAAAAAAGATGTAATTGCAGATACATGTATTAGATTATGATTATTTTTGTTGTGATAACTAATTAACTGAAATCTTAGTGATTAAACACAATAAAGGTTTATTCTTCTCATAGTGCATATATTACACAGTCTGAAGGACCCAGGCTGGCAGAGATTCACCATTTTGTATCTGTGCTATCTGGAACACATGACCTTTTCAGTCTTTGCACCAAAGGAAGAAAAGTCATGAAGAACTCATTCCACTATTTTATACATCAGTTGACCAATGATACATCACTTCTGCTTAGAGTATATAAGCCTACATTAGTCTCCTGGCCCATCTAAGCTACAAGAAACTGAGAATGCAAAGAGCCTATGGGTATCCAATCAGTACTAAATGTTTCTGACACACTATATGTAGATATAAAATGCAAACAAAAAGCTTCAAAGGGGAAAGAAAAATTATGAGGGGCCTCTAGGGAGTCAGATAAGGGAAATAATAAAGATAAATTCCACACTTTACATGGCACACTTCAATTTTTTTTTGCATTTTTAAAACAAAAAGTAAATTTCACATTTGCTGTTAAATAAAAGCATCTTAAATATGGTTAATTATGAATTAATCTGAGAGAATCTAGTTAAATGAAACTGGAAAATAAGTGGTTAAAAAGCAACATACAAATAGTGAATGTCAAGAACCAGCATACTTTTCAGGGGCTCACCAGGGCTTGCTATGATTTAGTGACTGTTGTTTGATCAATAGTTGAAATGACAGAGTAGAGAGCTTGCTGATTAAGTTCATGGATAAAGCTATGTTAACTAAAACTTTGGGAGCTGTGATTAAGATCCAAACCAACTTGTCAGAAGTGAGCTATGGCCAAGTATGGGGTGTGAGTGGACTTGGGAGTGAAGAATGAGTCTCCGAAGACTGCTAGAGTCAGACAAAAGCACTTCTGTGCCTCTGGATTCAGTGTAAATTACACACCAGATGAATGTCTGCAATAAATGGGGTTATGTGGCAAGAAATGTGGCACTACTTGGACAGTTCAAGTGTGTGGAAAAGATAACACTGAAAAGACAGGAATATTCAGGGGTTGCTGTGTTCAAGCTCATCAAGGAAAAAAACATACTGGATATGGTGGACTGTGAAGTTGTGCTACAGTGACGAATAAAGCAGGCATCATTACTGTCTTCATGGAGTTTATAGTTTACTTTCTTTACAGCCAGACCTTGTGTTTCTTGGTTCCTAGCTTGACTGTGCTAAGACCTTGCTATTCAAAGTGTGGTCTAGGAACCAGCAGCAACAGACTCCCCTGGGAGCCGATCAGGAGTACAGAATCTGAGGCCCAGTCCCAGATCCACTGAGTCAGAATCTGCTTTATGAACAAGGTTCTATGGATGGCTTGTGTCAACATTCAAATATGGGAAGCATGGGTCTAGGTTCTACCCGCCTCCCGTGACCTATCCTATTAAGGAGAAAGGCTCCTTACTTAGTTCACAGTCTTCTTACCTTTGACTTTGTCTAAAATGGATACACAGGAGAACTTAAAGAAAAATATAAGGGGCTAAACAGACACAATGCAGAGATGAGCAGAAGCAAAATGCAATGAGAAAGATTCAGGTAGGGTGAGTCTGTGGAGTGTAAGTTTATGGAAATGCTAAGACAGAACTAAAGAGGTAAAGGGCAGTCGTAAATAAGTATGGAAAAAATGGGGAAAGCAAATTTGAGTAAGTATTACTGTGCAATGTTAAATGGGTCTTCATCAGCCTTTTTTCCAGAGACTTCACAAAAGATTTCAATTTCTTCTTCACTATCCTCAGGTGTCATTATGGTGATTATTCTATGTGAAACCAGATGAGAGGGAGCCTCTATGGACCTTGGCTTTAGGTGAGCTACATATCTATGGGTTTTTCTTGTCCTTTTTTAGGTAGGAAGGTGGGAAAGGCAATAAAAATTCAAGACAACTCCTATACTCTAGGAATATGCAGTTATCATTCTATGTCATCTAAAAAGGAAGGTTTTTTTATTATATCACAATATTCGTATTGACTTTTATACATCTTTTCACTGAATTATTTAATAATGCTAAATTAGAGCTAGATCCCCAAGTAGCTATAATATTTCAAGTGTTTTGAAGGGTATAATATAAACATGGTGAAGGCAAAAAACTCTTGTGCTGACTGTTGCTCTCAAAGTTAATTACGTAAACCTCCAAGACATAGGCATTATGTCTCTTAGTAGACTTTCAAATCCTTAAGCTATGCTCCACTGTCAGTGTGTTTTCTGGTTTGAGGTGTTAGTATATGAACTCTAAAAACAATTGATACACTAAATCCTAGGCTAGATACTGATCTCCAATCCTTTAGGTCCCAAATCCATTGCAGACATTGGCCAAAAGTCAAGGCCACAGTGTTTTAAGGGAAAATAAAACTCTGAAAGGTACAAGATCCTGACCATCTTGGGATTAAGGTCAAAACCTCCAGGATGAATTACACAGTCCTGCACAACCTGGCAACTCCCTAGCTCATGCTACACCCTCTCTTCCTTTAACTTCCCACTCTTCAGTTGTACTGACTTTCTCCTGCTGTAAAGTCTTTGCTCAGATCACTGTGCCTTGCCCATTGCCCTTCTAAATCTTCAAGTCACAGTGTAAATGTCAAGCACTCAGGAGACGTTCACCTTCAACACTCAAGCTAGATGGTTTGTTCCCTATGTTATGCGATCCCACAGGACCCTAAACTTTTCCATAACTTACAGTAAAATTGCAGTTATATGGCTATATGTACAATTATTCTTTTTTTTCATTACAATGTTTTTTTTTTGGTATTGTTATTGTACAACCACTTGAACAACATTATGGCTACTAGACCCCCTTTTACCAAGTCCCCACCACATACCCCACTATAGTCACTGTCCATCAGCGTAGTAAGATGCTATAGAATCATTACTTGTCTTCTCTGTAAATACTGCCTTTCCTGTGTCCCCCCCCCCACTGTTACACTATGTGTGCTAATCGTAATGTCCCTTTTTCCCCCTTATCCCTCCCTTCCCACCTATCCTCCCCAGTCCCTTTCCCTTTGGTATCTGTTAGTCCATTCTTGGGCTATGTGAGTTTGCTGTTGTTTTGTTCCTTCAGTTTTTCCTTTGTTCTTATACTCCACAGATGAGTGAAATCATTTGATACTTGTCTTTCTCCGCCTGGCTTATTTCACTGAGCATAATACCCTCTAGCTCCATCCATGTTGTTGCAAATGGTAGGATTTGTTTTCTTCTTATGGCTGAATAATATTCCATTGTGTATATGTACCACATCTTCTTTATCCATTCATCTACTGATGGACACTTAGGTTGCTTCCATTTCTTGGCTATTGTTACAATTATTCTTTTTAACAGCCCCCTCTGTAAGGCTTTAAGTCATATTCCCAGGACTGTGTAACTATCACACACAGACTCAATAAATAATTGTTAAATGAATGAATAAAATGGTCAGGAGATGAGTAAGCCCTTTAAACTGCCAGAATACTTTATCTGTACATCTATAAGAGCCCCTTTTACCAATGTTTTAATTTCTTGTTTCTCAATCTGTCTCCACCATTTAATTGTATGATCCTCAGGCAGAGGGTCCTTGTGTGCCTTCATGCATAGCTCAGAGCCCAGCATATATAAAATAGCTCAAAAATAAACTGCTTGGAGATGAATGGAATGAAGACATGGAGACATAAGATGGATGACAAGAAGGTAAAAAGAGATGTGGTAGAAAGAGAAAAATAAAGTAGAGTTGTTGAGGACTCAAAAGATAGCCACAATCTAGATAATTTTTAGTTAAATCCTTAAAACATATTTGATGAAATACAAATAGAAGAGGAAATTCATGATTAAAACCTTCCTTTGGAAGAAGAAAAGGCTTATGCAACCCTTATAGAACACATGCCAAACAAATGTGGCATGCTGACAGCATATTATAAATAATACTGATTTTAAAATTGTTTTTATAAAGTCAAACAGGGTCTGAAATTTCTGCTGTTAATATTCAAACTATTAATAATTTTGATTTCAGGTTAATACTTTCTTGGGGTAAGAATAAAGGACCTCAGAGGGCATTTTAAATAGTTAGCAACCAATGTATTACACTGGTATTAATGATTCTTGGGAAAATTTGTGATGTCACTTGCTTTGAACAATATGAGGACCAGCTGTAAGCAGTACAGAAAGAAGAGTAATGATAAACTGTTCACATGCAAAACTCAGAGTTGCTGAAGAGAACTTCTTAGGCAGCACCAGATTGTTTGGCTAAATGATTAGCTCTTTTTAATTGAAAGTGTGAAAAGACAATGTACAAGTACCAGTACAAGATGGTACTCAGCCAGCCATCTGGTCCTTAGCTGAAAGAACCTCACCCCAAGTGTTGCCATGGTGCCAGAGTTTCAACTATACGTTGTAGATATCTTACTATTGATACTCTGTATTTTTATAAGATGTGTTCAAAATATATTTGGCTATATTCAGAAGATGGTCACCACCAGCATGTCTTCGATCATCCTATATTTTACACTTTTTATTTATACTTAGTTATCCAAGACAATATATTTGTTCATTGTCCCCTTCTCAGAGGAGGTCAGTACTACTAGTATGTCTCAGATCTTCGGCTTTTTAAATTCTTAGATAATACACTTCTGTTGACAATCTTACACATTTATGAGAGAAAATAGAAATTTGATTCAAGCTCTTAGTAAGTGCTCCATTCACATTCAAGAAAAGATGTTGGAATATCTTGGTTTGACAGAGTCCTCTTAAATCCAATGAGTTTCTGACATAAAACCAAATCACATTAATTTTACTTCCAAAATACATTTTGCATCTACCTATTTCCCACTATCTGAACTACTACAGTGGTCTCCTATCTGGGCTGCCAGCTTATTTCCTTGCTCTCTTCAAGCAACTCTCCACATGGAAGCCCAAGAGATCTTTTAAAAACACAAATCTGATCATATCACCCTTCACTGACTTTCCTTGCACAAAGTATAAAGCAAAACTCTTTATCCTTACCTTAAATGCCTTGTCATCCTCTCCAAACTCATCTTCTATTACTCTCCATTGATCCTCTTTATATCTATTTTCACCTTAAAATTTAGTTTATTAACACCATACACATATTTACCCTGTTGCCCTCACTCATCCTGGGTCACTCACCTACAGTAAGTGTGCATTTGTCTTGGTGAGCCCAGCTCCTGTTGGCTTTAGAGGTCAGCATAAGGAGACTGGATGTTATTTTCAAACAGAGAAGGAGGCAACAGAGAGGCTAGGTTAAGGTATAATCTGACCTCATTTAAATTTTTAAAGAATTCACTCTGGCTGTGCACAGAGAATGAAATATAAGGGGGCCAAAATGGCAGCAGGTAAGAACCACTCTAACAGTGAGGTCTTTAAGACCCAAAGCCAAGCTCAGAACTAATGGGAGAGTAATAACTTGGTTGTTAAGTGAATATATTAACAACGAAGAATTAATAATAAACAGGAGCACCAAAGAACGTGTCAAAACAGGAGTGGCTTATTGAAACTCACCCCATATCCATTTGTGACCCTTCCACTCAGAAATCAGGACCACTGACCACGCCCGTTCTGAATGTCAGCCAGCCTTGTGCTCATATTTCAGACAAAGTACATTTATGAATAATCTTAATCCTCCTACCTTCTATAGAAGTCATCTCAACCTATTACTGGGGGAGGAGAAATGGTAAATGCTCTCTCCAAACATCTCCTTTAAATTTATTTCAATGAAAAAGCAAATTTTTAAACCCACACATCCTAGTAGGAACTAAATGGTGGTAAACAAATACCCTAACTTCTGCCTGTAGATCTTAGAGATGACCCCCTGTCATCACTGAACAAAGACTGTAACACAGACAAGATCTCTATTGTAGCTCTTGCCTCTGCTTCCAACTAACTATAATCCAGAAGCCAGAAGTTGCCCTGGTTAAATTATGAGATTGCCTTACTCTCTTCCACTTGCATCCTCACACATCTCTTTCTTTTCTGAGCCTTGCTCTTTCACTCTTGACATGGATGTCTCTCCCTTATTTGCAAATTGCCTTCCAGGGGCTGTCTAAATGGCAAGCTTCTTTGATCTATAGTCCCAGTCAAAGTTAGGATCTGTATTTCCAACATCCTGAATAGGCTGCCTCCCTGTTGACATTAATATTCTGCTTTTGCTAGGTCTAGACAGTAAGGGTCGGAGAGTGTTGATCTAAAGATTCACCAGACACCTAGCCATAATTCTGCATGGGGGTAGGTAGACTTGTGGCATTTTCTATTTGCTCCTCTAAGAAGACTCCAGGCTCTGTTTGATCCTCCATCACCTTTGCCCTGAAATACTGAATTACTCACAATATCAATAT
Organism: Smutsia gigantea; assembly: GCA_032199065.1. Lineage (NCBI taxonomy): Eukaryota > Metazoa > Chordata > Mammalia > Pholidota > Manidae > Smutsia > Smutsia gigantea. The sequence goes on along the minus strand of JAVSCE010008525.1, from coordinate 252,037 downwards.
TCAGTTCCTTCAGAGCATCTCACATCCAGCAAAACTGAGAAAAGCATTATCCATTCACCACAGAAACTGAGTCAGAAAACCCAAGGGTAGACATTGTAGTGATATGACATTCAGTTGTTCTGCAGTGTTTTATTTTCCAGTACGGTAAAGCAAGGGTGTCATCTAATAGTCAAGTCCCTAATAAGCAATGCTGAGATTTCTAGTTGCAGTATTCACGGGTTCTTTTTTTTTTCATCTACGTTAGGGTGAAAGTTCTCAATTAGAATTCAAACTATAAGGTGTTTATAAGAGAACAATACCAATAAGGTACATATCTGCAATATATGTTCACATTCAATTGAAAACTAGCAAATATGAAAATTTATACAAAATGATACATTAGGCCATTGTGCCTGCAAAATCAAAGGCATCATTATATCTTGTCTGCAAGCACAACTGATAAATGATTTCCTTACAAAGTGATTTTATTATTTTTGTTTTGACTTTTGTTTCCCCTGAGATTAACTGGACTGTCAAGGTGTGCAGCTATAGACTTAGAGATCATTTTTCCTCTCTCTCTCTATCATCATAGAAATCTTGGACATACTAAATAAGTTACATTTCTTAACCCTTTGTTCTTGTTCTGGCTTAAGAAAACACCTATATTAGGATACTGGTCCTATGGACAAGCTAACAACTTGAGATACTAGAGCTTCATAATTAGCAGACAATTTTCTATATCAATTAAAGGAATTCTTTCTTACACCTCTCCTGGTAAGGTTTGGGCTCCTTTTCACTCTTGGGAATCATCCATATATTCACATCACTAAAAGGGACACCCTAAAGGGTACAGACAGCAAGGTCTAATTTAATGTGCCAAGAATGCGTTGTCAGTGGCTTCTCAGAAATTTGTGTCTAGAAGGATTCTGAGGCTACCTCCTTCTTTAATAGGTAAGAGAGCCAAGAGTGGTAAGTTTTATAAGAGCCCAAGCTACCTTTTCACAACCTGCCCTTAGTGAGCCTTTTCTATTGACAGACCTCACCTTGAACTGCTCACTTTACCCCATCACTTGCTAGAAGTTTTTAAGCAAAGACTTTGGGCCCATTGTTTTCAGCTTAACCCCTCCTCAGGGAACAGACTCTGGACCCTCACTTCAATCTCAACCTATCTGTAACATGGCTCATTCCTTGTGCTTCAATTTCTAGGCTAATTTCATACGTAATTTGTGTTAAAGTAAGTCTCAGTGAGAATTTCATAATAAAATTATACTTCCCAGATAATATATTTATATTTTAATTCAAACTGGGGGTTTTAAAAAGCATGAGGAATAGACCTTCTCCCACATACATGCACACATTGAGTTCTGTGGCTTACTGCATCATACCAAAATAGCCAGTTCTACCTTATTATGTCAGCCTTGGAAATGCATTCTGACTTTTTCTTTGCTCATGAAAGCAGTGCTCAAGAAAGTCTTGTAACCTCAGGATTAAAGTCCTATAAGAAGTGAGCTGTAAATCTCTGCACAGAAGAAGCTAGTTATCTTGTAAGCATACAGAAAAGATTTCAGCTGCAATTTTTACTACAGTGGACTTTGCCAAATAAAAATAGCTAGAGTTCAACATTCCATATTAGATACTCATGCAGATTTCAGCCCTTTTAAAAATCGGTAACCAAGAAACACAACCGAAGAAATAAACCTCCTATACAAAAATAACCTGGGAGGAAAGGGAAACAGTCACATGTGGTAGAAACACGTTTGCAGTTAATATTGTAAATCATAAAACAGATTAGCTAATTATCCAGAAACATACAAAATCATCCTCTAAATTGTTCAAATACACCAGCTTACCACTGACTCATTACTAAATTATTTGCTGGTGAATGAATTTTCTTTCCTCCAAGAACTTTTTGGGCTAGAAGGAGATGGCACTAACGAAATGCTTTTTGAAAGGAAAAAGGTTATATCCACACAACCCCGAATCAACTGATAATAAAGTTTAAAAATTCTGTGGAACCACAAGGTTTCTTTTCATATAAAACAGTGGTTATGAGCCATTTATTTTGCAGCGCTCTCTTCTATTCTGAAATAAAACTGACAGAGAACACACCAATGTATCATTTAAATAAGAAGTAAATATGTTGTAACTGTAATACAAAGGGGGAAAAGTCATTTACATGATACGTTTCAATGTCTGCATATGCAGGCACTGAACTAACATCCATAATAAAGGAGGCAGACGACTTCCCCTGTGCCCAGGAGTATCAGACCTACAGGTACTGTCAACTCTTGGGACTAGCAAAACTGCACCCACATTTTCCCAGAGAACCCCTCTAAGGAGGTGCTCTGACACTTTTTCTACAACACTAAGTGGTAGGTTTGATAGTCTCTTTTTGATATTATCAGTTTATAGTTTGATACATTATTGGATGAGCTAACAGTGTCAGAACTATTAATGGGATCTTGGAACCACAACCTTACATTTTTCATCTCTGTAAATATAATTCTCTAAAACTACAATTCTAATGAACAGAGCTTAGAAACTTGCCCAATTCCATAGCCTGCCACATGATCATACCTACAGAGGAAAATAGCAAAAAGCCGAAGGAAAAAAAGAAAACAAGTCCACTCTACAGATGTTTTAAGGTTTGCTTTTAGATAGAAGTTATCAAGCTTGCTCTATTTCCCTGATACTAAATTTCTGAAACTCCAAAAGACATCTTCCTTGTGATAGCTGAGTCTGGAGAGGAGCTTGCTGGTGTGCAAAAATTAACAGTATCATTCTTGAGTTTCCACACTGGATTCCATTTCTCACTAGGGAATAAAGTGAACTCTCTGTATCTTACCTGTGAGGTAGGAGGTGGAGGTGGTGGAAATGCTCTCACCTATTCTGAAAGGGGTAAGTCCTCTCTGTTAGGTTTTACTGGGCTTAACACTACTGAGAGAGAGAGAAAAAATAAAAACCAGAGAAACTATTCCCTCAGTTGCTCTTCTTAAGAATAAAAACCAGAAATGGAATAAAATTTAGTTTGAATTTCTCTTCGCAGTGAATCACAGAGATGGGAAAAAAAATTCAAAGTTCTCCAATATGTCAGTAATATGTTTCTTTCTTAGCTGTAGACCTATGATGAGATCTCATACTTGCTAAAGGTATCAATGATACAAATCTATTATATATCACATTATTTTATACATGATACAGGCATCTTGGCTACAGAGACATTGTTCTTTCATTTCACCACTAATTTACAAGAAACCCTCCCGTTCCTTGGGTAATTTGCCTCCTGAAGAGAACACATAATTTCCATGATGGCCCTCAAGCAGGCAATAACTGAAAATAATAGCACAAGCTAAGTTCTATACCTTCAATGTTGGAAGAGCAAAACCAAGACACTTGTGCATGACATCAGGACCCAAGTTTAACAGGAAGCAGATTTCAAGACAATCACATAGTGTGAACATCAGAAAAATATTTCTGTCTGGTTTTTAGACTCCATCATTCTCAACACAGGAGCTTTACTTCACATTAGCTCTCCTCATGTTCACAAGATGGCTGCCACCTAGTTCCATGTTTCATGTGTGGATGAAACAAGATGTAGCAGAAAAAAACTGCCTCTTCCTGAACTCAAAAGTGAAATAGAACCTTCTTCTGTAATAGGTCTTTCTAAGAAATCCCCCAGACAACCTCTCCTAATTTTTTTGACCAGTAGTACTAGGTAGGTTTCATGGCCACTCCTAAAATAATTTATGGGCAAGGGGAATTCTTGATTGGCTCAGATAAATCTGGATCCACCCTTTGGTGGGACAGAAGGTTCTTTTTCTTAAAGGAATATATTGTGGGGGAAGGGGAGCTGTATTAAAAAGGAACTAGTGGGTTTATTTTCCTTTTTTTCATGAGGTGGGGGAGCGAAAATGAACAATACTATCTGTTGCATAAGGCTTCTAGAAAATGTAAAGAAGTTTCTATTTTCTAAGTGTTCTTGTTTTGAGGCTTTCTCAATCACTTTGATACTCTATGCCTTTGAAAGAGCGGAATTTTTGCTTCTTGCCTACAATGCATCCTGCCACCGTTTACATGCTTATAAAGAATTTTCTCTTTAATTTCATCTGCACTGGGACTTCTAAGTCAAGTTGTTCAGGGTGTTTAGAAGGGCTCACTCAGTTGCTAATTATTGTTATTTATTAATAACAAATTTAGAAGCTGCTTTTTACTATTTACTCAGTGCTAGGTATTATGCTAAAATCTCCCTATGGATGGACTTATTTAACCATCACTGAATGTTGAAGGAAGGCACTATTTTATCTTTTATCACTCTTTTCTGATAAAGAAACTGAGCCTCAGAGAGGTTAAGGAACTTGTTCAAGTTTACACAGTTCTAAGTGGCAGAGCAGGTCCTTGAACCTGTGCTTATCTGACTCCACAGTCCATACTTAATTGTTGTTTGATACCTTCTTTCAGATTAGAAGCTATAGTGAATGAGTTGATATAACCATTGATAGGCTTCCATTTTCATAATCACTCACAGTTCCAGCCTTCCTAATAGCTCAGAGAGTATAAACATTATGGTATTCTATCCTCAGAAAACTGGGAGCACAGCTAAAGGTCACCACATGAGTGAATCAGAGGAAGAGCTTAGAATTAAAACAGGAGGCTTCTGACTCCTAGGCCAGTGCTCTCCCCACAGAGCAACAATTCTTTGTCTAGGATACAAGCCATTCTTTCATGAAGTTCAGGGGTTCTTAGCATCATAACCCAAGTAACCTCTAATTTCTTGACAGGAAGAAGCAAACCCAGTAAGGGAAAAAGAAATGTGGTGATTTTTCCATGGCAACAAGACAAGTCAGAGATTATCGATAGGAACCACAGTCATAACCCAATGCCCCTTCCAAGCCCTGGTTACAAAAGTCCTTCTCATATTTCCTGCTGTCTCACAGAGGAGAGGAGCAAAGTATTTGATTTCACTTTGTCTATAGGACAAGACTGCTTCTGTTACATCTGTTCCCCAATGAATCAAGAGTCTTGGTCTGTGAACCCCACTGAATGAGAGTGATGCTGTGGTGCTGGGGAAAGGACAAAACCAAGTCAGGAGAAGGTGAACCATACGTATTACCTGCCCTAAATGTGGTCTCCAGCCCAGAAACAAAAGTCTTCATTTCGGACTGCTGAGGGAGGAGTGTCCGTGCTAGCAGATGGAGTACAACTTCTGTGTGGGAAAACGGCCCCCACAAATCACTGCTTTCTCACCCCAAGTATCTATTAGACCCTTTCCAAAAGGTTTATCAGCTTCACTGTGGGTAATGCCACGATGCTACTCTCAAATCTATGATTTGCAAATGGAGATTGGCAGAGTTAACCACAAGGTCTGTCATCAAACCACATACAAAGCACTAACATCTGTCTGGTCACCAGTTCAGGTTCAGGCCAGCCTTCCCCTAAGGCTGGGAGGTTAGAGGAACACTTTGGTAATGACATGAGTGCAGAGGTGCAGGCTTAATGAGCCGATGTTCCTTTGGACTTCTGTTTGGGTTATCTGTCTGTTACAGTATTTGTACTGTTAAAAGATGGTGTCTGTATGCTAGAGGATGTTTTGTGCAATTAAATCACAGTCTGTAGAGACTGATTTTAGAAAATCACCAAAAATCATACCCTTACCTATCTTTTTGCCCTCTTCAAAGAGAATTCTCCCACTTATAACCCATTTGCAATACCTCTGCCAGCAATCTTTCACAGAATCTGTCATGACGCAGTTCAGCAATCTGTCACTCCTTCAAAGAAATCTCCCTGAACCATTAAAGTAGCCATCTAACACTATTTCCTTCACAGTACTATCTCCAAATGAATTTCCCTTCTATTTGTTTATGATCAATCTCCCCACAGAAGAGTGTAAACTACATGAGAAGTGGAACCTTATCTACTGTTCTGGTAAAGATGAGTTTCCCCTGCTGGTTATGGAAAATCCAAACTAGCAGTGGCTTAAACTAGCTAAAAACTTATTTCTCTCTCACACAGGAGAAGTCCAGAAGTAAGCAATCTAGGGCTGATAAGGTGGCTCCAAGATCTTTAAGGAGTCAGGTTCTTTGAATCTTTTAAATGTGCTTTCAAAAGGCTTTTGCCTTCAGGTTCTGTCATGGCTTCTGTTTTCCAATCGGTAGGAAGGAAGACTAAATGAAAGACCCTACTTCCACTGAATATACTTCTGCTTACATATCATTGGCCTGCATTGAGTCTCATGGTCATATCACCTGCATGGGAGGCTGGGAAATGTAGTCTTTATTTCTGAACAGGCCCAGCCTAAAATGAGGGATTTTATTATTAACGTGCCTGGGATACAGAAAATACTCAATAAATCTTGACTGAACTTAAACATGTACTTCCTCAGGGAGGGCTCTTTGATTCTCCAGACTCAGTTGAGGTCCCTAATATATATTCCACAGCACCCTGAACTTTTCCTTTGTGATACTAGATACTCTCAAATTTATTTATTTATTTAGGTATTTATTACCTGTCTGCCATCCTCCTGCATGAAGATTCTGGAAAGCAAGTATTATGCCAGTCTTATTCTGTTCTATATCCCTGGATCCTAGGTAAGTATATGACACATAGGTGTTTCATTAATACTTGCTGACTAGATGAATGCCTAATAGTTGTGAACTACTATATGAAGTTTTTGCTGAGTGAACTAAAACAACCGTTCTTTGTTCTCAGTCAGTGTTCTAAGAAAGACATATAAGCATACGTACACATTCAGGAAAAGACTATGCAATAATATCTGTTTCCATTAAACAGACATTTAATGAGTATCTATCTTTTGCATATGAATAAAAGTATTGCCCCTTAGGGAGCTCACAGGGAGAAGTATGAATTATTAATCATCTTGCAGTATCTACTTTCCACTTCTCACTTTAATAATAGAATTTCTACCCACCCAAGTGTCAGCAGGGCACATGGATGCCTTGCTAGAAACTACCCTTGCTAGCCTTCCTGTAATCAGGTGTGGACATGTGAGCAACTCTGGATAATAGGATGTGAGCAGCAATGATGCATGAAACTTCTATACTACGATCTTAAAGGAAGATGCTTGCCCTCCTCTTCCCTGGCAGGTGGCTAGGATATAACAATAACTAATGCCACTCCCTTGGACCCAGAGACAGAAACTCCATGTTTAGGATGGTGGGACCTCACTGGACTGAGTGACGCTACGTGACTTCTGGATCGACACCTTAAGATCCTTGGCAGGCCCAGAACAGGCCACATACTAGGCCACAAAAAGAGCCTCAGAAAATTTAAAAAGACTGAAATTGTACCAACCAACTTCTCAGATCACAAAGGTATAAAACTAGAAATAAATTGTACACAGAAAACAAAAGGCTCATAAACACATGGAGGCTTAACAACATGCTCCTAAATTATCAGTTGAACAATGACCAAATTAAAACAGAGATCAAACAATATATGAAGACAAATGAAAACAACAGCACAACACCTCAACTTCTGTGGGACACAGCGAAGGCAGTTCTAAGAGGAAAGTATATAGCAATCCAGGCCTATTAAAGAAGGAAGAACAATCCCAAATGAATAGTCTAAAGTCACAATTATTGAAACTGGAAAAAGAAGAAAAAATGAGACCCAAAGTCAGCAGAAGAAGGGACATAATAAAGATTAGAACATAAACAAATAAAATCAAGAAGAATAAAACAATAAAAAGAATCAATGAAAGCAGGAGCTGGTTCTTTGAGAAAATAAAATAGATAAACCCATAGCCAGACTTATCAAGAAAAAAAGAGACTCTACACACATAAACAGAATCAGAAATGAGAAAGGAAAAATCACTACAGACACCACAGAAATACAAAGAATTATGAGAGAATACTATGAAAAATTATATGCTAACAAACTGGATAACCCAGAAGAAATGGACAAATTTCTAGAAAAATACAACCTTCCAAGACTGACCCAGGAAGAAACAGAAAATCTAAACAAACCAATTATCAGCATTGAAATTGAATCGGTAATCAAAAAACTACCCAAGAACAAAACCCCTGGGCCAGATGGATTCACCACTGAATTTTATCAGAAATACGGAGAAGTCATAATACCCATTCTCCTTAAAGTTTTCCAAAAAATAGAAGAGGAAGGAATACTTCCAAGCTCATTCTATGAAGCCAGCATCAATCTAATACCAAAATCAGGCAAAGACACCACAAAAAAAGAAAACTAAAGACCAATATCCCTGATGAACATACATGCAAAAATACTCAACAAAATATTACCAAACCGAATTCAAAAATACATCAAAAAGATCATCTACCATGATCAAGTAGGATTCATCCCAGGGATGCCAGGAGGGTACAACATTCGAAAATCCATCAACATCATCCACCACATCAACAAAAAAAAGAACAAAAACCACATGATCATCTCCATAGATGCGGAAAAAGCATTCAAGAAAATTCAACATCTATTCATGATAAAAACTCTCAACAAAATGGGTATAGAGGGCAAGTACCTCAACACAATAAAGGCTGTATATGACAAACCCACAGCCAACATCATACTTAACAGTGAGAAGCTGAGAGCTTTTCACCTAAGATCGGGAACAAGACAGCGATGCCCACTCTCCCCACTTTTATTCAACATATTTCTGGAGGTCCTAGCCATGGGAATCAGACAACACAAGAAATACAAGGCATCCAGATTGGCAAGGAAGAAATTAAACAGTCACTGGTTGCAGATGACATGATAGTGTACATAAAAAACCCTAAAGAATCCACCCCCAAACTATGAGAACTAATAAGTGAATTCAGCAAAGTTGCAGGACACAAAATTAATACACAGAAATCTGTTGCATTCCTATACACTAATGATGAACTAGCAGAAAGAAAAATCAGGAAAACAATTCCATTCAAAATTGCATCAAAAAGAATAAAATACCTAGGAATATACCTAACCAAGGAAGTGAAAGACCTATACTCCGGAAACTACAAGACACTCATAAGAGAAATTAAAGAAGATACCAGTAAATGGAAACACATCCCGTGTTCATGGATAGGAAGAATTAATATTGTCAAAATGGCCATCCTGCCTAAAGCAATCTACAGATTCAATGTAATCCCTATCAAAATACCAACAGCATTCTTCAATGAACTAGAGCAAATAGTTCTAAAATTCATATGGAACCACAAAAGACCCCGAATAGCCAAAGCAATCCTGAGAAGGAAGAATAAAGCTGGGGGGATTATGCTCCCTGACTTCAAGCTCTACTACAAAGCCACAGTAATCAACTGAAGGAACAAAACAGCAGCAGACTCACAGAACCCAAGAATGGACTAACAGTTACCAAAGGGAAAGGGACTGAGGAGGGTGGGTAGGATGGGAGGGATAAGGGGAATTACAATTAGCACACATAACATGGGGCGGAGCACGGGGAAGGCAGCATTGCACAGAGAAGACAGGTAGTGACTCTATAGCATCTTACTACACTGATGGACAGCGACTGTAATGGTAAAATGTGGTGGGACTTGATAATGGGGGGAATCTAGTCACCACAATGTTGCTCATGTGACTGTATATTAATGATGCCAAAATAAAAATTTAATTAATTAATTAATTAAAAAAAAAGATACTTGTTAGGTTATGCTTTTGCCTTCCTGGTATCTGGCTACCATGTAAAAAAGCCTGGGCTAAATTGTTGAATTATGAGAGACCACAGAGGAACAAACAGAAAGGGTCAGCTGTTCCATATACCCAGCTGAGACCCCAGGCATGTGAATAAGGCCATCTGGGCTCCTCCAGCCCCAGTGAAGCCCCCTACAGTCAGCACCATGTGGAGAGAGATGAGCCAACCAGACCAAGCCCTGGCTAACTTGCAAAACTGTGAGCAACTAAGTGGCTGTGGTTATTCTAAGCCACTAAGCTGTGGGATAATTTGTCATATAGCCATAGCTAACCAAACAGATGAGGACAGTGAAGCACAAAAAGCCACCAAGGCCAGGCAAGCCACAAAGTCAGGACCTTACACCCAGGTAACTCAGAAACAGAAGCCACTCCTTCAACCACTATTCTATGCTGACTGCTTGGAAGGAAGCAAAGAGCAACACAGAATGAGAAGGCAGATCAAAACCACAGTCTAACAGGCAGGTACCAGTAAAGGAAGGGAAAAAGACAATAAACAAAACAAAAGATCAGGCCAGAGATCTGAGGAACTGGAGTCAAGAAAAGTATACAGCAAACAGCATGATTTTCAACAAGTAGTTTTGCCTTTAACCCCTGTAAGAGGCAGGACATGTTTACCTTGATCTTCATGTGTATATACTGTCATTTAGAAGTTCCAGAGGAAACGGGGACAGTTAAGGAGCTTTAGGTATTTCCAAACTCAACTTCCTTTATCTTAGCTGTGTGTTCTTCTCACATCACTTAACATCTCTGAGACTTAGTCTATCCTTTTGTAAAATAGTCACAATATTTTGGACAGACTCAAAATTTGCTGTAAGGATCTATTCAAATACTATACTCTTGGTTAAATCTCAATGAAGGAGTTATTATTTTGATGGAAACCTACTTCACACTGTAGCCCAGAGACCCTCCTCCTTGTATTTTTGGCATTGTACTCTACTTGGTTTGTTTTCAAATCTTCCATATTCCATCTTCAGATCCACATGCAATGTGCAATGTTAGCCACCAGATATCTGTCCTCCCACATGGCTGAGGGCTAGTCCCTCTTTATAAAGATACTGCTAAACCGCCATACCTCTTTGGCCCACAGGTTTAGAAAACTATTTAAATTTCCCAATTGACTGCCAAATTTAAAATCCCCCTTTTCAATTCAGGAATCTTATTGCACATCTCTTGCCATGTTAAACAGTAAATCAATTACCCCGATCAAGGCAAAAGCTCTTTCAAAAGATTATTCTCTTTTCTTTCTTCTCTCATCATCAATCTTTGTTGCCAGTCAGGTCATTTTTTTTTTATAATGACATCTAAGCTCTCTGTTCCCATGAGCTTCTGATATAGTTTATTCTCTCTGAGCCAGTAATTCCTCAATCCTCCCTTCTCCTTTCCCATTATCTCAAATTCCCGAACCACTAGTGATACCAACAAGCCAACAGCTCACTTGGCTGCCAGGCCTCTTCCAAGCACTCATTAATTCAGCTGCTTCAGAAACAACATACCTTACCTCCATTTTCCAGGCAAGGTGCCTGCATCTTGGAGTGGCTGTGATGGATTGGTTTTTACTTTAATTTATTCCAGCATGCATAAAGAGAGCGTGAGGATTCCTGCTCTCTTGATTAATGTACCAATCCACCCCAAGAGCCTTCATTTTTTGCTCCTAATCACGTTCAGGAATATTTGACCATGACATGCAATATTGGTAGTTGCCACATTGTACTTGAGGGGATATTCTTTCCCTGAGTTTCTTTAGACTCAGTGTGGAGCTTCATCCTCTGAGCTGAGATGTCTTGAACACCATCCCTCACCTTAAGTTCCACCATGGGTTTTGTGCTTTCATTGTCTTCTAGGGATATCATGAGAAACTTAACTTTAAAAAGAAACAGAACACATTCCACACGAATGTGGCCCAATCAAATAATAATGCCTCATATTTCCAGCAGGGAGAAATAGTTTCTAAGTATAAAGCATCAGTGGCTTCTACCAAAAATACTGGTAACACTTCCAGAGGGTTTCCAGAGAAATGGAAAGGACATTTTACTCAGGAGAGGAACAGGGAACAAAGTCCAAGACATTTGCTCACTCTCTGAAAACTTGAAAGATAACACATGAAACGTCTCCACACAAATGTATTTTCCTTAAATAGATGAGAGAGATGGAGGCCCAGAGAGAGCTAACCCAACCCTGCCAGCTATTAGAACATAACAAGGAGACTCGATGAAAGTGTCAGAAAAATAATATGAAGACATTTTTGTTTCAAAGCTGTTTTTCACTTTTTAATTACAAATGTGCAAAAATTATAGAGTAGGTCCAGGGGAGTGGAGAAAAAGGCTCCCTTTGTTCCAGAATATCAGATGAGCAGATCACAAAAAAGTTGTGTGTCCTCCTTTCTTTGGGATCTGCTGCGCAGACCATGGGACGAGATGAGAAGGGAGAGCTGCGCAGAGCCCAGGAATCCGGGCAGAGCAAGGCTGCAACACCATCTGGCTGAAGACAACTTTATTACCAGCAACTTAACACTCAAGACACTCCCCTCATGCGGATTCTCACCTCAACCTCACCTTCTTTCTACCGGCCTGGCCGTGGGCAATTCCTCTCCTTCACAGGGTCACTGGGTCAAAGGATCACATTGGGATGCCTCGGGAACACTCGGATTAGTCCCTTTTTTGGAATTTTCAACATCCTGCCTTCAAACTACTTTCTCTACTCCCTCACAACCCTCTTTGTCTACATAACCGGTTCAAATGCTTTTAGAATCTCTGCAAAGACATCTCTGGTGCATCTAGCTGCAATATCTTGCTCCTTCATTGGAATTCCATCATCATCATCACAGCTATCGCTCATTAAATGTTGTCTTTTTGTTTTTCTCTCTGTGTTCTGTTATTCAGCAAACTTATTATTCAATGTATTTATGTGCTTATAAACTACCTGTTTGCGGAGCGGGAGGTGGATGTGAGGGACAAAGAGAAATGAAATTTATGCTCTATCAGAATGTCATCACCATCATCGCCACAGATTATTTCGTCGTTGCAGGTACCTCATGACTGACACACTTACTGCCCACTGACATTCACGCGCTCTTCTGTTAGAGGAGGCTGTGTGACTTGGTCCGACAAATGGCCTAGGAGCAGATGTGGCATGTGTACCTTCCAGCTGGAAGTATTTAAGTGCTGAGGAATGATAATCCTCTTTCCTCCAGCTGTCTCTCCTTCTCCTGGAAGCTGTGAATTTAAGTGGCAATGTCACGAGATTGAGATGACCTAGATCACTGCTGAGCCAGTAAATGGGTAGTAGTTGCCCTGGGGAGCCACCTGAATCACAGCAGATTTTGTGTAAATGAGAAATAATCTTTGTTGGCTTGAGTGCCTGAGTTGTGGGGGGATTTGTTCATGCAGCACAGCCTATTCGAACTAATGCATACCTAAGACAGAAGTACTCTTATCACCCCCATTTCTGAATGAGCAAACAGGCAACCAGAGAATGAAGCCATTTGCACAAAGTGGGAACAGAACTACATTCCCTCATTTACATGATCAGATCAAAACAAGACCAAAATAGCCAAATGGAAAAATGTAAAGCTAGCCAGTAAGCTAACTGATTAGTAAGAGAAAACAGCCATTCTCATTAATATAGCAACTGGATTTACTATTAACCTAAGTCTAAATGAAAACAAAATAATTTTTTTCTTTAGCCATTTTTATTTATTTCATGGATATAAGGAAGTAAACTGTCTATAAACACTTTGATGGCCACAGTGGGTCTGGTGGAAACACTGGCATGATTTCTACCCTCAAAAACTGCCTCCTTAGTGGAGAAGAGAGAAGGTCACAGGTCATCAGGTAAACGCATGAACAGTTGTATACTGAAGACGGCCATACGCACTCTGAAGAAAGGGAGCATGGTTCTGTGGGAATATGTGACTGTAGAGCCTGACGCACACGGGATCAGGGAGTTGTTCCTTGAGGATATGGAACTTGAATGAAGATCAAGAAGACAAGTCAGAGTTTAATATGGAAGGAGAAAAGAGGAGAGCATTCTAGACTGAAGAAACAGCATGGATAAAGGCTCAATGGAAGTGCAGTTTGAGGAACTGAGAAAGGTCAATGTATAGGAGATCAGAATGTTTATGAAAAGATTATTGAAAGATGAGACTCAAAAGATAAGCAAAGACCAGATAATGGAGGGAATTTTAGGCCAGGTGGGGTAGTCCCCTACTTACTCAGCACCCCACTTGGCTTGGGGCACAGTGCTTGAAGAGAGTCTACTGATTGCTCTCTTTCTACCTATTCTTTCAATAAAAGGACACTTATTTTAGCAGTGTAAAGCAACCAGGAATAAAATCTACATTCCCTAGCCCTCTTTACAACTAGTTATAACCATAGCTAATGGGATATAAGCCTAAGTGGGCATTGTGACTTGTAGGAAGTTTCATTAAAGGAAAGTGGAGTGCCTTTACCACTCCTTTCTCCTTTCTGTTGATTAGAATATTGATGTAATGGCTGGAAGTGAGTAGCCCTCTTGGACTATGAGATGTCCATGTCCAAGAAGAAATCTTGTTCTTTGATGTTATCTGCCATCATGTCATCCCTAGATGGATTTCCTTTAGCTTCTTAAGTATAAGAAAGAAATTCATTTCAACATTATTTAAGCCACTGCTCTTTGGAGATTCTTTCTCTTATTTCCACTGAAATGTAATCTAATCCAATACTGAATATTAAATAAACACTTATTAAACTCCTCTAAAAAGATTATTGTACACGTTGGGAAAATGGCATAATCATAAGTGGAAGACAGGTTTTCTGAAGAATTCCAAGCAAGGAGCAAAGCCAGTATATATTTCAAGCAAAATCTTTGAAAGTAAAAACCATATTTTAAGAAAAAATGCTTCATGACAATTTAAGAAATGTCCATTTAAAACTGAATCACTTTTAAAAAGACATTCTTCAAATCACTACTAACCAAGTCAGTTTCTTTAAAAACTAACTTCTAGAGGATGGAAACAGACATTTTCTAACCATCTGAGCAAGTCTGCCTGCTAAGACTACAACAGGTAATGACTAGAGCAGTGGACATCTTTTGTTTCTCTCTTCCCATTTCCTGAAACGTTTCATGAATTTCAAGATTTTGTCTCTGTGTATAATCTGGGGCATGGCTAATTTGGAGACAAGAATGGGAATATTCAGACCCTTAACTTTAGTTGCCCTCTGATGCCCTGTGTTTTCCTACCTAAAAAGCCACACACAAGGAACAGAACAGCATAAGACTTGAGTCAGCAAAGCCAGAAAGTTGAACAAGAGATAGAGGCATGGAGGGTAGAAGTGAGAATACACAACCATTTACTGAAAAACACTAAGAAATGTTTACAATTACCTCCAGAGTTTTTAGGCATCAGTAAGCAGCTGGGAACTTTTGAAGTTTCAGCCTCTAGACACAAGGAAGATGAGCAGCATGCACATAACCAAACATATTACTCATTAACGGCTGAGTAAGTACTAATGTCAAGCTGCTGGTCTGGGTATGGGCAAAGGTCTAACTTTTCTTCCACACTTCCAAAGAAATACTCAAATCTAAAAGAAGCAGAAATGACTGAGAGTTAAACTTTTTTGAAAGCATCACTGATTTTGACTTAACTCTGCATCAAACAATAAAAATAAGGACAGAACACCAAATCTAATTCTTCACTGACAGTATAGGAAACAACTGGGACCCACCCAGAGGAAGTTAGTCCCCTGTGGACACACAGCTGGAGACCAGATCCAGAGTGCGTCACTGTGCTAATCAGCCTTCTCTCCATAGCATCATGCCACATGGTGGTGCCTCTCCTCCTTTGCTTCCTTCTCTCCCACCAGGACTACCATCATATACCACAATGTGCTCGGGAGTCCTAAAAACCAAGGTAACTGCCAAGTAATGTTGGCTTCCGCCACCACCTTCCCTGTCTTCACCTGAACTTGTGGGAAATCTATGGCCTGACATCCACATGGAGATGAGATGTGGGAGAACAAGCCATTGCCATTAGCTGACAAGGCTCAGGCTGTGAAGGGAACGGTTTTGTGCTGGCCACAGCATCTGCAATTCTGTTGCTTAGCAAAGCCTGCTGGAAAAAGAGGAGAGAACTGGCAAGCAGACCACTGTTCCTGTTACCCCATTTTACAGATGAGAAAAATCAAGGAATGGCAAGACTAAAGCATGCTCAGGATTCAAACCCAGATCTCCTGATTCCCAATGAAGTGCTCTTCCCATTATGATACTCTGATTGATTATGATACTCTAAAATAATACTCTAAGATTGCTTCCAGAAAATCTCAGTATAAAATTATCTAAAAATGCAGAAAATCCTGAATTTTAACAAAATAAAATAGGCTACTGTTATGGGTTGAACTGTGGGTCCTCAAAAGGACATGCTGTAGTTCTAGCCCCTAGTACCTCGGAATGTGACCTTCTTTGGAAATAGGGTCATTGCAGATGTAATTAGTTAAGAAGAGGTCATATTGTAGTAGCCTGGGCCCAATCTGATATGACCGTTGTCCTCACAAGAAGGAAGCCATGTGAACACAGAGACACAAAAGGAGAATGCCACGTGATGACAAGAATTAGAGTGATGCATCTACAAGACCAGGATGCCAACCACTAGAAGGTAGAAAGAGGCAATGAAGGATTCTCCCCTAGTGGTATCAGAGGGAACATGGCCCTATGAGCACTAGCCTCCAGAATTGAGACAATAAATACCTGTTTTTCTAAGCCTCCCAATTTGTGATAGTTATTGTGGCAGCCCTAAGGAATTAATATAGCTCCCATTTAGAGAATTCATAAAAAATGGAAAAACATGAACAGTTTAGTGTCTGGAAGAAAGAGACAAGCACCATGAGATAGCTTGGCGTCATGCTAAAACTCCAATTCCCTATGTGTCCTGGACAAGTTACTTCTCTTTGTCTCCATTTTAACAACAAAGTAGAGGCCGTAATAATAGCGCCTCATAGTTTGAGATAAAGATTAAATGAGAGAATGCATGTCAAAACACAGAGCACAGGCAACACACAGCACATAATAAGGACTAAAGAATGTTATATCACCATTATTAATTTTTCAAGGCATACTTAAACACAAGGAGAGGAAAAATAATAATTCACAAAGTTAATAGATGTCTCAGTAATCAAGCTTCTGTTCATGACTATGACAACTTGCCCAATCAGGTAGCTACAAGACACATGTGACTATTTAAATTTAAATTAATAAAATGAAAGGAAAAGCTTAGTTTCTCAGGCACACCAGCCACAATTCAAATGCTCAACAGCCACAGGTAGCTAGTAGCTACCATGTTGGACGGTGCCAGATAGAACCTCTCTAGTACTGCCGAATGTTCTACTGACGAGCAATGTCACCACCTTTGCTGCTTCAAGGTCTAAGGTAGAGACTTTGCAGAGGCAGAGGTCAAGATGTCAAGGGTGTGGTATTTTCCATGTAGCTTATAAAGGATTTCCAATGCTACATCAGTAAATAGACATTTTTAAAACTCTCTTTATTAGCAATAAACATAAAAGTCAGTTCTCATCACAAGTTCAAACAGAATGCATAGCTACCAAGAATTTTTGATCTACAGTTGGAAATGTTAGAAGCCATGAAATGGAGTGTATTATTAGTCATGCAAATATTGGGATATGAATAGCTTCCTCAGCATTATCCATAAAAATGGAAAGAGCTTTGAATTTTAGAAACAAGAACTGTTACAAACACATGTAAACTGAGCCCCAAACTTACTCCAGATTAATACAGGACATACTGGTGTAACATGTTGACCACACAAATACATTTTTAAAGTTCAACACCTGGGATGGATTAAAAACCACATGGAGGGACTGCAGCAAAACCAGAGAAAAAACACTAATAAGTGATACATCAGAAACGAAAGTGACAATATACTTAGTCTCCGGTTAGATGTCACCTAAAATGCTGTGTTCACTGTAATTGACCTATCAAGAAGACATTATACAATGAACAACTCAAGAGAGAGCCGGGACGTCTCCAACCTTGATATAATTTCTTGAAGGAAAAAGAGTATAAGCAGCAAATCATTCCTGTTTCAATCAAGAGGGGGAAATCACAGTCCAAGAAAAAGCAAATCAAAATAGAAAATTAAAGTTTGGTTTTCTACTAATCACAGAAGACACTGAAAAGGATGAACAAACTCTTCGACAAAAGCCAAAAACTCTAAAGAAATCACTTAATCCGAAGCATACATAGGCAAGAGGGTCGTGGTACTGCTGAGCGGCTTATGGATGAAGTGGAGTGTACGTCTCACTGAGTCTTACACAGCAAGAGAAAGGCCTGGCCAACAGAAGACATAAAGCATAGACATGTGTTGGCAGTAAATCCAACAGGGTCATCATGGAAGCCCAGTGGGCTCTTCTCGTTTGGCCATGCCTTGTCTTGCACACACAGCCCACCATCAACTGAGTTCCTAGGACAGACAGAGGAAAGCAGCCATGGGTGCCCGCCAAAGTCACCCTGCCAGGCTTTCCCCACCTCAGTAAATAGCCACCTCCCCTTGGTCATCCACAGCAACTTCCATGAATTTTCTAAGTTACCTTCTTTCTGTCTCATAAATGTCAGTGTGGGAGGTGGGGGGGGCCTGGGGAGTAGGCCCCAGTAAATTACTTCCTGATGGACAGCCTATAGAGCCCTGTCTCTGAAAAGGAAAAAAAGAAAAAGAAAAAAGATTAATGAAACAGAAGATGAACCACACAAAGGAAGGGGTCAGAGATAGAACACCTAAAGAAAGAACCTTGCTTAAGGAATAGTTCTCTCAATACAAATTCACCACTGTGTCTCTCACAGCTCAAAGAGAGACTGCAGCAATTTCAACAGCATAGCAACCACCCACCTAAGCTCCACATTGCTTTCCTACTACACCACCTGCCACCTAGACAGATGCGTTCATCTCCTTTTCTGAGAGGGTTTCTGCACATGACAAGGTGGTCTCAAGTCAAAGGCATACTGCAGGCAGGGAGACACACAGTGCAACTCTCCGAGGTGTTTATGAAGTCAGATCCTGAAAAGGCCCTCCCACCATATATTACACAGCAGCTATCATAGCCCTGCTAACTGCACTGTTAAAAAATACAAGCAATATATTATGTGACTTATTTCTGCACATCTCTCCACATAAAATGGGATTATTCCTCTACCTGAGTAAGAGGTTCTAGCCTGCTCAATCAACTAGAAAACACATGCTCTAAGACAGTGTGTATGTGTTACAGGACAATGGCTCAACGCAGTGATGAAGGTTGAGGATAGTCAATGATAGTGGTATCAGAGAATGACTCCAAAGGTATTGAAACACCTTACAGAAATTCAGAGAACAACGAATAGCCCGATAACCCAAGAGAGCAATGGAGGTTGCTGTTTTTAATGGTACATTGGTGATAAGATCAGAAATAGGTGCCGGTCTAGCTTAAAAGAAATCTCAGTTTTAATTCAGCCTAGGCCCCTACCTCAGAACTTCAGAAGCCACTTCTGGAGGGTCTCAACCTCAAGTTCTATCCCTTCTTTTTCAATAGTGTCTACATATCCTGGTGACTTCCTGATTCCCACAAGAGGATATACAATAAGAAGACCTGGGATTATGTTTTGCTACTCTTGACCCTCATCTGCCCACATGTCATAAAGAACAATGTGAATGACCAACCTATGTTCAGCTGCAATCCACATTAGGACGATTCTATGGGTAGACCTAAGGGTAATTCACTAGCAATATTAACAAGATAATCCAGAAAATTGCAAGAATTACCATGTGCTTACTATGTGCCTGGCACTATTCTAAGCAATTTACGTATAACTTATTTAATCCTTGCAACAACTCTATGACATAGGTACTATAATCATCTCCATTCGACACATAAAGAAACCAAGGCACAGCAATATTAAACAACTTTCCCAAGGTCACATATCCAAGCAGAAAGTTTCCAGAAACTCTGCTCTTGAGCACTAAGTATCCTACCTGCAAAGGAACATAAACATAACTTTATCTTTGTTTCTCTTCTCAATGAAACACAACCAAAGGAAAAGAAAGTGGGAGGTAGGATTAGAGTGAGAACTTTAAATTCACACAAAATATGTTTCTAAAAAATAAAATTTCCCCAGATGTTGGGACAGAGAGGCATACATTAGTATCAAGCAACTTGAGACACCACTTATACCTGTATATCCTAGCTATGTGGTCAAGTTCAATGGTAGGCATAGAGCAGAAGTTGTCAGTGAGAATCTGTAGGTAGGTCTTCATTACGTGTGCTATTTATTTTCAAGCTTTTAAAAATTTTGCTGCCAAAATGCATAAGTTGAAAATTTTTATGTAAATATCCAGATTTCAGAATTCTCCAAAAGAAGCAGGTTTGCTGATGCTCCTTCATGCAGCACACAGTGAGAACTAAAATGTTGTGTGTCCTTTAGGTGGGACATGTGCTCTAGATGGGTGCATCTAGATGTCCTTTAGATGGGGCATGCCCACCACTCCCTACTGGCTTATCCCTGGCGACTTCTCTTATTTATGTTTCCTACTAGAACCTCATAAATATCTGAGCATGTGGGCCTTGATTTAGGAGAAAGGAGAAGTTATACAGGAAAGGATTCTGAACCAAGAGGTGAAATAAAGGGATTCTCCCTCTACCTGTGGGACTAGCAACACTACTTCATTCCCCACATACTCATTCTTTACATGTGAGACCAGTCTAGATACTGCCTAGGTTGCACAGATTTTTAAAGGTAGGAAATTGAAGTAATAAGCATAATGTCCCAGCAGTGGAAAATGAGCTTGTCACTGTTACAAAGGCTGCTAGGACAGGTTTCTCCTGCGCATAACATGACAAAGAGAAGAACTGGCCTGGACTGGGTTAGATGGGACATTCCCCAACCTTTAGGAGAAGACAGGCAGTTCCCAATGTTGGTTCTCATTGGTATATTTAGTTCACTTTTCAGATAAAATAGCTCTTCCTTTCACTCTGCAATGTTCTAAGCTTCTCAATCTCACCTTGATATTCATAAATGTTTTCTTTGTTTTCATACGTTCATGCATATATGTACAAATTCATTAATTCATTCAATAAATGTGGCTAAAGATCTGGGCACTGTATCAGACACTATGATACAAATCTACAAGGTGAAAGAGCTGGTAAATTGGAACTAAAGAATACTTTACCAGATTGCTGCCATTGTGCAGAAGATTCTTACAGTACCTGAAGGTCACTGGTAGTCAGCCATGGATAACTGATGCAACCTTTCTTTGGGGTACATTCCAACTGTTCAGGGAAATCATGAATGCGTCACAAAATACTGAGAGTAACGGACTTTTGATGCAAAAAGCAGAGTCAGAACTTCATGTTAAGACCAAATATAAGACAAAAATCTGGAAGGCTGAGTAGATTTCAAGAAGCAGAAAGGGCCAAGCAGAAGTAACTAATGCTACAAAATCATGGGTAAGGCTTAAAGCCTCCCTGGAGCTGTGGATGACTGAACTTAAACAAGATCTCATCAGAACATGCCCTCAGGGTTCTCTGATGGTTTAGTCACGATGCCACTTTCAACACAGAATGAAAGGATGTGTGGACTGTGCAATCTATGCCCTGATTCCAGTCTCAGAATCTGAAACCACCCAAGGAAGGTCCTTCTTCAAAGTGGATTTTAGATACACATCCATCCCATGCTCAGTCCCATTCCACACAGAGAAGGTCACTCATTTCAAGCCTGCTTCAAGGGGTCCCTTTGAATTTACAGTAGCTCTAGGGGAACTGTGGGAAGGTACACACACGGTCCTCAGATGGAGGTAGGGAAAGGCTTCATGGCTTGGGCCAGGTGGTGTTCCTACTAGACAGTCGCTGCTATGGGTAGTTAGAGTACCCTTGTCTGAAGATTGGATTGTCAATCAGCTGGAGCTCTTGGAGCAGGCCATGTGAAACCATGAATTTTGTGGGAGTGAGCACTATGCTCACAAGTGTTCTGACCCAGTACTTCTTCAGGGCTGATTCTCCAAGCACTTCCTAAGCAGATCCTAGGCACCGCGAAATCACTTCTTCCTAGAGTCACAGGCTTTAAGCTCCTTTCTCTGTGTTTTCTTATTTTTTCCCAGGGACTACAACTCAACTACCCACTACCCCATAAATCCTATTTTGTTTGGCCCACTTGGAAGCTCTTTATGGTAGAATTCTTTAATTCTACTTCATCGAAGTAAAAGGAAATTTTTACTTGCCATTCTTTAGGAAGGTACCTTGTTGTCAGATGGGCTAAATCTTCATTCCCAAAGCAGTGGCAACAATGGGAGACTTCCCATACTACACAGGCTGAGACTTTACCTACAACCGCATTTGTACAGTGTGTATAACCTTACTCTCTAGATAAGCTTATCAGATTAGAAGAAATTTTACCTTTCTTTTTGTAAGGTCTTTACTTTGTTGGAACCCAATGAAAACCTTAATATGGACCAATAAAAACTTCTTTATAGATGGACCTTAGTTCACAACCCCACGAACAATCATGGGACTAAAGAAATACCTTAAATTCAGATATATCAGAATCCAGATCAGACCTCAATTTAGACACAACCATTTGGTATCTTCCAACAATTTACTTAACTTCTAAAAACCTCCATTTTTTAAATCTAGAGAATGAAAGTAATAAGGGCTGCCTACTCTTCATGGCCCTAGGCAATATGTCAGAGCTGATGTATGGACAAACACCAGCATAACACCTGGCACAGGGAAAGGACAGGTCACATAAATAGTAGTAATGCACTGGCATGAAGAGACAGCAGTTAAAACAAGAAGAGGTGACTCTCACTGCATCAGCGTTTAACAGAACACACAGAAATACTGAAGATTCAACTGTCGGTACAAACTATGTTTAAAAAATAATTTTGGACGGGAAAATAAGACCAAAGAAATATATCAAAAAATTCACAATAAACTAGATAGTCAATATTATGGATAGGAAAACTCACTATTGTCAAGATGACATCTTCTCAACTTGATCTATAGATTCAACACAATCCCAATCAAAACCCCAATGAGTTGTTTTAACGGATATTGACAAACCAATTCTAAAGTTTATACAGAGAGGGAAAAGACACAGAATACCAACACAATATTAAATGAGAACAAAGTTGGAAAACTGACAGTACTTGACTTCAAGACTTACTACAAAGCTACAATAATCAAAACAGAGTGGTACTAGTCAAAAATAAACAAATAGATCAATGGAAGAGAATAGAGCCCAGAAATTGACCCCTGTAAACATAGTCAACTGATCTTTCACAAACCAGCAAAGGAAATACAATGGAGCAAAGATAGTCTTTTCAGCAAATGGTCCAGGAACAAATGGACATCCACAAACAAAGAAATGAATCTGGACATAGACCTTACACCCCTCACAATAATTTATTCAAAATGGATCAAAACCTAAAATGCAAAAAATATAAAATCACAAACTTAAATATAAAAGTAGAAGACAGAATAGGAGAAAACCTAAATGACCTTGGATATTAGTTTTTACATACAACACCAAAGACATCCATTAAAATTAATGGATCCATGATCATTAAAATTAAAAACTTCTGCTCTGCAAAGGAAGAAGTCAAGAGAATAAGAAGACAAGCCACAAACAGGGAGAAAATGTTTGCGGAAGACATACCTGATAAAGGACTGCTATCCAAACTACACAAAACAACAATAAGACAAACAACCTGATTAAAAATGGGCCAAAGAACTTAATAGACCCTCACCAAAGAAGATAGGTACATAGCAAATAAGCATATGAAAATATGTTCCACATCACATGTCATCAGGGAAATGCAAATTAAAACAATAACAAGGTACCACTGCACACCGATTAGAATGGTCAAAATCCAGAACACAAGTAACACCAAATGCTGGGAAGGATGTGGAGCACAGGAGCCCTTACACATTGCTGGTGAGAAAGCAAAACAGTACAGCCACTTTGGGAACAGTATGACAGTTTCTTATAAAACTAAATATACCCTTAGCATATGATCCAGCAATTGTGTTCCTTCTGTGTTTACATAAACACAAAAACTTCCACATGGATGTTCATAACATCTTTATTCATAATTGCCAGAACCTGACCAAGGTGTCCTTCAGTAAGTAAAAGCATAAACTGTGATATATACAGAAAATGAATTCAGTACTAAAAAGAAATGAATCATCAAGCCATGAAAAGACATGGAGGAATCTTAGATGCATAGTACTACATGAAAGAAGCCAATCTGAAAGGCTATACTGGATGATTCCAGTGCTATGACTTTCAGGAAGAGGCAAAACTATGGAGACAGTAAAAAATCAGTGGTTGGGGTGACAGATTTAGGAATGAATAGATGGAAATAACAGATTTTTAGGGAGGTTAAAATACCGTGTATGATTCCATAATGATAGATAGATGTTGTCATACATTTGTCTAAACACTAAGAGTAAACCGAACATAATGTAAACTGTGCGCTTGGGGTGATTTTGATGCATCAATGTAGGTTCATCAATTGTAACAAATGTACCATTCTGGTGGAGTATGTTGATACTAGGGAAGGCTACGCATGTGTGGGAGCCAGGAGCATAGGGATATGTCTGTATCTTCCTCTCAATTTTACTGTGACCCTAACCTGCTCTAAAAAATAATTAAGAATTTACAAATTTTTTCTGTTGTTCAACAACATTGATTCATTTAGCCAATCTATATTGACTAATGACTTTGTATCAGATAAAGGCTAAGCAACAAGACTATAATGGTGAAAAGATTCGGTAAGTTTCTGTCACCATGGATCTATGGAGAGACAGAAGTAAAGAAACAAGTAACAGGAAATGCTCACACAAGGAGAGTACACTCTAGAAGTGAATGCTTAACAAAGTCCCTGCTAGGAACGGCAGCGTTCCTGCAGGCAGGGCCATCTCAGCTGAGATCTGCAGTGTAAAAAGAAACTAGCAAAGTAATGATGGTGGGCAACAACAAATACAAAGATCAGGAGATAAAAGCAGATGAGCCCTTTCAAAGAACCCAAAGAAATCAGGAAGTCATATAATACAAGGCAGTCAGCAGGCAGAGCTGGGAGCTCAGCCAATCCTGGGCCAAGGAGAGGTGATGGGCCAGGCTCTGGAGAGGGAGTTTGCTCACAAATGCAATGGAAAGCTATCAGAGGAGTGACTTATCAGAGAAGGGACTATAAAGATATTTTCCCTCTAACTTGATTTTTTACAATCTAAATAATGAGCAAGTACTCGTTACGTAAAAATTTTTAAACTTTAAGTAATTCACTTTAAAAGAAAAAAACAAATGCAATAAACTGTACATCAAATAAGTTCTTTTTGGGGAGGAGGTCAGTGATCTAAACAGTTAATGTTGCCAAGAAAGCAAACCCACAATACAGAAGTAAGAAAAGGGTAAACACCACGTCTTTGACTCAACACATCAGTCAAGAGATTTCGTTCACCTGAGATGCAGACTGGGATCTAAAAACCTTCAATATGAAGTTCTCAGTTTAGTATCTTAAAGATGTCAAAGAAACAAGCTAGAAGCAAACTTACTTACAGACCTCCTAAACTGTATTCAAACATTATTTAAGAAGCCTTTTTTTTCTGTTTCAAATTCAATCTGAAACATAAAATAAGTAAAAGATACCTTGCAGGTTAAACAGGATGCAAAACACATTAGGGAAACTCAGACTGGGATGAATTGATCTCCATTATCTCCTAAAGCTAATTTCTACCCAAGAACATGAGGCAAGGGCTCCTTGAACATTTTGAAATTTACCAACCTAGATTCAGCTTGGAAGAAACTGCAACCCACAGAGGGGAAGTTGAAGCTTTTAGTACTGGAGAGGATTTGTACAAGGATGTGGGCTTAGGCAGAGCAGAGGCAAAAACCCAGACACATGTTCCTCATTCATTCAGGCTTCCTCCACCCAAAAAATAGATTTTAAAATATTGCCAAAAATCTAGGTGTTCAAGTCAAGGAACCAGAATGACAGGGCAGAGCAGGGCATGTCTTCTTGGACCTCCCCACCTCACTTCCCAAAACTCAGGGAAGTCTGCAGGAACTCATATTCCACACTGCAAAAGATCTTCCAAGTGGTTCTGTATATTAACTTGGATTCCAATTCAAAGCTTAGAGAACACCAACAAAAAGGGATTTTATGGACTCATTTATAAGAGAAAGCTAAGGCCACTTATTCATGGCATGGCTAGATGTCAAAAGAAGTCTTTCTGACCGTCTCATGACTCAGCTTTTCTCTGTTCTGCTTCATATTCAAGATAGATTCTCTCCACCAACACAGCCACTGACAACATCTGAGTTTAAGTTTCTTAAGATCTAAAATTCTGAAGACAAGTGCAACTAGTGGCTGGGAAGTCTAGCCAAAGTCCTCCAAAAGCCTGTAATTGGCTTGATTTAGTACAAGTACTCATACATTCCTGAAACAGTAACAGTGATCAGGGGAAATGCCATCTTTGGATTTGTTAAGCATGAATCTTGAGCCTACCCCTGCAGCCTCAAAAGAGAATCATCCCCATCTTGAAGGAAGGGGGGAAAACTGGTGTAACTCTGAGGGGGAGAAATCTGTCTCCCAGCCTGGGGCAAATTACCTCTGAAACCAAAATAAATCAAAGGGAGAAAAAAAGGTAGGAGAAACCCATTTATTGCTTACAAGCAGTCATCCGCTTCTGCTCACCCGTCTGTCACAACCTGGCTGCAGAAAAGGGACTCCCCCCCACCCAACTTCTCTGGTCCAGATGTGCCCTCACTTGGCCTGGTAATCACCTATTGATATGGAGATGAACTACTTTTCTCCACCCCTTGGAAACACCTATTGATATGGAGATGAATTAAAACCAGGCAAGAGATTCTGGAAATACTGCAATTTTACCCACAACTGGGAATTAGAGGCCAGTGGTTTCTAAACGGACACTCGGACGGCTGTTTGCAAGGAAAGGGCAGGAATGCTTGGCCAGCAAATACAAGACAGTCTTGGCATTTCATGTCTATACCAGGTCATTTCCAACTTGCTGAAAGTGGGACTATTTATATAAAGGACACTCTCAGAAATACACACAACAGTACTTTTCTGTTCACTGCTGTGAATAGTCAAATATTGCTTATAATCCTAACTGAATCAGGACCCAACAAAGCTTGTGTCAACTAGAACTGAAGTGAAATGAAATCAGCTGAATTAAAAGATTTCTATGTTCTACTAGCATTCAGATGGGTCCCAATCATTTCTGAAAATGCAAATCTTAGCCTAGTAATGGCATTTATTTCTTGTCTCTACTACAGGTAACTATAGAAAGAAAGAGCACTTGAACAAATGCTATTAGACTTACTATATCCACTTTTAGGATAAATAAAGCGTTTAAAAGTTCCAAACATGATAGGATTTTTTAACACCAAATTTTAAGGATTTTTACAAAGAGCACAGTGAAAGATGAAGTATGTATGTATACACACACACATATACATTGTATATGTATATATACTATATACATATGTAATATATATACTATATATGAGTGTATACCTAAATATGTATATTATATATGTGTTTTATATATAATTAGAAGAGAGCTAATAATTTTTTAAAGAAATATCACCTTTTCAGAGCACAGAAAAATACTTAACATCCACCTTTGCCTTCCCTGGACCACAGACATGGGGAATAAGGTCAAATGCATATTTCAGGGCTTAGATATTTCAAGTGTTCTACTCCTTGGGTTTCCAAAAGAGCTCTCAAGTTTCTTCAAAGGTTTATTCACAAAACAGAGGTAAAAGGTAATGAGAAAAGGTTGAAAGAAAAGCTCTAACCCAGGGACATCAGGTGGCGTTTGAGAAGCACTTTAATGACAAAGCTGAAATCGACATCTGTTAGCACCTTTCATAATGCCCCCTTGAAAATGCACTGAATGCATTTAACTCTTAGAATCCAAGAAGAAGGGATTCTCCAAGTCCAGCAATTATTATAGATGCTCTAAACATAAACTATGGAGTGACTGTGATGGGATTAAAAGCAAAACAAAATAAGCCAAAATGAAACTCACTGCTCTCTGCTTGCCCTGCCCTGAAGGGAAAGATGACAAATCCACACTGGATAAATTGCTACATAAGTGAACCATGGGTAAGGGCCTCAGGTGCCATCCAAGACAGGAGAAATGACATCTGTTAATGTTTGGGGATGGTAACATACCCCAGGGCCCTTTAGAAACGATGCCAGCTTTGAATAATGCTGGTCACTTCTCCCCTCCCTCCCACATAAACATTATCCCTCCAACTTTAGTAATAAGAACAGAACCTCATGCCACATTTAACATGGCAAAATAGCTATTCCATGATTTTGCTATGGACAGTCTGTATTTTTAATGAAAAAAAGTTTTTCTACCAAGCAGTAGCAAACACCAGTTTAAAAAATACATACAGTAAGTAAATTCAAATACTGGATGGCCTGAAGCTTAAAATATATCTTCCCAAACCCAGTTTGGCAGGATCTTTATTCTCACTTGGATCACTACTTCTATAAAGTGCAAGCCAAGTAATCTAAAGTATGTAAATATGTTACTTTTACCCATAGTAAAATATGGGTCTATGAGTATCTCTGTGGGAAAATATGGTCTAGGGAAAGATTGTGGAACCCCGAGGAGGTTTGTGCCTTTGTCTCAAACCCCCTAGACTTAGTCACACTTTTTGCCTCACATTTTTTGAGGGCCTAATATATGCCAGATACTGAGAGTGTAAAGATGAGCAACAGTTTACTGACAGCAAAATCAGGGAGATAAACACATAAAGAAATCATTACAATCCATGTGACTCTTGAAAGGACCAACAAAGAAAGGGTTTAGCCAGGCAATGAGGACATTATTAGGGAAGGTTCGCTGGGTAGGTAACCTTTGACTTTTGAAAGTTAAGCAAGCATTCACCAGGTGGGAAGTGGAAAGGGGGCAGAACAAAGAGTGAGGAGTATATTCTAGACTAGAGGAGACAAGTGGACCTCATGTCAAAACACAATTCTAACTGATTGGGAGTGGCCACTCAAAGTGTGGTAATGAAAGATTGTGGAGTTATGTGGCAGGTGTTACTGAAGTCCCACTCTACAATCCACCCCCAAATCCACTCCATTCCTCCAAGACCAAAGTTCACCTTTGGCCTCTCTGGACAGTTCTTTTACATGCTGTCAGCCTCCCATTTGAACAATCTGTGACCTTCTGCTTCTCTAAGGATTTCTGATTCTTTAGGAGCCCTAGGGACAAGGCAGCCTGAAAGTATAACAAGATTTAATGTATCCCCAAGCAACCTTCATCCAGTGAGAAATGAGAGCTGAAAAAATACACAAGCTTCCCCATCTCTGGTGACACAATTTGCATGTACAAACTCAACAGTCCTCAAAGGTTCTCCAGTGGGATTGAGTCTAGTCGTCCACATTAATATAATCTTAACTTCTCTCTCCTTCCTGGCTCATTTTTCTTGCTCTCTCATTTAAGCTTCCTAGGATCACCTTTCAAACATTACACATTAGTTATCTATTGCTTCATAACAAATTATCCCTAAACTCAGCATCTTAAAACAACAGTAAACATTTCTTATCTCCTGCAGTTTGTAAGGTCAGGAAATTAAGAGAAGTTTGGTGGTGTAGTTCTGGCTCAAGGCCTATCAATCTGCAGTCAACTAAAGGTACGACGGGAGCTGGAGGACCCATTTCCAAGGTGGGGCACTCATATGGCTGCCAAGTTGTCAGCATGAGCCTGACCAAGTGGAATTCTCCAGAGGGTTGCTTGAGAGGTCTCGTGACATGGCAGCTGGCTGCCCCCAGAGGAAGTGATCCAAGAGAGAACAAAGCAGCAGTCCCAATGTGTTTTATGGCGTAGGCTTGGAATTCACATACTTCTAAACTTCCCTTATGCAGTATTCAATTGATCCAACACGTCAGCCCTATGCAAGATGGGACAGAACTACACAAACTCATGATACACAAGGGATCACTGCAGGGCTGGCAATCACACTTTATCTTAGGGTTTAACAGAAAGTTTGTCCCGTCCCATCAGTGATGTCTGCCTTGAATGGGACGTGGAGTGCTATAATACATTCGTGCATGCATGCAATGCTGGAAATCTATTACCCTAAAATTCCTGGATTTAATCTCTAAAACTTTCAGAAATTAATTAGATTCTGGCTAAGGTCTGAAAACACACTCCTATTTTGGGTATAATGGCTCCATAATTCAGCCAACACCAATTTCCTACTAATTCATTCTTTTTTTCAGGATTCATGTTGCTGAACATGTCTGGAACAATACATTTCAGCTCATTTAGAAACATTTTCTGATCTTTCAGTTGTTTATGACAATGCTGGACTGCTTTGGTCACCAATACAAGTTCAAAATGCTAAAGATATTGTTCCTACTAATTTGTAATTTATATGCATTCTTTAGCAAAAACCAGTCACTAGGAAAAAGCAACAGAAAATATAAATTACCTTCCCATCAAGATTACCATATTCATATCCTCATGTGAATTCCGCAATATAAATCAGATCTAAACAAACAAGTTCTACCCTCAGATTCCTCAAAATGTATAAATGATATCAGATAATTGAGTTTGCAGATGACAGTTCAAAGTCTTCCTCTTCGTCCTCTTGTGGCAAGCATAAGATAAATATATCCAAAGTAGACTACTTGTCACATGGCAAAAGAGGCTCACTGGGGGAAGAATTATACTTGATCTATGATTCAGCTTCTCCCTGAAATAACTTGTCAATCCACAGAATCAACAATATCCTTAGTTTGCTCCCATAGAATATTTAAATTGCAATCCAATTTCACAAATACATTTCCTCAGGTGTACAGTCCTCATTATATAAAGTACACATGAGCATGTAAGATTTAAGTTAGCAAACAGCAAAATATAAATATTTATACATATGAAACCCTAAAATCTAAAATCTTGAAACTCAAACTGTTGAAATTTCTTATGTGTCCTCTCTTTTTAATAATGCATCAAGTTATTTCTAACGGCAATTAAAAGCATCCCACCAGGACGCTATCTACTTATATTCATATGCATCCAAAGGACTAGGAATAAAAGTTAGCAATGGAATGTTAGAATAAGATGTAGAAAGTACAGCATAGGGACTAAAAAAAAAAAAGAAGAAGAAATTGTGAGTGTTAAATAAACAGGTATTTACCTGGATGTACCAAACCAACAAAATGTATACAGGAACAGCTCAGGTTTAAAGTCATTTTCACTGACAAAAGCTCACCTCTTACTGATCATCATGTTTTATTATGACACCAACTGTAAGAGTTTGAGTATTTTTTTTTCCAAGGAGACACCAATCTCTTTTCAACCATTCTCCAAATTAAGAGAAACAATGCTTAAACTCTGAGAGATATAGGCTTTATTTAGGTTGCCAGGGAGACAGATTTTAATTAATTTAATCACAGTGGAATGTCACTATCTAAAATAATTACAAGTACTTAGCCAACAAACTCTTTTCTGTTGAAGGTAATTAGTAGAGAGAGCCAGGCTGGACAGTTAAGGATCTAACAAAAGCCTTTTTATTGTTGTTGCTCAATAGCAGAATCATTAGACCTGGATTAGTCTGCCTTAACTTCCCTTCCCTTTTTCTCTGCCAACCCAAGCTCATTGACCAAAGCAACCGGGATGTAGATGTATTTATGAATGAATCCCATCTCCATATGATGTCTATGAAGAAATCTGTTTTATCTAGTTTGTAACAGTGATATGTGATGATTACATTTTGTTTAATCTATGTTTGCTGTGT
This sequence comes from Smutsia gigantea, assembly GCA_032199065.1. Taxonomy (NCBI): domain Eukaryota; kingdom Metazoa; phylum Chordata; class Mammalia; order Pholidota; family Manidae; genus Smutsia; species Smutsia gigantea. The sequence continues at coordinate 220,585 of JAVSCE010008525.1, read as the reverse complement.
TGCAAAATAGTTTGGCTGCCTTAATAGCCATGAGTTGAAACAAGTCAAATGTCCATCATTTAACCAGTGGGTAAAGGGAACCTGATGTGTGTATACAATGGAATATTATTCAACCATGAAAAGAGCAAATACTGCTATATGTTACAGCATAGATAAACTTTGAAACAGTATGCTAAGTGAATTAAGTCCATTACAAAAGGCCACATATTATAGCATGCCATTTATATGAATTGTCCATAGGCAAATTTATAGAGATATAAAATAGATTACTACAGGGGCTGGGTGGAGGAGGAAGTGGGGAGTGACTTTTAATGGATATGGGGTTTGGGGGGGAGTTAATAAAAATGTTCTGGAATTAGTGGTGATGGTTGTATAATTTTGTGAATATACTAAAAACGGTTGTACGTTTTACCAGGATGGGTCTTACAGTATGTTAATTATATCTCAATAAAGCTGTGTTAGCAAAAAATAAAGGCATTCCCTAGCTGTTCTCAGTTAATGCTCTCAGTTGGATGGATGACTCAGCAGAAGATAGTAGTTTCTAATTTACATTTTTAAGACAGTCAGATTTCTTCACAGACATCATATGGAGATCATATCATACAAGTTCCTGAATGAAATTAAATTAAAAACAATACCTAACTATGTCAGTGCACCCCAGGCCCCTGGCTCACACCAGCTCCAGTCATTCCCCCAAGACAGAAAAGGCATGGAAGTCCCAGCCACAGCAGTTAGGCAAGAAAAAGAAATAAAAGCATTCAAACTGGATAAGAAGAAGTGAAACTGTCACTAGCTGCAGCTGGGATGATACTATAAATACAAAACTCTAAAAAGATGTCACCAGTAAACTATTAGAACTAATAAACTCAATGAAATTACAGGATACAAAATTAACACAGAGAAGTCAGTTGTGTTTCTCTACACTAATAATGAGCTATTAGAAAGAGTAATTAAGAAAACAATTTCATTTACAACTGCAACAAAAAGAATAAAATGCCTAGGAATAAATTTAAGCAAGGACATTAACAGGTATACTCTAAAAATTATAAAACATTGATGAAAGAAACTGACAAAGGCACAAATAAATGGAAAAAATATACCGTGTTGGAAAAATTAATATTGTGGAAATGTCAATACTACACAAAGCAATCTACAGATTCAATGTAATCCCCATCAATATACCAATAGCATTTTTCACAGAACTAGAACAAAGAATGCCACAATTTGTACAGAACAACAGAAGACCTTCTGTAGGCAAAGCAACTTTTAGAAAGAGTATCAAAGCTGCAAGTATCATGCTCCCAAATTTCAAACTACACTTCAAAGCTAGAGTAATCAAAACAGTGTGGTTTTGACACAAATACAGCAACACAGATCAATGGAACAGAATAGAGAGCCCCAAAATAAACCAATCCTTATATGGTCAATTAATCTACAACAATGGAGGCAAGATTATCCAATGGGGAAAAGACAGCCTCTCAATAAACCATGTTGGGAAAACCAGACAGCTATATGCAAAAAAATGAAACTGCACGACATTCCTATATCATATATAAAAATAAATTCAAAATTAAAGACTTGAAAGTAAGAGCTGAAACCATAAAACTCCTGGAAAAAAACATAAGCAGCAAGCTCTTTGACATTAGTATTAGCAATAATTTTTTTGATCCAGACTTCTCAGGCAAAAGCAACAAAAGCTAAAATAAACAAATGGGATCATATCAAGCTAAAAAGTTTTTGCACAGTGAAGGAAACCATCAACAAAATCAAAAGGCAACCTATTGAATGAGAGAAGATATTTGCAAATCATATCCCATAAAGGGTTAAAATACAAAATACAAAAAAACTTAGACAACTTAATATTAAAAAAAAAAGTGACCTAACTGAAAAATGGGAAGAGGCCTTAAACTGACATCTGTCCACAGAAGACATACAGATGGCCAACAGGCACATGAAAAGATTAGCAATCATTGGGGAAATGTAAATCAAAACTACAATGAGATATCATCTCACATTTATCAAATTGGCTACTATCAAAAAGACAATAAATAACAAGTGTTGGAAATGATGTAGGGAAAAGAGAACACCTGTACACTGTTGATGGGCATGTGAATTGGTGCAGCCAATTTCCACTGTAGAAAATAGTACAAACCCTCTTCAAAAATTAAAAACAGAAATACCGTATGATCCAGCAATTCCACCTCTGGGTATTTATCTTAAGAAAATGAAAACACTAATTCAAAGTGATATATATATCTCTATGTTTATTGCAGCAGTATTCACAGTAACCAAGATATGGAAGCAACGTAAGTGTCCATAGACAGATGAATGCATAAAGAAGATGTGGTAGATATACACAATAGAATATTACTCAACCATAAAAAAGAATGAAATCTTGTTATTTGCAACAACATGGATGGACCTGGAGGGCATTATGCTAAATGAAACAGGTCACAAAGAGAAAGACTAATACCATGTGATTTCACTTATATGTGGAATCTCAAAAACAAAACAAATGAACAAAGCAAAAGGGAAACAGACTCATAGGTACAGAAAACAAACGCTTAATCATAAACTTGGTTACCAGAGCAGGGAGGAGCTAGAAGGTAGGTGAAATAGGTGATGGGAATTCAGAGGCACAAACTCCCAGTCATAAAATAAGTAAGTCATGGGGATGTAATGCACAACACATAAGGAATATAGTCAATAATATTGTAGTACTTTTGGATGATGACAGATGGTGACTAGATTTATCATGGAGATCATATATAAAAATATCAAATCACTATGATGTACACTTGAAACTAACAGAATATTGTGTATCAAATATACTTCAATTAAACAAAATAAATCAGAGACAACCCTTGCCTATGGCAGGCACAATGAGTTTCCTTTCCTATAACCACTGGCCCTTCTGCCCCACAGTCTTCCCATATTTAAAAAGGAGAAAGAAAAGAAAAGAAAAAAGAACAGAAGAGAAAAGAAAAAAAGAACCAAACCCTGTTCTGTTTAGGTTTCAGTGTGCTCAGCTCCAAGAAACAAATCATGATTTTTCTGAGTGAATCCTGATAATTCTTACCCCATTTGCCCAATATTTTCTTTTACAACCTCCCTTGCAACTAGGAATGGCTGCATGGCCCATTTCTGGCAAAGAAGGCTTAAAAGAACATCAAGTGAACTTCTGGAGTTTTCTTCACTAAACAAGGAAACCTTTTTCCCCACATACTCCCCTCCTTCCTGCTTGGGATGCTAGGGACACAGTGCCGAGAGCTGTGGAAGCCATCTTGTGACCATGAGATTACAAACACAACGACGAATCATTTCACTCAAAAGGATGGAAAAAAAAATCTTAGGTCTTTAGTACTTTCATTGAGCCATTGATTATTCCTTCAGAACTTTTTACTACATAAATTACATGATTAAAAAAAAACAAAAACAAGCCCTGAGAATAGTTTGTTTTTGGCAAACTTCTTGACAAGCCAAACAGTGGAGATTCTCTGGGGACTGAGCCTTAGGGGAGCTCCAAACCCATTTTTGCCCCTCTAGTACCTGGTAGGCTGCTGGTTTTCACACTTATCATAGTGCAAACGCTGTAGGTTTTCCAGGCTACCAGAGCTCAGGAAGGGGATGGAATAACAGCAAGCTTTAAAATGCCATACATTTTTGCTGTTCTTGCCAAGATTCAGCCATGTTTCCTAAATAAACCCTTCTATACTGTTATAAGCCTTTAATTTCCAGAGTTAAGTTGATTTTGATAGTGTTGGCCAGTGCTGTCATTTCTTTTATAGAAGGGTGAGTTTTTGAAAGTCCTTAGTCCACCATTCTTAAGTTGGCCCAATGCCTTTTTTGGAGATTCCTCCTCCAGTATTCTGAAAAAAGTCTTATCAAAAAGGATAAGACTTGAGCCAGTTTCCTTGAAAAATGTATTTAATAGGAAGGGGGCAAGTAGAATTTTTAATTCTAAAAAAATAACAAAGAAAAATTAATGTGCCAGTTAACATAAATTACTGAAATATTTTAAGTGACACAGCATACTCTGTACTATCAGCTTCTTTTCCCTTTGCTTACGATTAATTCAAAACCAAAAAGAATTGGAAATAGCATGTTCATTATACTAAGCACGCCAAGTCCTTCATTATATTTCTTCATGGTACTCACTGGTGAGAAAGAGGAAGGGATATTCCCTATTTTTGTACCTTTCCATGCCTAAAGGATGCCTCAACTCTGCGATACCAAAATGAGGCATGTTATGGCAGCTACCTGAGCTGAGGCAAAATGCTGAGAAAATGAAACTCTTTCAGACTTGACCTAAAAAACTTAACCCTTTAGTGTGATAGCAATGTCTCAGGGAATGCCCCCAAATTCACTGGAGGTGAAAAACAACCCACTGCTAATAGTGACACATACATTATTACAGTCTGGATTTTGTAGGGGATAAGCTTTCTTTTTTTTCAGGACAGCCCTGGATAGCCAACTTACAAGATTACATAGAATCTAAACATTTGTAGGAAGTGCTATACAAAATAGCAACATTTCAATATAATCAGTATACTTCATGACACATTACATAACATCTGATGGCCTTACAGAATGCATTGCTACCACTTCCGAAACTAGTGGTGTTGGCAGAGAAGAGTAGCAGAAGTTACTCCCTTTCAGGTATCTATAAGAAAAGCACTTGCTCCTAAATTTAGAGTCCATGCACCCAAACCAACAGCTGCTTCAGTGTGATGGAAGCAAAGCGAGATTCTCACCTTGGATATGGATAAGCTTTGAGGCAGAATGAAGGTATACTATGCCCCTTTTTGGATTCAGCTAATTGCTAAAAGACATTTTAATAAGCACCTGAGATAGGACAAATCCAGCATTTATATTGAAATTAGCCCCAACCTGCAGACAAGAATTTTGATTATAGAATCCAGCAGGAATCTGTACAGAATGAAAACACCCTAAATGCTGCATACCTTTGAAGTTCATAACCAAGGGATAGAAGAAGAATCAATTCCAAAGGCCGGAGCAAGGATAACTTCCTTGCATGCTGTTAAAATCCTACTTAGAATTTCAATTTGAAGAGTCTCATAGTTCTTTGCTGTCGTTTTATCTGAACGAATATTTCAGACAGTTAGTTTGTGATCTTCCAGAAAACCTTGTTTCAAGATAAGCCCTTTCATCCTTCAAATGGCTTTGGGGCATGTTTCTCAGTGCCAGACACATAGCCATCCATTTTACAAATGAGGAGAAATGATGACATTACTTGGCCTTCCTTTCACAAACATCCTTCCTATCCACAAGAAAAGCAGTGAATGTTTCAATGGCATCTGAGGTCTACAAATTATATAAATCTCCCCACACAAAAAAAATCAATAGATGTTTTTAGAAAGCTGAAGTGTTCCCTATATACTAATAAGCTGAACACATAGGAAAAGAAGTTTCGGAGGGTTCCACTTCTGTGAGAAGCCTTACTATGGTCTCTCAGCCTACTTTTCTACCCTAAGATCAAATCCTGAGAGAAGACAAATTTTCCCGAAAATAGGCAAGGCGGTCCTTAGCTAACATGACCTTGAACAAATCACCTAGGCCTTATTTGCTTCAAGCTCCTTATATACAAATGAGAATAAGTTCCTACTCCAGCAGGTTGTGTTGAGGCAAGGCCAATCAGGAGCTCTGATGCCAAGGATTAGACGGATGATGGTGGTGATCCGTCTGACTGGCTGACACTGAAATCTAGTTCGGAAACTCCCTATTCTTTTGATCATCTCCTTTTAGTCTCCTTTACAATATTCTTTCCTCAACACTAAAAGAGTTCAGATCCTCCAGAAAGAAAGAGAATATCAATATAATTAGTTTAGTTTAGTAAGTTTACATGCCTGCAATTTTAAAAAGACTGAAAGAAAACAATGAATAAAGTACGCAACAGCGGAGTGAATTCAGGTACTGGAGCACCTACTCGTGGCAACTTTCTGTGGTAGCCAGGGAGGAAAGAATGAATGTGTCCAAATGACAAGTAGAAGAAACAGAGCTCAACAGAGAGCCCACCTGGATAGGACAGACCGTCTTTGTGCAGTTGATGCAGAGATAACCCCACAATGAGCACCTCTGTTGGAAGGGCTGAGCCGTGGAGACGTTCCCTCGTGTGGCATGATTTCAGTATTACACAAAGCAGCATGACTGCCCTCTTCCTTTCATCCCCCGACCCTCCTCCTCTTAATTTTGTAGACTGATTTGATTACTGAATTTAACTTTCCAATTAAGATATTTCTTCCCTGCACTAGGGTTAGCCTGTTCATTAGATGATAACTCATTTGAAAAACTAAAGAGAAACATTTAAATCCATTCATACAGGAAAGTGCATTTATAGATATCTTCAAGAAAAGTTAAACATCTACAATTTAAATTCCAAGATTTTGTGGAGGGGGTGAGGGTTTTGTTTATGTTTGATAGCAAAGATGTGGATACTGATGATTAAAATAAGTTTTCTGATTAGTTAACGTAAGGAGGGCCAATGTGATATAGGAGAAATCATATAAAGTTGAAGTCCTAAGACCTAGATTCAAATTCCTTCTCTGGTTCTAAGGAACTGTGTTAACATGAGGAAGTCATTTCATTTCTCCATGCTTAGTTCCTTCACTGGTAAAATGAGAGAGCTTGGTAACTTGTTTTTTTTGTTTGTTTTGTCTACATGCATTTTAAAACCTTTATTCATGTTTATCATTAAAAAATTCCAGGTAAAATGAACAAATGGGACTACATCAAACAAAAAAGCTTCTATACAGCAAAGGACACCATCAGCAGAACAAAAAGGCATCCTACAGTATGGGAGAGTATATTCATGAACAACTTACCTGATCCTGATAAGGCGTTAACATCCAAAATATGTAATGAGTTCACACATCTCAACACCCAAAAAGCAAATAACCCAATTGAAAAATGGGTGGAGGGTCTGAAGACACTTCTCCAAAGAAGAAATTCAGATGGCCAACAGGTACATGAAAAGATGTTCCACATCGCTAATCATCAGGGAAATGCAAGTTAAAACCACAATAAGGTATCACCTCACACCAATGAGGATGGCCAACACCCAAAATACAAGAAACAACAAATGCTGGCAAGGATGCAGAGAAAGAGGAATCCTCCTACACTATTGGTGGGAATGTAAATTAGTTCAACCATTGTGGAAAGGAATATGAAGGTTCCTCAAAAAACTCAAAATAGAAATACCAGACGACCCAGTAATTCTGCTCCTAGGAATTTACCCAAAGACAAGATCCCTGATTCAAAAAGACATATGCAACCCTATGTTTATTGCAGCACTATTTATAGTTGCCAAGATATGGAAGCAACCTAAGTGTCCATCAGTAGATGAATGGATAAAGAAGATGTGGTATATATACACAATGGAATATTATTCAGCCATAAGTAGAAAACAAATCCTACCATTTCCAGCAACATAGGTGGAGCTGTAGGGTATTATGTTCAGTGAAATAAGGCAGGCAGAGAAAGACAAGTACCAAATGATTTCCCTCATTTGTGGAGTATAACAACAAAGCAAAACTGAAGGAACAAAACAGCAGCAGACTCACAGACTCCAAGAAGGGGCAAGCAGTTACCAAAGGGAGGGGTGGAGGAGGGTTGGCGGGAAGGGAGGGAGAAGGGGATTGAGGGGCATTATAATTAGCCCTTACAATATAAGTAGGTCATGCGGAAGGCAGTATAGCACAAAGAAACAGTAATAACTCTATAGCATCTTGCTACACTGATGGACTGAGACTGCGATGGGGTTAGGGGGGGACTCAATAATATGGGTGAATGTTAAAACCACAATGTTGCTCATGTGAAATCTTCATGAGATTGTATATTAATGATACCTTAATTTAAAAAAACTGCAGTGCTATGTCCAGGTAACTGCAAAAGCACCTACCTCCCCAACTGATTACCCACAATTCTCATTGCTCAGCAAAACTAGTTAACAGTTTGCATGCATTCATATATAAGATAAAGACATATGTATTATAAAATAAATGGTTTTACTGTATCACTATTACCCAATTTTTTACTCCCAATATTTCATGAGCTCCATTTCAAGTTAGTCCAGGTAAATCTACTTCACCTTTTTAAAATAATACATAACATTATGTTGTGCCATGGTTTATTTAACTTTTCATCTATTTAGAAATTCAGGTTGTTTCTCTATTTTTATTTTCTGATGTAAATATGGCAGCAATGAACATTCTTGGAGAAATATTTTTGTGAACTTAGGCTCTTTTGCCTGTTGACAATGGATATTATAGAATATTTCTAAGAAATTAATTTTTTTCTTCTTTCCTAAACCATATTTTCTGGTCTAAAAACATGTTGTAGAAAGCTTTAACAAGTGATTCTGAATGACCTCTCTCTCTTAAAGAAATAAAGATGCAAATCTAATGACATTTTACTGAAAATCTCACAGAAAGCCTGAAAAGGGGTTTTCAGAAGGTGTTGTTTAATATCATCATCAATAATGGGATACAGTTTAACCTGTCAAGCCCCTCAGAATGTCACAGAAATATTTAGAACTTGATGAATGATAATAAAGTAATGGCACAGTGAGGGAGGGAGGTGTTAATTACCTAAAGAAAATCATGCAGAGCTCAGCAGAGAAGAAAAATCTTTTCTGACTGACATAACTGAGCAAAGAGACTAATTCAACTTCAAAGCCAAAACAAAAAATTCATTACTCACCATAATTTAGGAGTAAAGATTGACAGTTTGCTACAATAGTTAATACCCTGATTCATGTTCAAGGCATTGACTCAACAGAATACCATTACTTACAGTATTGCCTAAGTACTAATGAAATTTGCTATTGGAGATTTTACAACTTCCTGTATTTAAGAACAAAGATCCCTAAAAAGATGAGACATTATTTCAGTTATTTGTGCCCCTTTCAACTCAAATATTGTATATCACATCAAGTCAATGATATGTGGTAATTAAAACCAGTAAAATAAACTACAAAGAAAATGGAGATTATGATGAATGCCATGTTTACCTGGTTCTGCAGGTAGATTCTGAAGTTGAAGAAGGGCAAGCCAGGTCAGAATAGCATGCCCACCATCTTATTTCCTTCCAACAGTGCACTTATCCAACAATGCCCATTCACATTTCATATGCTTTATATTTTTGGCGGTATCCATCTTCTTAGAATGAGACACATATCCTAGGTGTGAGGGAAGATTTTCAAATTAATTGAGTTATTTATGCATCAAAATTTTCTTAGAACAAGGAATTAGAGAAGTAAAATGAGAAAATTTCCAAACTCAAATCTCTGAATAGACAACAATATGTATTTTTTGCTTTTTAAGGAAACTTCTTGCAAAGGGGCAAAATGATTCGAAGAGCCATCCCAGTTGGGCCAATTACTCACCCAATTAGTAGGTTCTTTCTCTGTAGCTGCCACCACTGAGAAAGTTCTGAATATAGTATAGTCAAAGAGCATAAGGCTTAAAGTTTCACAAAAATTAGATTTTATGGCTTGAAATTATTTATATTAATGCACTCTGAAGGAAATCCAGAGTCCATAATAAAGCCATCTAACAAGTAACTGAAGTCTTTATGATTTCATAATATTCAGTCCTTCCTTTTTCAGTATTTTATTTGTGAACCAAAAGTATTCTATTAGCTCCTAACATTTTCAGTGTCTTCAGAACTATTCCTGTTAGTATAAAATTTCCAACATAGAGAAACAAGTATGTTTCCTATAAATCTCACAGAAATGCTTATTTTAGGCAATTATATCACTTAGAAATATGTCATTAAGAGTTTGGATTCTAAGCAATTTGCGCTTTAGAGAGAACTCTCATCTGGATGTTTTCTGTTGCTACCTGCCTGACTAATTCAACTTTTCCATCCTTATTTTCTTTGTACCACCTTTTCCATAATCTCAGTAGGGTGCTGTCCACCACCTCTATCACTCCAGATTGGACATGTGATTCAAGCCTAACCAATCACAGCATCACATCCCTGGGGCCATAGTAATTAGTTCAGAGATGAACAACAGAGTTCAATCCAGGCAGGTTATAGCCACTGAGTTTCAATGTTAGGACTTTATTTTGGAAGAGAGAGACTTTCTATTATTCCCATGGAGGCTGGGCTGCTTTTAATTGATGCATATCTTTGCAAGCAAGTCTTTCCCTACTGTGCTTTTGGCTGCCTTCTCCATTTGCTGGGAGCTTTTAGAAAATCAACTCAACCTCAGACTTGGATACTTCACTCTTTTTTTGTTTTTCTTTGCTTTGATCATTTCCCCCCCTTCAGTTTGCCTTTTTATTATTTTTTTTAATTTTACTCTGGCCAGTTCTCTCCATGTCTTATTCTCTAGAACCACAGTATCCAGGAACCATCCAGAGAATAGATTTTTTTTTTTTTTTTTTGCTTCAGAATGATCAGGATGTAGGCACCATGTGGAATTCAGTTGGAGAATTTCTTACATGTCCTTTACAAAAAGAACAAAATGAAAAATAAATAAAACAACTACAATCAAAAAGCAGCCAACCAGCCCTTCTTATCTTTTTTTTCTTCAAGTTTGGCTGGGCATCCTGCAAACAAAACAATTTACTGGCAATGTGAAGTTTGTCAGCTACAACCCTTTCTATTGCATGGGGCTGAAATCTCAACTTGAACTGACTTAAATTTTAAAGAGAAGGTACTGACCTCCTAGAAATGTCCAGGATAGGGGGTTTTCTTTGGGTACAACTAGATTCTACCAAATTATATTATCAGGACCCATTTTCATTCCCTGTCTCTACTCTCTTCCACTGTGTTCGTTTTATGGTCAAGGACACTCACAGTGACACTGAAAAATCAGGGCTCAGGTACCCATTACAGGTAGAAGAGAAAGCATATGCAATCCATTCATTCATTACTGTTCCCTGCTTTTCTCCACACAGTTGTTTCCTGGGTACCAACACAAGTCAGATCATAGCATCCCTAAGGTAGTAGCTTTAAATCACAAGTCCCTATTACTTTCCAACTCATCTCTCCAAAGTTAATTAATTCATTATGCCTAATTGCAAAACTCCTGGAGAGAGGCTCTGATAGGGCCCATCTATGTCTCCCTCTAGTCCAATCAAACGAATCACAAAAGCCGCCTTTTCTGGGCTGTAAGGCACACTAAGAAAGCTGAAGGGCAAGAGAAATAACAGACCACTCGAGCCTAACACAGTCACCACCACAATGCATACATACATTTCAAAGCCACTTACGGTCCTCCTGGTAAGCCAACCTATTCTCCATGTGGTATAGGAATGCAAATAAAGTTGGACAACTCTCTCCATTCAGGTTAGGCAGAATTCCTACTTCTAGCCTCTCCCATGTGTTCCCAAAATGGAAGCTTCCTCACAGACCACTGAAGTAAGATAAGTCTCTCAGAATACTCGAAACACAGATAAGTCCAGTAGAACTCTTAGTCAACTTCAGGTGACTTTCTACCTAGTACCAGATATGCCAGATACAATGCATTCAAATCTTAGCTCTATCAGTTATTAGCTATGTTGCCTTGGGCAAGGACTCAACTTCCCTTGGCCACATTTTCATTGACTACAAAATGTGAACTTTGTGATCTTGGTATTCCCTCCTCCACAATATTTCGGGTGGCAAGGTTTTCCACAGTGGGTAGAATACCTGTTGGATGGTATTGTTTTATACTTAATCCTCCCTTAATAGTCTAAGTTCTCTACTACCAAGTATAACCCAAAATGATGACATAACAAAGTCAAAGCATGTGGAAATAGAAAATCTGAGTTCCCTACTCAGCTCCAACCCAGTCACTGTGTTGCCTTGAAAGGCAAATTAAACTTGGGATCCTGGATTGTCAACTTTAAAATGAGGGAATTTTTCCCTGTGTTTCCTTCCAGCCTTATTCTAATAATACCCCTTAAGGAGTGTAACAATTATTTTAAGAGGGGACTTGAGGTAACTTAAATGTTACCATCATGGAAAAATTAACATGCCATTGTTAAATAAAGGAAGTACTAGAATACTGTCAAATATGGAATTCTCTTGTACACACATGGCTTGAGAAAAAAAATTAAGAAAGCAACCTCTTAGCAAGGCTTCCGATAAACCCTCTGAAGTAATATCCTGAAAGAATATAGCCCCTCGTGAAGAAGTGTGGACCCCAGAGGGCAGAAGGAAAGAAAATATGCAAACTTTCTTTTGTAATTTGTTGCTGTTTTTGTGGATCTGTATTCTTCCCTGTCTCGATTCCATTTACTGGTTAATTGCTAATAGTTTCCTTGGCCTAGTAGTAAAGCCCCATTTGTGATTTATAAAACGGATTTCAAAGCAATCTTTATTTCGTTGGAGGCAGAGAAATTGGCTTGCTATTCCTATGGCCTTTGGGGCTCTGAAGGAGACTTAACCTAAGCAGCATATCAGGTCTGAGTAAGGAGCCCAGCAGGCCCTGGGTTGCCACAGCCATATAGCCATGGTATGCCAGCAAATATGCTTTTGTTCAAGAATCATTTCCAAGTCATCGCTCAGATCTCTCCACAGAAACAAGTGCCATTCTGCCATTATTTTCTCTGTGACCTATGTTGAACAGCATCAAACTCCCTTCTGCAGAGACTCCATCCTAAAATCATCCCATCTAAGATCTGAACAGAGGACACCTAGCTCCACAGCAGAACTAATTTTGAGTATGTGTGCCCGGCTTGAGTGTCGTGTGAGCCTAATCACATCTTCCACATAGGAAGAAGCCAGTCAGAGGGGCAACATTTATGGATGGGTAGAAATGAGTATGATATCTGACACTCTAAAGAAATAAGGAGAGTGGAAAAATAACCTGTGGAGCTTTAAATGCATTGTCAAATTTAATCCAAACAAGAAGGGGTGGAGGAAGGGGCAGGCTTTCCTCTTCCCTTTTTACTGCGTTAGGTAGCAACTTACCCACGGCACCTAGCAAGTAAGTAACTGAGCTGCATTCCAAACCCAGGTCTCTGGCTTCAAAGGTTGCGCTTTTTTCTTACCCCCCAAATGCCCAAATACCTTTAGATATAATTGGGAGAGCATGTGCCTCGTTTCCTAATTTAAATCCACACTGATACACGTAATGTAAAATTTCCTATATAATAGCAAGGGTTATTTTCTATGCCATTTTCATAGTGCCCCGGAATATGAAATGTTTCTTCAAAAGAAACTCTGGGAGAAAATGTCAGGATTTTGCTTACTTGATAAAGGCAGATTACACTCCTCATTCAAAACAAAATAGCTCCCCCTACAGTTTTTGCTCTATCCACGTCCTCGGCCTTTGCAAAGGAGACGAAGAGCCACAGGTCAGTGGCAAGAAGGCGAAGCAGTGCGTTTGCTCCTTATTGGTGGGAATAATCGCCCTTCCATCAGCCTGGAGAGGGTCAGCGGGTGCTCCTCGGGACAAGGCGACGGCCCTTCGGCACCTTCCTCAGAATAATTCCGTCACAGCTGAGAGAGCCTGTGCTAATTTTGACCGGCTCCAGGCTGGAGTGCAAGTGTGCTCTCTGGAGGCCGAATTCCCTTCTGACTCGCAGTGCGTAGCTGGCAAGGCAGTCTGTCAGCCTTCCAAGGGCTGACATTCCTGTGTCACCACGAGCCCCAGCCCCGCCCGGCGCCGGGGCCTCCCCCGAACTGCCTGGAACCTCGCACAGCTGTGCCTCAGCGCGCGGCACCAACGTGGGCGTCAGCACGCGGCGCGAACGTGCGCACGGAACGCCGCTCGTGACGCCAGGCTGCTGGGAACTTGCCTGTGGCGTCACGGGTTCTCCGGGGGCCTGGGAATAGAGCGGATTGCAAGTGGTCTGATGTCATTTGCTCTCATCGCTGGGCTTCCCGAAGAGCTCTCCACCCCTCTCCCATCTGCTTCCCTCTCCTAGAGCATTTCCTAGGGAATATAGGAAGGGGTGGAGGAAGGACCTTCACGCGCCTGTGCAAAGCCTACCTTAATGGATAAACAAAGTAAGATGGATAATAACGAGACAGCCTGTAACTGATAAGGTTAAAGATGGTTAAATGAGAAAATACAGCACTTTTTCGCTTTAAAGAACATAAAAATAGGCATTGCTGCCACATGGACTGAGCACTGTTTACATACTCTATTTCACTAAACTCTCAAAACAGGCTTAGGAGGCCAGTCTACGACTAGACCCATTTTGCCAAGGAGGAAACTGAGATTCAGAGAAGGTGAATAATTTCACCAAGGTCATACAGGTGTCAAAGTGCAAAGCATAGGATTGAGCCTCTATCTGTTTGATGACAAAGCCCGTGTTCTTCGCACTCTGCAGTCCTGCTTCCCCAAAACAGAAGTGCCAGTTGTTAAGTAACAATTTACAATGGAAAGTACGATCAGATCCTAGGAGTGATACTTAGAAACTCAGAAGGCTTGAGAAAACTGACATTTTAAAATACGAGCATGCTTTCCCCATAAATTATTTCTCACTTGGATGACTGGGCATGACAATGTATATAGAACAATTTGTGACTTTTTAAGCATTCTCAAACATGCTATTTCATTGGGTACACTCAAGATTCTGAGAATCAAAGTGCAGGAATTATTCCCACATTTTATTAGACAGAGCAACTGAAGCCTGAGGAGATTTAGTGACATGGCCAAGGCCCTATACTTTAAAAAGAGGAGTCTTGCAATTCTCAGTTCATAGCTTTTTCTACTTCCCTGTGAAGCGTGACTTGAGAGATGGTACTTCAATCTTTCCATCTTCCACTTACATCAAACCTGGTCCTTCAGACCCTGCCTTCCTCCATCTCCGTTAAAGATACAACTGTCCTTTCACCCAGACACCTCTAACCAGGGACAAAATTGAGTCACTTATTTGTGCTAATCCTCCCTGTCCATTTTTGATGAGTGGCTTCTTCAGAAAATTTCCCACGTTTTCTTGGCCAGCTGAAGGTGATGAGCAGTGGGGAGAATTACAGACAGGAGGAATGGATAGGAATGTGGCAGACTAAACATCTGGGGAAAATACTGTCTGAATTGGTGAATTTATTGTAAGCAAGCAGCTAAGTGCAAGCCATGATTAGCTCTCCCATGTCAATGGGATCAGTGGAATGACCTCCTAAAAGTGCCTGCTGTGCCCAGTCCCACCACTTGAATCTGTTTTTCACAGTGAAGTAGTGTAATCATACAAAAATGCAAGTTCTTTCCAGGTTTAAGCTTTCCAAACACTTCCTAAAACTTTTAGTATTAAGACACCAGATCCTTACAATAACACATGACCCCAGTTTACCTGTCCAACTTGTTAGGTCATTCCCCATGTGCTGCCTTTCCCTTATGAGTCTTCATCTTGCCCTCTTTGTCCAGCACACAAGAATTCTCTGAAAACAACTCCGGCGTAAGATTGGGCAATCACTAGGAACAGCCTGTCAAGACAACCATTCCCTTCATAAGCACAACAGATTCTCTTTCACTAACTGAATCCCAGTCACCTCCTGAAGTTGCAGAGACCTAGGTCCAAATCCCGTTCCACTCTACACAAGCTATGTGAGCGCGCAGGGCCTCTGTTCCCTCATCTGAGAAATGGCCAACCACATTAAGTCATTCTTACAATTAAATGATAATGTGTAAAGTGCTTCAAAGGAAGCCTCATACATAGTAAATGTTCAATAAATATCAGTCATCATTGTCATCACTTTCCCCACATTCCTTCCATTCGTTTGGCTATACACCCCATCTTTCTTTAACATATGAATAGTAGCATAAACGATTTAAAAATGAATAAACTAATATTTGTCAAGCCCCCATAAGACATACAGCCCAAGGCTTTTTTTTTTCTCCAGGCTGAAAAGTTCCTGGCGTGTAGTTGGAGGTTCTCCAGCTTTGCTGCCCCACTTGTGAAATTTGCCAACCAGGACCACAAGTCTACCGCCCGCCTCCTAACACTAAGCCACGCCCAAACCTCATGCCCGTGCACACGGAACAAAGGGTAAATTATTTTCCCAGTTTTGTTGCCCTTAGAAAGGGATATCTGATTCAACTTTAGCTTATATAACTTGAGGTATATAGGGACGGGAAGAAAAGGGAGATAACAAGCTAAGACCTGGGGGCACTACATAAGAACTTTCTTTTTAACAGAAGGATAAAGAAATGACGTAAAAGAAATAACAAGAAAAAAATAATGGAGTGCTCTCATCTGTGTTTCAGGTCCACAGCGGAAAATCAATACGGTCTCTTTCTCTCCTTTCAAGAACTCAAATGCTTCCTACTTCAAAGCATATCATCTGCTTAGTTACTGCCTTTTACAAAGACACAAAGTGAGACATTGAGTAGTGCAGCATGAACTGAATTCCAAAAGAAATATCTAGGGAGTGTGTACAAGGAGAATCTGTGGATGCCAGCGCAGGGAAGCAGGCTGCCCTGCAGTGATGATGTGAGGAACTGTGCCCCGCAGACTTCACCACTATTTCATCACACTCATGTCCACAGCCCGCATTCATGCCGGACGTATCATGAAGGAGCATCATATTTTCTTTGTACCTACAGCCTCTTCTAATCATAAAGAAGTGGTTAAAACAAGCAACTGATAAAAACTGTGGGCCTGTATTTGTTTTTTTGCCTAAATAATAGCATAGCAACTACAGGGATGAAACAGGAGGGGGAAAAAAGAGCATAAATTTAGGTAACCCAGAATCAAATTTCATCCAAAGATCCCAGCTCATCTTGCCTTACCGCCTCAGGAGGGCAGCCAACTCAGAGCATCAAGGGAAATGAATCTCGCAGTTCCCATTCACCTTACAGTTGCCACACCCTCCCCATACCAGGAGGCTCCTAGCCAGGACCTGTTCTAGGTAAGCAAAGCTCAAGCCAAAGTTTACAGCAATACCTTCTCTCTCCACCTTCATGGCCTTCATTACAACCACTTACCCGTCTCTGTCCTCAAGGTTCTCAGAACATTGCTGGATAACTCAGTGGGACTCCTCTGGCTACAAATGACAGAAGCTCGAAGTAGCTAAGCTAAACTGAAACGATTGGCTCAAACAGTGGGAAGTCAGGGGTAAGCTGACCTCAGGGGGCCCGATAACTTAGGCAAAGCGACTACATTTGACCATCTCCCTCCTCAGCTTCAACCTGATGGCCTCCTTTTCTGTAGCTTGGCTTCTTCATAGTGGCCAGTTCAAGGGATGGAAAGGTAAAAGAAGTGTGCATGCAGATAACTCAGACTTCATCATTCCTGCTTAGTCACACCAAAGCATCTCTAGTCCATCATCTCTCTATAAAAAATTATAGGGAAGGATTCTGACTGACCTGAATTGGGTTATGGGCTCATTCCTGAAGCCATGGAGACAGGTAACTATGATTTGCCAGGCCTACTTGTATGCCCATTCCTGTGACCACAGGACTATGTCCTGTGATTAGCAGCTCCTCAGAACCACAGAGGGGGAGGAGGAGCAGGTCCTAGAAGAGGAGGGGCATTTGTTGCTCTGACAAGCTGGTTGGGGGACCAACATAACATATATTCACCAGATCATCCCATTAAGCCTGTATTTCCAGGATACTCTGCCCCTCTTTTACCTTAACCCACAATCTGCTTCCCATTACATATTTGCTCTAAGAACCCTTATAAAGACAGGTCTTTTGGATCCCAGCTCCAAGCCCTACTTCATCTCATTTTCATATTTAAAGAAATTCATCTTAGCAACCACAAATAAATAAAAAGCAATTTAAACGTGACTACATTTTGATAAAGAAAAAATGTCAACTTAAGAATTTCTCTTGGAACACCCAGAAAAAATTCTGTTACTGAACCTTCCCTCTTTCTCTAAGATGCATAAAGGCGGCTCGCAAGGTCAGTCACCTGTCCTGCTCCAACACCAACTGCTCTCCAAACCTGTCCCACTTTTCATTTCCCCCTCAAGAGTTTTACTGCTTCTCTCCTGCCGTTTGCTCTTTGACCTCTATGCAGCATCCATACCTCGCCACGTACAGTTACATGGAATCAAGACCAAGCACCTGGTGCACCAAGAGGGAAATCTATTTGGTGGAATAGGAGAAGCCCTGGAACCAACCTGATCAAGTCAAGTTTTCTTTACAGGCAAGGGAGGGACAGGTCTGAACATTCACATGTCGGTATATTTTCCCTGCTATATACTATTCACCTAAAGTCCAGACAGATGGCAATAGCCGCTCATTTCACAAACTCACTCATAACCAGGCAAGATTATATAAAGCATATAGCACTGACCATATTCTCATGAGCTATTGCACAATACAAAGCTTTGTAATTAAATAAATTTGGGAAATGTTGCGCATCACATCCCTCCCTTTTGGATTTCTGATGTAACTTAAAGGCTCTGATAAGTTCTGCAATAAGGGAATATATTTAACTTGTTTTACCTGGCATTTCAGAAACTAAATTACTGAAACTCTTGAAGGTAACTCCTATTAACAGTCTTTGGAGCATACCTGAAGAATCAAGAGATCTGTAGATAATAATGCTATCTCTGAGAGAATTCTTTCATTTTTTTTTTCTGGCAGTCTCACCCCAACAACAAAGTTTTAATGGTGGAGATGTTGGGCACACAGCTGGCTAATGGTTGGTACCTGGAAGCAGGACTCTGGTAACTAATCTTCCACTGTGCTTGGCTTGGAATTATTCTCCGTACAAAACTGCTGAGTTACTGGGTACCATGGGTAAGAGAAGAAGGATCTGGGTTCAACTGCAAGGCCTTTCTCCCATCAAACCAGGTTGGTGTTCTTACAACAACTATTGTAGCTTGGGTTTGTCAGTAGTTGCCTAAAAAAAGAACCACATATTGTTGATCAGTGTTTCAGGAACCTTTGACAGGCTCCTCCTCTTTTCAGCCCTCCAAAATATGCTTCCTCCAACTTCCCATTCCTGGTTGAAAACCTTTGACTTCAGATTGGGTTTCCATCTATCTCCTTAGCCCCATTAAATTTGGTATTTTGTTCCAGAGGTCTAGCTCCAACTCCAAATCTACTCTCACACCCTAAAACTATAGGTCAACCTCACCCTCTTAACTCAGATTCCAGAATCCCAGCGGAAGGATGAACTTCTAACCCACCACTGATCTGCAAGGAAATATAAAAGTTCCTTTTCTTTAAAACGTCCTATAAATTTTACCTTTTTTTTTGTCAAACTTAGTGCTTCCTTCTTGCGCTGTAGTTTTATGTATGCATGACCTAAATCCCTACTCCATCCCCTCTGAGATCTCAAGCTTTTTGAGGACAAAAATCTGTATCTACTTTTTTCTGTACCTTTCACAATGCCTGGGTAAAGTCAAAAGCATGCAGTAAGTGCTCAGTGAATGTTTACTGACTCAATGATCAGGAAAATGAATGATCTTTTTTATACAGCATATGGAATTTTGCTTTTGATGACCAAGAGAAAAGACAATAGGTTTATAAATGCAATTACAGAAGTAAAATAACATTACATCTGATAAATTTAGAATTCTCTAATTCAAAAGTGGCATTAATTTCCATAACGTGGGGATTTTGCTTGCCTCCCTCCACCCCCAGGTACACCTGGCAATGTCTGGAAACATATTTCATTGCCACAACAGGGGCAGGAGGGGAGCAAAACTATTGCCATCTATTGAGCCAAAGTTAGGAATGCTGCTGGACATCTTACAGTGCACAGGGCAGCCTCCTGCAACAAAGAATTACGTGACCCAAAATGTCAATAGTGCCGCTACTAAGAAACTCTGCCACAGAGGTCAAGCAAAAGCCCCCCTTTTCACTGCTCAGTAACAAAAGCTTGCTAAAGAAATTAATAGCCTAAAAAGATTGCAAACAGAATTCAAGCTTTTTCAAGTGCATAAAGTCACCTGATTTGCTTTCATCAAAGAGCAGTCTCCATCATTGTTATTATTATTCTACTCTGTAATCACCCAGAATGCTTTGCTCATGCGATGTGTTTGACCAATTGGTGGACTGAATTGCTTAAATGCTTTCTCTTCTTAGTGATGCTTTTGTCTACATTACAGGGTAGGAACCAAATTTAATTCCTTAGTCATAGGACAAATATTTACCACAAACAATAGCATTCCAACAGTTTGAGTCCTTAACTGTCAGAATGGCTTCTATAAAAGAAACTGTAAGCACAAATGCTCAGTTAGCATTTAAAGACGCAATTGCTCATAAACCAGACAGTACATGCACAAATTACTGCTTTCTTCACTTGACAACTGCTGTTTTCATCTTGACACATCCACTTAAAAATTATTTCTGAAAAGAATCTTAACAGCTTTAAAAATCAGTCTAATTAAAAGTAATACATTTTTTGCCAGAAAAGTGTTTGAAATTATACAGTATCACACAGTTCACTTTTCAAATCAAGTCAGTGAGTGCATTAGCAAATGCCAAAAACACCTCTAGTGACCTATGGCTTTCTTTCAAAAGAAAACATTTTGAATATCTTCTTACAGAAGTTGCTAACTGCAAAGTTATTGGTGGCAAAAAAAACACTTAGATTTTTTTCTTCTGTAGCATCATGCCCTCAAATATGACTTTCTATGGATGTGGTAGGCTGCTTCTAATGCGGTTTCCAATTATCCCTACCTCCTGGGACCCACACCCTTGTGTGATCCCCTTCCTATGAGAGTCTATGGAACCTAACACCTCGCTTCTAACAAACAATAGAGCGCAGGGGATGGGATGTCATTTCTATGATGTGCTTACAAAAGAACCTGACTTGCGTCTTGCTGGCTTTCCCTCTGTTGCTGGCGCTCTCTCTTACCCTCACCTTCCTTCTACCACATTGTCAGCTGTCCTGTGGAGAGGCCCACATGGCAAGGAACCAGGGGTGGCCAGCAACACATGAGGAAGTGAATCTTGCCAACGAACACGTGGGGGAGCCTGGGAACAAATCCTTCCCAGTTAAGCCCTGAGATGACTGCAGCCCCGTGACAGACCCAAAGCCAGAGGATCCAGCCAAGTGACAGCTGGATTCCCACCCCAACACTCTGTGAAATAATATGTCATCGTTTTCAGCTGCTAAGCTCTGGGGTAATTTCTAGTACAGCAATAGATAATTAATACACCATATGATCTCAAAAAGGACCCATACCTCCTATTCCTAGATGGAAGTTAAAAACTCTGAATGCTCTTAAACTGAACTCTGTATCTCCTTTCCCCCACACCAGTTATTTCCTCCTGGTGCTTGTATTTTTCAAAAGCATTCTGCTTCACACTTTTTTTTCTCCCTTTCCCCCAAAGCCAAATGAAAGGAGCAAGAAATACAACCCCAGCCACCTGGACTTAGAGCATCCATGTCATCATTAACTTCTCCATTATCTCCACTGACAATCCTACACCCAGCAGCGGGGCCCTCGAACTGCACCTCCTTCCTTCATGAGGGCGCTCACCCCCCTCCCTCCCTTATTGTTTGCTTGTGGCAGAATCACTACAATTGTCCAAAACAGATTTCTTCTCCGATTCATTTTGTACATACAAAATCAGATTACACCTCCTAAAACACCACTTTTCTCATTTTACATGAAGCCTTTGCTTTAAAAATCTACAGAACGTACATTTGTCCTTGGAAAATTTCCTTGGACCATGACATTTGATCTGACGGTGCACCTGGCATACCAGCTTCTGTTCCTTTTGTGACCAGCGCCTTATGAAAACTGGACTTCTACAAGCAAAACAAAACAACATTTTATAGATATAAGTAGATATGACACAGCCATGAAGGCTGTTGTTACAGGCCAGGTTCCCAAGAAGTGGACTGTGAGATAGAAATGATCTTTATGAGAGATTATTAGAAAATCCCTCAAGATTGCTGGTCATGGAGGAGGGAAGGGAGCAGGCCTGGGCAGAGGGAGAAGCTGGGTGATGATGCAGTCACCGTAAGTCCTCAGCCTTATTAAGAACCACCTCTTTATTCAGAAAACCCTAAAAAACTGGAAACAGTCCAAATTGTCCACCAAGAAAATCAACTGTGGTGTATTCGGGAATATTATGCAGTAATTTAAAAGAAAAAAATGGTTAATTCAACAGCACAGATGACTTTCACAGACATAATATTGATTCAAAAGAAATCAGACTGTGGGGGTCTATTTATATAAAGTTCAAGAAACGTTAAAACCAGTCTATAGTGGCAGAGGTCAGATAGTGTTTCTCTCTTCAGGGGTCATTGAGTAGGACTGGCCCTGAGCGAGCTCTGTGGGGGCGGGGTGCTGAACACATTCTGTCTTGACCTTGGTGGTTGCTACAGAGATACGTACATCTGTAAGAACTTACCAAACAGTATACCAAATGGTCGTCCACTAAGATGCATGCATGTTATAGCTCCTTCTAAAGGGGAAACATGAGTGTCAGTCTAAACAAAAAACAACAATTATCTCAAACAAATATACTCCTTCACCAACCAGCTAAAGTTACAGCCAGTTTTTCAAATAAGTTTTCCCACTTGCATGGCTCTCTGCACACCTCTCCCTGTAAAGTAGAGGATACATTTCCCAATACAAAGGGAAGACACTTGTATAATGACAATAGCAATCTCTGGCCACCTTAATTGCATGTCATTTTCATTTTCTCTTTTTTACCTCCTCGATTTTTAAAAAAAATGAACATTGGTTTATGTCTTGAGGGAAAGAGTGATTATTCTTTAAAAATGCATTATAATTCATGAAGAATGGGCTAAAAGGGAAAGGCAATGCTGAAAGTTGAGCTTATAAACACTGTAGTCACTTAGAGTGTGTGTTAAACACAAGGTGAAAGAAGACCCTTTTCAAGACATGAGCGCAGGTAAGTATAGAAAGCACATGGGGAGAAGGTGCCATGTTAAAAACTAGCTGGAATGGCCATGCATTTAAATGGGAATAGCCAGTTTGAAAAAACAAACCGTAACTACTGACAAGCAGCTAGGGATTTCTGGCAAGCAGCAGGCAGAGACTGAGGAACTTTCCCAAAACATGGCTCAGATCTCACGGCAGACCAAGAGAGAGCCCAGTCCTCTGACAAGAACAGGCTCTTCCCTGGTGGCAGGCCCAGATGCTGTGGAGCAGACAGGCTAGACAGATGCAAAGCAGGTAAGCTTTTCAGTCTGTTTCGGATGCCCGAGCCCCCAGGATGCCAGCCCTGTTGCGTGGGAATACCCAGGGTAAGGCCCAGTGACAGGTAAATGAAGCAGGGTATGACTCTGTCAGACTCCAAAGGCTTCAGTACCCACTGAAATCATTTCACAATGACCAGATTACTCCCAGAGCCACTTGTGGTGAAGCACCACGTTCTCTGCCAGCACAGCTCAGGATCCTGACTCCTCAGGGCGGCTGAAGGAACAGATGTTTCACTGCCAAGGTTTTAATAATAGGAGGGAAAGGATTCTTTCTCTCACAAAGAACATTGGCAGTTCACAAAAAGAGAAAGGTTAATTCCCTATCACCTAAAAGTAAAATAACTAAAAAATAATAATAATTTAAGGATTTATATTTGAGAAAGCAACAGAGAAAGAGGGTTGGTGGCTGTGAAAGATGCCATTTTCCTTTGTGGAAGGAAAAATATTCTTGTGATTCCAAGTGCTACTGCTGGTTGCATGGCCTTGGACCATTTACGTCCCCCTGTATAAAGTGGGGAGAAGGATAACACCCATCTCATAGACTGTTGTAAAGAATAGTAGGAAATATGTATATATATTTTGTACCCTTAGTACAATACCTAGCACTTAGCAAGCACTTATTGATAATGTCTGTGATGCAAGCTATTGTCATGGTTATTAGCAATTCTCACTGCCTCTCTCCTGACCTTTCCTTCCAGTTGCATTCCTAATGTAAAATCTTCTTTTCATGCCTCTTACTGTGTGTTCCTGTTTCAAAAAGAGTCCACCTTACTGAAGGAACACATGACAAGGGCTAGCCCAAGCCAACTGCCGCAAGGTCACCATAAATGGAAGTGGTGCCGCATGTCGCCAACCAAGGTAAAAGCCTGATTAAGACAATTATGCAAAATCGGTTTATCTGGTTTTTCCTACTGGGGAGACATCAGAATCTTGACTTGTAAAGTCTGGTATGATCCATTTGTTCAAGTACCTACATATGAGAATATCCAGATGTGTTCTTTAATCACAAAAGCTCAGAGACTCCGAAAATGATGGAATCCATATTCTAGAAGGAAATCCACATTCTATGAGATTAGTCATGAAAGACACACAGTCCCTAGTCAGTCCTAAGGCATTGGTGATAACCTCGAAACAATGAAGTTGAGGATACAGTTCTCATTCTACACCTGGTAACAGAGAAACTTTTTACTTTCTGTTTAGGTCATTTGCTAGAAGCATAGTATCATACTTAAAAGGGTAGAATTGGCACCACACTGCCTGGGATTTTAAACCTAGTGCCAACATTGGCTAGATGTGTGACTAGGGCATGTTACTGACATCACCGTGCCTCAATTTTGTGAACAGTAAATGATATTAATAACAATACCTGTCTCAGAAGATGATTATAAACATTAAATGTATTTACAAAAAGGAAAAGCACTTAGTTCTTGCCATACAGCAGGTAAATCTTAGCTATTTTTCTTAAGTAATTCTTGATCAATGGATTTATTTTACCAGTTACATCACTTATGTTCCCTTTAGAAATTCCAGGAAATAAGTGAAAGGGAAAAAAATTAATTAAAACAGAGAAAATTAAAAATCTTCTGTAATCCAACCTCTGACATAAACACTATTAACATTTTGGAAAAGCTTTCTTCCAGTTTTCTTTTTATATGTACAATTTCAGAAATAAGACCAAAATGTACATGGCATTTTGTAACCTCATTTCTTTCCGCTTAACCGTTAGTCATAAGGGAAAAAAATTTTTTTTCATTTAACCATACTTCATGGAAAAAAATCCTTGTCATTAAATATTCTTCTAAAACATCATCGTGGCTAATGTAGGATATAACATTGTCCAGGATTATTTATTTAACCATTCTGGTGTTACTGGGTATTTAGAAGGTTTCTATTTTTTTTAATTATTTTTTCAAAATGGATGAACATCCTTGGAGCTAAATGTTTGTGCAAATCTGTGATCTTTTCCTTAAGATCTTTTCCCCCAAGAGTGGGACTTCCAATATCCAAAAGGAATACCTGTTAAAGAATTTGACATATTCAATGGATTTCTATTGTATATATAATTCCTTCTAAAATGCTCTTTCAAATTCTGGCTGGGAGTATGTGCTGCTACCGTTCTTTGTCTTTCTAACCAACAGAATCGCTTTTCAGTTCCAATATGAAACCCATATCCTCATCTGTATGGCAACAGGACCGCCTTTTAAAACACCTACTGATAGAAAAGAACCCTTTCCTGTGCTTTTAAGCCAGAACTGGATTATGCAAAAATACGAAACCCATGCTGTGCTTATTGTACAACCTCTGGCAAGAGCCTCCCTCAATGTCATCTTTTCATCACAGGAAGCTCAGTATTTTGTATGTTTCACTGTTGACCAGTGAAGAGTGAAGAGCTGGAGCTCCTCCTGACCAGCTCTCTACTTTCATTTTCAGGACTGGCAATGTTACTTTTTTAAAGGCCAAAACAATTTTAAAACAAACAATCCCCAAACTTCAACAACTTTCTAGATGGGCGCCCGCGTCAGATTTCCTCTAGTGGCTTCACCTTGGAATTAGAATAAATCTCAACCCCCCACTGACATCCAAAACCATGGATGATTTAGCCCCTGGTGGTCTCCCTACCGGCGCTGTGGCCCATCTCCCTCTGGCCTACCAAACCCTAGACACACTAAACATCCTTCACGTCCTTTACCACTCCGAGCACCTTCCAACACTAGAGCCTGTGAGCTGGTCCCTCTGTCTGCCGCACTTGCTTTGGTCTTCTTGTCATTCAGATCACAGATCTTTCAGATCAGGACACCTCACAGACCTTCCCTGGCTATTCAATCTTAAGAGGCCTCTCACTCACTCTGTCTCATCTCACCCAATTTAAATTTAGTGTACTTGCATTTTCTGATCTTGAATAACATCAATGCCCTTAACTGTCTTGATGCCTGCTGTATCCCTAGGAACTAGTGCTGAGCACATAGTAGGTGCTCAACAAACATTTATTGGAAAAAGCTGTTGAATGGTTTATGAACAAAGAAATTGCTTATGATATCTTTAAAACTGCCAGCAAAAGCTAAGTTCTGAAATGAGGAAAATACTGTAATATGAATAAGAGGAACCTCTGTAAGAGAAACATCTATTATACAACTAGCCTTAGGAAACCAATTCTGAGCAGATCTCAAATATTGGATAGGAGGAGAGAGGTTTAGGGACTTCAAAGTAGCAGTTGAATTTCCTTCTGATGGTCAAAAAGAGATGGAAGAAAAGCAGGAAGAGGAGCTGCCGCAGAACAAAGGATGGACAGGAAGAAGGAGAGAAGGGAGGGAGGGAAGGACAGAGAGAAAGAAAGGGTGAATTCAAAGTGGATCTTTGAAATGCTATTTGGCTGAGGTCATACAGAGGCACAAGCCACATGTAAGGGCCCATAGAAAAGAAGAATGACCTATTATAGGTCCAGGCAACCAAGGAGAGTTTTAAGGGAGAATCTGAACTGAGCTTACAGAATGAGTAATTTTTTTTTTTTTGTCTAATAGAAAGAGAAAGAAAAAAACAGCAGAGCCTGAGCAAAGGCAAATAGAAGTAAAGTGCATGGCTGCTTCAGAGAAATGGAGATCATTTTGTGGGGCTCGCACATGAGATGCAGAGGTGACTGGAGGGAATCCTATATATTTGCACATTCATTTTCCAAGAGCAGCTGCAAGGCCTTACCAGTTCCAGCAGACAGCAAGAAGAGGGGCAAGTCACATAATCCATGTTCCTGCTGGTTTCCCCTCTCATGTTCTTGTTTTGTTTTTGTTTTTCTTCGCATCTTTATTGAGATATAATACACATGCCCTACAGTTCACCCACTGAAGTGTACAATTCAATACTTTTTAGTATATTCACTGAGTTGCACAACCACCACTGCTATCTTACTCCAGAACATTTTCATTACCCCAAAAAGAAACTTCATACCAGTTAGCAGTCAGCCCTCATCCCCATCACCCACCCCCAGGCAAACACCAATCTATTTTCTGTTCTATGGACTTGCCTATTCTGGACATTTCATAGACAAGGAATCCTATGATATGTGGCCTTTTCTGACTAGCTTCTTTCACTGAGCACAATGTTTTCAAGATTCATCCTTGTTGTAGCATGTGTCAGTACTTCATTCCTTTTCATGGTTAGACAAGAGTACACTGTATGGATATACCACATTTTATATACCACTCACCAGTTGATGGACATTTGGATTATGTCCACTTTTTCACTATTACAAATAATGCTGTTATTAACATTCATGCACAAGTATTTCTTCATTTGTATATACATAGGAGTAGAATTGCTGGGTCACATGGTAACTCTACATTTAACATTTTGAGGAAACACCTCTTTTCCAAAATGGCTGCACTATTTTTTATTTTTAGCAGCAATATATGAGGTGCCAATTCCCCTACATCCTTGCCATTAACTACATCTTTCATTTTAATTATCATCTTCCTAGTGGATGTGAAGTGATACCTCATTATGCTGTCTCACTATAGTTTTGATTTGCATTGCCCTAATTACTAATGATGCTGAGCCTCTTTAATCATGCTTATTGGCTATTCTGTTCTGCCTAATCTATTCTTCACACAGTAGCAAAATTATAGTCTTTAACCTACACCAGGTCTCAATATACCCTCACCTAAAACTTTATAAGGCTACCCCATTACACTTAAACTAAACTTCAAATCCCTCCCACAATACACTAAGCCCTGCATGATGTTACAACTTGCAATTATTTACTAATTTGCATATTTCATTTTGGGGTATGTGTCAGCCTTCCCCATTCTGAAGGACAAAAATAATGTCCGCCTGTCCTCCATGAATCCCCACACCTAGAACAATGCCTAGCATGTGGCAAAACAAATGTCCACCAAATTCATGAATAATTAGCAAATTAAAAATATAAACGAGTCTTTTGAAATATGGCTAGATAATGCACCATACTATGTGAATGAAAAGTGACATAAATGTGTATCCTACATTTATTTAGATGGAATAGTAATGGCTCATTAACTTCTCATAAAAACTATGCACTAGCCAATCTAGAAGTAGAGAACGTAATGAAAGTAGACATACTTATTATAGTTCATTCATTCACAGTCTCCAAAGAGTGTTGTCTGCTGTTGTGATGTTTTCAAACAGCATAATTCATATCCACAGGCTGTACATTTATCACTCAACAATATTTAAAAAAGAGAATAAATTAGTCAGGCAACAGGCCTATTACCATTATGCAAATTTATAATGGAGGCTCTATTGCCTAGACTGGTATTGATGTATTTATTCTGATTCTAGTAACCGTGAATGTGTAACAGCCAAACGAAAGTGTCAGCAGCTCCATTGTAAGTCTTTGTCTTAACACATTCCACACTCCTACAAGTCAGCCTTTGTTCAATAAAACATAGAAGTCATTTTGAACTATGCTACAAGCCTTAAGTTTCTTTGGGGTTTTGAGGTTTCTGTTGCCACACCCTGAGAAATTAGTTTAAAGTAATTGGAAGTTAACAGAAAGAAATTATTCATGCCATATGTTACTTAAAATGAAAAACAATCAATTTGATGGCTTGTGATCTTTTACATGGAAAGCAACTTTTTTCCTTTGATTTTGTGAATGTATGAATTTCAGGATTAAATACAAAACAGAAAGTAGTTTCCACCCAAGCTTCACTGACCTATTCCTTTCTGTAGTACACTTTTCTATATATTTGTCCCCTGTCTTGCCCCCAGGCAAGTTCACTATGGATTAGGTGAGGCTAAAAATTAAAACACAATGCTGGGGGTAAAGAGGGGCTCATACCAAGCCTTTATTCTCACAGTGGCAGGTCAATAGCTAGAATCACGTCCATCTCTGCATCCAGCAAGCCCGTGTCTCAGTCTCTGCCTCAGCTCCAGCCTCTGCCACAGGCACTGCCTCCACTCCAGGCCCTGCTGTGTTGCTCTGCAGTCGCTGCTCTCTTCTCTAGGCTCTGCCCTTAGCACTGGGGGGGGCAGTTTTTATAGCAACACAGGCAATAATGGCTTATTGCCAATGGGTATATAAGCATGTGCCTGTGCAGTAGGCTAAGTATTACATCATCACACAAATATGTAATGGGTGAGATTAGGATCAGGTGAGAATCCTGGCCATGGACTTCCATTTTCCCTCCGTACTCTAAAACTCAGCTTGTTATTTAGTTATTTAAACTTAAGTTTTATCTCCCCCATAAAGATTCTAATCAGTCCACTCTATCTTATCATGAATTATCCACTTATTTCTACCTTCTCGGCGACCACCTTGGTCTAGGACACTCTCATTTCTTTCCTGTTCTCCCCATTTCCTCCATCATGCTCCCCTTTGGTCACCCCACTCCCAGGGAGTCAGATCAAGTCACTCCCCATCATTACTGAGTAAATGAACCAATGAATGGATATTTAACCATGTTAAAAAAAAGTGGGGGAACAGAGCAAAAATCCCAAATTGGAGTTATTTGCCCCAACAACAAATCAAGACTTCATTACAATTTCAAACTAGTCTAGGAATGTGACCATTTAACAGTCAGTCAGGAATTTTCTAGTCAGCACCAGTGAGGTAATCTGTCACAGGGGCTCTAGCCATTCCCAAAAAGATGAAGTAATCTTCATGATAAGACCTCTCTGCTCCTGCCCCTAAGGGAAGGTGACCTGGCCTGAAGAAATGCCTTCTCTTCTTTTGCTAATAACTTCTTGCCTTTTGCTCCTTCTTACAAAAGTCTTGCATTTTATTCAACTACTGAGGCACTTACTAGATGGGACGCTGCCCTGTTATTGAATCACTTAACAAAGCCTATTAGATCTTCAAATTTACTTGGTAGGCTTTGTTTTTTAACAACCCACAAGGAAGAGAAGTGGCAACTCTAATAATTTCTCATATACACAAAGCCTTTGTTCATACCCTCAGATCTTTGATGGGAATGGGCAGGAATTATTACCAATATTTCCATTTCACAGATGAAGAAACTGAGACAGGGCATTGAGATAATGACTGGATTACAGTTTGGGGACAGACAGAGCCAAGATTGTAACCTGGAATTCCAAATTCCCTGTCCTGTGTTCTTACCATGGCTCTTTGTCTCCCCTGTGTTCCCCCACCCAAACACACACACAGAAGCATACACATACACACACACTTCAAAATAAAACTAAAAGCTATTTATGTTTTCCTGTCTTCAGACCAAAAGAAGCCATTGCTTGAACATCTGTGTTGGTAGAAGTATACAAGTAAGAGGTTATTTCATTTCTAAGATAGAACCAATCATACTAACCCCAGAACTGCCCAGGAAGAAGCTCCCATTCTCAAAACATGCACACAGCTCAAATTATCAGGAAAGCCATTAAGATAGGAAAGCCATGATCTCCTTTCTAAAGAGGTGCTTCAAATTAATGTTCAGCTGAGTGTATCTAGAAAATGGGAGATTAAAATGCTCCTCGACATTTTTTTTCCTTTCAAGCAAGTTATTAAACAAGTCAGAGCTCTTTGTGAGGCCTATTTTTCTTGAAGCTCATGAAAGAAACTTCCAACATGTTGCAAGGACCCTGATGAGACAGGGCAAATGAGACTAAAGCTGAGAAAGGAGATTGGGGAAAATGCAATAAAACATAGAGAATCATAGGGTATCTTCATGTCAAAATATACATTAGAACACAAGGCAGGCAGGGTACACAGTGCCATAAGACTATTTCACTATGGTATCTTATTTCTTACAAACCATTTTAATCTCCTTTCTTCTCCAGGACAAGAATGACACCCACATCCTCCAAAGAAGGCACTTAGGTCCAAAGGAGGAAACACTTCCTTGGGTGACTTCAAGAAGCTGGGCACCATATGGTACATTTTCTATTTCTCTAATCAAAAAGTAAGTTCAGGAGCTAATGGGAACTAGAGGGTAATCAAATAACATTATACCAGACTAAGGAGTCAGGGTCAAAAACAAAAGAAATGAATCAGGGCTTGAGTCAGAAATACACCTGAAGTCAAAATTCTTCCTCCAGGCCACCCGCCTTGCTTCCACTGGTGCACAGGCCCCCTTCCCTGTGCTTTACAGTATCTGCTTTGTTCATACAGCAGCTGTCCCATTCACTTTCTCTTTTTTCTTGGAGTTCTAATGGGAAGTTGTAAGTACACCTCTCAGATGCCTAGGTAAATGAAAGCAGGGAAGCCCAGACCTGCCAGGACCATGTCTAAACCCCACTGTGACACTGGAGCCCTCACTTTCACCAGGCAGAAGGACATCTCTGCCTCAGTTCTTCAAATACTCTATACTTTTGATTCTTGGGCACCTCCCTTCTGGAATGTTCTCTTTTTCTTCTCATCCTTCTTTGAGTCCCTGCCTTGACCCTGCCCCTTCTGCCTGTCCCAACCAGATCTGATTAGTCCACCTTATCTTGCACTCATGGTATTTATTACAGAAGCCAAAATGATTAATAAAGCAATGATAATTATTTATCTCCTATTACAGTAAGCATTCCAAGAAGGCAAGAACATGGTCTAATTTTCCTTACCACTAGAACCCCAATGCTTAACTCATTGCTTGGCACATAGTAAGAGCTCAATACAAATTCTCTGTTCCTTTTGCTACCTGTCCCGTTTTAAAACTTTCCCCCACTGTATCATCTTTCTCAAGTTGTAGCTCGGGGTGTATTGATTTGGAGGTGAAACAGGTGACCAAAGGGAGGCTGCAAGCCACTAGTGACCAAGATGCTGCAGGGCTGCCCCTCCTCCATAATAATTTATCTTGCTGACATGTACCAGCATCCCACCCGTGGCATGGCCAGAAATCTAGGAATCATTCTTGATACATGTTTCTCCTTTACCCTCACATCTAACTCATCTCTCAGGACTGTCAATTTTATCTTCTACCTATTGCTCTGCCAACCACTCTCCAAGGCCCTTTACTAAACAAGTCCAAGCCACCCTGCCCTCTCAGCACCAGCTGTCTCCTCGCTGGTCTCATTGCTCTCCTCTTGCTCCTTTCCCCTCCATTCTCCACCTGGCAGTCAAATGGGCATTAGGGAACATCCACTATGCTACAGCCCTGCCTTCAATGATGTCTCATTGCTCTTGGGATAAAGAACAAAAGCTTTAATTGGTCTATGAGGCCCTTGTAGAGCTGACCACTGTGCACCTCACCTGGAGCCACTTTGCCACGTGCTCTGCCACTCTGGCCATCTTACTGTCCTGTGACCAAGCCAAGCCCTTGGTGTCTCATGACTTTGCGTGAATGCTCCCTCAGTCTACAGTCTTCTCTTGCCCCACCACATTAACCTCTGCTTATTCTTCAGATTCCAGCTCATCGGTCTTGCTGGGGGGGACCTCTTTGACCACATTGCCTCCCCAAGTCTAAAGCCAATTCCTTTCCTATACTGGGTTTAGATATATTTCTAGTTAAGCATTCATTTAATAGGATAGCTTGGGTAATGCCTTTTGTTTGTCCCAGACTCTAGGTTCCTGGATAGCAGAGACTTGATATTTTAATGCTCGTCATTATATCCTCACCATGTTAACACAGTGCCTAGCATAAAGGAGGCAGTAAATAAGCTTTTGTGAATGGATGGATGGATGGATGGATGGATGGATAGATGGATGGTAGGCCGCATGAATGGATGGATAGTTGGTTAGGTGGACAGATGGATGCACTGAGGTGCCATTTGTCTATCATCTAAGCCAGGCATTACATCATTCCCAGGGGCCAAGCAGGTAGCATAAATGTGTGAATTATGCTGGAAATTAGTAAAAAGGAATGGTAGAAATACATTAAAATATAAAATTTCCCCAGGATTGAAACCCTAGGTTGGCCAACCAAAACATTTGCCCGTTTTTCAGCTTTTCACGTAGGCCTTTCAGGAGATGGTTCCCGGAAGCTCCTCCCTCATGTCCCACCTACTCAGCCCTCAGAGAAGAAGGAGGGCTGCTCTCAGGTCACGGTCGTAATCTCTCTCCCAAGACCTCTGCTTTCAGGGGCAAGTTCTGTTCACAGGAAGCAAAGGGTATCCATACAAAACGAAATCCAACGAAGAAGGCCATCCCCTAACCCAGAAGCCAGAGACTGGAGTTCCCACAACCACTTATTCTGACTCATTTCATGAAGTTTAAATAACTAAATGAGGTTTAAAACTCAAACATGTGGTAGAATCCCAGATAGTCATTTGTTCAATTAAAAAAAAAAACAAGAAAAAGAAAGAAAGAAAAAAAGTTAAAGTTTGCAACAATAGTATGCACATAAAAACATTTCCTGGGAGCAAAAGGAGAATTGTGGCTTTGAAATTCTGCCTTTTATCTTCATGGGAAAAGCAAGAGTTTACAAGCTGAAAAAAAATAAGTTTCCTTTTGGTAAATTCACAGGACCGTGGCTATTGCTTCCTGACAACTTCAACTGTTTTTTGATCTATGCCTTGACCATGCACAAATGTTCAAATGAAAAATCAAGTCATTTTCACTTATCTTTCTTACTATTTGCTGTAAAGAGAACTTACTATATTCTAGGTTTACATATGATTTTACAAGATTTTTGCCTTTACAAATCTGTTTTCCTTTAACTGCAAGCCACCTGATTCTGATTTTCCCTTGCCATAAATCTGAATTTTTACTACATTTTATCTGGGATTCACAACAGATGGGCTATGAACCAAGAAAAATATAATGGATGGAAAGAAAAGATGAAATTTTGGGCAAAAACCACTCAGAAGATGAAACAACTCTTAGGATATAATGGGGATGGAAGATGTAGTCCCAACAAAATAAAAAATTACCTGATCAATAACTTTGAATGGAGAAAAATATTTTCTTAATAAAACATAAAACAACTATATTCACCTTTAGTGTTGTAACGACCCAGAAAGAGAGAAGATAACTTGGCATTTTATCAATGACATTTTTATGTCCTACCATCAGGGATTTCTTTCCACTGCACTCTATATACTTTCTGGTCAAAAAGGAGGGCAACCACTTTCAAAGATGTTAAATTCACCAACTCCCATGTTCCTGACTCCAGACTGCAGTTTTCCTGAAACAAAACTCACTGTTTTTTACCTGCCTTGGAGAAAGGCATTATGGAAACCAATATCCACTCATACTGAAGTCCAGCCAACCAAACATTCCAGGATAGGTGAGAGATGAGTCAGTTCAACTAAAGAAGTGCTTACAATTTTTAATGTTATGCTAAAGTTCATGATTAATACCAGAAGAACAATTTATAACATGATACAAAATATTTAAGTGGGAAAAGTTTAACTCATCATGTATGTCCAATGTCTACATGATGCAAACATTTTACTTAAAAGTGATACATTAAACAGTGACTCTTGTTTTCTAATTTTTTCCTGGTCCTGCACAACTTCTCTGATGTATAGTTTAAAATCTCTTAGTAGAAATTCAAGAACTGCCTTTATCTGGTAGAAGAACTCCATTTCTCATGAGAAAAGCCACTGCTAAAACTGAACTTCCCATCAAAACCAAAACTTCATTTCCAAAAATCTCTAGAACACAGCTTTTAGCAAACTTGGAAAAACATTCAGTTCAGAGTTGTTGTTATTTTTGTCAATGTTTAGTTGTGTTGAAAGCTCATTTGGTCACAAGCAACAGAAATTCTCTGAGTCTTGCTTTGAGGTGGGAGATGAAAAAGAGTATAATGTGGAACTCAAGGGAAGGAGACAGTTCAAGGAGGATGGGACCCAAGAACTAGCTGGCCAGTGTCTGGATCTCTTGATCTTTCTGCTTGTTCGTTACCTTTGTCCACTTCAGTCTTCTCTCTGTAAAACAGCTTTCTCTGCCACTCTGGGATGGCCATTCCCATAACTCAGAAGATTTCTGGTCCCCAATTCACATAATTAGACTACCTTTCCTGACTCTGAATTTCCAGATGGCATCCAAATGCCAAGCAGCTTTCAGCAGAGGGGCAGCTTTTCATAGCAGAGCTCGCGCAAATTACATGTATCTGTTTCCTGTGACCTAGACATTCTACTCCAAGGAAAATTTCGCACAGGTTCATGAAGGGACATGAATAAGGATATTCTTTGTACACTGTTTGTGGTGGTAACAAGTTGGGTGTCCATTATAGGAAAATGAGAGTAGGTAAAATTCAGTAGATGCACACCTCAGACAATAATGCAGCAGTTAGAAGCAAAGGACTACACACAGCCACATGGAAATCTTTTGTTGAGTGCAGGCCTTTGTCACACACTACGTAAGCATCACATGGACAGGCCAGAAGTCCCAGGGAGAAGAGCTGCAGCAGGCTGTTGGACAAACAGTTGCCCTTGCCTACAGCTTCTCAGTGGAGAGATGGTCTAGTGTCAGAGAGCAGTCAGATGTATCATGGGTTGTGCTCCAGAAGGGAGATCCACCCCTATGTACAGGACTCATGAGAGCCACCTAGTAAGTAGGCAAAATGGCCCAAACAGGCTGTGCATAGATACTGGCTAGTGCATGCCCATGTCGACAGAATGTGAACAAACTATTGGGAAACCAAGGCTATGTGCAGCCCATCTCACTGGGGAAAGGAGAGGAGCCCCCAGACCTAGCCAGCTGATTTCTAGGTCATGGAAGAAGAACACTGGATCCTGCAGCTGATATCCCATCATTAGTTACTGGAAATCTGAAAGGCACAATGCTTAGTGCCAAAAGGTATGAAATTTTGTAAAAAGCTATCAAATTATAAACAGTATTACCATTTGCATAAATGGGAGTGCAGCATGGACAGATGAAATGAAATGACTGATGAACAAATAGAGCAAAGGTGGCTCTGTCAACAATGATGACAATATGACAGCAAATGACTCACACATTAACTGAAGCCTTTCACTGGAGGTCCAACAACAATGATGACACATTTTTAAAAATAAATAAACAGAAGACTTACATGGCTGCAGAAAGGCTGGGGGGGGGGCTCACGCTGAGAAGCAAGCCTCAAAGCTGTATATAAAGACCTGTCACTAATCATTTGTACAGACATTAAATATGGATTCTGAACCAGAAATGAAGGTTGTTTTACAGTAGAGCTGGAATGACCTTTAAATAACAGCCTCCCTCTGCCACGGGGATATTTTTCACTTACCAGTAGACTGCTAGAAAATAAGATTAGCTCTTCCTTTCTTTGAAGGTGGTGGGGATGGTGAGATCAAATATCCTCTTGACCTCAAAAATCACATAAATAACAGCTCGGCTATGCAATGCTTCATTTTTGTTAAGGAAAATCTTGTCCATGAGCAGTTAAGCATTTACGCAGCAAAAGGAGAGTGTCTGGCAAATGTTTTAATAAATCACTACAGCTTGGAAATGTGTCTGAAGGCAAATGGCATAAATTGATTTTTAGATTTCTGGTCTTAAAGTCTTCAACAGGCTCAATATCTGCAAGAACATATCTATTTCAATGCTCACCATTTTTTCAAATCAACTTGAAGCGAGTCAAAGGTGAACCAGTGCCAAAGAGCACCTTTGACTAATGCAAAACATTAGTGGAAGTGTCACAGGACAATTTCACACTGGAGTGAGGTTCTAAGTATGAAACTCAATTATACACTAACTTAAATTTCCAACTTTTGCCTTATATCAATAGACGAGGATTGCCAGAAGGAAGGTTTCAAGGGGGAAAATGCTGATTAGAACCCAGACAGTACTGGAGAAGCAGTTTAAAACAGGACTGCTCCTCGTCCTGGACTTCTTGGCTTGTAAAAAACACAGACGATTCTATCTGCAGGATAGAGACCGCTGGCCACCAACTGGCAAGCAGAAGGTCACTACTTTAATGATGTACACAATGTCACGGTGACCCCTTGCTTGGGTCTCGGACTCTACAATTTATAGTGTGGTTGTTCTGTGACTTGTAGGAATTTATTGAGAACCATTAGTTCTCATTACAAACTTTTTTTAGCTCCAAGTTTTTTATAGTTCATTTCTAGGATTCTTACAAAGGTCACTGTTTATAAAACATCTCAACACCCAAGAAGTTCGTTGAACCAAGGCAACCCTGAGAAGTAGGTAACATCTGTTTTTGTATCCCAAAACTCTCAGCCTACTGTCCAGTGCTGCTGTGTTATTAAACCCTCCCCTCCCCAACTAGACAGCCAGTCACACCCCGTGCATCCTTGTTCCCCAAACACTCTTAACTGCCTCTCCCCTCCCCTTGGGTTTTTGCTAGGAGACTGCTGATAATGGGATGAATTTATAATGTGAAACAGTCAGTAGGTGCCAGTATCTTAATACTGAGATTTTCACAGTTAAGGGTGTGTCAGTGAGCAGACCTGGTATTAAGTAGCATCTGTTCTGACAGCTCAGTACCCATATCCCATTGGTTGTTAAATACTTTAATATCACCCTGCATATGGAGTTTGAACAAGACCAGGACTATATGCGAATTCCTTCTCTCCTGTCCAATTTCTGTTCCCTTACCCCCAACCAAGATTCTATCTCAGGAATCAATGGTAAAGGGAGTCACTCCAACCAATAAAGGTGTATGGTAACCTGCAGGTGTTTTGATCCAGAAAAAAAAAACATCAAAGAACCAAACCTTAAATTGTTTCTGCAATGGTCATGAGCCTGGTTGCAGGTGAGGAAAATACATGGGAGAGATTTTTTTTTTTAAATACTGATGCCCAGTTCTACTCTCTGCCAACTCAATTATATTTCCTTGTAGATATTGAATGATATCAATATTTTTTAAAGGCTCTCCAAGTGATTCTAATAGGTAGCCAAGGTTGATAACCACTGGGTTGCTATTTCTAAATAGAACACTGTATCTGTGCTTTAGGCTCTACGATGCTTTAATTCAAAAGAAAATTTTATAGAGGAGTGTCAGGTACTCTAGCTGAGTGGAAGAAATATTATGGATCAGTTTGGACATCGCATAATGTAGTCAGGTTCTTCCTCCACCTAGACATGGGAGGCCAGCATTGTGTCTTAAACTCTCATCTTATTTAACCAACAGGGAAATCAGACTGAATGAAGACTGGTAAGAGGTGCTGTGGAACCCGCTGGGGTGTGCCTGGCGGAAGCCTTCTCCTCACGGTTACATTCGTGCATGGAGAAACAAACGCCATGGTACTGCGCTGTAGAGCACTGAAACTGATTTTTAAAAAAGCACAACCTATGCTCTTAGGACACTACTACTTCCAGCTATTTCCTCTACTCAAGTTTAGTCCAGGCTGGCATTTCTATATTAAATTGTTTTTCCTGCTGTCTTATACTGTAAAGCTTCCTGAGAAATGCAACATTAAGTCAGCCACACAATAGAAAAATTGGGAAACGCTGACTCCCTCCCACCTTCCTTTGTCAGCATTATTGGTTTTTAACAAGTCAAGTCCAGAATGAAAACCACAGAGGCCTTCCCTCACAGACATCCATCATAAGCCATGTGGAAGGCATTCTCAAAATCCTATTAGCTAGCCCTGCTCACGTGAATGAAGAGAAATTTTCTTGGAAAATCTTATATTAGAAATATTTCTGGGGAGTCAGGTTGGAGATGGGGGAATAGGCAAGGATCATTAAGACAAATGGCTTAAGATTAGAGAACTATGTCCCTAAAATTGCATTTTTTTCTATTAAAGTTTTTCCACAATGATACCAAATCCAAGCAGTTGTTTAATTTTTTCTGCGTTCAGTGTTTTTCCCTCCCTCTCAGTCGCTTTTGTTCCTAAATGTGAATATTTTCTATCTTGATTTTTGGAGCCTCCACCAAAGATCATACACGACACCTAAAGCAAGGACTTCCCCGGAGGGGACAGCAATTGGGGGATCTTTATTGACACAGAAACTGCCATATATTTTCCTAACCACCAACTATAAAAATAATACAGGCAGCTATCATTCACTGTGCTTAGCACAGATGCTTATTGGCAGTATCCGGTAAAAGGCTCAGCGATGGGATCCAGCTCTAGCATCTTCTTAGAACTGCCACTTACTAAGTTTTACTGTGGGCCAGGCATGGGCCTTCTGTGTTTTATATCCATTTTCTTGTTTAATCCTCAGTGCAGAAATTATTCCCCTCACTTAACAAATGAAGAAACTGAGTTCAAAGTGGTTAAATTTACTTGCTCCAAGCCACACAGACTGTTTGTAGCACACCCAAAGAAGGGAAGCCCAGTTTGTCTCACTCCAAAGCTTCAGTAGAGAACCTGTATTCCCTTGTGGGACAGAGACTGTGAAACAGAATCTGAAAGCAAAAGTACATGCATGCCTGTCTTCTGTGCTGAATCCTCCCAGGGCCATCTTGGAGAACACTGGGGCTTGAAGAGAGTGGCACGGACAGAGATCAGAGCATTCATGTAGAGCAGGGTTTCTCCACCTCTCACCATAGACATCTTGGGCTGGATAAATCTTTTTTGTGTAATGATCCATTTTTTGATGTTTAGCATCCCTGTCCCCTACACACTAGATGCCAACCGCCCCCCACTCTCCATCCCACTTGTGACAACCTAGAATGAATTAGACATTTTGTAATGTCTTCTGGGAGGAAATCATCCCCACTTAAGAACCTGTGACATAGACTCACCTGGAAATGGGGGGCCCTGGAAGTGTGCCAGGGCAACAGCCCTGCTCCATCCCATCCATGAACAAAAGGCTCCAAATGACCATTGGAATCCAAATACAGTGACTCAAATCAAAGGAGAATGGATGCCGCTGGGACAGGAGGGGTTGGGACTCCTCTGAAGCCATCTGCACGCATCCGATGGACTGGACTGGAATCTGCCCCACCCGCCGCCCGGAGTCAGTGAGTCATTACGTGACAGATAGCCCCTGCTCACATTCTCCTAGGAGCCATCCAGTGATGTCACCTTGCTGCGTCTGGTTTATGTCACACCCTGATAGATCCATTTTTCTGCTCTGTGCTGTAGGCTACATTTCCCATCTCTCAAAAGAACAACACATGGAGGTAGTATTAGACTTGGCAGAGATGAAGTCTTGAGGTCAGTGTATAAAATCTTGCTACTAGTCTGGTTTCCTTCACAGCGAAAAGATTACTTTCGTTCTACAAAGTGTCCGTCCCCTATATTCCAAGGACTTTGGATCTGACATTATGCAGATCGATGATGCACCCCACCCCCCACAGAAACTTGGCAAAAAAACCACAAAAGGCAGTACTTTACATCTTGGAATGTTAAGGCTTAAGTTAAAATGAAGACCCTGACAAGCTCCAGGTAATGAATTTTAACCTGAGCACCAGGCCATGTTAGCAAAACACAGTAACCATGACACAGATCTAATGTATTTGTTGGTTTTGGCGTACTGATCTTTTTCTCTCTCCAAACACTGGTCCGGGTGGAACTGCAGACACTTTCAACTCCGTTTCAAGGCGATACCTAGGCTGAATGCAAGCCATTTCATTAACAGTTGATAACAAAGAGGGAGGGAGCCCAGGAATGTTCTAAGATTCCAAAGGCATTTTTTCCAGAGCAACTCTCTTGCACGTCCATCTGCAATTCATCTTCTCTTTCAAACAGGCTCAAGGCAGTGGGCTCTGCAGAATTACATACAACCCTGAAAAGCTTTATAGCTTGGTCTTTTCAGGGTCCTTTTGCCTCGGGCCATCCCCGGATGTCGTGAGGGGTGTGGCCCTTTGTTGTCATGGCAACAGACTGCTACTAGGTTGGCTGCCAGCCACTGGAGCCTAGAAATGATATTCATGCCATAGGACACTTCTCCCTTGGTACTGTGGGGTCCCAAACTGAACCAACAGCATTATGCCCTTGCTAGAAATAACTCTGGGGGTTTCCCTTGAGTGAACTGGACCCCATACCCAAGCTTGGCCTTGAAAGCTCTTCCTGCCACTGAATTAAGCCTACGGAATGAGTTATTTCAGGCAGAAGAGCTTCCTTTGAGCACAGGGTGTCTCTGCCCCTGCCAGATGACTCAAAGGATGAGTCTTATTTTATCCTCCTCCTTTCTAATCTCCCTTCT
This sequence comes from Smutsia gigantea, assembly GCA_032199065.1. Taxonomy (NCBI): domain Eukaryota; kingdom Metazoa; phylum Chordata; class Mammalia; order Pholidota; family Manidae; genus Smutsia; species Smutsia gigantea. Next base: position 179,623 of record JAVSCE010008525.1, on the reverse strand, counting down.
GATGTTCAGGCCATGTGTGTGTCTCTCAAGCAAGTTTTACAAGTAAGGGAGCAAGGAAAGAAAAAACAAAGGAGCTTCTTCTTCCACCCCACCCTTTGAAACATTCTTCTGTTAAATAAGCCTCATGGAATGAAAAAAATCATTGGCTGAAACAGCCATGTCTGAAAACGTGTGACCTTCCGCCTTTCAGTATCATGCCATCCTCTGTTTCAGCAGCACCTGTGGGCTGACAAGCTCTGGCCCTGGTGCCTGGCACTGAAGCTGGTACATTGGAAGCACCTGATGCCCATGCAGACCAGGTAAATCCCACAGTCCATTACGGCCAGTCTTGTTGGAGCACAGAGCATGCCAGTCAGTGGGCAGAAATCAAAGTGAAATTCAAGTGCATGAACTCTTTGCCTAATTACCCAAACAGGAAGCCCCCTAACTGGTCTCTCTGCTTCCTCCCTTACTCTCCTGCAGTCAATTTTCCTTGAAACAACCAGAATGATTAATTGGGAACCAGACCATGTTACCCCTCTGCTTAGAACCGTAAAATCCAATGTTTTATCATGGCGTCCGCCATCTGGCCCATGAACTGCTACCTCACGGATCTTGTCTCCTCCTTGGTCCTCTCAGTGACTCCATCCCAAGCCTCTGGCTTGCTTCCTTTTCTTTATATGCACAGAGTCAGCATCTGTCCTTAGCTGGTTTGACTGTCTACTGTTCAGGGAAGCCTTTGCAGCCAATAAAACCCTTTCTCAGCCTCCCACCCAGTTATTCTCGCTCCCTTACCCTCACTTTGTTTGTTGTCATATTAAACATTCAACGTGAATCGGTTTATTTGGCTTCTCCCCTGAAAGGTCAGTTCTATGAGACCAGTGACCTTGAGAGCAGGAGGGGGGTCAAGAAAGGCTTCCCTGAGGAGGTGACATTTGAGCAGAGACCTCAGTGACCCCTGAGTGACGGGAGGGGTTGTGCTGGAGGAAGGGGATTCCTGTCAGGACATAAACACCAAGACTCTGAAGTAGAACTGGGCTTGGCAGTCCTGAGAAACAATCATGAAAAAAATGTTTTCAATGATGGTACAATTTCTTAACATTGGCTTCTTCTCTTTCTGGGATAAACAACAACCAACGTCTCTTCCCAGTGCTGCTTATTACGTCTGATAGAATTAAATGAAGTCTGTGTTCTTACAGAGTCACAGATTCTTTCCTCTGAGCACAAACAGCGCCTGTAGTACAAAATGTGGGGCCGGTATGTATTCCGTGAGAAACAGTGTGTCTGAGGAAAGGAAAGCCCCGCCTGCTAATCCATCCCTCCTTTAGCCCTCACAAAGATCCCTATCTTAACTTTCAATACTTTCTCCCAGTCTAAATCACCCTCTAACCAGCTCAGGTCCAGCGGAAGAGAAGAATTTAAAAAGACCAGAGGCCTTTCCTCGGACGGGCTAAGGGCTCATTTGTGGTAACTCCCAGTCTCTCCATTACTGGATGTAGTTTCTTTTATTAGGGAGAGATGGGATTAGAGGTGTTGTGATTCCTTAAAATATATATGAGATAACACAAACCAAAGCTTAGTTTAGAGCAAGAAATGACCTGCCAAGTAATACCATGAGGGATGATAGGAGAATGTAGACCAGGCATTTGCGATTTAATTATGCCCAAAGATCTGGGTTGGTCACGTTTTCAAGGTGCTTTGACCTCTTTATATGCCTCTGCGTGAAAAGCCAAAGGTCCATCTATCATCTGGTGTACAGGAAACAGCTTACAAGCTATTCCATCCCCAGGTGATAGCACCTGAACCTGCCGCCTCTCCCACAGAGAGTTGCATTATGATTTCATTTTGCTGAAAACCTTATTAAGCATCCGCTATGAACCAGGCTTTCTGTTCACTGATTAAACTTGTTTTATTTCAGCAATTCTTAATAGGATATGGTGGTTACAATTAGGTCGGGAGAGGCACAAGCATTTTGAAAAAGTACGTATAACAACTATATTTTCATGATACAAACTATAAAAATTAAAGCTCAACGAAATCTTCTTGGCTGGTGGCCTTGTGCCAGTTGACCCTAGACCTTGAACTTCAGGTTCGACTTCTCTTTGTCCTTGACTCCTCAGGGTGCTAAGGGCTTCCTGCCATTGCTGTGCGGCTGCCAGCTCCCATTGGCTTCTCAGCCTCTCTTTTATCACACACACCATCAACTCTCTGCGTTCTAGCCCCTTAATGTTAAATACATAGAGTGCTCTGTCTTTATGATTGGATCCTAACTGATACAGAGATCATAGGTCACAGTGAAAAGAGGCAGAGCTGGGAATGAAGCTCACGTCTGTGTGTATCCAACGACCACACTCTTTCTGCTTCTGGCTGCTTGGCTACATGAACTCATTCAACAAATATTTGCTAAGCTTCCACTGTCAGCTGGGCACTGTACTAGGAAGCAGATCAATAAGATTCTGAAAGCAAAGGCTTGCGGCGGACAAAGACCTCAGAGGTGGCCCTAGCTTGGGCCCTGTGTTTATAGATGAAAGGCGTGAAGAGGATTCCCTGACGGAGAGTCAGCCTCCCCGAGTTCACAACCACCTACTCCAAAGGGAAACTCAGGCAATGGGCAGATACTTCACAGACTTCAAAGTCCAGGAGGGAATTACAAGAATTTCCTAACTTTAGGAAATGACAATGTTCATTTACTGCATTAGGAGAGGCAACTGTGCTCAGAGATGGCCAGAGGGGTATCTAAACCCCACAGCTCCCACTGTCCCAATTCATAATACATCTTGCTGGGGCTCGTTGGGGTACTTCCGTTTGGTTGGAGATCGTGAGCACGTGGTGCTCACCCCCCTTCCCTCACGCCATGTACCCCATGGAGATACACTGGTAGGGAGTCTGGCCTGGGCACCACACGGATATCCTACAATTCATGTTGCGTTGTGTCCTGCTCCCACAGCAGGAACCTCTATGATAGCATGAAATCCATCTTGCTTTTTCACTTCTTCCTGTACCTTACAATTAGAGGAATAGGGAAATCATAAAATCCATCCTGCATGCCCCATCTCTTCCTGTACCTTAACAGCAGGGGAAGAGTGGAAGCACACTGCCGTGGTACAGAGGCAGTGGGGGATTACTCAGAAGCTAAGCATGTCCATGTTAAGGTTTATGGAGTTCAAGCGCATCTAGAAGGAATTTGTAAGATGCATACGTGTAGAAGGGCTTCTATTTTGGTTTGTGAGGCTGTGCACCTCAGGCTCTAAGGTTTACAGGTTTTAGACATGAGCTCCTGAATACATGAAATCTATGTCCAATGTAGTCCAACAAAGAAACTAAAGGCACATAAAGATGACATGATTTGCCCAGAGTCACAATCCAAGATGGTGACGAATACAGTTGAAGCTAGCCAGTAACGTTTTTCTCAGACAGAAAAGGATTCACTTGGTTTTGCTAATAAAACATTATAAACCATTTATTTATACACACACAGGACTTTAAGTTTAGAAACTTAGGAAATATACTACGAATAATGCATGAAAGGAGATTAGACACATTTAGAGAGCAAAAAGCAAACCTGCCACTCAGAATATCTTTCCTCAATAAAAACGACAATTTATACAAGAAAGCAAATGCCTAAAGAGATCCAGCACCCTCTGTATACACAGGAAACATGACGGCTTATAACTGAGCAAGTACACTGCCCTCCCTTCACCATGACGATCACTGAAGTCAGTACATTTAAAAACACGTACCGGTGTAGTGTATGAATTCTCGGTATTAAGTCACATGTTTCTTTGGGATTTGCAATACTGATTAAGAAAATAAATGTACTTTTTTTCTACTCTAGAAATCAAAAACCGCAAGCCTTTGATTTAGTGACTTTATCACCTTCCTCTGTCAAACACAACGCAGGTCTCAGTCAAATCTTGGCCTCATCTGGGAAAAATTCACAAATGCTGCTTCAGAAAGACAAAAAAGAAGTTTTATAATTTCCATGTGATGGTTTAAAAATGCATCCACGAATTCTTTGATGTTCCTGTCATCAGGAGTGGAATCTTACTCCCTTCTGCTTGAACGTGGCTCCCTTCTAAGGAATAGAAGGCAACAGACTTCTGTGTGACTTCTCAGGCTAGACCCATAAAAGGCACCTGGTTCTCTCTCTTCTCAGAGAGACGTGGACTCATCTCTCCTCTCCTCTGCTCTTGGATATAGCCCTGCGGACCCCGAATCACCATGTAATAAGTCTGGCTATCTTATAAATGCCATACTAGAAAGATGCATAGAAAGCGAGAGGTGACCAAGAAATTCCCAACTGTTTGAGTCCCCCCAGCCCAGGTACCAAATACAGGAGTGATGGCGCCTTTACGATGACGCCAGACGAGCCACCTGCAACCACTCTAACCACCCTGAGTGGGAACCATCTAGCTGAGTCCTGTCAGCCCACAGGACTTTGAGAGACAATAATAATAAATGATTATCATTATTTTATGCCATGAAGCTGGGATGATTTGTTATGTAACAGTAAGTAATCAGAGCATCCTAAGAAATATATTATTCTTTCTACTTAGTGGGCCTCTAGTACTTTTTAGCTGCTTGATACTTTTTTCCCCTTTTAGGAACTCTTCCCCTTCACCAATCTCATGTGATTTTTCTGGAGCTGCCCACTATATAACAGAACTTGGAGTCCTCCACTTCAGGGGTAGATATGTGGCCCTACCTAGCCAATCAGAGTATCCTATAGATAATGACCAGTCTAAGGCAGGGAACACATGACCCAGCACGGCCACGATAGACCCTTAGGGGAATCCATGCAGACTCCAGAAAAAAGAGATGTTGCCCTTTTCTTTGGATTCTCTAAGCTTTGGGTGGCATGCTTGTTGACAGGTAGAAGAGAGTTGGCCATGGATATAAAGACAGGACAAGAGAACGCAGAATACAGAGATAGAGGTGTGGAAAGCAGATGGTTGAAGAGCGGGGAGACAGAGGAAACCACGGAGCCATGATGCCTATACTTGGACTCTTACAGCTAGTCAGGCTGAAGCCAGGATCCACTTCCTTGGACTTGGCACATACATGAATTAAGAAAGTCTCATTTTTGGTTAAGTCAGTTTGAATTTGGTTTCTGACACATGGAAAAAGGGTTTTGTCTAAATATGCTTTTAGAAAGAAGGGGTCTAGAAAGAGTTAACAAGATAAAGTTTTAACCAGAGACAAACTGCAATTATAATTATTCATACAAATGCTACATGCCAATATTGGAAAACAAAATACACAATAATCTTTTCATGCACAGAACATTCTTAATCCAATGGAAAACAAAATAATACAAGTTCAAAACTGAAGGGTCAGGATAAAGATTGGAATTTGACTTAGTAATTATTTTCCATTAGGATGTAAATGTTATTTTAAGACTCAAAATATAGTGGCTTAAAATATTTATTATGCCACAGTTTCTATGGGCCAGGTATCTAGAAGCCTGTGACTCAGGATCTCTCGGGTTACAGTCAAAGGGTCAGCCAGAGCTGGGGTCTCATAGAAGGCTGAACTGGGGAAGGATCCACTTCCAAGCTCACTTATGTAATTTTTGCCCAGATTGGTACCCCATGGGCTACAGACTGAGAGTCTCAGTTCCTCTCGGAGAGTTGGTCAGAGGACACCCTCAGTTCCTTGCCACGTGGACCTCTCTGAAGGGAAGCTCACAACACAGCAGCTGGCTACCATCAGGACAAGCAAACAAGAAAGAGGGAGAGAGTATGAGAGCAAGGCAGAAGTCATTGTCTTTTATAACCCAACTCCATAAGTGACATCCCATCATTTTGCCCTATTCAATTGCTTAGAAGCAACACCCTAGGTCTGGCCCACTCTCACACAAGAGCATGAATACCAGGTGGCAGAGATTTCTGAGAGCGATTTTAAAGGCTAAGTATCCTTCCAGGGATATTCTCACTTCAGAGGGCTTCTACGTGCTCTGAGGCCAAGCTTAAAGTCACAGGCGTCTTACGATAGAGTTCTTGGTGTAGAAACAAATGACGCAGAAAAATCCTTTTAGACAGTTGAAGGGAGGATTTTTCCAAAACCAGGCTTCTCCAAAATTTCTCTGTATTAGTGAATTGTGGTCAATAGTCTTGTTAGGACGGTGAAAACTAGACTTATCTCATTTTCTTTTAGCTTTTTGGTGAAGTCAGAGAAGTGGACGGAGATTATGATGGTTCTAGACCTTCTCCAAACCTCAGATACACAAAAGCCAGCACTTGTTTGGCCTAAAGGAGCACTGGCCTTGGACCAAGGCCTTCCCACCCACGCCACTGAGGTCACTCTCACCTGGCACCTGTGCTTAGAAATATAGGTGCACCTAGGTCTGCAGAGATGGTAGCTAGAGTTCAGAGTGGACAAATTCGGTGGAAGGGAAGAATACTTCAACTATCTGCTTATCAAAAGCACTTGGGTTCTTTCTATTTAAAAAAAATAGTTTGTTCCTCCTTCTAACTACTAATTACTCCATAAAATCCTGTTTGGCTATTGTAAACATGTTCCTCCAGCTAAATGAATCCATAAAACTAAACTGACACCATTAGAACAGTCTTTGTTAAGCTTTAGAAAAGGACTATCATTATTTGTATTTGGCACAAGAAAAAGGACAAGATCATTTACATAAAAATTATTGAATGTAGAATTTTAAAAGAAGCTTTAGAATCCACAGTGCTCAAATTGTAAAAGCAGGTCCATTTTTTTTAGAGAAACACCTATACAAGGAGTTTTATTCTTTTTTAGCTACTTTTTCTTCCACATAGGAGGTCACATTCCAGTTTTCACATATTCGCTACCTATTCTTGGATGGGTACCCGTATTTTCCCACTATGTAAGAATGCTCGATTGCCCCAGGAAAACAATAGGTGCTGTTGGTAGCCTGAAGATCTCTCTCGTGAGCATGTTTCCCATGTGGAAAGACCAAGGCTGAACTTAAGAGAAAAGCAGCCAGAGAGAATTGTCTCAGCTTGATTCAAGTCGTGTATGTGTCAAGTTCATTCAAAAACACAAAAATTAACCTGCCATCTAGTTATTAAACCAAGCTCTGTCATCTACACAGATACACTGTGTGTCAGCACAGAGCTTTGTGACAAAACTGCTTCCCATTATCAAAATACCAATATAATAACTAATAGTTTATAGTTGGTTCCAACCTTCAAAACTGTAATCAACCCTCATTAATGCCCCTTCCCAAGCTAGTTATGAACGATCTGCAAGAACAGAAGGTCAGAAAGGACCAGTACTGCCGCTGTGCCCTCACTCAGTGTTGTCCATGAAAGGCATCTCTCCTGGTGGGAGGCTGCCCTGGTTAGAACAGCTCTAAGGTCTTGTGGCTAGAGCAGTGATACCATAGGCATGTCCCTCTAGGAACTCCCAGGTGGAAGCAGTCCTTGGAGCCATTTTGAAGTGGTTTGCTTGAATGTGTAATTTCTTTGGCTGTAGCTATGACAGGGGACCTGATAACCACAGGGTTGGCTTATTGGTCTTCATTCGCAGATACTCCAACTTGAATGGGAGGATTCTATATATCCCATCTACCCATGGAAACACCGCATTGTCTTTTCTGTATCCTAGCTCCTCTACCTTCACAGACGGTTCTTCGTTATGAACTACTGAGAACTTTACTATCTGCACTTAAATTATTTTTAGCAATTTTATCTGAAGCCTAGCCTCAGATAAGACATTGTGGTTATCGCCAAATATTCATTCTGTTCCTCCACCACTGGAAAGCAAACACACAATTTGGGAAGATGGACCCCATGCCCAGAACCCCCACTCCAGGTGAGTGGTATAGAGGTCTTTTACTTTCCACGGGAGGCACCCTGCTGATGAAGAATACAAGTTCTTGTATCAGAGAGCTTGAGTTCTGATCCTAGTTCTGTCTCTTTCTCTGGGCTTCATTTTCTTCATCTTACCACACGAGGGGTAAGAATGGTATCTACCTTACCCACTTTTGTGAGTGTTAATTGATACAATCTATGTAAAGTGTTTTTTAACAGTGCATATAGTAGACTTTCAAAATATGGCAGAACGTTGAAATACAGTAGGTTTCAGTACAAGGCATCCAGGACCATCATTACATTGGTGGTACCAAGGTTTGGGGAAGTGTGAATCCTTCCTTTCAGAAATCAAAAAATCTCAGAGGGTAATGAAATATAAGGTTTCAAATGGGAGTGTACATGTTGAAAGGGGAGGAACTTGGATAGGCCAACAGCCCAGACAATTGTCTTACATGTCCCATGCTGGAGTGATGGTGAGACAAGGGGAATGCAAGCTTGTGGGCCTCCTGTGTGACTCTTCTCTAAGCCCCTAGGGAACTGAGGAGACCATAACAAAGTCTTAGTCCTAAGGTCACAGAAACTTAGAAGTATCAAGTACAACCCTCTAATTTCACAGATGGAGAAATGGAGGTCCAGCAAGGTGAAATGACCTGCCCAAGGTCACGTGACTGGTGTGTGGCAGAATGAGGGATGCGATGAGATCTCATGGCAGCCAGGCCAATATTTTTTTACCCACCAACAAGGAATATAATTAGCTTTAATTACGGTACCATCAAGAGTGTGTTCAAGATGTCATGACTTCCAAGTCAACTTTCCACATAAACAAATCCCAATTTAAGTTTTTAGTATTGAGAACACAAATGTGGCAGCACCAGGGCCTTCTCATCAGTGGGAAGGACAGAAAGCAAATATTATTATGCTAGAATTTCCAAACCATGGAATTATCAAATAGAATATACTTACAGTAGGGTATCAGTCTATACATAAAACAGGGTGAACCACAGAACAAAAACTGGGTGCACGCAGAGTGAAGAGAGGATGTCGATTAATGAAAATGGTCCAGCTAAACTACAAGGACTAAAAGGTGCTCTCATCATCCCAAATTTACCATTTTGACCCTTACAACTGTCATGAGACCTGGGACACAGAGACCTACATTTCAACTCTCTTCCACTTACTAGCCACATGACTGGAGCCAGTTACTTAGACTCGCAGGCCTCCAGATACTGCTTCTATAAACAGGAGATAATACCATCTGCCTCACAGGGCTGTTTTCATGAGGCATTAGCGAGAAATCATTGATGATGTCCAGCATGGGGGGGGGGCCTGGCCCACGGTGTTTTGCACCGCTTCTCCTAATGCAGGTATATCCAAAGATAACTCATTTTCTGGAAAACCAGTAATTATCTGTTATGCAGCAGGTCTTTCCTAACTGGGCTCTTGTTTTATTTTAATGATTTTTCCAAATTAAATAGAGAGCAAAGAGCTGGTTTACATTACAGGATCACCACGAAATAGCTGAGACTGTAGATATGACCTATTTTCAAGCTGCCACAGCATAATTGAGAATATTTTCTTTTTCTTGGGAAGGAGCCAGAGTTGGAAGCCTCCTTTCCTCTGCTTTACAGATTATACCAATCAAGGGAGCCACTTTGACAGCTCTGAGGCCTACTCCTGGGAGCTTTCCTTTTCTGCCCTTCCCAGGGTCCCTTTCCAGAGGGCTTGCTTAACATACTCCCAGCATTATTAAAATTTCCTCTCCTTACAATTAAAGTTCCAACCAATGTGATCATAGGTACATTTATGATGTTACTGATGCAACCTCTAATGCCATCTGTCGGTGGTAGGTAGAGTTGAATCTGCTTCTGGTCCAGCATGGCTTTACTGAATTCTACACCAATTTGTGGTAGGTTGTCTCCAAAAACGGTCACTAGCCCACCTAACAAGAAATACTAAAGGAAACCCATTAGGCTGAAAGAAAGTTTCTCAGATGGTCTCATTGACCCCCACCCCAAAAGAAATGTGTGCCAGTAAAAGTAATTACATAATTATAAAATACAATAACGACAGCTTATTTCTTTTACTTCTTAACTAATTTAAGAAGCAAATGCACAAGAAAATGCATACTGACTTGTGTCGTCAGGCCTGTAACACAGAGAAGTGTAGAGTATCTGCCAATAGCGCAAAGGTGTCAGAGCAAAGCTGTCCTGGAATAAGAAAATCACACCAGACAGCAACTTGAACCCACAGAAATGCAAAGAACCAAACATGGAAAATAGAAAAGTTAATATCTCACACTCTAGAAATACACGCTTGATTCCTTTTTTCTCTCAACTCTGTTTATAGACATAAAAATATACAAAGTAATAACTCTAACAATGTATTGTTAAATTGATAACATATATAGATATTATATCTACAACAATAGCAGAGAAAGTAGAAGAAGGAATAGAGCTATAAAAAAATGTTTGTGTATCTCACTGGAATTAAATCTGTACAAATCTGAAGTCAATTCTGGTAAATTCAGGTGTATGTGGTAATAAGACCAACAACCACTGAGAAAACGACTAAAAAAATATTTATATGAAAATGGTCACTTCATGCGAAAGAAAGTAGTCAAGGAAGAACAAAGGAGAAAGAAAGACATGCATTATATAGAAAACAAAAAGGGAAATGGCTCACATGACTCCCACTGTGTACTAATAACATTAAGTGTGAATGTATTAAGCAATCCAATTAAAAGATAGAGGTTGTCAGGTAGATAAAAGAGTAAGATCCATCTACATGTGCTGCACAGGAGACACACTCTAAATTCAAACACACAAATGCATAGAAAGTAAAAGGATGGGAAAAAGATTTGCCATGCAAACAGCGACCTTAAAAAAGCTGAAGTGACTATACTATTATTACACAAAATATATTTTTACAAATGTTACTAGAGATAAAGGACGTTTTATAATAGCAAAAATGTCGGATAATCCAGAAGATGTAACAGTTATAAACGTCTATGCACCTAATGACAGAGCCCCAAATTGCATGAAGCAAAACTGAAAGAATTCAAAGGAGATATAGACAATTCAACAGTAATAGTTGAGACTTCAATACTTCACCTTCAATATGGATATAACTTGTATCTCAACACCAAAACTGAAGACTTCTACAACATTATAAGCCAACGAACTTTACAGACATCTATAAACTCTCCAAGCAACAACAGAGAAGATAGACTCTTCTCACAAACACAAAGAACATTCTCCAGGATATACCACACAGTGGACCACAAAATCAATAAATTTAAAGGAACTGAAATAACACACAGTATGTTGTCTGACTACAATGGAATGAAACTAAAAATCATTGACAGAAATTGGAAATTCACTATTATGTGGAAATCAAACAACCTACTCCTAAATAACCAATGGATCAAAGAAGAAATCACCAGTAAAATAAGAAAACACTTTCTGCTGAGTGAAAGTAAAGACCCAATACACCAAAAATTCATGGGATACAGCTAAACCAGTGTTTAAAGAAAAATTTATAGCCATGAATGACTACATTAAAAAATGTAAAAGATCTGAAATTGATAACATAAACTTCTACATTAAGATACCAGAGAAAAAAAAGTAAACTAATCTCAAAGGAAGCAAAAGGTAAGAAATAATAAAGAGCAGAGCAGAAATTAATGAAATATGTAGAAAACCAGCAGAGAAAATCAACTAAACTAAAGAGAAGCCACCAATAATTCTTCCCTCCCTGTATATACACGCAGCTCCTCCCATCAAGAGGTGGGGGTCTATTTCTCTTCTCTTTGAATCTAGACTGTCACTGTAACTTGCACCGACCAATTAAATATGGCAGAAATAGCATGTAAAGAGGCCACTGTTGCTACATAAGTCAAGGCTAGCTTGCTGTGCAAGGCCTCAGAAGAGGCGCTGGAGGATGAGAGTACAAATGGCAGAGAACCAAGGCTTCCTAACCATCAGCCAGACATGTGAGAAGGACTTCAGAAGTCTTAAAGCCCAGCCCAGTTTCGGGTGGAATATGACTCCATGAAGTATCCAGCCAATACCACGTGGAGCAAAAGAACCACTCAGCCAACCAATGGAATTATAAGAAATAATGCAAGGTTGTGTTATGCCACTAAATAGTATATAACTGAAAAGAGTTTTTAGGTTCAAAGCTCATGAGTGGAAGAGCTGCTAATATAGTAAATGTCAGCTGAATCTGTCTCATTCCTCTGTAAGGCTGAAGACAGGAGGCGCCTCATCTTCTCATCCAGTGGTCTTCTGCCTCCATATACAAAACTAGAAGAAAGGTAAGTTTCTCTGTCTGAAGTACAAATGGTAGTGCAGAAATACCCAGAAACCCATCTGTTTGGCCTCTCAAATTAACTCTCAGAGGTTTCTAACTGCAAGACCTTTGAATAACCAAACATTAACAACCACTTGAAGATTCCCAACTTAAGTTTCTTATGTAGTTTTTAATATTTTTTATATTTTAATACTGTGATTTTACAGATGAATCACAGAAGGAGACTGGGAGCTGCTTAAGACATATGAAAAGTTACTAGCTGACTTATAATTAAAGTCAGGTTTCATTCAGTATTTCATCCTCACCAGGGTTTTTGTGGAAACGACTTCCTTTTGTGCTCCCTTTTGGCCCATTTCTCACTGTTAACAGGCCAGATAGAGTATAGCTGTTAAAACATAGACGTTGGAGCCACACCCCTTTACTAGCTGTGTCACCCTTTACGTCAACCTCTCCTAGCATCAGAGTCCACACTGAGTCCCTGATGCAGCACCAGGCCCCAGGGAATCAGCCAGTTACCTGGTGGCAGGTCGACTACACTTCCATTATGGAAGAGGCAGCATTTTTTTCTTACTAGAATGGACACTTATTCTGGATATGGAGCTGCCCTCCTTGCGCTCAGTGCTTCTGCCAAAACTACCATCCACAGACCTACAGAATGTCGTGTCCACATTCACACTATTCCACAGAGCATTGCTTCTAGTCAAGGAACTCACTTCACAGCAAATGAAGTGTGGCAATGGGCCCACTGATTTACGGGTCTTGCCATGTTCTCCACCATCCTGAAGTGGGTGGCTTGACAGACTGGTGGGATTACCTTTAGAAAACTCAGTTACAATGCCAGTGAGGTGGCAATGCCTTGCAGGGCTGGGGCAAGTTTCTCCGGGAGGCTACATATGCTCCAAATCAGCATTCAGTAAATGGGGCTTTTTCTCCCATAGCCAAGACTGATGAGTCCAGGAATCAAGGGCTCATCTACTAACAAATACCCTTACTGACCCACTTGCAAATTTTGTGCTTCCTGTCCCTGCCATCCTATGAATCCAGCAATCTTAGAACCAGAAGGAGGAATGCTTTCACCAGGAGACACAACGATGCTTCCATTGAACTGGAAGCTCAGACTGCTGCCCGGCCACCTTGGGCTCCTCATGCCTCTGAATCAACAGGCAAAGAAGGAAGTTGGTGACTGACGCTGACCACCAAGGGGAAAGTGGGCTGCTGTTCTACAGTGGAGGTAAGGACCAGCATGCATGGAATACAGATCCCTTCGGGTGTGTCTTAGTACTCTTGCGTTTTGTGATTAAAGTCAATGGAAAACTATAGCAACTAAATTCAGTCAGGACTACACTAATGGTCCAGACCCTTCAGGAATGAAGGTGTGGGTAAAGAACCACTACCAGTTGTGATGCTTGCTGAGGACAAAGGGACAATGGAATGGGTTGTGTAGGAAGGTGGTGACAAATACCAGCGATGACCATGGGATCAGTTAAAGAAATAGGGACGATAATCATTATGGGCACTTCCTTATTTTCTTGCAAATGTATGTGTGTGTGTATAAAGCCAATATATTTTTTTCCCTCTTTTATTCCTTTGTCATATGACATAAAATGTGTTAACTTTACATCATAGTATTTAAGTTACAGGATATCAAAGTCAAGAGAAAACATCACCCAAAGGACAAAACATCACCTAAAACATCATTACAAAGCACTTTGTAACCTTTTTCAGGGAAAGCACTATGCGTTTTTTAGCTGTAAGCAGAATTTTGTATATGAGGCAGAAGTATGGCCTTGTTATTATTTTTTTGGAGCTGAAGGACAGTTTAAAGGGATGTGTACAGGTGCCATATGGACAAGAGGTAGACTGATCCTTAATTTTATGTGTCAACTTGACCAGTTTTTGGTCAAACACTAGTCTAGATGTTGTTGTGAAAGTATTTTTTAGATGTGATTAACATTTAAACCAGTAGACTCTCAATAAAGCGGATTACCTGTCTGTAATGTGGGTGAGTGTCTGGGTATCACCCCATCAACTGAAGGCCTCAGAGAAAAAGACTTAAGTCCTTTGAGGAAGAAAGAATTTGGCCACCAGACTGCCTTTGAATATGAGCTACAACATCAACTCTTCCCTGGGTCTCTAGCCTGCTAGCCTGCCCTGCGGGTTTTGGACTTGCCAGCCTCCAAAATCATGTGAACCAATTCCCTAGATAGACAGAGAGACAGACAGATAAATACATAATAAGTAAATAAATAGATAAATAAATAAATCTCTCTCACCCCCTCTCCCAGACCCAATAGAATATAGAGATAGAGATAGGTAGATAGAAAGATATTCTCCTATTGCTTCTTTTCCTCTGTAAAGCTCTGACAATAGAAGCACTACATAAGCATGTGCGATTATTATATTATTACAGGGTACTTCAGTATTTTATGTATTTTTATATGCCATCTGAATTTTCCTTTAGACTAATTATATCACTTTTTGTCCATGGGACTCTTCAAATCCCATTATAGGTGGCGATCTCTATTAAAATGTAATACCGTGAGGACAAAAGCTGTTTCATTCGTCTTTATATTCCCATTGCAAACAGCTGACGATCAATAAGTGTTTCTGAATGAATAAATGAATGAATGGATGAAAAAGCTCTGCCTTAGAGCAGACACAGAAGTCCACTTGCTCTTAGCTCATGTCATGGTAGCCCAATCAATTCTGTCAATATAACTGATAGCTACATGTTGGTTATGCTGGAGGAAAGAAAGATTGAAAGCAGCTATTTCAGTGATGAATCACTTATCAGATGATCCATACTGCCTTGTCATTCTCTAGCTAACATCTATTAGTTAAAATTTCCTAAAAGGTCTTAATCATAACACTAAAGAATCTATTCAGGTTTCCAAAGTCAGCTACTACAGTAATAAGCTGTCTTCAGGATAACGAGGCTTTTGAACTCTGAGTGCATGCTTTGAAGAAACACAAGCACTTCTCAGTATTTCGTGTTCTCTCAAAAGCAAAGAGCCAGGAAGAAGCCAGACCCCAAAAATCTTCAGTCCATGCAGAACAGTGTGCGAGCACTTAGCTTACTACACCCAGTTACCTATTCTTAGTATCTTATTCCATCTTCCAGTTACAGCATATTTGCTGAAGTGGTACAAACCGGAAGACAAGCAGTATATCCACAACAATCAGCATATATTTCCATGGGCTAATGAGAGTCAATTGCTGGAATTTCAACAGAAACAATCTTGTAATTATCATTATAATTAATAATAATAATAAGTAATTTCCTAATCAACAAAGATAAAATCACTCAACATTCCAAACTGACACAAATTCTCAGTCAGGCTTATAGGCTCAACTTTTCAGTGGCTTGGGAATCTCATAGTCCTATCACTTTGAGAAAATGAGCTTGAGGATTTGGGAAATTTGGTTCACAAAGAGTCAGAGAATCCCAGAGTCTCAGGTCAGAGCTAAGAAAATGATCCATTCATTCTCTTTAGAAGAGGCTGATATTCATAGACATGGAAATATGTCCAAGATATATTGTCACACTGATAGAGTTTCATTTTTTCATAAACCACAAAAATAAAAACAAATAGAAAGTATGTTTTCTGGAAAATATGTGTTCTCACACATAAAAATAAATATAAAATATGTATTCTGGATAAATCCAGAATAATGTACATTAAAATATTAACAGTGATTCTTTCCGAGGGAATAAAATCATGTAGTGATTACAAAAATAGCACCTATCCTTCCCCCCCCTTCCTGTATGTGTTCTGCTTATTATGATGTTGGAACTCTTTCTCCCACAATGTGGAGTCGGTTTCTCTGCCCCTTGACTCCAGGCTGGCCTTGTAGTTTGGTGTGCCAGTAAGGAACCTAGGCCTCTACCCGCTCTGTCAGGGCCCTGCTCAGCGCCATGAGCACAAGCCCCAGATTAGCCTGCTGTCTGATAGGGAAACAAAGCCCAAAACACTCCATACTTGTCTGGAATATGTTTTCTCTTCTTTCACATCCCTTTTCTTCTGGTTTGGCCTCATTTTCAGGTAGATGCTCTTTCATAATGTGAACACAATCTTACAGCCATTCTCCCACGTCAGGAAGAATTCTTCTTTCCTAAACATTTCAGCAAAGTCTCAGGATTCATTCTAAATGGCCCATTTTGGGTGACATGGGCATCTCTTGTCCAGTCATTGTTACCCTTATTGGCCAGATCTAGTCACATCCACCCCTCAATCAAGACGCTGCACTGAGTGGGGAATGGGTAGTTACTCAAACGAAAATTAGAGTATTGTTACCCTACAAAGGGGAAAGTAGGAGTTTGGGGGGAAAAATCCAGAGGCTCACAACACCCAAGGACATGTAACTACCAAGTGGTCAAGTTGGAACTAACTCCCAAGTCTTCTGAATCTCAGCACGGCACTGGAAAATGCCACTTCACATCCTGGCATAATATGCCATATTCATCTCTGCTCTTGCTTTCTTCCTCTATCTGGCAAGCCATCTAAAAAATTATGAAATGTTCTGCTGCTGTGAAACTACAGGACAAAATACTGTGCTTTCCCAAATTAAAGAAGCCCAGCCCCACCATCAGGAATAGACAAACCTCGTATTCATTCGCTAATAACTGTCTCATGGCCACTGCAATATAGTCTGGCTCTAGTCTGTTCAATGACTCTAAATGAAAAAGCAAGGCAGACACCCTAAAAGAGGGTTATCATCTCACAATCCACCTGTTTTGCAAACCTTCCCAAGTAGAGCAGAAAAAGATGCCTTATCACAGCAGAAGCAAAGGGAAGCCATCATTTCATACATGGGATAAATTGGAAATAAAAGCTTTAAAGGGATTTTACAGTAACCTTCCTGCCTGTCTCCTACAGTTTCAAAACATTTTCACATTGTCTCGTTTGCCACAACCTCTCATCTCAAAGCCTCCCAAACCACTTTAAAGTAAAAGAAAATGAAGGCCCAGAGAGAGAAAACAACATGTTTCAGAGTCATTGTTTCACTAGAGATGTGTCAGCTCTGACCATCCAGGAGTGGAAAGGAATCTGGCCCACAAAGTGGAAGGCAGAGACATTATTCTTGCACATATTTTGACGTCATATAGACGAAGCTGGTACATAGTGGAAAATATTTGATATTCTCAGCATCCCCAAGTAAAATGTCCTCCTCTGATTCATTTGATAATTCATCCTGGACTGTCTTGTGACACTTCTGTGTTCGGTTATTTTGAACTGGAAATTTAATCTTTATACTGTGCTTTTCTCATGTTTGTAGCGTCTCCCAATTAGATACACTGCCTTGGGGACCAGGATTCTATATTATAAAGTCAGCGAGGACCAGTAGACGGCTTCCTGTGCACCATCTCCGATCGATGCTGTTAATTGTCTGGATGTTGGGAAGTTTGACGCTAGGACTTTGTGGGAAAGAGGGCTGGAATCGCTGGTAATGCCTGCTGTGGGTTTCCAACGGCAGAGATTGGGTGGCCCCAAGTCACCCAGGCACTTACTACCTTGCAACCTCGGCTTCCCGCTCCCTTTTCATTTGACCTCACAGTTTCGTGTCTTCATGAAACACTGGCCCGTATTCTTCAACCAAGATTCAAGCCTTTGTATGGGTATGGATAAATAAAAGGTTGGTATCCAGTGTACATGCAGACATTCTTTGAAAAATCAACTTATCTTATTTTCTGGTCCAAAAGTGTTCATGGGTTTGTGCAGTAAATTAAGAAAATAAAGGGAACTTTTATATAAATGCTAAATAAATAGAAGATAAATAAAAATGAGTATAATTACATCATCCAGAGATGACCACTGATAATATTTTGGAGTGTTCTTTGCCAGCCAATTTGTTTTTCTATTTCGGTTTCCCTCTGTGATACTGTGATATATAGTAAAAAAAATACAGCAGACTCCCTTATCCGCAGGGGAGGCGTTCTAAGACCCCCAGTGGATGCTGGCAACCCCTTACTGAACCCTAAACCCGATGAAGTTTAACTTATAAATTAGGCACAGTAAGAGCTTAACAACAATAACTGATAATAAAATAGAACAATTATAACAATACACTGTAATAAAAGTTCTGTGAATGTGGTCTCTCTCAAAGTATCTCATGGTCCCACAATCACCTTTCTTCTCCCGCTGACATGAGAAGAAAAAAATGCCTCTGGGCTGAGATGCAGTGAGGTGGCCGACGCAGGAGCGTTAGTCTGCTACTGACCATCTGATGGTTCGTCAGGAGGAGAGTCATCACTTCCAGACAGCGACTAATGTAGGTAAATGGAGCTGTGGAAAGCAGAACTGCAGATAAGGGGGAGTAGTTGGTGTATTTGATCTATGCCCCATTTCTGGCACAGAGCTCTTCAAAACCCTTGGAATTTCCTATGATGGAGTGATAAAGCTGTGTTGTACTAATGAGGTGACTTTCGGAAAGCCCCTAAGGATGGGGGCTGGCTGCCCTGGGAAACAACCCTGGGGTTAACGAGAGCAGGAATTTCTCTCAGAGGGGAGAGGGGCTGGATTTAAATCAGTGGTCAATGGCCAAAGATTTAATCAATTATGCATAGGTGATGAAGCCTCCATAAAAACCAAAAAAGGGCAGGTTTCTGCAAGCTTCCTGGTTGGTAAACCCGTGGGGGTGCTGGGAGGGTGTTCTGCCTGGAGAAGCCAAGGAAACTCCGAGCCCTTTCCCATGATTTGCCATAGACACGTCGTCCACCTGGCTGTTCCCATGCAATATCCTTTTATCACAAACTGGTGACCTAGCAAGTAAAATGTTTCTCTGAGTTCGGTGAGTGACTCTACAAGGTAATCAACGCTGAATAGGCATAGGCGACAACTGGGGCTTGTGACTGGTACCTGAAGTCAGAGGGGACAGGGCAGTCTTGTAGGACTGCACTCTTAAACTGTGGAATGTGATGCTATCTCCAGGTAGTGTCAGAATGGATTTGAATTGAAGGGCACAGAGCTGTCCATAGCAATGCTTATTTTCGGTTTGAGAAAGCTTCCTATGTACAAACATTGGTATCGGGTCTAGGAACTCAAAAGACCCCCAAATTTGGTTCATGCCAGTATATATATTTTAATTGTTTTTATCACTTAACATTAAATGTTAAATTTTAAATGTAACCATTCTTCCCCCAAAATGTGTTTACTCCAAATATTCCTTTACATGGATTCTCATATGTTGATTTTTCAACTTATTTGAGCTTTATATTAAAGGGTATTGGTTTCGATGTTTTGGATAACTTTTTATAACTTTCCTAACAGCAGTGGGAATTCCCACTGCATCACTACATTAAATGAGACATTTTCGGGGGCTCCACTTCCAAAATGGAAAACATCTTGAATTCAAATCCAGCAAACATAAGTCTGCTTTGCCTATACAGTTGAAAAAATAAATGATCTTATAATAAGAGAATAATAGGTAGGTTATGTCCATCTACTGAAATATATTCTGGGAGCAAATTATAACTGGGGTTTTTTTCCTGACTGAATTAAGAATTTACACTAATGCCATCAGGTTATTTTTTTTCCCCTTAGTTATTTTTGGAGTCTCCACATCTTGAAGCCAGAGGGAAAAGAATCATATTATCAGCAGAGAAGTTCATTAATCTCAGGGCAGGTAACATAGTCTTCACATGTCATTCAGGGAACGTTCCACAGAAGCCCTGCTTGAGGATAAGATCAGGAAGAAAGAACAACCAGCAAGAGCTGGAACATTCTAGCGATCCAAGGTGGGTCACTTGCAGGCATCATTATTTCATAGGCTTAAAAAGAAACTTTAAACCTAACATTTGTTGTGTCTTTTGTTTGTTTATTACTTAATTTTGGCCTACATTAGCAGCTCCTAAATTTAACTGTGAATAATGCTTACCTGGGGGCTTATTAAAAATTCAAACTCCCAAGCCCTACCCCAGCTCTACTAAATCAGAATCTTGGAGTAGATATTCGGGAAGCCAAAGATCGGTATTGTAAAAGTTCCCCCCAGTGATTCTCATGAAACTTAGGGGAAACCAGTGTCTCAAAAGAAACAAGTGGAACTGAACATCTCAGTCAATAACCTGCTATTTGCTCTGCTTGAATTGATGTCAAACAAATGGAACAACTTATTTTGATGAACAATGGCCCACACTCCACCCCACACAAGGCAACTAATACATACAAAACACTAACATTGTGTTCATCTACGTCCTTGGTCAATGGTTTACAATTCCCTCTATATCAAACCATAGGGATCTAATAATTGGTTTTCCACACACACCCCCAAATTTTCCATAATGTCCTCAGCAGCTAGTCAGTACATCTCACAGTCAAGAAATAAGCAGGATTACCACCCTGTTGGTATAGTTCCAGCCAAGAACAAAGAAAAATGACATTTGAGTTGGCCTAAGTGGCTTTAGATGGCAAAATATACCATGTCTACTTGAAATTTTGAAATATGAAAAATAGGTCAAGAATCCTCATCTACTACTCTGTACTCATAACTCCCTAGCTGGGTTTCAGTTTGCTAGGAAAGAAAAACACAAGGTATATCCTTACTTAAGAAAATCACAATGTGATGGGCAGAATGGCATTTATTCCAAATAACAAGGAGAGAATAAAATAAGTCGCTGCATAATCAAGGGCTCGGTTTTAAGGAAGGTTCCTAAGTACCAGAGGAAATTGGTGAAGAGAAAAACTATATGAGATTTGGTCTATATAATTACATTAGCCTGGCAGGTGACAACTTGCCTGCAATTGAGTAGTTTCTCATGATCTCTATTTTAAACCTCTCATTAAAATATCATCTCCAGAGCTTGGAGGGGTTAACCATTTTTGTCAGCTTGTATATTTGGGGAACTTTTTTGAAAGCCTGATTTCAACCGTAAGTCAATCAGTCAGAACTCTCAACATAAAATCCATTTAAAGAAGCAATTAGAATTCACCCTCTCCTTCTGCCTGTCCTGATAATTTTTCACCCCACAGACCCAGCTGTGCATTGTCCAGAAGATGTCACTTTCAGAATAGTGTGCCACACATAATAGAAAGGAGACTTGTGCTGTTGCAGCCAGCATCATTTTACTATGTCATTCTGGAAGATAATTTTTGTTTTAATGTAATGGAAACATCTGCACTTAGAAAACAAACCCTACTGAACACTGTTAAGGATACAGATATATTTTAATATTAAATATAACTTCAGGATATTTTTATTACAGAAGAAAATTTTAATGCCTGTAATTCCACCAATCAGAAGTACTGTTAATACCTTGGTGTATAACTTTACAAATCGTTTCCAAGTTTATCACATGTACACACACACACATAGATATATTTGCATTACATATACTATATTTTTGTAAATAGGAGATCATGCTATATGCACATTTTGTAATCTGCTTTTCTTATTTTACACATGAACATATTGTTTCCATGTCAAAAATGTTCATCTGCAATATTATTTTTAAAGGATAACTTGAATTCTATTATAATTCTATTGAATTCTATTGAATATTATTCTAACAGATCTGTAATGATTTAGTCATCCAGTTCCTCATTGTGAGGCATTTAGATATTTTTTATAAATTGTTCACTATTCTATAAAACACGATAATGAACATCTAAAAGAAACTATTTTCACCAGTATTGATTAACTTCTCAGGATTAATTTCTTGATGTGAAATTTGGGTGCCAAGCGTGTGCTTGTTATACATATAATGCCAAGTGTTCCATACCCCTGACCCTTTGCCTGAGTTCTTTGCATCAGAGAGAAGTAACTGTAAGGCAAGTCAATCTCCTCTCAAAAACATGGTCTCCTGCTAGCACATTACTGAGCTGAAAGACCTCCACCCCATCACAGGTGAGGTTGGGGAAGGTCAAAGAGAGGGTGAATCCCGACCAGGCACATTCCTTTCATTCATTCCATAAGCATGTACTAAACATCTACTTTATGCCAGACACTGTATGGTGAGGACAATTCAGAGTTTACTGGCCAGCATTTTGAATAAAGATCATCAGAGATAATCCTGGAAGCATGTGACATGTGCTGTGTGAGAGTCATGTGCAAGATGCCCTGAAAGCACAAAGGACAAGGTAACAAGCTCTGCCTTACAGAGAGTCCCAACTCAGAGAGAAGGTCACCTATTCGGAACAGTGGAAGTTTTCCAGGTAAATAGGCAGACAGGGAGGGACATTACAGAAAGAACATATATGCAAAGGCTCAGAGCCCTGTGTGAGAATAGCACATTCTGGGAAATGGCAAGATAAATCATGGCTACAGTAAGGGAGCACAGACCCCAGCTATACATAGGATTTAAGGCTGGAAATGTGGCCTGGGTCAGACCTCAAAGACTCCTTAATGTCATGTTAAGGACTCAGGGCATCAAAAGATTGAAAAATCCTTTTCTGAGAAAAAAGATGTTGAGGAAGAGAGTTTTTATCTTTAAAAAACATGATCTGATCTTGTTTGACAGACAATGACTAGTTCAACATAAAGCTTTGGAGTCACCTTAAGCTGGAGATAGTATCTATCTCATTGGATTGTTGAGATGATTAAATAATTAACATTTGTAAAGAACTCAGCACAATACCTGAGCTCTACTCTGCACTCAATAGATAGTAGATGCTACAACGATAAGCATAGTACATTGTTAATCTTTACTGCAACCGTTTGAAGGAGCATGAGGGGAAAGGAAAGTTCAAAAGAACTGCAGGACTTGCCTAAATTCCAGCAGGTAATTAGCACAGAAGCTTGAATTCAACTTCAAGTTTTGTGACTCTAAGAGTCTTGTTTTAACATCACAATGTGTAGCCCTCACAATGTCCTAACAGGCCAGTCCATTTTCCCCTGACATTGAGCCCAGATGGGGCAAAATGGAACCCTTCTAAAGACCCTTTCTCCAACCTCTCCAGGAAAGCCAGGCTAAGAGAAAAAACAAAGCTGGGCTAACCATTAGCCTGGTAAAAATAACATTGCCTTTTTCCAGAGCTGATGCTTCTGTAATTGGCCCCAGGAATCCCTGGATTCGTCGGCCACAGAGTGACCCTAGCATGTTGTGGTTCCATCTCTTGCAGAAGGACAGTCTCCCTTTTGAAAGGCTACTTTGGGAAAAGGCTCTTTGCTACCAGGAGGGGCTGATAGGAACATCTGCAACTGAGTATCACTGTCTGGCAGTGTGTCTGAGGCTGGTGATGAATGGAAGGTGAGAGTGACATTTACTAAGTCAGGTTGTATCCTCCAAGCAGAGGGGTGAGGACCACGGTAGGCAGGAGTGATTCACTGCACCTGCGCTGGAAATCTGGGAAGACTTCATTCCAGACTCACAGCAGGGAAAAACATACTTAAATCTTGCCAGCAGAGCTCTCCTGGAATGACATCTATCATAACACTGCAGGGGGAGAGAGAGAAATCAGCTCTGCAGTTGTGTGCTGCATCCAGCAACAGTCACTGCTGTCAATATGCAAACTTCCCCTGGATGTGTGATGAGATGCTACCAGCAACGCCTGTGTGTGCAACACAGGACTGGCAATTGGGCAGGGGAGCTCCCTGGGCAGGGAGCAGCTTTGATGGAGTAGGCGACAGTTTCAGTGCACAGAAGATGGGAGCAGGGCTTGGTTTAAAGGCTATAAACTGTCAGGACGAATGAAAGCAGGATTCTAAGAGGGAGAACACACTGCATCCATCTTCCCTCATGGTTAGCCACTGTCCCCCTAAACTGAGAGTGAGTTGCTCTGAGGCCCAGCTTCCTGTGCAGTGGAGGCGGGTCAAGTGCAGAGAGGGATTTGTGGGTAGGGAAGAGAGGAAAGCTTTAGCAACTCCCTACCACCCTATGCCTTCTCTAACCTTACTGCCTACGTAATACAAGGCCTAGTCTTTGCTGAGTCCTCATCATGTGCAAGGCATTGTGCCAAGTTCTTTAAGTCTATTAACTAAAACAACCCTCCAAAGTAAGGGCTATTATTATCCTCTTTTTTACAGATGACATCTTTAGTAACTTGCCTGATGTCACCCAAGTCGTGAACGGCTTTGCCAGGGTTCACAGAGAACTTTATAACCTAACCACTGGGCTCTCCCACCTCACATGCCTACACTTGGTCCTGCTCCCAAAGGTCATTTCTAAATTACTATTTGTCCAGAAGCAGAGGTACTGAACCATTATTGACTTCCCAGTACATTTCCTTCATCTTATTTACCACAATGTGGACACACTTTATTTCCTCTTTGTGTATTTATTAGTATTCTGTGTTCCTCTATGCGCTGTAAGCTCCGAGACAGCAGAGATCTTAACTGTCATGTCCACCAACCACTCACTAGCACTTAAAACTATGCCCACATGTGCAAGGCTTTCATTACCTATTTGTCGAGTGAATGGTTTGCTATTAATACTCTCAGTTTAAGTAGGTATATATGTCATGAGCTTCTCAGAAGCATGGCCCTTGTTTCGTTCATCTTTGTGCCCTGGCATCTAATTCAGGGCCTGGCCCAAGTGACCATGCAGTTGGTTCATAGCCCTGGGGCACAGTGTTAAGAGCAGGCATCTGCATTTTTGAGCAAAGAGACCTGAGCTCAATCACTCATTAATTGTGTGACTCCGAGAACATTGCTTAAACAATCTGGGTCACCACTGTTGCAACATCTATAAAGTGATAGGATTATGGAGAGAATTAAATGATAAAAGCTCTGGCACCTAGTCACATGCTAACATTAATTGTTAGGTCTTTGTTTTCTATGTTGGGGGTAGTGTCAGGCATACAGTAGAGGCTCAAAAATGTTTGGAGAATCACTGGAGGGAAAAATGAGGGTTCCAGGAGATGGGTCTCCCGGGATCTCCCAGTCCGTGTGGCCCAGAGCACACAATGCAGAGCACACAAGGGGCTGCACCCACTGTAGTTGGATGTATAGTGGTCTCCTCTCTCCCAAAGTCATGTCCACCTAAAACCTCAGAACGGAAGCTATGTGGAAATGGTATCTTTACAGATACAATTAGCTAAGGATTTCAAGGTAAAAAAACCTTCTTGGATTTAGGGCAGCCCTTCTTCCTTCTAAGAAGAGGAAACAACACAGAGTGACACAGAGGGGCTAAAGGCCAGGAGAAACTGAGGCAGAGATTAACATTATGCAGCCATGAGCCAAGAACACCAGGAGCCACCAGAAGCTGGAAGAGGCAAGGATTTGCCTCTAGAACCTTAGTAGGGAATGCAGCCCTGCTGACACCCTGGCTTCAGACTTCAAGCCTCCCGAGAACTATGGTAGAATATATTTCTGTTCTTTTAAGAGATCCAGTTTGTAGTAGTTTGTGTAGCAGCACTAGGAAGCTAATACAGTGGTGAATTTAGATGCTATCTGACAATACAGCCTAACTTAAAATTAATTAATAAATAAAGACCAACAATAAATGAGCTATATGTGAGGTAGTTTGGGTATTCCTCTCTGGAAGCAAGCTTAATGAATAAAAGTCTTAATTCACAGCAAGATGAATTACAGAACAAGAACCTTTTCAGAATGATTCACCACAGGGTCTTGTTAAAGAACAAGATATCAATTTAGCGAATGCCTTTATCCACAAATTTTCATCTGACACTTAGCAAGCAAAATAAGATATAATTATAAAAACCATTGTCCTTGAATCAATCACAGTCCTTTCCCTCACGTGATAAAATTAGATAACCGGCTTATTTATCAGACTTCGGCCTTTGGGGCCTTTTTTTAAAAAAAGTAAATCATTTCATTGAAGTATAACACATACAGAAAAGTGCCCTACATATATAAGCATATGGCTCAATGAATTTTTACAAATTGTTCACACTCATGTGATCAAGTAAGAAAAGGATGTATAACCAGCAGTCTAGAAGCCTTTCTCCCTAATCCCTCCCAGGCATGAACTTGACTTCTAACGCACTTGATCGATATGGCCTGTTTTGAATATATACAATGGGATCCCACAGAACTCACTCTGCTTATTTGTCCAACATCACATCACATTTGTCCATGTTGTTGCATGTCTGAAGTTCATTCTTTGATATTTCTGTGTAAATGTAGCAAAATTTATTTCGCATTTCTACTTTTGATAGAATTTGGATTGGTTCCAATTTTTTAGCTACTAAAAATAATGCTTCTATGAACATTCTTATAGCTGCCTCTTGGTGCACACATGAACACGTTCCTATGGGACATTCAATCATTGGTGTTGAATTACTGGGCCATTATATATACATTCATTCATTCAGCTTTCCAGCATGCAGTCAATTCTAGCCATTTTGGTGGATTTTAGCCATTTTGGTAGTATTCCATTGTGGTTTTAATTTGCATTTCTGTTGTAATCAATGACATTGGGCACTTTTTGAATACTTTCACATATGGATTGTCCATTTGGCTGTCTTCTCTTGTGACATGCCATACAAGTGTGCCCATTTAACAAAAAAATTAGGTTGTCATCTCGAACATATTTTTAGTTTCAGGTTTTCCACATAAGTATTTTACAAGGACCACACGATAAACAACTTAGCTGGCCGAGGACTAGAAACAACAGGCCGACAACAGGAATTGTCTCTTGCTATGTAGTTAGACTACCTCTGTTTGCTGTTGGATGGATGAGAGCCATGCCCGAAAAGGAGTCAGCAGAGTCTCGAGGCTGTCCATCCATTTGGGGCCATGAAACTGGAGATACTAGTGCAAACACGTTACAGAATTCCCCTGAGAATCCGCTGGAGAATGTTTTCAATGCTTAAGTTGCAAGTTAACAGCTACTATCTCTCTCTCCTTTATCATAAGTCCATAAGTCATTTGAATGCAGCAGAAATGATTCAAGGTCCTTACAAACAAACTGATTTAGGGTCTTGGACATGTTCATCATTTTCTCAGTTTGTGGGGAACGCATCCATCGGTGATGGTATCATTTTGGTAGACAGATAGGAGGTTTTTCCAATGTCAGGCCCCACTGTGTTCTTCTATATTCTTTTTTTTTCCCTAGTAAAGAGGATTTATTTTCTTTCTAACTTTCACTTTGCTTTCAGAGAAAATATTTTGTTATAACGACTGTGATTGGTTGGCTTATAGCTGGTTTCTGTCCATACAGATACTCTATTAATCAGAATGACCAGTTTTAAGTAGTTTGTCTTTGTTGATAAAAAATGATACAATTGTCCAGAATTCAAGCCGGGCAAAAAGTACCTAAAATAGTAGTTTGATTTCTCTTGAAGAGTGAAGAAACTTTTAGACTCAACAGAGAGATCACAGTTCCTATTGACATTTCAGGCCTATACAGAAAACCCTGAGGAAAACAACTGCAGAATTGAAAATGCAGTCCTTGGACATTTTTATTACTTGAGTTTCCCAAATATCATTTTGAAGTGTTACCTCTGAGCCACCCCAGAACAGACTGTCTCAAGAGACACTAGATGTAAATCGAGAAGGGCAAATTTTCACCACGTATCAGGTCATACCCCCAATGACAGACCTATGTTTCTACCCTGAATCTAGTGCTAGAGTTCACAACCAAAACTGGTGACAAGTAGCTTTGCATTTTCTGCTTGTAGAATAGATCCTAATGAAATGGTAAAGGATATGCACAATGGCTTGAAGACAAGGATGGTCCTATCAGCATTATTTATCACAGTAACATATAGCCAATTACCTAAATATTAAGTAAAAGTTTGGAATTACATATTTTTTGCCTATATGTGTTTTCTATTTTTCACACAAATATGTCTTTCTTGTTTAAAAAATACTTTTAAAAATTGATATTAAATAGCAAGTCAGATAAAGAAAATACAGGAAAGCAAATGCAAAGAAGTGTTTCATAATCGCTGAAACAGAGCTTTAGGATGGGGCTGGGCGGGGCTCTCTTCACCTGTCTGCACCACTAGCCTTGGCACACATACAAACTTTGATCTCCACAAACGTGGGTTCAAATCCCTATGCTGCCAATTTCTAGCTGGAAGGGACGTTGGGCAAATGACTCAGTTTCTTAAGCTACACTGCCCTGGTTTGTAAAAATGCCTTCACTGAGGGTAACTGTGTCACAGGCTTAATGCAAGGGTTAAATTAAATTAAGTAAGACAGTGTAGCAAAAGCTCTTGCACAAAGCTTGATGCACTATTTAGTTTGACTGGTTACAACCAAACTAAAGCATCGCCCATCAAATCAGGTTTCTGAAAGAAAAATTTATTAAGTGTTATTTGCAACATTTGGAAAGTATCTGAAAGTGAACCCCCTAAATGGAGCTGTTTGGTAAGTATATAAGTGCAGAGTTTCTGCTGAAGTCGATCTGTCCCTAGTCATCCCAAATCATCGCTTTAAAAATGGCTCATTGAGGGCCTGTGCTCTGGGAAGTAAGCATCTCCCTGTGCAAATTTCCCTCTGACCTGCCTTTTTTCTCTGAGGCATGATCCAAGGTCCCCTTGATTCTTCCCAGTAAGATTTAAAATGAGATAGTATGTTAACCCATCATACTAAAAAATTTGGCAGAGTGTTTTGAAGAAGGAGGGACCCTCTGAGACCGTCCCTCTTTAATGTGCACACGGATTCCCTGCAGTTCTTATTAAAATGCAGCTTTGGAGTCAGCAGATCTGGGCTTGGGCCTGAGATGCTGCGGTTCTAAGAAACTCCCCCGTGATGTGATGCTGCTGGGCTCAGGATCACGCCTTGAGGGACACAGCACCAGGGCTAGTTCTCGAATGTCGCCGCATTTGAGAGCCAGTGTTGAGTTACTGGGCCATCCCATATACATTCATTATGAGTCCCCTCAGAGCTTTTAAAAGCTGATGCTTGGTTCTCACACCCCAGAGACTTGAGGCCTCCCTCATGAAACATGTAGACTGAGCCGCCGGCGTTTTTACTGTTAGGAGCTTTGTCATATTGTAGATGACCGTTTGTCATCCCCTTCTCTCTGTCCCCTCCCCACCCCCAGCCAACCACTCATCTTTCTGGCTACACTGTGGTTTGCATTTTCTGGAGTTTTATATAAACGGAATCGCAGACTGTGTACCTTTTTCCGCTGCTTTCTTTTATCAGGATGTTGATTTTGAGATTCATCCTCCTCGTTGGGTGTATGGAGGGTTCACTCCTTTCAATTGCTACAATTACATTATAATGATATACTGCAATCTCTTCATTGTTTCACCTGTTGATGAACATTTGGATGGTTTCCATCTGGAGACTGGTACAAAGAACACCACTGTGGGCATCCATGTAATATATCTTTGTGTGAACATAGCCTTTCATTTCCCTTGGATAAATGCCTAGAAGTGGAATGGCTGGTCATGGAACTGCATTTAACTTTTGGAGGAACTACCAGATTGCCTCCCAAATTTTACATTTTCACCAGCAGTGTGTAAGAGCTCCAGCTGCTACCCTTTCTCACCGGTTCTTAGCACGGTATGGCCTCGTCTCTTTAATTTATCAGTTCTGACGGTTGTGGAGGGATATCTCCTTGTGCTTTTAATTTGCACTTCCCCAGTGACTAATGAAGCCGGGCATCTTTTAACGTGCTTATTTCAAGTGCAAGTTTTTACATTCAGCATTGCTGTTTCTTAAACAAGTATTATTCTTTTAAATAAATAAATAAAAGCATTCCAATCCCTAAACTTGACTTAAATAACTTAGTCATGTTTATTTTTATAATATTAACCGACTACCAATACAAAACCAACTAAACATTGTTTTACTTATAAATTTTATATGATCATAAAAAATTAAAAGAAATCCAATCAAATCTAAAAACTCACACTAATATAAACAATATGAGAGGATGATGTTTGCTGGCCCTAAATCACTCCTTGAAAGCTTACTTGAGTTGTTCATATAGTGTGTGTGATAATACGTGGCATTCCCTTGGCAGGAATTCATAATTTATGGGTAAGGTTTGCCTTCGCTCCTTAGTCATGACAATCAAAGTAGTTCTTGGCTCCAACACAGTCATAAACACCAACACAAATGTGGGCCCTGGCACTGCATGGCAGTACTTGGTTATAAGGAGAACCAGGTGATTCGAAACATGCTTATATTGTTCTTTGTTAGATTTTCATCAACATGAAAAACAAAATATTGTAATGCTCCCTCATGGCAAGTAGGTCATCCCTAAAGGCAGGTCTATGAATTCCAGGCTTTTTCTAATGCACCCCAGCTAGGAAACCTCCACCCTATCCCGACTTGACCACACTCCCCTTGCACCCCGTGTCTGCGACTCCTTGCGCTGTCCCACGGTGCTAACGACTTTTCCAACTATTTATATTTCACTATGTCACTTGATTTTTATTCCCCCTAATGCCGTGTGAGGAAGGTAGAGCATCACCCTGAATGGCAGATGAGGAAACCGACGCTGACCACTCTAGATGAGGCCTTCCGTATTCACATGACAGAACCTGGTGGGGTCAACATGAAAGCCAGTTCTTACATCGCCCTGCCTACATCACATGACTTCCCTGGCATTATTGGGAAGAAACATTCTGGAGAACGCACAAACCTGAGATTTTTTTAAATAGCTCTTATGATCAAACAACCAAATGTTTTTCCATCCATTTCATCACTACTAATCCAAAACAGACTCAGTGCCCTTTTCTCTATAATTCATGTCTCTTTTTCTTTAGTTGTCTCTTTGTCCTCCTCTACCGGAAACTCAGAAATCTCAGGCACACAACTGGGTATGACACAATCCAGCTGCCATCCACCATGTGTCTACTGCCCATCATGTAAAAACAGGGATCCCTTCCTCCCTCATTCTCACAGAGGAGACCCTAGTTTTTATAATTACACCAGATTTCAGTACCCCAGCACATTCCCAAATGTCATTAAAGATGTCACACTTCTTTTCTAGGTGCAACGTTTGAAGTAAAGCCCTCAAACAATTACCAACAAAACTATGACATCCGTCACTCACAGAGCTTTTGTTTCATGCCAGGTACTATGCTAAAAGCTTACAAGTGCCTCACCTCCGTGCCAGGTCCCTGGGAGGCAGATGCTATCTTACTCCATTTTGGAGTTAGTGAAATGAGTTTAAAGAATGCCAATGGTAAACATAGGGGTGCATATATCTTTTTGAATCAGGGATTTTGTTTTCTTTGGGTAAATTCTTAGAAGTGGAATTACTGCGTTGTATGGTATTTCTATTTTTAGATTTTTGAGGAGCCTCCATGCGGCTCTCCACAGTGGCTGCACCAATGTACATCTG
This sequence comes from Smutsia gigantea, assembly GCA_032199065.1. Taxonomy (NCBI): domain Eukaryota; kingdom Metazoa; phylum Chordata; class Mammalia; order Pholidota; family Manidae; genus Smutsia; species Smutsia gigantea. The sequence goes on along the minus strand of JAVSCE010008525.1, from coordinate 148,390 downwards.
TGATAACCCGAGACAAGGTTGGTTTAATTTTCTCAGTACTAGTGAGCTTTCTGAAGACTTTCCTGCTTCCACCTCCACTCACCTATCCAGCTACAAGGGAATGGTTAGGTTAAATTGTACTATGTGGTCGTTAAAAAGATGAGTTAACTACCTCATCCTTCTATAGGAAGATGTTTGTAATCTATTAAATGATAAAATCAGGTTATAAAACTGCATTATAGAATGCCCATTTTTGTAAATCTTGCATTTTATATACTCTCTGGACCTGTGGTTTTCACCTGCACATTAGACCTTAAAAAACAATCCCCCCTCAGGCCCACAGTAGACAACTTGAATCAGCATCTCTGGGGCAGAGGTATAGGCACTGGTATTCTTTAAAAGCTCCCCAACTGATTCTAAAGATATAAGCTGATAGGTTATCCATGGCTGTTTCTGCCTAGTGGAATTGCTAGTGATTCATTTTCTTCTCTTTGCTTATTTTTTTTTTCCTCTTATAAACATGCATTGCTTTTATGATAAGAAAAACACACACACACATATGCTTGTTTGTATATGGCACCTCTGCAAATAAAGATCAGGATCACCTGTGTTTTCCACATCAATTTAAATGCTCTTACCATGGAGGAGGGGTTGGGGTGGGTGAGTAGGGAGGGCGAGGGGGACAAAGGGGCAAAAAATTCTCAATCATAATATAAGTTGGTCATGGGGATAGCAATACAGCATGGAGAATATAGTCAGTGATTCTGTAACATCTTTCGATGTTGACAGATAGTAACTGCAGTAGAGGAGGTGAGGATTTAATAATATGGGCAACTGTTGAACCACTGTGTTGTATATTTGAAACTAATATAAGATTGTATATCAATGATACTTCAATTAAAAAAAACAAACAATGCCGATGTTCCACAGCTAATGAGCAGTGGAACCAAGAATCAAGTCCCAGTCTTTTAAGTGCAGTAACACATGCATTTCATCATTTTGCTACTCTTACCTCTGAGAAGTCATTCCCAATTTCCCTGAGCTGTAGGGAATTATTCTTTCCTCTGAAAATTGTAGTCCTTCAACCATCTCTCTTATCCTGCTTAGCACCTCTGGCCTTGTGCTATTTTGATTTGTGAGTTGTGCCCAATCTCTCTGGGAGTCTGATAAAGGGCTGAGAACACTGCCATAACTGTAATACACTTCAGTAAATTGCTACCTTTTTTTTTTTTTTTGGCTAGCTGGAAAGGTGGGTGGATGGAAGGGCCCAGTCATTTTCATCTGCCCAGCATCCTTGTTTCTGGAACTGACACCATCTATAAGTGGTCAGGCGTGTTGTTTAGCCCCTTCCCTGGTCACTTAAGCTAAATGACTCCAGGATTTCTCTGCAATGGCAATTGATCCGAAAGGAGCAGCTGATCCGAGCAGATGCCTTCCCTGGAGTCAATATTATACAGACACAGGTAGAGAGAAGTACCTCTTCCTTCTGGAATGGCTTAACTGAGACAGTGTGGTTTGGGGATGGTCAGAGCTCATTTTTTCCTTTCCTTGAAGACAGAGCTTGCCTACAGGATGAAGGAAACATCATCTGAACCTCTGTATTCCTCCAGTCACGCCCGAAGCTTGGCCTATGAGATGTGAGCTACTGTCACTTCTGGAAAAAGGTTTGTGCGCCTGTTTGCGTATCCCCTTGTGCCTATCCCACTACTGCAGAGATCGAGGAAGCCCCTATCGAGATGACCCCTCCCTCATTTGGGGTTTCTGAGAGAATGTATGAGAACAAACCCCAGACAAACCAGTGGACATGCATCTAACCAAGAAATAAAAACCTTTCTTGTTAAGCATCACTAAGATTTTTGGGGTTGTTTGATTTTGTAGCAACACCTACATCATCCTGAGGGATATAGAATAGAATGTGCAGAAAAACAGTACTCCATCCTCTACACAATTGGAATCTTTAGCCATAAAACTTTAACTCCTAGATCACTCTTAAATAGGCACTTTCAAGCACATACTCAGAGCAGGCTAAAAATACTGATTTCGTTGTCATTTCCAAATGATCAATTACATTGTGACCCAACACCTAACACAATGTGCTCACCCTTGTAAGATATCTATGCTGTTAAATGATACTGGGAAAACAATTCCAAATGCTATATTTCCTTCTTCCCTATCTGCCAAGAATGAAGCCCAGAATGGTGCCAGAGCATCTGGCAAGAACCTTTGCAAAACATTAGAATCTGTCCTATTAGCCAATTGCTTGTCACTCAGCACAGGCGGTGCAGGCAGCCTGCACATTGTAAGGCAGATCACTGCCCGCCCATTAAACCTAACCGTGAGACAAGAAAAGGAGGGGGAAAGGGAAAACTCCTTGGCTTTTAGGAAGTTTTCAAGGGGAAACAATAAGAGGCAAGTGGAATCAGGGTAAATTCACCAGCAACAACCAGAGAAGTGAATGCCTCTGCTTAGAGGAAACCTTTCTTAACTGCTCAAAACCCCTTTGCACCGTCTCCACAGCACTGCCTATTGTGGCAAGTGGCACTTGGTAAATCAATACAGGAATTTTTTTTTAAGTTTTCAAGTGACCTCTCCAAAGAGAAATGATTTAAAGATGGAGAAGTCACCTGGAGACCAAACTCATGCAGAAAAAAAAAAGATTAAGAGAACAGAGAAGAGGCCAATGGCTTGATAGGTCTGTATTTTGTAGAAGGAAAGGGCCATACAATTCTTGGTCACTTACGGCTCCACACGAGCCACAGCATGGGAGTGGCTCGCCCACCAAGCCCACGCCGTGTGTTACCTCAGCAACGCCCTCGGCGGCTCTGTCTGAAACCTCGGCATTTGTCTAAATTGCCTGAGTAGCCATATGATCTCAGGCAAGTCACCTAAAATCTCTGAGCCTCAGTTTCCCCATCTATAAAGCAGGAAAAAGACTGCTGTCAAGACTAAGTGACATCAAAATGGCAAGTGCTTAACAAGGCCCGGCACACAGTAAGAGGTCAATAAATGTTACGTTCCTATAATGACAATGTTTGTATCTTCTTAGAATGATCTTGTGTGTCTTCTGGGTGCTGGCTAGCCTTTCCCCTCTGACTCTCCAATGGCCCATGTCATTTTCTTTCCTCTTTCATTTAGCGACATTGACCTATGTGCAACTGTCCTCATAGTTCGGTGACAATGATGAATGAGACAAATTTCTTTGTCCTCAATAGACAATACAGAGAATGTAAAGCCATCAGAATATAATGCAAACAAGGGCCATGGCGCCGGAGGAGGGGTGCCTGAGTTGGCCCAGGCTCTGGTGGTCCTACCCTGAGTAGATATCTGAACGGCATCTTCTCCCAGGCTCAGCTCCATCCCTGACAGAACCTGCAAACAGCACTCTGCAGGTGCTAGAATCAAAAGGAGAACTCTGCCCAGCCTTCAGGGTTATGAAAACCAGCCCGAAGGAAAGAGCTTTGCGAGGCACTGTAAACCCTAGACTCTAAGGCGGTGGGACTGGAGGCTTCACACAGGCTTGGTTTTCTTGATTGTGTATTGGAGATACTCACACCAAAACCCGTAAGGAGAGAACTTCTATTCCAATAATACTAGGAAAACAATTCCAAATGCTATATTTCTTTGCTTCTGCAATTTCTGCAATAGACATTTCTCACTACATGCCCATGTCATAAGTCTCCATTTGACAGTCTCACCACATTTTGAATCTGAATTTATCGCTTCAGCAAAAACCTGTGCATTATATTAGCATGCTCATACATCCTGATTTGGCTAGAATACTCCTGCTTTATACTTGTCATCCTAATAGTATTACTTTCCACTTTCAAAGGTATCCCAACTTGAATGATAAATTATAATTATGCAATCAACCCAATTCTAATAAACCTCTAGAATTAAAAAAAAGAAAAATGTTTAAGGGTATACTGAAGCTAAAAATACCTTAAAATTATTAGAGAAGTTGAACTCATTTTTAGTATCATTTGATGATTGACAGAATCAGAGTGACAGTAACATTATTTACCATTTATTTAAAAAGCAAATACGATAGTCATTATGCTAGGGCCTTTTCTCATTTTATTCCATATATAAACTTTGCAGTGTCATTTTTGACCAGATTTTACAGATGCAGAAATGAAGCACGAGACAGGGAGGTGGCTGTGAGGCATCGTCAGCTTGAGTCAGACGTTCAGCTGCCCAGATGCTTAAGTGAAGCCCTGAAGTCTACTGACCCAGACCACTGAGATGCAAACCTTTGCAATCAGGGGGTTTCTTCTCTTCTCAACTATGTCCCCCTGTGGACCACCCACGGCTTTTTCTTGGCCTGGAGCCGTCTCTGCAGAACTCTCTAGAGCAATTTCAAATTATAAATATAAGCATGACTTTTAAAATCCGAGGGCCATTAAAAATGGATTAAAGAGTTGTCATGGCCTACAACCCCCCTGCTATGGCTCAGTTGCTGCAGAAGAATTTCCTACCTCTTCTTAGAGTGGTCTGCTGGTGAATATGATGCGTGGTCAGTAGATCTGAGCCCTGGGAGATGGGTTCCGATCTCCCTTCCTGCATTATTCACATGCTCACTGCTACTAGTGCAGGAGTCTCATCCCAACATCATGAATCTAATCCCTCCAGGTTTCCACAACTAATCACATTGTCATAAAGTTTAATTTAATGTAATTTAACGTAACACTGCCCTCTGGTGCCTCACCTCATGAGAGGCCTTTTGGGGGAAAGATTTATGTTTAATTAAAAATAAAATGTATAATTTCCGCATCTTATTGAACATCATGTTAGGGAGGGGAGGGTATATTTCTTGTTTATCTCCTTTCATTTTTCCCAGTATCTTATTACATTGGTTTCCATCACTGATAACTGCTGGCCAAGGAAATCAGCTTTGCAGACAGACTTCAGCATAAATCCACATGTGATTATCTTAAAGTGGCATATGGACAGAAATAGCAAAAATGAATCCAGGCTACCCAGAAATAAGTAGTGCAGGAGAAACTGAGTAAGGTATCAGGAAATGAGAAGAAAGTTATTAAATAGACTTGCCACACCTGGCTGGCTTAGTGATACCAACAGACTTGTTTAATGGGAAAAACAATCACGGAGAGACCCTTAATTGCTTTTCTGCTGAGTCCTCTTCCACATCTATATGTTTGCAGAGATTAATTAGGAGTTCCAATCACAACCTAAAACTAAACTCAATAAGACAGATGAGAGAATTAAAAAAAAAAAAAAACGGTGGCATGCTTTGGAGACTTCTGAGCAGTGTGTCTCATAAAATAGATGGTCACTAGTTCCAGTTTGCAAAAGATTACTTGTAAGGAATAGGCTATGTTAAGGCAGAATCAAATACCAAATAACACACAAATGGCCAACTTTTTGATTCTCATTCCTAGCACAGAATTGGTTTTTAGTATTTTTCTCTTGATTGGCCACTACTCAGCTCTCTGGGCAAGAAATGATGGGCAGGACAATGATCCAGAAACCCTTGCATGTTCTCTAAATCACTGAAGCAGAAAGGATGCAGCCAAGCTCACGTCAAAGATAGGGTGATGCGGATGGGGATTGCGTAAGCTCTGCCTCTGGAGGTGTGCTCTTCACTCTTCCAGGGACAGAGCTTCTGAGAATTGTTCCATTTCCTTTGGGTTTTCTAACTCCAGCATCCATCTCTGTGATTATACCCAAAAAGAATCCATTAACCAGTGATAGATGTCTAAGGATTGGGTTCACAGTGGGGCAACTGAAAAAAAATAGATGGTGTGTTTTTCTTCCCCACCTTTAACTTGTCCCCTCCTAGGCCACACTTTGCTTTCTCATGAGCTCTTTTTACCAAATCCAGAAGTTTCATCTTTGCCTAAGGCTCAGGACATTCCCCGTGTCTTGAACTACCAGAAGCCCCCTTTCCCTTTATCTTCCATTCTCTGTCTCTCTCTCTCTCTCAGCCAAAGTGCTGAGGGGTTGGGACAGGTCTGCTTCCCTACTTTAGCAGGCGGGAACGGGCTACCCAGAGGGACTTTCACTCCACCGGAGGAAGGGGAGCCTGAGGCTGGGTAGGGGAGGAGGCAGAGAGGAGAGGAGAATCATTCCCGATGGGGGGCACAGCAAAGGTAATAACCAGAATTTAAAGAGCTCAATGTGTTGGGAGAATTTAAAAAACAGTTAAAGTCAAATGAGCAGGAAGGAGATAAATGTCACAAGATGAGATTGGGAAGGTCCATTTTGTTCCCTTTTTCAGGAGAGACTGCCTAACAACTCCTCTCATCTTTAGCCTCTGAGGCTTCCCTTGCTTGATCCATGTTACCTCCTTTCTCAAGGCACAGAAAGTTCTGCACCCAGCGACTCCCAACACCCATGAAAAGTGCATCAGCCATGCGGCTGATAAAACTGGGACACCCCAACAGTAACTGCACAAGCTTGGCGAGTCATAGCGGCTTATGAAGTCTCGGTAGAATATACACTCCACAGAATCTGCAGATGGCCTGAGTTCAAATCCAGTGCTTCACCCTGTTCAGTTTCCTCACCTATAAAGTGAAAATAGGAACCATACATTCCTCACAAAGCTTTTGTGAGGCTTTAACGAGACAGTGAATGTAAAGTGCTGAGTACGTGCCTAGAGCCTCCCAGCAGAACAGTCTTAGCTGTTATCTGCATTGCAATCACCGGGCAGAGCTTCAGGCAGAAAGCATAAATCCTGGTGGCAGTTTAGGCGAGAGTGAGCTGGAAAGGGGAAACGCCTTTCCTTCATCTTGGAGTCCTGTGCAGAGAGCCAGCTTGGCACACTGCAAGGCCAGGCTTACTTTCTCAGGAAGCAGCAAAATGGGACATATTTCGTAAGCCAAGTAGTCGGCTTCTGGCAGAAATGACAGTATTTATCTTGAAGAGGGCATTAAAAGTGTTTTCTTTTTCTTTTTTTTTTTTCTGACTGGCTCATATTTACTGATCATTATATTTGATAATGTTCATTTTATGTGGTAATGAACATGAAAGATTTTCACAATAAAATAGCATGTTTTTAAAATTTAAATGTAAAAACTCATTCTTCGATTAATTTTTTATGGGCTTGGATTCTTGCCATTTTTTAAGAATAGTGCACCAAATTTTGGATGTTAAAATCATTTCACACACCCTTTATCATATCTGATGGGCATTTTTCTTTTGCAGCCGTGTTTATTACTATTAAATGTAGGGTAATGATCATATCTACCAAATAAATCATCTCCTATGATGTACAGAGCACTGATGTAGACAGTGTACCTGTGTTGGGCGGGAGAAGCAATAGAAAAGGGGCAGAGAGCAATGAGGTACTGAGTCTTAAATTCACAAGGAGATAAGAGTCCCATCCACAGACAGCTGCTGCCGTGCAAGGCAGGAGACCATCAGCGCCGTTAGGGCGACAGAGATCAGTGGCTCTTAGTCTGCTCTGTGCATCAGAATCACTTGGAGAATTAAGAAAAAAACACAAAAGCATGCAGATGCCTCTGTCCCACCCTAGAGATCCTGATTCCATCTGTCCTGGGCAAGGCCCTGCATATTTGTGATCTTTTAAAGGAACCTTAGGTGATTCTGATTGGTGGCCAAGACTGAGAACTACTAGTATAGCTAGGAAGGGATGCCAATTCAGAAAAATATGAGGTTTTTATGTGCCCTTGGAAAGAATAAGAGAGTGGCTTCAGAGAAGTGATGACATATTACATGCGTGCTGTTGTAAGATGAATGCGACCGTAACATGTATGTACTGCCACCTGTATACCCGGGCCCACTCTTAACTAAAGAACGGTGATAAGCACTCAGTGTAAGATGTTGGAGGTGACAAGATCAATACCCAAACACAAATGTGCAAGGAGGGATTTACTACTCCACCCGGCAGGGGTGAAGCACTGCTTGATGGGAACCAGGAAGAGCTTCAAACTATTGGAAGTTTGGGATCAGTTCAACCTTGTAGTTAGTTCTAGGACTACAAAATAGTAAAATAAAGAGGCACATCCTGGTGTGATTGGAAATGCTACTTTCAGTCTTTCAGCGGAGAAAAGCGGGCACTTGGGTGACGAGAACACGGCAGCAGTACTGATGACAATGGGGGCCGTGCCCCGGGGGCGTCCTAAAGTGGGAGAGGGAAGCAGCTCTGGTTGCTTCTCTGAGGCTTCTGCTCTGCTGAGAAAGGTGAGGGAGCAAAACACAGGAGGACACAGGCTGAACGCTGCCACTTAAAAAACTGTTTCTGTCTCCTTCTGTTCTGCCTCCATCACACTTCTATTTTCATTTGAAGTCCTTGATTGGCAATGGGCATCTTTGGGACTGGGTTTAAGGTGGAGATACATTTACTTTGGCATTAATGGGTTGTGTTTTATGCAGTGGATAGTTATTTCCATGTAGTAGTGACATGAAGATACAGAACCAGAAGTCCTATCTCAGTATGAACATGTCCTAGAGGACCCTGTGCCACAGATATGTAAAAAAATTGAAATGGATAGTCAGCTGTTTATATGTGGAAAATGCTTCCAATCCTTACAGCTTAGGTATGAAAGAAGTTGGACAGTTTTCCAAATTTGACAACAATTCTAAAAATGTAGGGTAGTGCCCCAAACTGTATGTGAAACAGAAACTAACATTTACAAAATACAAATAATAATTAAATTTTGGTCAAATATGCTATAAAAAGACCGAGTTTTTTTTCTATTCTCTCCTTAAAAACAATATTATGAAAGTACTGTATGAAGAAAAGGTCAACTATAGCAATAGACTATAATCAATAAAAATATACTGCTATTTTTCTGAATTTTGTTGATGTTTATTGTATTTACTAGGCTTTTGAAATCTGTGATTTGTTGTGATTTCTTTTCCCATTCTAAAAAAAAAGAAAAAAGAAACTGTTCACATAATTGTCATTTTTGCCTCTCCTGAAATTCACAAAAGAAGCATCAAGGTGAACCTTCTAAATGTCACAAGTATACACGTAATCCCCAATGCCAGGAGGGCAGATCTGCCTCAGAATTACCTAGGGCCTTTTCTTTAAAATGCTGGTATCTGACCCCAGATTTACGGAGTCACAATCTCTGTGGAGGGTCTTGATGAACACGCCCCCTGGTGATTCTCATGCTTCGTAGCATTCAGGAGCAATCTCTCTCACTTCACCCAGCATTAACTACTCAAAGTGCACCTAAGGCATGTCTCCATTTCCTGCCCCCAGGCCTTTGCATGCACTGGAGCCTCTAATGTCTTTACCCAGCAACATTCTTTACCTGCTGTTTTTACATTTCACTTGGATTATTTCTATTAATGCTCTGGAAGCCTTCTTGGTCTACTGTCAGTCTAAAGTGAGTACTCCTCTGTGAATACCTCGGTCCTAATATTCTATGTGCATGTCTCCTCCACAGCCTGTGAGCTGCTTGAGGGCAGGGCATCTTTATGATTTATACACCATGGATGTTACCCAGAGCCAGGGATGGATGGATGATAGATCGATAGATCAACAGATAGATAGATAAGGAATGAATCAAGGGAAGATTAGTCTTTTGATCTAGACACATTCAGAAGTTTTACTTAAATGAATTTCTTAGGAATTATTTAAAATAGGTTTAGCTAAATGCATGGTGACAAAGTCACTCAGTGTCCTCATTAACACCTCACCAAAAAATGTCAAGCATCCCAAAACCAGGGATTTTCTTCCCAAGAAGGGCACCATGCCCTCTGTTTTGGCCTCCAAGCATGATAGAGAAATGACAATACACTCTGCTCTCACAAAGCCATTTGAGAGGATTCTTTTCTGCAGGCCCACGGGTGAATGTTTATTTACCCTTATGTCATCCACAAAGTGCATCTGGGTTTCTACAACAACTGCATGGTTACATATTAAATTACAGCAGCAAAATCAGCTAGACTTTATAAAGCATATTTTTATGATCCAGGGACTTTGTTGATCACTTTTAATTTAAATATCTCTTATGACCTGCCTATAACCCTAAGATGGGTTATAGATGAGGAAACTCAGGTGAAAGAGGTTAAGTCAGCCTCCCAAGGTCAAACAGCTAAGGGGAACCTGGACCCCAGGCCTGTCTGACCTCACAGGCCATTTTAACCTCTACGTCACAGTACCTCTCAGGTATGACAATGGCTAGCAAGCGAATGTTTGGAGACCGTCCCACTGAAACTCATAGCTTTATACCCAGAGAATTTCAGTCTTTGTGTCATCTGTGATAACCCGAGAAAAGCTTGGTTTAATTTTTTCTGCACTAGTGAGCTTTCTGAAGACTTTCCTGCTTCCACCTCCACTTGCCTATCCAACCACAAGGGGATGGTTAAGTTGTACTATGTGATCATTAAAAAGATGAGTTAACTACCTCATCCTTCAATAGGAAACATCCTTCTATATTTGTAATCTTTTAAATGATAAAATCAGGTTATAAAACTATATTATAGAATGCCCATTTTTGTAAACCTTGCATTTTATATACTAAATGTCTGAATCTGTGGTTTTCACCTGCACATTAGACCTTAAAAAACAATCCCCCCTCAGACCCACAGTAGACAACTTGAATCAGCATCTCTGGGGCAGAGGTATAGGCACTGGTATTCTTTAAAAGCTCCCCAACTGATTCTAAAGATATAAGCTGATAGGTTATCCGTGGCTGTCTCTGCCTAGTGGAATTGCTAGTGTTTCATCTTCTTCTCTTTGCTTATCTTTTTTTTTCTCTTATAAACATGCATTGCTTTTATGATAAGAAACAAACACACACACGCAAAGTGGAGGTGGGAAGGAGGGTGGAGTGGAGGCAATTTTTCATATCGGCTTGGCCCCTTACAAGAAGAGAGAGGACTATCGCACTGGCACCGGCGCTGGTGAAACTGCGATTCCACAGGAACTCACAGGAGGGCCCGGGGGCACACCCCCCCAACACCCCTGTACTGTGGGTCAGTGCCACCCAGTGGACAGATAATTAAATGATATACTGGGCAGCCCTGAAATACTGAATTCATTTTTGAGATTTATTAACCTTGTTAGTTACAGCCCAGCTCTGTCAACTGCCATCAGACCTTCACCAGAAGGAGACACGGTGCTCACAGGAGTCCCCTGAGGGTCCACAGGGCTGTGTGACAGTAAGGCAGGTGCCTGTGGCGACCGTATGGACAGACAAATCCAAACCACTCCGATGCATGTGATTTGAAAATAACCTCTGAGTTTTCTCTAGCATTCAAAATAATTATAAAGTTCAGTAGTTACATATTATAAAGTTCAGTAGCTAGGGTGGCAGGGAGATTTGAGGAAGCCCACCGGTATGATATGTGCAGAGCCTGGCGCAAGAGTACAAATGGAGACCCGCATACCGTCTGTCTGTTTTATAAGTCAGTCTAACAAACTGTTAAATAATAGGAGGCTAAAGAGACATGACAACTAAACACAGCATGAGATCCAGGATCAGGTCCTTTGACTATAAAGGACGTGGATAAAACAACTGGCAAAGCATGAATGGGGCCTGTGGCTGACATAGTCATCATCTGTTAATGTGATTTCCTGATACTGATGGTTGTATTGTATTATATAGGAAAAGCTCATCACTGAGGTCAGAAATACTGTCAAGTATTGGGAGATGACTGGGCACTATTTCTGCAACTTACTCTCAGGTGGTTCAGGGGGGAGAAAAGTTCTTTGTACTGTGTCTTCAACTTTTCTGTAAGACAGAAATTTAAACGTAATTTTAAAATCCCTCCTCACCACTATTACTGACATTACTAGTTTTCTTCACTAGGAGAAAACATGGTCTTTTCTTGGTTCCTCCTTTTAAACTACTAATAATGCCTGAAGGGGATGAACACATTTTATCATCTATGATTCATTCATTCCACAAAATTTCACCCATGTAGTCAAATAGTTTTAGCACCTATCACATGCAAGGACTCTGTTAGACAGCAGATATGTTGGCAAGCAAAATTAGTCCTGATCCTGGCCCTTGCAGGCTTTTGATCTAGTAGACACAAATTAACCCAAAAGGCACACAAACCATTATACAATTTTAACTGTGACAAATAGTGCAAAGAAATATGTGAGGCCAACACAGAATATAACACAGGAATTGACCTAGTTATGTTGTTTGAGGCACTGGGACAAAAGGGTGAATGGGGTATATACACTTACTCAGAGTAATAAAGGAAAAAACATAGAAAATAACTTAATTCTGTGATAAGTCTAATCAGCCTCATGCATAAACATACTTTGGGAGCTCAGAGGAGGGTTTGATGTTAATGTAAAGATCAGGTCAAGGAATGAGTGCCATGGGATCCAAACCCTGAAAAATGAGCAGGCAGGGAAGCGCATGGATATCCAAGAGATTTGTGTAGCTGACGATAATGGTGGAGGTGAGGGGAAAGGGGCCAAAGCTTATTAAGAAGGAAGTGCCTGCCACACACTCCGAGAGAGAGAATGGTTGAAGATACGGCTTCAAAGGCAGGTTAGGATTGGGTTGGGAAGGACCAAACACTTGGCTTTTTTTTTTCTAGGCAATGGGGCACCAGTAAAATTTATAAACAGTGGAGTGAGAAGGCCGCTTCTTTGAAAGTTAAGCGCACTCACCCACAGAGCTGAGAGTCCAAAATGTGGAATGAATAAATGAATGAATGAACAAGTCTTACATCTAAGAAGATGACTGTTACAGAGACTCCTGAGAGAACTGCACACTAACCTAACCTTCACTGCTGATGTGGTCGCCCCAGTTTTAAATGGCACGACCTCATTTACCCAGTACCGACTTGACTGGCACAAAGGGCGGAATCGCCCAGCCTCCTACCCCCAAGCAGCTCGGATTTATGCCTGAAGTGAGTCTCTCAGAAGCCCCCCCACAAACCGTTTGCCAGCACAATGTGGATTTCTGGGAGATGAAAGATGCTATGGTCTCTAGGGTCATTTTTACAAAGAGAGATGGTTTCTAGCTAAAAATATATCTAAACGGGTTAATTTACCTAATTGTGAATCAGAACTCTGTATTACAAATAACAGAGAACCAACTGAAAAAATAGCACGAGCAAAAGGGAATTTACAGGATTATAGAAACAAAAGGTTAATAGACTGAGGCATAGTTTGATCAGAGGCTCAAGCAAAATCAGAGGAATTCTGTATCTCACTTCATTTCTTATATCTGCCTGAACCATCACTAGTAGCCCTACAATCATATCTTGTTTAGAATTTTCCTTAGTAAAAATTTTCTCTTCGATTTGGCAGAGCAGCCTTGAGGAAGACTCTTACAGAACTAAAAGGGGTCAAGTACACATCTGGAAACTAGGGACAGACAGATTCGTCTAATTGGCAGATCAGAGTCAGCGTCTACCAGTGAGTGAATTGTTTGTCCCCTCACAGAAAAAAATAAAGTTGTGTTTCCAGAAGAAACAGGATGATATGGTAATAGGCAAACAAAAACCACAGATGTCGATTTGGCACATCAGTTCGGGCCTCCCCACTCCAACCCCCTTGTAGCACACCCTACTGAACAGCTAAAAATCTATCCATCCCGGACTCCCTTACAGATCAGATTGGCACAGGGCAGTTTCTGCCGGCAGACAGACTCATGCGAAATTTAGTAGCTTGTGTTGTTTATTCTAGCAAGTGCATTCATGGAGACATTTTGGTGAGGTAATTAGAAATGGGCCCCAGCTTCCTGGGTAGCAAGAAAAAGAGTACTGGGCATCAAATTTGCTGGCAAGGGTCATGGTAGAAAACTTTCTGATCTTGGAGCAACAGCTGTGTGGAGGCTTTCTAATCATTGAAGATGTTGCAGATGCTTTGGCAAACCACTTTTGCAATGTAGTTCTGGATACCTTCCACGAAAGCACAGGCTGCAACCTGCTCCTCATGTCCTTCCAAGGATTTTGCAAGCCCCTAAATCTCTGAATATTCAATCACTTTCTATTTATATCAGGTAGATTATTTTCTATTATCTACAACTGGATAATAGAAACAAACAAAAACTTTCTTCTGAATTCTTTACATAGAATTCATGGACTCCAGCTTAGTAAAGTTAATCTATTGCTGCTGGTCTCCAGCAGTTTGTGATATAGATTTCTTTTATTCTGTCAACATACAGTTCACTGATTCTCTCTCCATGTGTATCTAATTAGTTGTTAAACTCATGTCTTAAGAGGTTAGTTTTTATTACTGTAGTTTTCAATACCCATGTTGGTATTTGGTTATTTTAAAAACGCATTTTGTCACTTTTCCAGTTTTCTGACAAGATTTTTCTTGTTTTAAGCATAGTTATTTAAAAATGTCTTTGATCTCTTCAACATTTGAGTAGGGCCGCTCTCTCTGTCTATTGTTTTGTCTGTAATCAGTAATGTGTAGTCTCCTTGTATGCCTAGTTAGCTGTGGATATAAATGTATTTGCCTATAAATGTACTTCAAAAAAGTGTATAGAAATAACTGAGAACTCATATCATATTGCCTTATTCCAAAGAGGATTTTTCATTTACTTTGGTCAGAAAACTAGAGGCATTAGAAATCTAGAATCATCTCTACGCAATGTCAGGAGCTACCCAGAAATTCAAAGATGGGCAGCAGACTCTACAAGGCTGGATTTACTCCCGGTTTACTTTTTCCAATTAAGGGGTAGCTCTGTAAGTCCCCAAGCCAACATGTGGAGCTTTTACTAGTTCTCTGCCCTAGTGAGTCCTAAACTCCACCTTCTGTTCCTCTAGCCTCATGAGGCTGTCAGAGAAATGCTCAGCCCTCAGATGCCTGTTCTAAATTCAGTGAGCGCACTCAGAGTCAAAGCTGGTTTCACCTCTCTAGAGCGCTTCTGTATGGCCCAACAGTTTCTTATAACCTAGTGTGCTCTCTTAGCCTTCAAAGAGATTTATGTATGTAATATTTTGTCCAGATTTCTGGTTGTCTTTAGTGAAAGGGCTGTTCCAAATTACAAAATCTGCCACAGTCCAGGGGCATTTTACTTTTCTGGAATCTAAAGATAGCTTTTCAAACTCAGTCTAACTCAGATTGTAGAAACTCAAATCAGAAACCTACAACAGAATATTCCAACTATTTTACCCTAAGCAGTAGAAAATCAACCTGGGTACACTTAAGCAAGGAACCCACCATTCTGAGGAAGTCAAATGGCCAGGAAGTTTTGTTTTCCCTCAAACACAACAGTGACGGGAAACTCTCTGGTCAAGGACCACTCTTTCTACGCTAAGACAGGAAGTTCTCACCTGTGAGGCAGCTGCTAGGAATGACTTCACGACTGAAAACTCCTGTGCTTTCTCCTCACTCCTAACAAGTTGAGAGATTCTGGAGTGGTTCTCTACGGAAGTTTTTTTGTTGTTGTTGGTTGAGCAGGGAAGAAAATAAATGTTTTGGGTGAAAACAATTTTCTCTCTTAATAAAAATATAAGTAAGGAGGGAAGCTGCTTGACTCAAACATGTTTTACAAAGAATTTAAATTTTAAGCAGAGAGAGATTTTATCATCTTTTGTATGTCTTGCTCTGACATTTTCCAAGTAATTCCCCTCCAGAGGAACTTATGCGTACCTTTAATACTGATGGAAAATCTGTCCTGGTCTAAGCCTGAGTCTCTGCACAGTCACTTGAGAAATTACTTGCTTCAGTCATGATGCTGAGGGACAACAGTCACAAAGCTTACGGACATTAGGGCAGTGGAAAATCATGAAATAGCACTTAGGGAAGCCCCTGATTTCCTAGTTTTGTTTATGGGCAAAATTTTTCACTCCATTCTACAAGAAATAGATTCCCTCCAGGTCATTCCTGTGGTAGACAGTCATTATTGCTGAGAAATCAGAGAGTGGTTCCCATGAAATACTAAGGGCTGTGGTACTGATTGTATTTATTAAGCAACCAAGGGTAAATTGGTTGTGAATCAAAAATCACAGAAAATAATTCATGGAAGGCAATAACTTTTAATAGGTTGGGAGAGGGCTAGAGAGACTGGTCATCAGGATTTATTTGTTGATAATTAGAGAAAACAGTGATTTTTTTTGTTGTTCATTAGAAGCACTGTAAGGTATTGACAACGAGGTGACATATGGGGCAATGAAATACAGTCAAAGGATTAAGAAATTAAAAGTTATATAAAATGAATATTAGAGAACATAAAAATAGAGGCCTTTGAAGTTAGTTTTTCCATATGGGTATATGCAATAGAAAAAAAATTTCCCACTGAGGTGGAATAAATGTGAGCTCAGTGCCACTTACCAGTTATATGACTTTGGGCACATTTCTCAGTCTTTCTACACCTCAGTTTGCTCATCTTTAAAACTAGGTTAATAGTGGTTGCCCAACTCACAAGCCAGTTGCCTGTGAAGAGCTTAGAACAGTCTTTCACATCGAGTAGGTGATCACTAGATATTATTACAAACTCAATGTTACCATCAAGTTAGTTCGCCATGAAATCCAAAGTACAAATGACAAAATGAAGTGGAACCTACTTCAACAGAAGCCAGAGTCCATGTGCCCAGTCAGTACGCAAAAGTGAGTCTGCTCTCACACTTGCTTCAGAGAAGAAATGTGGCAGAGAGCTTTTTGTACAAGCAACTGTATAGAGTTTCCTCCCATTTTTCTGACATTTCTATCTTCACATCCCTGGCAAAGTCCTCTACAGCCTCTTGCCTATAAATTTGTATTGGTCCCAAGAATCCTGGTGGCTTTGCTGAATAAGAAGAGGTACCTTACCTTGATTTGATAATAACTTTGCTGAATAAGAGGTACCTCACCTTGATTTGATAATAATTTGATTTTTAGTTACATCAACAATAATAACTAAAAGGGTTATTATTGTTGATGTAACTAAAAAGCCAAGGGGTCTGTGGGCATCAACACAGTGGCATCTAGATACTCAGATAATACCCATTAGAACTCTGTTTCGTCATGCCTCAGCTCTGTTTTCCAAGAGGGTGGCTGGCTCTCCTTACAGTGACAAGTTGACCACCAGATGCTGATCTAACTCGGCACCACCAGAAGACACAGAGAAAACATTTTTTTTTTCTAATACATCCATCATATATCTTGGGGCTTTTACTGGATTGACTTGGATCCTATGCCCATCACCATGCCAAGGGGAAAGAAGATACATTTAGCCAGATCTCAACCACACGCCCATCGTGTGTAACAGGAAGTAGGAGTCAATCACGTCCAAACTGCCAGTCTTTGAATCGGGTGGAGGGGGGGCGGGGTACAGGAACCCAAAAGAATGAAACGCACTCTATTAGCAGAAGGGATGCTATGCAGACAGTATAACAATCATTGCGTATTCCAGGTCTTCCCTGGCCTGGCCCACCCCTCTGGACCCTTTCTGCCAGTGAAACCCAATGGATACCCTTCCTTACCTCTACCCCTCTTAAAACGAATCCTCATTCATTCTGTAAGACTCTGCTCAGTTATTGCTTCCTCCAGGAAGTCTTCCCTGACTATTCACATCATTATAACCTCGGGCTGGATTAGGAGCCCCCGATGATCCTATAATTCCCTTTACTTCTGTCATGGCTCTTACACATGTATATGCCAGTCTCTCCTCCTCAACTAAACTCCCTGAGTACAGGGACTATCTAACTCAATTTCACGTCCCCTGAATTTAGCAGAGTGTCTCACACAGGGCAGGCACTCAGTCTTTGTTGAATGAAATGAATCAATGAAAGAAATTTCAACATAAGGTCAGATGCCAAACAAGTATATACACACATACACCACTACACATATAATATTCAAAATAATTAACAAAGTATATGTTCATAGACCAATGAGAAAAGACACTGGCTATAGCACTGGGACAGGAACTCAGAGGAAATCTCCAAGGGCCAAGCACCGCCATTTCAGCCGCTAGATCGTGGGGAAACTGAGGGTTTTGGAGGGCGGCAAGGGCAGCAGTTATTTACTATGGAAATATTTCAATATTTCATCAGCTGGTCTCCTGGTACTGGTGCATATTTGGTGATCACCAGCCATGTATATGTTTGTGAGTACACATATGTACCTATGAAATATAAGACTGCCATCCGTTTGCGTTTTACACATTCTCTCATTCAAAAACTTCCAACGGTATCCAGGAAATTATTCAGATTTGTGAGAAATGTATCTTTGCCTGAGAGATATTATAACTCTCTTGTCCATTATACTTTCCCACAAAGAAGGATCTGCTTCTGCTCCCCAGGCAGCAGTCCCCAGAAGCTCCCCTGGAGATGGCTCGCGGATGATGCCGGCCTCCGCGGCCCTCGCTCCTCTCATAGGCAATCCAGTCCTGCTCGTCGCATTCCCCCAGCCTCACATTCACTTCCCAAGAGGACTCAAAACCCTCTTCTAAAAGACGGAGTAAACATTAGGACTCTAAAGTGATCCAAAGGCAAGCAGGGTTGGGAAAACCTTCAGGGAAGCTAATTTTGCATTCACAAAGGAGGCCGCAGTGGTCAGGTCCTGTCCGTGGGTGAATTTACAACATATGATTCTTTCGGAATGAGATATGCAAATTAAATCAATTAAATCCTGGCTGCGCTTGGCCATTCTAATGCGCACACTCATCGCCACATTAATTGAAACGGCGCTGAAGGAGCCTTAAATTCAGGGTAATAAGTTGTGTCTGGGATAATCAACAGGCAATGCATTCATATTAGGGCTGAGTAGGAAGAGCTGATCCTAAATCACTGGGGAATCCGGCACTGCCCGAGACAGAGGCTAGTCAGGCGGTGCTGATAGCCACAGAGGAGCTCCGTTTTTCAATTCTATTGGCAAGAGGCACAGCTTCCCCTGGAGAGGAGCTGTTTTCTCCCCTGGACACCAAGTAGACGTGAGAGTGAAGAAGAGCAGTGAAAGAGTCCTTGACTCACCGAGAGCTCTAAGGAATGAAATTTCAGAATAAAATCATGGCAACAGGTAGAAGTCAAGCCAAAAAATGGCTCTGCACACACCAGTAGTAGCTGCAGACAAAAACCTGGGTATTATCCTGGATTGCTCACATTCTAACGATCCTCTCCACTGGCCAACCCATCACTAAATCCTCCTTTGTCTGCCTCCTAACTCCACCCTTAATCCGTCAGTCTCTGTTGAATTACTCTGTCGGCACGACCACCCTAGACCACACCTTTACCAGGTCTCCCCTGGACTTTTTAATTACTCGCTCACTGGTTTGCCTGATTCCACTCAGGTCTCCTCCCAATCTGTTCTTCTTGTAGATGCCATAGTGGCTCTTATACACAGACACTGAAAATGTTACTCCTTGCCTTAAAATCTCTCAAAGGTTTCCTGTTGCCCTTGGAGTAAAACCCAACTGTGTCTGAGGGTCCGGTAGGCCAACAGGTGGGCCCCTTCCTGTCTCTCTAGCCATGTCTGGGGGCCCAATCTCCCCACTTTCCCTTCACAGTCCTTCCCCGACTCACTAATTACTGCCACACTGGCCACTTTTCAGTTGCTCAAATACACCAAGTTCTTTTCTCCCCGTGATGTTCCCTCTTTCGGGAACATTCTTCCCCACTCCCTCCAGCCTCATCTCCAACCTCTTTGTATGACTGGCTCCTTTTGATTGTGCTGGTCTCACCTTAAATATGACTATTGAATGAGCCCTTCTCTGGACCACCCTACCCAAAGGACATTCCTCTCCTGCTCTAAGCCCAACACTGTGCAACACCACCTGCTCCAAAAAAAATTTTTGATACCTTTTTCTGGGATTTTCCATTCTTCCCTTTAGCTTTACCTTATTTCAAGTGACTGAGAAACAGAAACCCCAAATTCTACCTTGGTCAACTCAAGGCTGTCCCTGCTGCTGCAGCAGCAGTGAGACATGAAATACCCAGAGATCTACTCCTGCTGGGATCCGTTTCCTCTGTTAATAGGCGTGCTCCAAAAGGAACAGCATTCAGGTGGCAGGGGACCCACTTGAGCTGATTTGCCTTCAATCCAGTCAACAACGCGAGGCAATTTAGCCTCATATTTAGTATCACTTGCTTTGCTAAGTCTATCTAGACAGAGTGGTAATGACCTAACCCAGGGAATACTCCATCTACATGTAAGCTGATTTGTTGAGGACTTTGATTTCCCCCTTGGAGACCTCACTATTAACCCATCATTTATTAAGCCATTAGTCAAAGATTTCAACCCCCCAAACATGCTGTCATTAACACTTCAGCTACCCTCGCACCCTTCACTCTTCTGTTCCCCTCTTGGAATGACTTCTGGGGGGCTGCTGCCCCCGGGCATCTGCCCGAAGAACCACCAGCAGCCCCATCTCACCCCATGTTCCATACACACCCTTTGGCCTTGAACTCTGAGTTCTCCAGAGCCCTTGACAGAACTGCCACCGTGGTCCTAACCAACTAATATACTTCCTAATCTGACATTATCCATCTTGCCCTTATAAAGGCTTTACTTATACCCGGTGGCAGCTTCCCATTTTTCTCTATTGATTAGCCTAACTCACTTCATCAGTACCACATCTTCTGGTAAATTAACTCATTCCTGCAAATATGCTTGAAAATGTAATGCAAAAGATGTATATATATATATAAATGGAAGCCACCTCTCTGCCAAACATAGTCCATCAAATTGCTCATCTACATAGTTGTTTTTAAAAATATTATAAAAAGCAAATTCTTATCTCTTTTTTATCCTTCTTTGGGTTTAAAAAAGTCCAGGGGGAGAATAATAATTAACTTTGTATTACCATTGTCATATACTTTTAAAAAGATACTTTCTTCATCCTAATACTAGTAGAGATAATGAACACTATTCTAGAATTTACTCTTCTTTCCTCTGTCTCTTTTACCATTTTTTCCCTGTATCAATCAGAAGTCCTAGCTGCAGGAAGTCAGAACCTCCTCTCAGTGCCTAGAAATAAAACGGACTTAATTGGAAAGGAACTGAAAACACAGAATCAACCGAAGACTCAAGAACAAGGATTGGAAAGTAAGGAACCACAGGAAACCGGGAAGCTGGGTTTCAGGGGTGTTTCCTCCAGTCATTACTGCCACAAACCTCTGAAGACAGCCATCCTTGTGCTGCCATCCCCCTCCGTGAATGCTGATGGACCTTTTGTGCCCTGGGTGAGAGCATATGATGAGCTGAGCAGGCTCACGTGCACAGGCCCTAGAGCAGCCGGACTCCAGGAAGACAGGGAAACGTCCTGGGAGTGGGTGCTGGGGTGCACTGCCAGCTCCTCTCTCCAGGACCCTGGCCCTCAGGCCCCGGCTGCTGCGGATGTTGCCTACTGGTGACTTACCTCCTGAGTGATCATCCTTCCTTGGGAGGAGCTTCCTCACCACAGGATACAGGCTCTACGGGGAGCAGCCTGTATTCAACGCCTCATGCATACAGGGATGCAAAGACCTGGCCTCTGGGCTTCATCTTAGGACACCTCTCAAGGGCCATCCCAGACTCAGAGGTCCCTGTGGGGTTGGCTGTCATGTCCATGCCAACTACGTCACGGTTTCGCTTCCTCCTCCGCCCACTCCTGTTTCCTCACTCCCTTACAGGTGCTGTTCCTAACAGTGCACCCCAGTGAGCCAACGGCAGGCAAGGGGCTGCCCTAGAGTCTGTTTTCGACCTATGGCAGCCTCCCTCAGCTTCCCAAAAAGAACTATAGTTAATAGGAGAGTCTGTTACAAATAAGACAGGGCTTGGATAACTGGGTAACCGAAGAAAATGGTGTATGTTCACTACATGTCCAAATCCTTTTCCATGTTAGATTGGACACTGCCATTAGCAAATAGTCCACACTTTACAGTTCTATTTTTAAGATTCTAAAAAATTCCTATCAAATTAGATGCATTTCCCTACCCTCACTCATCCCGTCCCCATTCTTCCTTCTGTATCTCACTCCTTCCTACATCTACGTATTTATATTATCTCTATCTCTAGAAATGACACAGGGGTGGGAGGGACAGAGAGAGAGAGAGGGAGAGGAAGAGAGAGAGAAAGGTAAGTCAGAGAAGGGGAGAAAGGGACAGAGGGAGGGACTCAGGGTGTGCAGTTAGCTATCAGTCTCTACCTGATGTGAGTGTGTCTTCAGAATACGCTCCACTTTTTAGTGGAGGCCATCCATCCTACATTCTGAGGCTCAGTCTCCCTCCTTTCCCCTTACCTTTCATAGGTGCCAGCCCTACTTCATGCTCTGAGGGCTTTCCCTGCCTATCCTCCTCCCTTCCTCTTATCTTTAATACGTATTATTCCATAAATCTCCTACATGTCTACCTCTACCCTGGCATCTGCCTCCCAAGGCTCCTACCTGCCATAAATGACTAAAACAGCACACAAACCAGGTCTCCCACACACCCACGAGACAAAAGGGTGTGCATGGGCCAGCATCCCCATGGTTAAACACTGTGAGAAGCCCCCTCTGAAAGCTAGCTGGCCACCCCAGACAGCTTTAGTGCCTCTCCATTCCCATGGCATCTGTCACATCTCCATTATCACACTCAGCGCCCTGTCATAGTTGTTGACAAGTCCGTGAGCTCACTGTGAGTTTGTTTTGTAAAGACCCTTACTTATTTCTACAGCTCCAGCACCTCTCAGGGTACCCGGAAGACTGGACATGCTCAGGGCATGCTTGGGGAAGAAAAGAGGAAGGGGCAGGAGGGGAGAGCAAAGGAGGAAAGGCTGAAGGACCAGAACCACTGTGGGGCTATCTCAGCACAAGGCTGATGTGCAGAAAAGCTCCCCCCACAGGCTGCGTGGATATAGTAGTCTGCCCCTTCCGGTCATTCACACAAGAGTTAACAAATACATACTGAGTGTCCACCCTGTGCCAGACGGAGGGAGTGTCTCCACATGATTCACGCATGTATCTCCATCCTGAGCATCAAAGCACAGGGAGCATTTGATTCTCCTGCCGTCAGTTGGTATCCACATTCTCCCCAGCGCTATTTAGTCAACAGAGCAGCCTGTGCACGCTGTGGATTTTGACAGATGTGAGGAAAGGTGAGGGTCACGGCACGGGACAATACACTTTGATGTCACTGATGGGTCTCCCAGGATGGTACAGGGAAACATCCTACTTAATGACCCATTAGTTATTTTCAGGTATAGCCTAAGCTTTCTCATCACTAATTATGTTGACCTTTCTTGAGGCAAAGATTTACACTGTGAATATATTAACTGTTTCAAAAGTCATCTGTTTGTGAATCAAACGGTGCCTGGGGAGGTTTGCAGGCACAGCAAAATGAGCCTTCCTTACAGTGGGAAGATCTTACCATATTTAAAGCCCTCAAGGCTTTAAAAACAATTGCCCCTACAATGACAAAATCTGGGGACTTTCTTCATGAACAAATACTACTAAATAGAGCCCAATTCTATCTAGCTCCATCTTTTAAGTGTGTTTTACCGACTCATCCTTGTTTCGGGTGGATTTCTGAGTTCCTGAGTGGGGTGACCAGTAAGTGATGGGGGTTGCTACCGTTCAGTGTCTCTTAGCAACCATCATTTCACTTTCCTGTTGCCATAACAACTATAGCATGAACATCAAGGTCACCAAGCTCACTGAGCATCTCTCAGGAAGCTGGGTCTCTCAGTCTCCAGCCTTCTCTCCGCACAGATGTTTTAAGGAAGATGGCATTTGCTTCTCCCTTTCTCCACTGTACATCACTTTAGGAAGCAATCTATTTAAATAAACAAGACAATCCATAATAAAGGAGATGCAAAGACCTTGCCTCCGAGATTGATAGAGCCACTCTGGTATTTAATCTGTGCTGTATTTTCAAATGGCTTTTTTTTTTTAATGGTGAGACAATAAGGCAGGAAGAAGGGTTTTGAAGTACTGAAAGTCTTAGGTTCTAGTATAACATTTGTCACTATTTTAGTACTTATTTAGGTCATCTAGCTTGCAGTTTTTGGGGAAGAAAAGGGGAGCGGGGCTGAACTTGGTATCTCCAAAGTCCTATTGTCCTCACATGTTATGAATCCACATTCTGACACATCACATTTTGCAAAGATTTTCTTTTAAGTGGTAAACTGAAGCTAGTGCCACAGAGGAAGGCTTGTCCACATCCCAGAAAACAACGGGCTTCCTGGAACAAAGACAAAGGCCCCTCTCTCAATCAGCTTTTGTGGTAGAGCTGGTACTCCAGAAATGTTGAATCACTGCAAATAATTATGCTGCAAGGAAGCTTTCCCTTCTTTGTGTTCTCTGAAGAATTATAAATAGTTGACATTAAAAATGGCTCGTCACCTCAACTCCTATCCCAAAATCTGGGGAATTAGCTAGGTAGTAACCGTTGGAGATAGGATAATTTCGTAGCTCTATTAAGTCAGACAAATAAAACTTGCAACTAAAGCGATTCTACTTTTAGGGAAAGAAGGGCCTACTGAGGCTTCTACCAGAATAAGTGAACCTCAGCACATTCGAGACACCCCACTTGCCAAGCTTTCCAAGTCATCATTGCTAACGTCAACCATCTTCTGAAATTCTACACTGCTGATCACACACTACAGGTTTCAGTATGTATCAAATAAATCGGATTTGGGGGCATATGCCTTGTGCTCATTTATTGAATTGGAGACCTGCCCTTTCTTCCATTACTTTTTGTTGGAAAAAAATATTTCAGTCATTGAGAATAGTTCTCATGGTATTGTGCCTTTTTCTATTTGTCAACGTTTTCATGACACTGTCGTATGATTTTTCTTCTCTTTTTTTTTTCTCAAAAAGCAATGCTAGCTGGGGTTGATGTTTGAAATTCTCATGTGCCCCTCTGGTTGGTTCTGTCAGTCCATACGGACATCAGAGTCTTAATGCTTACTAGGCATGGCCTGCTCCCACTAACAACATGGATACCTTGAGAAGCTGCTGGGCAAAATATGGCACTAAGAAGGTTGTGCACATAGTTGACAATGTTTTTCCTTTGGAGAAAGGAAGAACATTGCAAGAATTTGGCAAAAAGAACATTGCACGGCTGCTTGCTTGTTGACCTTGTCTCATCAGCACATTTTCTCGATGGAAAAAAATGACTCTTGGCACAGGAGGCAGGGCACCTGGAAACTAGTCCGCATTTTCCTCCTGTAGGCATAGGGATCTGTGGGATGTGTTCCACAGAATTGGAAGAAGATGACAGACAAACAGCAAATGATACATTCTTCATAAAAATGCTAATTAGAGACTGGTCCCTGGCACAGAGTGGGCCCTTAATAAATATCTGTAGAATGAATACATGAATCCCAAAGTTGGCCATTAGCATGTGCTGAGTGCAGGTAGAATAAAGTCGCAGCACTGAAGAATTAAATCAAATTCACCCACTCACGGATGATCCCATAATCACATCTCAGATTTATAGTTCCTATGGCAGTGTTGCTTTTCAGCGCTCTGCCAAATGCTCTCCGTGGCACTTAACAACATCCTGATGAGCAGAAAATGTTCCTATTACTATTTTATAAGTAAGGAAACTGAGATGGACATTAACTACTGGAAATCCCGTAACTAAACGGTGACAAAACTGGAATTTAAACTGAGTTCTCCTGACACCCAGTTCAGTGACTTCATCCAAAGGTGGGAGATTTTCTATGAAGTGGATGAATTTGGAACTAGAATTTCTCACCTATAAAATACAACTAAAGCAATAATAATAATAATAATAATAATAATAATAATAAAACAAAGGCATCAGTTAGGATCCTGGGCTATAAGCAAGAACCTTCAGCTATGACCACCTTTCGCAAGAAGGATTAGCTGGAAGGATGAAAATGGTCCAGTATCAGTGGGGCAAGGGCTCTGGGGGTCAGTTTGCCGGGAGCAGGAAGCCCAGCACCTCTCCCTGGTCAGAAATGGTCAGGTCAGAGCATCCCACCTGACACTACTCTCGTCCCCAACATCGCCAAATAGGGCCATGAAAATTCCTCCAAATATTTTCTTTATATTTATATCACTGCTTCAAGGTCACAGCCCCAAGACAAGGCGCCTGATCAGCTGGACTCAAGTCACACAGCCAGCTCCCGGCTCCTTCAGAAAGCAGGCAGGAGAGGCACCTGATTTTCTCCTCCCTTTTCCCTAGTTTCTGCAGCAGGACAATGGTACATGGAAGCTCACATCCCATGGAAGAGGGCTAATTCTCCAGGAAAAAATATCTGACGGCAGTAGGAAGATGATCACCGAAATGAGAATTCACTACTTGCTAGTCCAGACCACAGACAGATATTATCCAAGAGCATTTCACTAGGAAGTTAAAGCCTGAACATAGAGAGCTAGGCCACCTCCAGTATGGGACCCCTCTTGGGGTCCCTGGGGTAATACATTGAAAACAGAGCTAGTTGGACAGATAGAATCCTACCATGTGAGACATGCTGGCATCATGGAAGGAGATACCTTAAGACCTACTAAAAGAAGCAACTGGTGACATAAGACACCATGGGCAGGTCCTCACAGAAACAGGCATGACCAAAGGCTGGGTAACTCAAATAATCCTCCCTTCTGGCAACGGTGGGTGATTCAGTGGTCCAAGTTGGACCGATAATACTTAAGTCTAGGACTTGTGTTGGAAGAATGGAGAAAACATAGCTTTTTTTTACATGGAGATGACTAAACTGTAAAGATACCATCCTGCAGCTGGTGGCAATCTATTCACCATAAGGTACCAGATGGCCTAAGCATGAATATAACAGATGGAAGCAGAGGTGAGAGATGGAGAAAGGCAGATTCTGATCCTTACAGTTTTGAAACTTGGATGCATCGGTTCATGAATCTACACCTGGATTTTCAATTATGTGAGTCCATAATTTTCCTCTTTGTGATTGAGTCCATCTGAATTGTATTTCTCTCCATGCTTGTCCTCCACCAATGTAAGGAAGGTAAATCCATCCATTCATTCAGCAAATATTTATTGATTAGCAGGCACTCTGATAGGCACTGGGGACTGTGTACTGGGCAACACAGACATGGACTCTACAGTCTGGGGGTGGAGAGAGACATTAGCCAAGTAAACACACATAGATATGCTTTGAAAAATTGTGACGAGTGCTAAGAAAGAAAACATAGAGCCCTGGGAGGCTGTAAAGGAGGTGTTTCTGACTACTCCCTGAACACAAAAGAGATGATTAATGTCGACAGAGAAAAGAGGACACTGGTGTTAGAGAACAATAAAGGGTAATCTTAAGGAGAGGCTAGGTAAGGCAGTTTCCCCCAGCTTTATTTGAGTATCCCTCTGTTTTTTTTTTAATTGTGGTGAAGAGCCTTACCTTGAGAACTACTCTCTTAACAATGTTTACGATGCAATGCAGTATTGTTAGCTATAGGCACAATGCTGTACAGCAGAACTCTAGAAATTAGTCATCTTGCCTGACTCAAATTTTATACCTGTCGAATGGCAACTCCCCAGGCCTTCCTCCCCCAGCCGCTGGCAGCCACCGTTCTACTCGGTGTTTCTATGAGTTTGACGATTTAGTCTCGTGTAAGTGGTTGCCTGCAGGAGGCGCCTTCCTGTGACTCACTTCGTTCCCTTAGCCTAATGCCCTCTAGGCCCATCTATCCTATACGGCAGGATTTTCTTCTTTTTTAAAGCTGAAGAGTATTCCATTTGTATATATACACACCACGTTTTCTTTGCCCGTTCATCAACAAAGGGCACTGAGGTTGGTTCCACTTTAGGCTATCATGCAGTGGATATGGGAGAACAGGTATCTCTCCAAGATCCTGATTTCTTTTGGATCTGTTTAAAGCTCCTCAACATAGACCATGGATATGGATCTAAGAATAAGAAAATTGCAGTGTTCCAGAGCAGGGGATACTGTTGAAACTCCAAAAGAAGGTAATTTCAGGCAGAAAATCCTAAATGAACCCAAACCTGGTCAGTTTGTTTCTAGCAAAGAACTCTGAGCCCCTGCACATGACATCTCATTTCACAGCACTGGGCTGGACCCCGATGGGTGGGAAAGGAGGGCCGCACAGCGCCTCATTGGGCATCAGATGCGCCCAGTGTTGGAACAGAGGAAACAATTACAGTGATCAGTTTATCAAAGGGAACATGGTTGTGTGAAGCAGACAAACCACGTTCAAGGAAGCAATTCTCAGTAGAGAGGAAGGAAGAAGATGCTTGACATTTGAAAAAGCATTGAATACCACCAAACATAAGCATTGTTAAACAAGTTTGTCACTGGTAGAGATATACAGAAGACAATGAAAAGTGTTAAGGAAACAGGTTTTTTAAGTTCTAGAAATTCTTTATCTGAAGAAAAGATTCAGGGCAGGTGCAAGAGCAGTGGAAGGCACCACTTGTGAGCTGTGAGGGCTTTAGGGCATATGGCCCATGGTTCAAATCCCAGCACTGCCACTCACTTAATGTAAGGAATGGGAATGGGCCACAGGACTTCACTTTTCTGTGTATCAGACACCTTGTTAAACAACAGAAATAATACTGCCTACTTTAGGCAGTAGGTGTGATGAGAAATGGAAAGACCTTTGTTTGCTGGTACACAGTAAATACTCAATAACCCCCAGCTATTATCATTACTGTCATTGTTCTTGGCTTTCATGGATCTGGGAGGTATGGATAGATTTGGCTCTCAGACACTGACACTGTCCTAATAGCTAAGAATAGCAGCTAATATATAGAGAACTGAGTGTATGCCAGGCACGATGTTGAGCTCTTCTCACGTTATCCTTACTCACAGCCCAGCGGGCAAGTACAAGCATCACTCCCACCTAACGGGTGACAGCACTGAAGTACAGAGACGTTCAGTTACGAGCCTAGGCTCACACCGCTGAGAAGTAGCAAAGCAGGGACTACAGTGTGACTCAGAGTCCCCACACTTTACTACTATGCAACACTGCTCAAGGCAGGTTCTCAAAGCTGTCCAATCTTTAAAACCTCCGGCAGAATTTTTTCAGTGACTTCATCTCAGGGCCCTTACCCTAGGAATCAATATGCTTAAAGCTCTCCGGGGGATTTTGGAGATCAAAAGAATTTAGAAACACCAGCTTTAGAGGACCACCACCCTCATAACCCTGGCAGGGAGGTAACGGGAGTTGTCCCTTCCCAACCTCCACCATCTTCAGCACAGCCAACACCACTTCTTCCAGCCATACCAAAGAACGGTTTTCCTGCAGTTCTAGCTCATTTGGGACCAGGTTTGACTCAGCAGGCAAGGACCCATTCCAGGTGCCAGTTCCCTGATATCCTGTATCAAAGTCAAGACCTTTCTTTGCCCAGGCTTAAGTGCCACTCATATATTAACTTCAGATCCCTTACAAATCACACTTGTAGCTTTTGCCCACAGTCCTTTAAAATATTTTAGACATCCTAGACTGATGAAGTCTGTGACCCACCTCTCCCTCAGTTTACCCCAGTCCCTCCCAGAATGCTAAGCCGCCCACTAGCGATCATCCCTGCTTGCCCAGATCATGGTCAGGCACCAGCCCTGCAACCACTGCCAAGGAGATAGTGAGCATTCTCTGTGTGATTCAGAGCCAAAAGGTCCCACCGTGATTCTCTGTGGACAGGCTCAGAGCAGAGGTGTTAAGTGCTTAAGTGGTCTTGTTATATGCTCGGCACAAACTCACCACAAGTAAAAGCTCTATTTGCTTTTCCGGGAACATTTTGAATGAACTTTGCTCTCAGCAGACTGCCTAACTAAGACCAGAAGCTGTTCCCTATAGTCTAGAAAAACCACCCAAGCTGAGGGCTGCATACATGTGCTGTCAGCTCAGTCCAAACGAACCTATCCCTGTCACCATATGATCCCAGCAAGTCATTAAAGACGTGCGGTACCTACACCCATAGATGAGTAACTCAGGCAAATATATGCAATACCATCCAGAGTCGGTGGGTACCAAGCACACGTTTAAGCTGGGTCAGGCATCTGTATGCAGCAGAACCATTCAGCTGCCAGACTTTTTCCCCGTTTCCTGTGACATCCTAGCAGTCATTGCTGCCTCCTCCAGAAGCAGTAAACCTTGTTTAGACAAGTGTTTGAGGCGCACTGTTCGCACAACAATGGAAAGAGAGATGCTGAGCAGAAGCTCCGTGCTTTAACTGATGTGTAATGCAGTCTCAGGTGACACATTATACAATATTTAGTTGAAACAATGCACGTAGCTGGAGTTCTTATGCAAATATAAACTCTAGCACCTTCACCCCAGTTTCCTCATTATCTGTTCGTGGTTTTTCTGCACTATTGCTATTGCTCCATCCTTCTTGATAGGATATTTTGGGGATTTTCCTCCACAGACGTTCATGTATTTTTAATAGTGTTTTTTAATTCTGTTGACGAGAAGCGAGAAGCAGAGTTTTAATTCTATTGAAGAACTCTAGGGGAAATGCCCTTTGAAATCCAAAAACATTATTTTCTGCCCAAGGGAAGACATAAGGATAAGCAATGCTCATTGGTGGTAATTTACTTCAATCTGTGAAATGAATCTCTTCAAGATGTGGACAAGCAGAAAAGCGAACTGTTTCCCAACTTACCCTACCCCCACTCCTCTGTCCTGGAATATGTATTTAAAACAAATTTTCAGCATGTTAAATACTCCCTCCCTAAACACCAGATGAAAAAGCAAACCATGAAATTAAATGTAATCAAGGAAATCGAGGAAGAATGTCTACTCTGAGATTTTACTATCCCTGTTTTGGATTTCCCTCCATAAGTGTGTTAAATATAACTCTGTGCTGGTACTCATATGTCCAAAACTTACACTTTTTGGACCACTGGGGAAATCTATTCTCTTGTAGTAAGAGTTATTTCCAAATTTTTACCATCTATGACTTACCCCTATTTTTCTTGGCTAATGACACATTCAGGATTCACTTTGCAGAGCCTGTTTAATTCTCTGGGCTGCAGTGATTAAATACATTCAAGTGACAAACAAGTATTAAGCATATCCTTTGGGATGAAGACACAACCTCTACCCACAAAAAAACTAGAATCAAAATAGGCATGCATCTCCATCTTCTCTCGCCCTTCCAAAGGAGCAGCATGCCCTTCGCAGTGGTCACCACATCATTGTGAGAGTGTCCCCATTGTCTAAGATGCTGTGCCGACCTCCTGGTTTTGGGTTTCTGTTTATCTGTTTGAGCTACTTAAAGCCAACAGTAATCCCTGAGTTGCAGGCTAAATTGGTTATAGGATCTAAAAGCAGAATAATAAAAAGAGAAGGGAAATACAGCTTAGAGGACAACTGGTGGTAGTGTCCTAGGCTTCCTACCTTGCCTTTCTCAGTAGCCTTCCATTTGCATTTGGAGATCCCCATGGTCCTGGGAAGCTGACTGCTCCCCAGACTCCAGCAAGGGAGCACGTGACCTCGGCTGAGCCAATCCACACATTTCATCCTCCCTGTCAGCGACTGGTTCAGGAGTAGGTAGGTGATTTTGAAAAGGATGTGGCTGTGAATGGGACAGAGACCCAAAATGAACAGTGGCTTAAACATCCAATTGTTCTATCACATAAAGCTCAAGCTGGTATGAGGACTCTGCTCTGTGGCGGTATCAGGGATCCCACCCAAAATTCCTTCCATTAATTTCTAGACTGAAAGACTATATAAAGACATATATGGTAGGGTTAAGTACTGACAGAAATATGGCTTAAAACTGGTATTCTCCTACTGCAAAAGGTCATTCCCATTCAACAACAAAAGCAGACATTCCAGGAGATATTTTTATATATTATTTTGCATATGAGACAGAGTTCCACTGGATTAAGATTATGGAGAAGGACATTTACTCATTCATCCCACACAGACTGATTGTCCCTGTTATGTGTCATGGACTGAGGATACAGTATTAAATAAAACAGACAAGAAACCCCTGTCCTCGGAGCCCCCAGGTGGTGAGAAGGGCTAAAAAGAAAAAAATCATGAGGGAGCGAGGGAATTCTGTGAGAGCAGTGGAGAGGAGTCGGTTTTCAGTGGGGTAGCTAGGGCGAGCTTCCCTGAGAGGATGGCAGTATTTCCTACCGCTCCAGGGGAAATTACCTCAAATATTTCTTTCTTAAAACAACAAACACATTTATTATCTCACCGTTTCTATGGGTTAGGAATTGGAGAGCAGCTCAGCTGGACGGTTCTGACTCAGCGTCTCTCATGAAGCGGCAGGCAAACTCCCAGCTCGACTGCAGACATCTGAGGGCAGCCTGAAGCTGGGGAATCTGTGCCCCGGCTGTCAGCAGGCCTCCGCTCCTTGCTCCGTGGCTTTCTCTGTCCCTGAGCACCCTCCCACCATGGCGGTTAGCTTCCCCCAGAGCAGATGATGGAACAGAGAGAGGGAGAGAACCCAAAATGAAAGCCACAGTTTCTTTTTCTTTTCTTTTTCTTTTTTTTATTAAGGTATCGCTGATATACACTTATGAAGTTTTCACATGAAAAGCATTGTGGTTATTACATTCACTCATATTACCAAGTCCCCCCCACACACCCCATTGCAGTCACTGTCCATCATTGTAGTAAGATGCCATAGTCACTACTTGTCTTCTCTGTGCTACACTGTCTTCCACATGACCCCCCCCAATACCATGTGTACTAATCATGATACCCCTTAATCCCCATCTCCCTCCCTCCCCACCCCTCCCCTTTGGTAACTGCTAGTTCCTTCTTGGAGTCTGTGAGTCTGCTGCTGTTTTGTTCCTTCAGTTTTGCTTCATTGTTACACTACACAAATGAGGGAAATCATTTGGTACTTGTCTTTCTCTGCCTGGCTTATTTCACTGAGCATAATTACCCTCTAGCTCCACCCATGTTGTTGCAAATGGTAGGATTTGTTTTCTTCTTATGGCTGAATAGTATTCCATTGTGTATATGTACCACATCTTCTTTATCCATTCATCTACTGATGGACACTTAAGTTGCTTCCATATCTTGGCTCTTGTAAATAGTGCTGCGATAAACATAAGGGTGCATATGTCTTTTTGAATCTGAGAACTTGTTCTCTTTGGGTAAATTCCTAGGAGTGGAATTCCTGGGTCAAATGGTATTTCTATTTTGAATTTTTTGAGGAACCTCCATATTGCTTTCCACAGTGGTTGAACTAATTTACATTCCTACCAGCAGTGTAGGAGGGTTCCCCTGTCTCCGCATCCTCGCCAGCATTTGTTGTTCCTAATATTTTTGACATTGGACATCCTAACTGGTGTGAGGTGATAATCTCGTTGTGATTTTAATTTGCATTTCTCTGATAATTAACGACATGGAGCATCTTTTCATGTGCCTGTTGGCCATCTGAATTTCTTCTTTGGAGAATTGGCTCTTCATATCCTCTGCTCATTTTTTTATCAGTTTATTTGCTTTTTGGTTGTTGAGGCGTGTGGGTTCTTTAAATATTTTGGATGTTAACCCCTTGTTGGATATGTCATTTACAAATATATTCTCCCATACTATAGGATGCCTTTTGTTTTCCTGATGGTATCCTTTGCTGTACAGAAGCTTTTTAGCTTGATATTGTCCCATTTGTTCATTTTTGCTTTTGTTTCCTTTACCAGAGAAGATGTGTTCAGGAAAAAGTTTCTCAGGTTTATATTCAAGAGATTTTTGGCTATGTTTTCTTCTAAGAGTTTTATGGCTTCATGACTTACATTCAGGTCTTTGATCCATTTTGAGTTTACTTTTATGTAAGGAGTTAGACAGTAATCCAGTTTCATTCTCTTACATGTAGCTGTCCAGTTTTGCCAGCACCAGTTGTTGAAGAGGAAAGCCACAGTTTCTTAGAACTTAATCCCAGAAGGGACATGCCACCCTTCTGCTGCATGCTCTCGGTCTTGGAAATGACACCTGGAATGCTGTGGAAAGTCACTTCACAAGGGTGATCATCAAGAGGCCATGACCCCTTTCTGGAGGCTAGCAAACACTGACACTGCAGAAGGGGGGTTCAAAGTCACAGAACTTCACAGACAAGTCATTTAAGGTTTATAAATGTCATTTTTCTCATCTGTACCTGAGAAATTCTTAAAACATCTCTACTGCAGTCAGATTGCGAAAATTTGGATAACACAAGTAAATTTCTTTGGCTCAGTGCCTGGTATTACACAAATGAGCAACGCTTGGTAGCTGTCGTTACTATTATCATTATTGTCGATGTGGTCAGCACCATCATCCTCATTTTATAGATAAGGAAGCTGAATGTGGATAAAGGGAAACTTCCTGTGGCTGGGATTCTCACCGGGCCCTGGTTGGCTGACTCACTACACACATGTGGGCAATACGTTGCTATTGACTCTATATAAAGAGCTCTGCCCAGTGCTCTGGGAGACACGGTGGCACGGCTGTAGGAGAGCAGAGCAGAGGCTGGAGTGGTGGCAGCACCCAGGACAGAGGGACAGAGGATGGCTGTGTGGGCCGAGAGGCCCAGAGACAGAGACCAGCTTGCTGCGTGCAGACTCGCTCTGAGCAAATGAGATTTTAGTGACCGACCTGCCACTGTGGAAATAAAGTTGGGTATAACCCTTTCACCCTAAGAACATTCTGCTGTCATTTCTCTGGTCACATTGAATCCATAGCGGACTTGCCAGGGTCTGAAATCCACTGGCGAGACATTGAGGCTTCAAGATCTAAATACTTACTGATGGCCAGAAGATAACACATTTAAGCCTTCTGAAACCAATAGCTTCTTTTCTTATTTCACTGTGAAGCCCCATAGATACCATGAGAAGGATGAACAAAAGAGTTTGGAAGATGAATCTAAAGAAGGAATTAGAAAATTAGAATTATATGAGGAAAGAAAGGCAACAGAAGACTCAAAGTCTGCCTCCCCTCCCCCTGCAATAACCAAACAGGGCCACCCTGAGTGCTTTCAGCTGAAAGTAACAGAAAATGCAGCTCTCCATGATTTTAACAAGATGTCTGTAGCCATATAACAGTGAGCTTTGATTCAGTTACCTTTTGGCTTTCGGTCTTCATGCGTTTTGCCTCGTAGTCACAAGACGACTGCTGTCACTTCTGGCATCACGTCTGCAATTCAGGTAGGGAGGAGGGGTTACCCACAAGCTCTGCTCTCCAAGAGACCTCAGTAAACTTTCATTTACAGCTACTTGGCTACAGCTGTATCCGTGGCTCTCTTGTGCATGGGTACGTGACAAAAGCATAGCTTCAACCAATCACGATTCACCTCCAGCTGCAGACACATTACTACCCAAGTAAACTCTGGGGTCTGTTTTAGAAAGAGTATATATTTCTATGTATTTCTTAAGCAATTGATAGGTTCCACCACAGTCATGTGGAATTCCCCACAAAGAACCACCTGTAAGGCATCCTAGTTTGTTCCGCACGTCCCAGGTTAAATCCATCCAAAGTGAGTCGCTTGCAAGATAACTGACAGGAATAATTTACTAGTTTGCATGTCAGAGATAAAAAAAAAAAAAAACTTCAGATGAGCCCTTGAGCGAGTCCCCCACCTGCCCACAGGAGGCCCTTAACCTTGTCTAGAAGGTCTCTCAGAGGCAAATGAGAGAAATCAGCTTCATCTTGATGAAAGCTCTTAAAGGGCACTGACAAATAAAACCACTTGGCAACTCAAGCAGAATGTGCTGTACCTGCCCCACGACCTCTAACCTAGCTTCCCTCGCCCAGGACTGCACAGCACAAGGGCTCCTTCCGTGGGATTTCAGGATACCACTTCCTGCTCTTGGCAGGTAGCGACACAGGTTCTCATGGTTCCAAGACACAGATATCATGCACGACATTTAGCGTAGGATGAATACCGTTTCATTATTTTTCAAACTGTATTTTTTTTGTGACTATTTTCCATTGTTGGTGGGGCCAGAGAAAGCCCAGAGATACGTTCTACAGTGGAAAAAGTTTCAAACACTCACAAAAGTAAAAGACAGGCTTAAAAAAAAAAATGAACCTTCTTCTCAGATGTTCAAATGAACTAACAGTGCAGAGGATTGTTAAAATTAATTCCAAGAAAGCAGATGATTTTTTTAAAGAAATCCTCTTACTACTGAAGTCATGAGGTGGTATGGTGTATTAGAAAGAGCAAAGAACATCAGAATTTCTGAATTCTCAGCCCTGTTTGTCTAGTTATAAGCCCTGAGGCATGAAGCAATTAATCTATGCTAAGGCTGAGATCATTTCTGCCAACATCACAAGTTTGGATGGTGGGCAAGGGGTTGACAAAAATCATGGAATTTTGCATGAAAGTGCTTTCTAAGTAGCTACATTTTATTTTGTGACAATTTTTTACAAGACACTATTACCTGCATCTCATTTGAGCTCAATTCAGATACTGCTGTCACTGTCAGATTTAGAGAAATCGGGGATCTGAAGAGCTAAAGTGACTTAGTCGTGATTATAGAGACAGAAAATCATAGAGCTAGGTTTCAAATTTGTATCCATGTGGCTCTTTCTATCACAAAATTAATATTTTCAGTTCAGAATCTCTCTCTCACATACACACACACACAAATACAGAACCTGACCTTCAGATATACCCAAAGTAGTATTTGAGAATCTTTAAACAAAACCCAACCATTTCCTCCTGTGATCTGTCCTCCCCTGACAAATTCATTATTTTAGAGACACACACACAAACACACATACACACACATAGAAACAGATGGTTTTGGATTTTATAGTTTGGGGTGAATTATCAGATGAATAAAATTCCTGAAACAGAATAAGTTGAACAAAGTGAAAGGATTAAAATTGCTGATGCAACGTAACTTTCAGAAGCCAATAATCTTTGGACAGAGAAGCTTATTGATGTTTTAGGTAGATATGGAAAATCAAAGAGATGGGTATTATGAGGAGAAAATTATTTTACTTTTTCAAAATGAGAGGAAGAAGGAAAAAAAAGCAGCAGAAGCCAGGGAAGTAATTATGCTAGGATACTTAGTCTCAGAAAAAGTTCTTTGATATCCAGAAAACATCACATTATAAAGTTAGAGATTTAATCCTCGCAAGTCCATTACAGAGAATCTTTACCATACTGGAAATAATTGAAAAACAGGGTCATGAAATTGACCACTTTATGGCTTCTTTGATTTCTCCAGGCTGTTTGAAGACTTGAACTCTAGAAAGGATTTGAAAACTGTGCATTTGAAAACCTGACCAGCTAATTGCCAATGAAGAAGAATGAATTACTCTGTGATTATATTAAAGGTGAAAGAGGTCCCAGGGAACAATTCAAACAAAAAAAATGAACTGACATGGGATAAAAGCTTGATTGGTGACAGCCATGACTATTAAGATGTTGAGAATGAGTTCAAAGGGAGGACGAGAGCAACTTTATGTTTCACAATCTTGAGACAAGGTCACCACCCTCTATCAAGTATAGGCCAGTTTATTCAGATAGTATATTCCGTTACATATATTCTTTCCTCAGCCACCAAAGTTAAAAGTATAAATATTATCAGCTTTGTTTACCATGATTTGTACCTGGGTTTGTCCTTAAGGTTTTGCACCCAAATCATTAGTTTGGCTATTTTTACACCACAGATAAATTATGACGGAGCAGCCCAGATAAACTCATTCTTCTGGAGCTGTAGATGGTTAGTCCCCTTATGGAATGCATTAATCCCAAAAGCTTATAGAGCTTGAAAACAGAGATAGATTATAAGCAGGTTTTGATAACTCATGAATGACAGATCATAATGGGTTATTAAGAAAAAACAGGTCCAACAATTATCTACTGAGCCTCTGTTTAGTTGCCACATAAAACACAGGCAGGACACTCAAATTTGAGTTTCAGATAAACAAAAAAACAATATATTAGTATAAGTATGCCCCATGAATTTTTTCACACATACTTATGCTTAAAAAGGCATTGTTTATCTGAAATTTAAATGTAATAGTCATCTTGATTATTTGCTTGTTTGTTCCTTGCTTGCTTATTGGTTTTTGCTAAATCCAGCAACCCTACACTTTATTGGTATGGGGTCCCATCTCACCCAGAGTTAGTTTCTTAATTGATAGATAAGAAAAAAAATTGCCTGTCTTAAAAATGATCATGGAGTTGAATCACTTGATTTTATAACATTGTACCATCTCTCAGTGATTCCAAAACAGACCACTTTCCCTCAGGGTTGAAAAGTTCTCTAAGTACAAATTGCTAATATTTCCCAAGGGCTCCAACCTATGAATAATATTTTCCACTTAAACACATCAGTTCCCTGTTTTTCTTCCGCAAATGTCTCCCTCCTAGAGCTGTCCCCCCACTTTGCCCAACTGGGGACCTCCCTTTCTAGACCAGCTCTTCAGCTGACATACTGGGTCTTCTCCGTTGTAATTCTCAGGCTCCAGGTTCGCCTTTGTTATTGCTTACACAATTGTTTATAAGAACACACCCTCCCAAGTCTCCCTAGAGAAGGCTGCCCTGAAAGGAAATTTTTTGAGTCCTTACAAGTACAATAGTGTCATTTGTCTATTCTTATTTGAGAGACTGAGTAGAATTTTAACATGAAAAATCATTTTCACACAGAATTTTTTTTGCCCTACAGCCTCCAGTCCCCAGCGTTGTGGATGACGACGTGATCCTGAGTCCTGATACTCTGCACTTGACTTACTATTCTCCCTCTTGCAGCTTTTAAAACTCACTCTTCAATCTCTGGGCTCTGAAACACCACGATGATGTGCTCACATGTGGGTCTGATTTCATCCATAAGGCTGGGGACTTTTACTAGTTTCCTAGGTTCCAATAATAAAATACCACGAGCTGAGTGGCTTACAGCTACAGAAATATAGTCTCTCACTGTTCTGGAGGCAAGAAGTCCCAAATCAAGATGTCAACAAGCTTGGTTCCTTCTGGAAGCTCTGAAGGAGAATCTGTCCCTTTCTTTTAGCTTCTGGGGATTGCTAGAAATCCTTGCCATCCCTTCGCTTCTGTCTGCATCCCTCCAATTTACGTCTCTGTGTTAATGGCCTTCTTCCCTATTTCTCTGTGCCTCTATAGGGCCTTCTTACAAGAACACCAGTCATTGGATTTAAGACCTTCTCTCACCCAGTCTGACTTTATCTTAGCCTGACTAATTACACCTTCAAAGACTGTATTTACAAATAAGATCATCTTCTGAAGTTCCAGGTGAACATAAATTTGAGGAGACATTATTCAACCCTCAACAAACTCATGGATCCCTTTTGTTCTGGAGCACACCTCCTTCACTTGCAGATGTTTCTCGTAACTAATCGATGTTTTCCTTCTCTTTCCTCTACTTTTGCTCTCGAAAATTTCTATTATTTGCATCCTGGGCTTCCTGGAATCATCCTTTAACTTTTCTCATCTTTTCTTGGTTGTCCGTTTCTTTTCTTCTTGGCGATGCCTTCCTGTGGAACTTTTAATTTCAGCTTTTGCTTCCATCCTACTTCAGCATTTAATTTCCAGAAGTCTTCCCTCTTTCTGACATGAACCCTTTTTTTTTATAGCCTCTTATTCTCATGAGTGCAGTATCTTCTAAGATCTCTGAGGACATTCATTACTGGCTGTTGTTGCTGCTATTATTATTGTGGCTTTTCAAACTTTCTTTGGCTCTTACTTTGTCTCTTTTTCTTCCAGAAAGACAAAAATGTCTCTCAAGCAGAAAGCTTTCTTCAAATGTGTGGTGATCCTTTGCTGGCCTTACTAAAAGTTGGAAACTCTGCATGTATGAGTGGAATTGGTGAATGGGAGAGCTGCACAGCAGCGTGATGACACAATAAGCCACTTTTCACATTCAGTTTCTCCAGGAAGTAAATATCTAATCTCTTGTCAAGGGCCAATAGGAAACGGTGGTCCATTGGCTGAGCAGGGTGGAACAAAGGATCCGAGCTCTTGATTGCACAATTTTTGTTTTTTTTCAAACCCATCTCTTTGTTTCTTCATCCCCATTCATCACCTGTGTTCTTGGTAGTAGCTGTTAAATGAATACAGAGTAAAAAAAAGAATTGTTTTTTAGGGTTTAGTGTATACGAGGCACTTGAGCCAACTTAACGAAGTTCCTTCCGTTCCTGACATTTGAGGCTGCAGTCAACCGAATCTCCTCAAATGTTGCTTCTTGAATGATGATAAGAATGACTCAAAATGTTCTGCCTTGTATGATGTGAAAAGGAAGAGATGGCATTTGCTAACAG
Source organism: Smutsia gigantea (assembly GCA_032199065.1). NCBI lineage: Eukaryota > Metazoa > Chordata > Mammalia > Pholidota > Manidae > Smutsia > Smutsia gigantea. The sequence goes on along the minus strand of JAVSCE010008525.1, from coordinate 108,494 downwards.
TGCTTTAAAACTGCACTAGAGAACTCTAGAACATGCATGGCATAAGGATACAGTAATAAATGGAATTGATAGGTCCCTACATGGCCAGGGGTGCAATCCTAGTTGGGCAGTAATATTGGTACCAGAGTATAGATAGCTAAGGGCACTGGGCGGTAGAAGACCATGTGGGAAGGAGGAGGCTACTGTATTCAGGAATCTAGTGGTCTCAAGAATAGATCTGGGATCTATGTGTGAGTCCCAGCTTCTATGTCTTCTCACCAACTCTGGCTCCAATTTCTATCTCATACTGAATTCTCCATCCTTGCGCTGAATCTCTCCGTTGCTGGAGAATGTCGGTGCACCATGGACACAAGCCCAGCACCTTTGTATCACAAAGTACCCCAGGTAACAGATAATATCAGAGCTCCTGTACACAAGGTTTAGGAAAGAGTGATGAGGCTGTAGGGGGAGATGGGCACTCACAGCAGTGTCACAAAGATGGGCTACAGATTGGATTTGGGTCCTTGTGGGTTTGCTGTGACTGCCCTGGGCTTTCGGTCTGTCTCTAGCTAATTTGATTGGCTGGCTCCAGAGCCCTCTCTGCCTCTCTCCGCAGTGGCTCCTGAGAGCTCTCACGTTCTTATTGTATCATGAGCACAATTTGGTTCTCCTTATTTCAATTTTCTGCTGTAAGAACCTGCACAGGGACCATAATTTTATTGATAAATGGCCTATTAATATATTTTGCTAAACAAAAGTTTATCTGATACACAAAGAAATGTTGCCACACCTTAAAGAGACAGACCTAGCTGAACATGTTTCATAAGTAAAGAACAATTTTGCTTTTCTCGCACCTTCATGGAGTCATATAGCTGTGGTCTCATTTTCATAAATATGTGTGTGTATGCACATACATATACCTCTTACACATCCATATGTGGGTATATACTATAAATATGTGTGTGTGTGTGTGTGCATATTACACACACAAGCTTACATGCATGTATGGACAGAGGGAAAGAGAAATCTGTGATGGTATTTACCAAAACTCTTAATAAACGATAATAGAAGTCATCTTTGAAAGTGCTATTAAAGAAGAGCTTTGGTTTTCTAAACTTTACAGGGATTCATTACTCAAGTAATGAGAAAATGAAAGTAAAACTACCTTCGTTTTTTTTTTTTTAAAGTGAATTGAGTATATGTCAGATGAATAATAAACATAAAAAGTCTAAATAGGGCCACAGAGAATTTTAAAGAAGAGGGAGCTAGTCATAATCTTAGAAAACAGAGGATAACCCCCCTTCTGTGATGCTCCCGTGATAACAAAACAGGAGCCCTAAGTGCATTTCATGGAGCACGAGAAGGTACAGCTAAAGGTCAACGAAAAGGGAAAGTGGAGGCGGTGAGCTGTAAGACCTGCAGAATCTGTGCGATCTGAAACAGCATTCATATTAAGGAAGTGGGTGGCACATACTTCCCTTCCCAATTTGCTTCTTCATGGATATCTCTGGTTTTTCTACCAAATTAATCCAGCTCAGATCACTTTCTTTATGGGAACATGTTAAATAAGTTAAGTAAATTAGCCAAGCTTGTCGATTTTATAGAGAAATGGTGATTATGTATGCAATCCCACATCTGGTATAGACAAGAGTTAAAGGCCTAAATTTCACTGCAGTAGTTACCATATGCTCACTTCATTTCCCCTGAGCATTCTGAGGTTGACGGTACCACTGGAAAAAAACACATGAATCCCAAGAAGTTAGAAAGAATCTCAAAGTTAAAAAGGAAAGAAAGAAAGAAAAAGAATAGGATGGAAGTCAAAGGAAAGAAAAATTCCTAAATTTAAAAAAGCGATGAGGTAACAATGGCAGGCCAGTAGATCACCCCCTGCAAACAACTAAAACTGCATTAAACATGATTAATCCTTTTTAACAGCATCAAAGAGCTGACAAAATAGGAAGGAAATAGCAAATAAGTACTAAAGAAGAGAGGTAAATGGAGAATTTCAGAGTCACTTTAGTACTGAAGCCATTTATCAGTCTGGAAGAAAGTAAGCTGTGTTTTTGATGGCCTTGTAGGAAGAGGGAAAGAAAAATTAAAGCACGGGGCTCATTCAGTGTTATATGTCTGGCAAACCACCTCCCTTATGCATAAAGCTGAGATTTCAAAGGGCTATGCCATCGGGGAGAGCATACGCCAGCAGATGTACTCACCTACCTCTTTCCACCCAGCAGTTTTCAGGGAGAGGTACCTTGGCTCTGAGTCGAGCAGGAAGAAAATAAAAAGAATTGTCCCCTGGAACATGTAAACTGTGGAGAGTCTAACTCAAGGATGTATAGCGCCAATTTTGCAGTACCAAAGTGGTCCAAAAATATATAAACTAATGATTTTAATTTAAAATAGCTCTTCAGTAATTAGGAACTCCCCTCCCCCCACACCACCGCTGTTTAAGGGCAGTGAGAAGCACAAAGATATCAAGTCCACAAGGAAATAATACGCCAGGAGTGACAACCGGCAGGCCCCTAAGTATTTCAGATATTGCCACTATCAGACATGGATTATTCAAAGAATTATTCTCCCATATTTAACGAAATAAAAGACAAGTTTGAAAATAAACAAAGGGTACAGGAAATTATAAAAAGCGCTCTAGCAGATTTGAGAAAGAACCAAACTGAACTTGCATCAATAAAAAACACAATGACCAAAGTTTAACACTTAATTATAGAATGGGCAGCGGCTCCCATAAAAAGAGAATAAGTGAATGGAAGGCGGAGTCGAAGACCCTGATCCAAAATGCAGCACACAGACAAACACCCGGAAAGAAAGGGAGGCAGCTTAGGAGTGCCTGGGTCAGAACTGGTGTTCAACAAATACTTGCTGAATGTCCTTAAAACTGAAGATACTCTCATTTTACTGGTGTCATTATTGTCTGGCTTCAGATATGAGTGGGTTCTTTCAGATTGGGACTTAAAGAGGATCCTGAAAAAGGAGTATCATTTCAATGGCTGCAATTGGACAAACTGATTTGATCGACATACATTTACTGAGACCTGGCACACTGCAAAACACAGTGCTCAGCATCAAAGTTAAATGCATACATTAGTAAATTATATATAAACTATACGTTTGTTCTTATAAGAGCAAGAGTTTCCCAAGGGTTTTGTAAGGGAAGGATGACCCTGAGCTGTGACCTGATACTTCTACCTGCTTGCTGTGCAGGTTTAGACAAGTCATATAAAGTCTCTCTGAGCCTCATTCTCTTTATTTGTAAAACAGAGACAACAGAAGCAAAAGTGGTGGCATACCGAAAGCGCTGGCGGTGTGTGTGGCATAGAGTAGATGCTCAGTAAATGCGATTATGCTTGTCACATGAAATGAAATAATTTTTGATGTACTGGGCTTGGAGAAACTTATATATAATATTTAATTTCAAAGTGATTGTGGATCTACATCTCCAGAGCCAATGAAGTGTTGCAATCTACCTTTGATGGTTACCTAACAATTTGTGGAGAATATTGTTAGTACCCTACCCAATATCCGTCCCCTCTTCTTCATAACAGAACTCAAAATGTATTTGTGGCAGTTATATGCTAAGCTAACGTTTTATTTCCAGAGCCTCAGAAGCCAGAGGTGTCCCTGTAATGGTGTCCATAAATCTGGCTGATGAGGGGCTAGCCATGCTACCGTATTAGTCCCCCGACAAGCCCCTTTGGCTTCTTGCCCCTCCGTCTTCTTCCTGCCTGGAATGCAGATACGACTCTGAGATGTGCGACAGCCGCCTTGTAGTCATGAGAACAAAGCCACACAAAAAGGCAAAAAAGGAGTCTAGATGGAGCCTCGGGCTTTAATCATGGGGCTGCCATATCAATACAGCACTGCCGACCCCCAGATTACTTCTGTTTCTCGCTCATTTAATTATTGCAGACTTTTCTGTTATCATTACAAGCTGCAGTAGTCAGAGGTCTCCAGAGAAAAGAGCCGGCAGGGTGTATGGAGGTATGTCTGCATGTATGTACGTACATATGTATAAAGAGATTTATTATGAGGAATCGGCTCACATGATAATGGAAGCTGAGAAGTAACAAGGTCTGTAGTTGGCAAGCTGAAGCCCCAGGAGAGCTGATGGTGTAAACTCCAGTCCAAAAGCTGACAGGCTTGAGACCTAACAAGAGACAATGTTTCAATTCAATCTGAAGAAGGAAAAGACATACACCCCAGCGTGGAGGCAGGCAGGAGGAACTCCCCCTTGATTATGGGGAGGTCAGCCTTTTTGTTCTTTTCAGGCCTTCAGCTGATTGGCTGAGGGCCACCACATTAGGGTGATATGCTTCATGAAGTCTAATGAGAGTCAGATATTAATCTCATCTCAAAACATGCTCACAAACACACCCAGCACAATGTTTGACCAAATATCCGGGCACCCTGTGGTCCAGTCGAGACATGAAATTAACCACCACATAAGCAGTTAGATAAAGTTCTGATACACCTGTCTGAACACCTTCATGGGCAGCTGTAAAGAAAATCCAAAGCTTCATTTAAAAATAAGGGTAAAAAATAAATTAGTGAGAATGTTTGATACTTTGATCTGGGTGAGGTCACATGACTATACACGTCAAAATTCATCAAGCTGTACACGAAGATTTGTGCATTTTATTGTATCTCAATAAAAAAAGAATAATTAAAAAAGACAACTATATTAACTAATTTGTGTAGGTTTGAGATACAGTTTTTTAAAAAGAATAAGGTTATGAGGTGTCCCCACCCGTTACAATTTTACATTTAGAAAGTCCACAGGGAGGGTAGGGAAACATGAACACAAATATTAAGGGAGTTAAGAGTAGTGAAGTAAATTGGCTACTGTGGCTTAAAATGTTAAGTTGCCTTCAAAGAATAACTGCAGCAAAAGTCTTGGGAATAGGGAGAGAAAACACTGCCAGCCCCTCCCCAAGGAGTCCTTCTGTAATTGCTTCCAAACAAACTTGGAGATCTCTGGTGCTCAACCTGGAAAATAAGACATAAGCCACAGGTTGCAGCTCTGGCCCCAAGAGAGGGAACAGAACCATGTACCTCATCAGCATTACAAAAGCTTTTATGATGTGAAATGCAACACTTTTTTGATCATTTTCTCTGACACTTTTGAATTTATGTATAACGAGCATTTAAGTACACTTATCTATACATTAAAAGTGGTTTCATGACCCCAATGGGAAGGCCCTCATTTACATGGGACACTTGCTCACTCATTTATTTTCTTGTTGGAAAAATCATTGAGTGGGTCCTAAGTGTCAGGCTTTGGGGACATAAAGCCAGGCACTTGGTAAAGAGGTTCAAGGAGCCAGCTCAATCCTTCAAGGGTTAATAACTTAACAGCAACACTGATGCATATGCAAATACCTCACGGCACAGGATAAAAGAATTAATACAGGGCATTCTCGGACAGTGAATGTCACAGACAAATTAGCTTAACGTTGAAGTTAATGTTTGCAAATAAGAGTAATTGGAAATGTAATGAAATGAGTTTCTGTGTAAACTTCGAGTCCAGTCTAGCTGGGCAACCCTAGGCAAGTAGCTAAATGCTTGTCACCCTTGCAAGGAAAACAATCTAATGCTACAGATTCTTTGATAACTAAGTAACAGCTTATAAAACATGTAGCACAGTGCCTAGCATAGAGTACATGGAAAATGCTATTAATAGCTGCTTCTACAATTATGACAACTGCCTGAACAATATTAATATCTTTAGAAAGTAAAGGGTTTGCATACTCATACGTATTTGAATTTCACAGATTTACCTTTCTCCTTCCAAAGAGTCAGCATCCCTAAACTGTCCCTAGTAACTCAGTTCTGATGAGGCAAAATGTTTATTTAAGCAAGTAGTATGGTGACTAAAAGTACTGAAAGAAACCAAATGAAGTGATTCTTTAAAAGCTTTGGCCAGTCATAGAATTAGCTCTGTCTGTTTTGTGTCATCAACCGCTTGTCTTCTGGAATCCCTGAGTCACTTCATCTTGTCTTCAAAATGAACAGTTCCATTTTGCTAATCATTATTTTCTAGTCCTTCTTTTAATGCATTCATATTTCTGTTTAACATACCAGACTTTTCTTCATTTGTTCACTCATTCATTAAAAATATGGTTTGAGCATCTACAGAGAGCCAGGCACTGTTCTGAACTCACCAAGGTAGTCACAGTTCCTGATTCCAGGAGCCTGTCTCAGGGCTGCTGCTCCAGCTCTGGCCCCAGATGTCTTTCATACCACGTACTTTCCCAGCCAATCATAAAATTCCATCCCTTAAAGACGGTCCCTAACATAAGCAGCCACTCAACTCCCATCTATATTTACAGACTATACTTCATCAAGATTATTTTGATTTCCACTTCTATTCTCTGATCCACAGTTTCTCAAGTTAGTGACGCCCGGGATGGGTAGTAGTCATGATGCCTGATTTCAGTGGCTGGAAAACTGTGACAAGTTTTGATTGATCAATAAGTCACTCCTCTGACCCAAATGAAGTTAATGCAATGTGATGAGGGCATATGAAAAGGAGGCTTTAGGCAAATTCTTCAGAATTCTCACCGACTCAGCGGGTAGGAGAGACTGAATATCTGCTCAAAGCATATGTTTATCAGCGACATATGCACTAAGATGTGAGCTATCATTTTTTCAAGCAAGATTTAAACTCCGAGTACTTTCATGTTACAAACATTAAAGGCCCCGAACATTCCCTGCATGAATTATAGCCATTCACTGCCTGGGGAATCAGAGTGGGTAATGCTCTGTACATCAAAAGATGTTGCCACCAAATTTTCCACCTCTCCCTTGATATGAATGCCAGCCTTAGCTGATCCCCCATGTAAGACTAGTATGTCTTTTTAAATGACCTTTTTTTGCCTTATGTAGCATTCACAGACCAGGTATTCACAAACACCTCAGCAAATTTCTGGGAAGAGTTGAAAGCATGTTTCATTTTAGATGTTTATCCTCTTGTTCATGGAGAGACGTGATAAAAACCCTTCCACAAGTTCAGCTAAACTTTTTCAGAAATTCAACAAAAACTCCAGGAAAGCAGAGAGGTATTGATTCCTTCTAAGCCAGCAGCCCTGTGCTGGACAATTACTTAACAAATGGTGGCACAAGGTCTATATTGTTGTCCCTTCTGAATCACCTAATTTATACCCAGGATGTAACTCACCCACTGGGGCCTTGCCTCTTTGTTTAATCATCCACCAGCCCTTCAGAGCCCTTCACAGTCATGATATGGTGATAAAGCGCATCACTGGTGTCCCATGGCTAGTCAGCAGGTAGGAGGACTTGCAGGCTTGGAAATTCTCTGCCTCTCAGACTGCCTGTCTGATGCTTTTCTGTCTGTCCCCACACTACTCTGACTGATTGACTCTCTACATCTGTATATATCTCTACCTCTACCTCCACCCTCCTAAATCTATTCTCCATCACTACGTACATCTTTCTCTGCTTCTCTGTTTGCAAGTCTCTCTCTCTCTTTGTATCTTTTTCTGTCTCTCTCTCATACAGGAGCATGCATACACTGCCAATGGCATTATTGTTTACCTTTTACCCCAGCAGACTGTTAAATGTTTCCCAGACTATTATAGCAAAATACAAGTTTCCATGCAGAAAAATTGCATGCATTATTAGAAAGCAAAATTCCAGCATAAGCACAAGACACACACAGTTTTTCATCATCCCTCACATCCAGGATTTGACACGAGGACCCAAGCGTGTAATGAAGCCTCCTTCTTGTCACTTAGTAATCCACAATATCCCTAGAGACAGCCTTGCAAACACAGTTCCTCCACCATTATGTATAGATTGAATAAGGTATGTATTTTATATTTGAATTTACTTTTTCTTTCAAATATGTGTCATTTAAGGTTTCTTAATGTGGAATCCACAGATGTTCACAATGGATGGTTTCAGGGGATTCATGAAGCCCCTGAAACTGTAATTTTCCACCTATAAGCATTTTTCAGGAGAAAAGTCCGTATCTTTCAACAAATTCCCGAAGGCGTCCTCATCACATACAAAAAAGGTTTAGTAACCAATATGGTTGTCATTTTCAAATGATTGTAACGCATTGTAAAGATTTTACTTTTGGTCAGTAGATATCTTGTCGACTGAAAGACACTCATAGACACAGCCCCACCGTCACTTGGAAGTTCAAAAACATTTTGGCAATTAAAACAGTGTAAATAACTGTCTTAGAGGCTTCTAAATTTTTCATTTGGTACTGCTGTTATTTTTCCATTGTTTCTACAATATTTGAGAACTATTTATGACACAGTCCAAATGGGTTCCATATCCATAAATTTTTACCTTCCTCAATATTTCCACAAGAATCCTTTCTTTTCCAACACAGCTTCTTAACCAGACACTCACAGGAGAGGATAAAGGCATGACGCATTTAGCAAGTGGCACATTCTATTATTCTGTACGATTAGGCCCACAGAGAAGTTATGTTAGAGGGTTGAAAACGTTATCTATTGTCTTGCTTCTCAATGCAGGATGAATTTGTGTGTTTGGCTTCCACTTTCCAAATAATGAAACTATAGAAAATGGTCAAGGTTAATTCAATGTCGATACTTCACTTTAAATGCAATTGTCATTTCATTTCTAAAACACTTCTAAAAAGAAATGATTGCTTGGGAAATGAGTATCAGGATTGAGAATTGATATGAGTTTCTTAACCCACTGAAAATGAAAATGGGTGTCTTAACAAGGCTGCTGGCTTCAAGAAACAACACAAGGCCAATGATGAAACTGTCGTTAAGTTTTGCAGTGTCAAAAGGGGAAATCTCTCCAACTGGCCTTCAAGGCTCCCTAGAATGTAGCACTGAACTTTAGATCCATCCTTATCTCCCATATTCTTCATGAGCCACTTAATCTCTTCTCTTTCCTCTTGAACCCAATATTCTAATAACCTTCCATGTTTTTGTTGCTGTGGAGACAGGCTAAAAGGTGGGCGCCATGATCCCAACATGCCTGGTATTCACATCTTCATATCATCTTACTCTTTGAGCATATGCTTCCAACCAATAGAATATGGCAAAGAGGAACGGATGTTACTCTGTGGTTATGTTATGTTATATATGACTCCATAGTGTTAGCAGATTTCATTCTGGAATCTCACTCTCTCTCTTCATTGTTTACTTTAAAGAAGCAAGATGCCATGAACCCTACATCCCCAAGGAAATGAATTCTGCCAAGAACTTAATGGAATTGGAAGTAGAGCCTGACCCAGTGGGGCCTCTGATGAGAACCCTGCTCTGGTCAATACCCTGACCGCAGCCTTGTGAGTTCCTGAGCAGAGAACTCAGCTAAGATGTGCCCAAACCCCTGACCCACACAACCTGTGAGATAATAAATGTGTATTATTTTAAGCTGCTAAGTTTGTTACACAGCAAAGAAAACTAATACAGTTAATAATGGGCTCTCTTTCTAGAATGCCCCCCTCCTCCTTTGGATTCTGTTTGTCAAGAATCAGACCTAAAATTTCTCATCCCTTTTCTCACCTAACAGCTGAAAATTTATCTCCCAGAGCCTTCCTAGAAGTTTGCCTTTCAGCTTCTCCCCCACACGCGTGTCCCACATTGGTGACTCTGGGCCTTGTCTTGCCAGGATTTCCCTGTATGTTCCCATATGGATTGCTATAACTTCAAATATACATTTGTATAGTCTATTCTGCCTGATAAATCCTTCATGGCTTTCGTTGCCCTGCTTCCCTGGACCCATCAGTCCTTCTTGTCCTACCACTTAACTCTCTTCCTCTTTACAGTGAAGGCAATCCCTGGCATCCCCTGAACTACAGCAACACCCCAGCTTCAGACTCGTGGCCTGGTTTCTTCTTGGCTAGGAACCCAGGCTGATGCCCCCAGCCAACCACACCCTCTCTCTCTCAGGCTTGAGAGGTGTTCAGGCTTGATTATGAATCTTCCCATCAGCGGGCTCAGCTCTCTAATCAACTCAATGAGGATCTCACCACGGGGACACCAGAACCAACAGCGTCTCATCAGGCTCCTGGCCACCTTTCTAAATGCTCAATGCTCAGATGCAGGGAAAAAAGAGCCTATGTTCCTGGCCACATGTGCCTATTAGGATGGAGGGGACTATAAGCTGGGAAAGACTTTTTGTAGGGCAACTTGGAGTATCTATCAAAATACAAGCATTTATGCCCTTTGACCAAGCAATTTCATTCTTATTAATAGAAAAAAACATCCTCACCGATACACAAAACAGCAGGTATCATGAAGCATGACTTTTAGAGCAAACATTTGGAAAAATGTTGAAGATGGATGAAATATACTATGATAGGTCCATACATCCATACAACAGGTTAGCAGTTAAAAGAATGCTGAGATATCTGCTCCCAGGAAAAGGGAATAGACATACTTTTCCCTATTTCTCCTACTAAGTATAACTAAAATCTCTGGGTGTTATATCTAATACGCACATAAGGAGGCTCTGAAAGGAATGAAGAAAGAAGATCACTAGGACTCTGTGTCCAGAGGAACGGCACAGTGCTAAATGCCTTGGTTTTTCTTTTTGTCTGCTATATCTCAGAATGCAAGCTGAAGAAGTCAATATCCAAACTGTGCAGAAATGCTGCTAACATTCCTAACGGCCCAAACACTGGAAACAACCCAGATGTCCTACACTGGGTGAAAAATTGAAACTGTGGGACATCCACACTGTGCACGCCAGTGTTCCCTATCTTGCCACTTGCACACTTTTAGCAAAGTAATGTACTGGATGCCTACCACGTGCCAGGCACTGTCCTGGGTGCTGAAGGACATGAGGGGGAAAAACAAACCAATCAAAGCATGGGAATTACATCCAATGATAAACAGGTAAGAGGATAAAGAGAGGTGTTGAGGGAGGTAATGGTCAAAGAAGGCCTCTCTGAGCAGAGACACGAAGGAAGTGAAGGAGCAAGCCAGGTGGGGAGGTAGGGGAGACAAGTGCAAGCAGAGGGAACAGCATACACAAAGGCCTTGAGATGGCATTATGCCTGGTGAGCTCAAGGAACAGAAAGGCGGCCTCAGGATATGAAGGAGGTGAACAAGAGGGAGAGAAGGTCGGAGCGGGGGGCCAAGCCTTGCAGACCACAGTAAGAACTTTGGTGCTTTACGTTAACTGTCAGGAAGCCATTGGAGGGTTTAAAGATTTCTCTCCAAGACCAGGCCCTGTAGTAAGAAATGAAAGTATTTTTTAAATCTCTTTCTGATCCTCCTGCCTTTGACAGGTTTTTCTTTCATCTGTTTCAAAGGAAGGACAGTTTACAAATCATCCGCACAGGACACACCCATGTGACAGGGTCTGGTCATGAACCTAGTCTTCCAGCATGAAGCCTCTGCCCCTTTTTTCTTCTTGGCCTTTTGGGAAGTCAACAGCAAATTGCCAACAAAAGAGCACAAAAATGTTTTTTCCTTCTTTTCTTTTTGTAAGCAAGGCTTCTGATTTTTCTCTGAACAAACACCATCCTAGTTTGATGAAGAACATACAAACACTAGCCAGAATGAAGCCTCAAACCCTGTCAGAGGAAACCAGAGCTGAGCCATCCAGAGCACCTGTGTAAGTAAACATGCCCACACCGTGCAGCACACCCAGGGAGTCCTCCCAGTTTAAAGAGGTTCCATGTCATATATATCCTTCTAAAACTGTACTTCTCACTCCATCCTCTCCTTTGGATTGAAGTAAGTAGATCACAGCTCTGATGTTCTACGGCGTCAGGATAAAGGCAGTTTCTCAGCCTCAGCTCTCCCAGCCCGGTCTGAACAGTTCTTTGCAGTGGGGGCTGACCTGTGTGCTGCTGGATATTTAATAGCATCCCTGACCTCCACTCACTAGATGCCAGTAGCACCCTCCTAGTGTGACAGACATGGTCAAATATCCCTTGGAGGGCAAAACTTCCCTAGTTGAGAACAGTTTCTATAAAGGCTCAGGTATGTGCTCTTGGGGAAGTTCCTCTTTGGCCCTAAATTGTTTACCTAGATGGTGGGGATAATACTATCCTACATGCCTTAGTATAGGAAGCTGGGAAATATGTTCTCTGAGATCTCTGTCCGAGATCCATGCTTATGTGACTTGCTGACCCTCAGTGACACCCTTACACTAGATTGAGAGCGCCCCTTAAAGCCCAGAGTGGAATCTCACACAGCTTTGTGTACCAGTGTGTGTAGCCCAGTGTGTGAACAACTGAAATACAGTGCGTTTTCAATATGTATTGGCTTAATTATGAGTACATACTACCCATATTGTCCTTCTCATGACTGTATTATTAGATCTCTTAGACCCAGCACACAGTAGGTACTTAATAAATGCTTAACAGTGTTATGTAATGTGATGAGGTCACTTTAAAGTCAGGCCCTTTGCTAATTCAAAAGTGTTCAAGCGAACCGACTTTATTGATCATTTCTATCAATCCAAGTACTAGACAAATATGAATGGAACATGGCCCCTGCCCTTCAAAGAATCCTGCCACAGTGGCAGAAGTCAGCCCCATACCATGTGAGGTTCCACTCTCCGCTGAAAGGCACTGCAGTCATTCAGTTCTTCCGTCGCATCAGCCATATTGCACGTGCTCAACAGTCACAATGGCTGGCAGCCACAGTTCTGGACAGCACGGATATAGAACATTCCCATCATTGCAGAAAGTCCTCTTGGCCAGCACTGGTCTGGAGCATCCACTCTGACTTCTCAGAACTAATTGCCGTGATTAATCTGCTGATCTGAGTGACCAACTAAGTCAGCTTGTTAAAACTATACACAAGAGCAAGCCGAATATCAGCGAAGGCCAGAAGAGTTCTCCCATGACATTGGGTGCCTGAATTTTCTGACTTAGACTTTATCCCGATGAGCTCTTCCTCCCCCATTTTGGCTTTTCACTGCTGTCTTTGAGTTTGCGGGGCAGAGGTCCTGCCGATAAGCGAGTTGCTGCCACACAAAATTGCCTCCTTAAATCAGAATTCTATTTTGCTAGTCTTTGAAGATAAAGGACACATGACACAACAATCGGAGATAAAGACAGGGCTGGGATAAGATTCTCTTTGTGGTTGGGAGGATTGGGAAAAGGATAAGTGGATAGAAAGAGAGGCAGTGGATCAATTATGAAGGTAGGCGGACAGAATATCACAATGTCAATGTTATTTTACATTCATATTGTGGGATATACAAGTCCCGGAACATGGTGTACACTTATTACTTACAGCTTGAGGATTCTAGCAGCCCAGGAAGAAAAGGCATGTGAATTTCAATGTCTACCATCAGTTTTTATTTCAGTAGGTCCTGCAACCCAGGACTGCTTTATCATCATTGACAGTTCCCACATATATATTGCCTCCAATGCTCTGTAAATAACACAGCAGGCCACCTGCAGAGGTCAGGATGGGCAAACCTGCCTAGAAAGGAAATATTTTCCCCTGCCTGTCTTCAGTTTCCTCCTTTCCTGAGGACAAATGGACCTGTCACTGCCGAGGTAAGTCCACACTTCGACACTTGTAATGTCACCTTCAGAAACAACCTCAGGCGCTCCTCTTGCTTCATTATAATCTGCTTTCAGATCCATCTAAGGAACTGTACCCATCCCTGACTGACAACAAGCTTTGAGGTCCCTAGAGGCTAAGATCAAAGGTTGAGTTCAAATGAGCCGCCAGTACAACATAACCTAATTTTAACCCTGCTAAACAACTCAAGGGGGGCGGGAAATGAGCTTCTAAAAAATACTCAAGATATCTTTTAACCTGCAATTAAAAGTTGCTTATTTTGAAAACACGCCGACTTTTATTCCCCCTTTTTTTCTAGTCTGAGGGATATGTTTTTTTCACAGCCAGTATGTTCTTATTGTTTTCTGAAGGCCAAACGTTTGCCATGGTGACTTTTCACCATCTAATGTCTGTGTTATGAATAACATGATTGTGCCCTGATTTTGTTCCAGGACTAATTGGTTCTTCCTTTATCTAGCTTCAATTTCGTATTTCAGAAAGCTGGCCAGTGATTCTTTGAGGATTTGCATAAGTCTTGTTCCCCGTGGTGCCACATAGAGAATCCGACTGTGAATTAGTGTGCAGTTCTTAAATGGGTATATGAATGAATAACTGAAATGAGAGTAACTAGGTAAAGAATCGTTATAGGTGCCTGTTGGATAGCCAGTCTTGACCTGTGTGTCTTGACTTGAAGATTACTCTCAGATGCTGCAGCCAGAAACACACTTACCAATGAGATTCAGTAGTGTGCAGGATAACCCACCTTGCTCCAGCTCAGGAGTCACTGGGAGAAGAAGAAGGAGAGATGAGAACACGGGCGGGCAAAACAACTCTCAACCGATAACAAGGACCAGACAGATGCCATGTTCCTGAATGAGTTAGAAAAAAAAGTGTGGACTTTTGGACTTTGCCCACTTTTGTCAGCCAAAGAGCATTTGTAATTAGTAGAATGTACCAGAACAAAGACACCCTGGGAGCACTTCCTTTTAAACCACATTTTTGCACCTGGATAACCTTGACTGAAATGGCCCTCAGTCACTCCTCCATGGTTTCTAGGTGGCACTGTGAGATGCAATTTGAGCTCTAACTCAGCACGCCACTATGCAAATGCAAATGACGAAGGGACTAAGTATTAGAGACTCTGGAAAGATTGACAAGTGGTGAGGGAACAAATAGTGCCTCTAAAGTCAGACTGTTTCTTTGCTCTGCCACTTACTAGATCATACTTGGCCATGAGAACTAGCCGAGTTACTCAACATCCCTGAGCTTCAGTTTTTTTATAGGCAAAAAGGGGGATTAATAACTGTACCTATCTGTACAGATTGGCCAAGCTGACACAGGTAAACCACCAAGAAGAGTGCCAGGCATGCGGTAAGTCATCAAAAGGTGATTGAAACTGATGATGATGGAGCTGGGAAAAGTATACTTTGGTTATAGATTCTCATTCTAGGATGCAGCTGGTGATATGGACAGATCTGGATGGTGTTCATAATCTTTATTATGGATCAAGACATTCCACTGAATTTCCACATGTATGATGATTGTAGAGCACAGATGTTGTGCGCTGCTGTCACAAAAGTTGGAGGCAGCAGAATACAGTGTTTATGAGTCAGGCTGGTGTGAGTGCAAACCCCAGCTACATTGCCGATTATCAGTGCAGCGTGGACAACTTAGTCAGCCTAGCTCAGCTTCTTCCTCTACAAAAGATATAAAAGTAGTGCCTGTTTTCCTAGTACTGCCGAGAAGATGAAATAAAATACCATCTATAAGTGTTTCAGCCTTCTGTGCAGAGGAAGTGTTCATTAGAAGGTAGCTATCATGATGTGCCCTTTTGGTTAAGGCGCAGGTGGGGAACATCGATCTGTTCTTTGAGTTCATCACAGGAATTTGATTCAAAGAACCATCGACTCTCTGAGCGGGAAGTGGCCTGTAGGATCATTTACCCCATGCTCCTTTCTTTACAGATGACAAAATCTGAGGCCCAGAGATGGGAGGTCACTTGCCCAAGCTTTCCCATCTGGGTATTTCCTGGTCTGGGGCTGTCTTCGCAACACTGAACTGACTGCCTATGCGAACACAGACTCCACATCCTCAGATGCTGTTATCTTCACCATGTTGTGCTGCAGCAGCGGCTCTCAGTGCCCCCTCCCCATTATCTCTGCTCTCACTGGTCAGCTTACAGCTTCCATGTTTGGTGGAACATGTCTCAGATATGTTCTCTGCAGTGCCCGAGGGATGCCCCCAGGCCTGAGCCCTAGCGGCCCCCAGAGGTAGCCTGCTCACTCACATACCTTACCTTAGCTTCCTTTCCCTGCCTCACTTCCTCAGTACCTTCCCAGCGCTTCTTGGAACTACTCTGCAAATGAACTGCTTGCACTCAGTGGCTTACTTCATGATTACCTTTTAGAAGAACACAACCTAAGACTCTATAAATAGGATGAGTGTTTGAAGAGAGGAAAAATGGAGGGATAAAATAACAGGGGAAAAAATACAAAACACTTTGCTTGAGCAGGATACAGACATAATCTGACCATCACCAAGAGTTGGACCAGAAAGTACAAACTGGTCACTGGGAGCTACACAGAATAGATGACCTCAAGTTCAAGTTCCCTGGCACATTTCTGGGTCAAGCCTTCAGTCAATGTAACATCATTATACCTCTTGTATGGACCGTCCCACAGTGCAACACAGCACCCCTCTCCGTCTACATCTGCCAACCTATAACATATTCTCTGTTTTCCACTAAAAAATCACCCTCCTTCTTGCTGTGTATTCTTCAAATGTAAATTCCAAACGTGAAGGGAAGAGGCCCTGGGAACAGAACTAAGGGCCATGGAAAACTGAAGAAATAAAAGCTATCATGACAAAGTCTAAAGCTTCTTGCAAAAATGATGCATGGTTCTCTGCTTCTAATTTAAGTTTTGCTGGAGCCTGTGACTTTTGAAGAAACGATGTCATTTCTCCTTAGCTGTCTGTGTAATCAGGACAAGTCATACTGAGGCAGGAAATTCAACAGGAAGATGAACAGCATGATCTGTTTCAAAATAGAATCGGCATGGAGTTGGAATTCCTCTATTTCGCATTGAGAGAAGGGAGAATCATTGTAATCCGACAGTAGCACCTGCTCCAGACACCGCCCAGCGTCCCCTGCAGAGCAAAGTCATCCTGGCTAAGAAGCACGGCCGTAGACTGATCAGCTGACAGGAGCAGGTCATACCAACAGGGCCACTGGGAGATTCGGGGTGGACCGGGCAGCCATCCTAGTTTGTGTCTACTAAAAACATTTCTCCCTTGAACTTCAAGCTATTATTCCAGATTCCTTCTTGACATCCCCATCTAGACATCAAAGAACCAAAAACAAACGCAGCATTTCCTCTTGAGCCTGCTGCTCCCCGTGTTTTCTACTATCTTGACAAATACTAAGACCCTCTACCCATTCTCCCCAGCCGGAGCATGAGGGTCACCTCAGCATCTTCATGTCCGCACCTGACTTCTAGGTCAACAAACTCTCCCATGTATGGCAAAAGCCTCCTCTATTTGCAACCTAATTTCCATGGTCTTAGAGCAGGACCACACCATCGCTGGACATGGACAATAGCCTGCTCCCTGAGCTCTCTACCATCGCTCCTCTTTGACTTCCAGTCAACAGAATCCTCTCTCCAAAATAGTTGCTCATCCTGGTACTTCTCTGCTCAAAAAACTGTGTGCTTTTATTTCTTTAAATGGTCAGTGCAACTTTCTGGATTGGTATAGAATTCCATTCCCTGTCTTCCCTTAGAGTCTTTTTCTCCATTTTCTTTCCCTTCCCTCTAATCCTATTCCTCACATTTTGGCCATGACTGATTGATTGATTGATAGATAAATAGGTAGATAACAGGATAGATAGATATAGATAGATAGATAGATGATAGATAGATAGATAGATAGAGGGATAGATATGCATGCCATAATTTTGTTGCCTTTATACCCACTATTGTTCTTCCTTGGAACACATTTCACTTTTCTTCCAAATAAATTTATCATCCTCCAGTGCCTCTGGGACACTGTCCCTGACATGTTCAGAAAGAGTTGTGTGTTCCCTTCTCTAGGTTCTTGCAAAGCTTTGTGATCCATCTACTGTAACACTTCATTTGTAGAGTTGGACTGGACTGCTTATCTATTTGTCAGTGGTGACATCTTCCCAGCACCTAATAGAGTACTGGGCACCTAGCAGACACACAAAGTTTTTCTGAATGGGTTTGTCCATTTCAAGTTTAGGCTGTTACTAAAGGGCAGCATAAAATTGGTAAGCGTATGGGTTCTGGGATCAAAAAGATCCAATGTCCAAGCTATCTTTCCCACACACCTGTAGTGTGATAAGGGACCAATTACCCTGCCTGTCTACATCAGCTTCCTCCTCTGTCACATAGGGAGATATACCACCAGATCTACATAACGTTGTTATTAAGCTCATTAAATAAGGTCACTTCTGTCCAGCACTTACCCCAGTGCCTTTGCAAGCCCCAAATAGATACTAGCTGCTTTTATTCTCACTATCATCATCACTATTATCCATTCCTATTCTGCCATAAGCATTCAGGTCCTCTGTTGAAAAGCCATTAGGAACTATAAGTTGGAAGAGATCCAGAAAAAACCACCCAGATTTGAAGGGATGTGGCCTGGTGACATTATACAATGCAAGCTGTGGAGGCAGTGCTTTAATGAGACTGAATATCAGTGTCATGTCAGACCATTCTGAGGCTCGGGGCAAGGGAGCATCCCTCATACCAGAGTGGGCAAGCCCATGGGAGTTAAAGCCTCTACCCATCCAGCCTTGCCTCAACCCAACCCAAATTACTTTGAGGTGTCAGTTTCCTGATTTATAACAAGGGCACAGAATTATCATATACACCTCCCAGGACTGTGGGGAATTATAAATGAGACATTTTATTGACATGTCACTTTACAAAGCTTTAAAACAATACAAAGTCATGAGCTGTTGTGTTTGAAAATCAGTTAACATTGCTCTTCATCGGGTGTCCAGCAGTACGGGCTGGGCTAGGGCAGCCTAACCATATGCAGGCCCAGAGTGCTCAGAGAATCAGGCTAGAAACTCAGTTCGTCACTCAAATAATTTAGCACACACAAGGCCACGAGGCTGATGGGATCCACATTAGTGTACATGCTAAAAGACACCTTAGATCCCGTAAAGAGTGGCATTTCAGAGCCCATGGAGGGGAAGTTAGGACTCAAGATCACAAGGTAGGTAGTGGAAGAAACCTGATGGAGTCCAATTGTGGGCTGTCTCTAAACAGAGGCACCAGTGTTTTCAAAGAAAACGAATATTCATAGTTGAGACTTTAAGTAAAAATACAAATAGCCCCAAATACATGTCAGTCACCATCACCCTATTTGGTATATACATACTCTTTTCTTAATCCTTCTCCAAATTCTAAAATGGTAGGTATTATAAATCCCATTTCATGGATGAAAGTAAAGCCCAGAGAGGTTTAGCGATTTAGCTTGGATGACACAGCTTGTAAACAGTAGAATAAAATTTGAACCAATGTCTTCCTCTAAAGCTTGAAATCTCTCCGTTCTGTGATATCCTGCCTCATGTTCAATATATACTACCTTCTTGAAACATTAATGGCCTTAGTCATTTTCTCCTGGGCTTGGCTAATTTCAATTTTGCAGCTAACAACAGCTGCCAGACTGCGATTCAAAGAGCTTCAGGGTTTCTCTCAAGTTGAAGACATCAGAGGGATTATGGAGCGGGAACAAATGCAGCTTGTCTCCTAAGAAAGAGGTAATTCAGACTAAGTGAGGCTGGAATCAGGATAGTCTGCAGGCTATTTTCCCAGAGGGAGCCAGGGGAGGTCAAGGTTGACAGGAAATCCCAAATGAGAAACTGAAGCGCTCAGCTGCACACCAAGAAGGATGCCAATAAATTAATTCATTAAGTGCCATGAAAAGCACACAGCTTTTGATAGGGGCAGAAAGGCAAGCCCAGGGCCAAAAGTCTGGGAACCTCCTTCCAAGGAGGAAGGACATCCTCCATTTTGCAACCTTGGTGGTATCCAGCTGGGGGCTCCCTTTGACAAAAGGCTCTCCCTGGTCAAGGACTACTTCCATGATTATAATGGCTATTGATTCAGCATCAGAAATGAATAGTCAGTGTGTGTGTGTGTGTGTGTGTGTGTGTGTGTGTGTGTGTGGACAGGGAAAGCAGAGGTGGGACCGAGGAAAATCTAGAGAAATGGAAGAGTCCAAAGTAAAAACATCCAGGGTTAGAATATAGAAAGCTCAAGTCTTTGAAAAATAAAATTTAAAGTTATTTTAAGGTACAGAAAAGTCAAGAAGGGAAAGTAAATTTTTTTTTAACTCATTGCTTTTGCAGAAAAAAAGGACACTATTTTGCGTTCATAAAAGTGAGCCAGGAATTCATGCTGTTTTAAATTAGGATAATCATTTCAAGTCTTCCTCTGTTATTTGCAAGTTGTATCCAAAGGAGACTGGTAATTTTATCTGGGAGAGAAGAGCTACAGACAACTAAATGGAGGTTAAGCAAGCAATTAATCCAGTATTGACAGTGGTATTTGCTGACAGACTGACAGCTCATGTGTGATCTTGCTCCTGGCTGCCTAGCAATTCCATCTACCTAGTATTAGACATTTTTGAATAAGGTAGAGAAATCAGAAAGGTACAAGAAATAAGCATTATGAAGGAGTCAGAAGATCTGGGTTGTAATGGATCTAGAATTTCTACATGTGAGGGACCTGTAATAAGGCAAGAGGAGACTATGGGAAATTGGAAGGGGAAAGCAGAGAAAACTGTCTTAAAGATGCATTTGCATAACCAGCACGAGCCTGCTTCATGGATTCTGTGCAGTGTGGCTTAAAAGAGCTGATAGGCACGTGTGTGGCTTTGCTTCTTAGCAGCCAGGTGTGATGTTGGGCAACTTATTTAACCTCTCCAAACCTCAACATTCAGGGGAAGCCTCCTAGGTACTACGCATTGCCCTAGACACTGAGAAACCAGTGGTGAGACAAAGCTGCTGCCCTCAGGGAGCCCATATTTTATATACTGAACATAAGGCAGGATATCAGAGAATGGAGAGAATTCAAACTTTAGAAGAAGGCACTGGTTCAAATTTTTTTCTGCTGTGTACAGGTTGTGTAATCCAAGCTAAATCACCTCAGAGAGCAGGGATGAGAGAAAACAATTATACACTTGAACTCTAGGGTAGTGATAAAAAATGGATAAGAGGATAAGGAGTGATGGGAAAGAGAAGGGAAAAAACTGTTTTATCTGAAGAGGAAACCACTGAGCAAAGAACTGTGCAAGGGAGGGTTTCTCATCCTCAGCACCACTGACGCTTAGGGCCACAAAAACTTTTGCAATAAGGACTGTCCTGTGTACATGGGAAGTTGAACAGCATCCCTGGCTTCTATCCACTAGATGCCAGTCACATCCTCCTCAGTTATGACGGTGAAATATGGCTCCAGACATTTGCCAAGTGTCCTGTGTGGGGCAAAACTGCCCCTGTTGAGAACCGCTGCAGAAGGGTAAAGGACGGAGCAAGGAGCTTGTTCAAAGGCAGAGTCTTCCAAGCAGAAGGAAGGGCAAGCGCAAAGCACCTAAGAGGTGGGAGTAAACCAGTGGTTTGGGAGAACAGGAAGAAATCTACATGGTTGGACTGCTGAAGACAGGGCAGAAGAAAGTAGTCCAAGGTGAAGTCAAGAAGTACTGAGGGACTAGATCACGCAGGGCCTTAGACATGGAGTTTAGAGGTTTAGAATTTGGTAGCAAGAGAAGCCAGTGGAAGGTATGAGGAGGGTGAGAATTTAACCTGATTTCCATCTTGAAAGTTCACTCTGACTGCTGTGGGATCTGACCCTGGAGGGTAGAATGGGAGCACTTCAAAGCTCGGGCAACTAAGGAGAGACACTGGTGCCGGAGACTGTGGTGATGGCAATAGGGATATGGAGACGCTCTCAGATTTGGGGTATATGTTGATGGAAGAACTGCCAGAATGTGCTGATGTAGTGGATGGCAGAACTAAAGGGAAATCAAGAAACCAAAGTGCCCACTTGGGGGCATGAACAACTGGGTGGGGCTACTGCCATTTCACTGGGCTGGGAAGACTGGGCAGAAGCAGGTTTGGGCAGAGGAAACAGCGCCCGCTTGGGCACGATGACTCTGACATGCTTTGCTAGTACTCTGGGAGGCGGTTTGCACAATGCTTGGCACATAGCAAGGGTTCCATCAATGGGACAAAAAGAAGTAAGGCATGCAGAGATATCCCGACAATCACAGCATAGAATTTACGAAGATGTCTGTTACTTTAAAGTATGCATTTCCCTCAGATATTTCAATTAAGACACACTTGGGAAGAAAATTTTACCCATGTCATTTACCCATATCTTTTAGGTCTCATTATGTTTCCACTAAAATGGGATGGTTGATGGGAGGAATTATTAAGAAGAGTATCTGAGATCTATCACCCATCACCTGAGATCTATCTAACCCTGAGAAGCTGGGTTAAACTTCACGACTCTCCTTCTATTTATTTGATAAACAGTAAATCAGCAGCAGAGTTAATTGGAGACAATACTTTACAGTATTTTTCTCTACAGTTTCTTACATTCCAAAATAGGTTGCAATCCAGAGAGACAGACTACAGACTCTGAGGTGTTGACTACAGAGAAAAGTGATTTTCAAAGACTTTAAGGATGATGTTTATACTTTGAACGAGCTGGGCTCCCTGCTGTTGAGAAGAGAAGTTGCTATTGGCCATTAATTAAATCGACCCCTACTGTTTCTCTGTGTGGAGCCTGCTGCGTGCATATGTCATATGAAAAATCCCTCCATTCCAGGTAGGTGGCTGCCATTTAGAGCATGTACCTCTGCAGCTTGAGAGTTTTGCTTTCTTATTTGAAATTGTTTTCCTCTGCCCTTGCCGTCTTAATCCATATGACACATTTCTTCCAGTTATTAGCACATTGCATCTTACTTTTAGAGTCTCTGGAGCAAGAGTTAGCAAACTTTTTGTATAAAAGGCCAGACATTATATATTTTAGACTTTGCAGGTCATACAGTCTCTGTTGAAATTACACAACTCTGCCATTGTGGCACAAAGGTAAATTTTATTTACAAAAACTGGCTATGCCCATGAGCTGCAGTTTGCTAAGCTCTGCTCTGTAGGATCAATCTCTTTCAGATGATACCACGTCATCTGTAAAGTGATTTCACTGTATACAACATAGCCCATATTAAAACAGTCATTTAGATGATAGCCTCCTAATCTGTTGAAAACTTATTTATAGTAACACATATAGACAGAACTATTATATCTTTTCCTTTCAAGTTTTAGGGACTTAAGCATTCATAATTCCAATAGGAGTATTTGGTGACATATCAGCTGTATCTATCTATTGATGCAACGCAACTATGCAACAGATCACCCCAAAACTTAACAGCTTAAAACAATAACCATTTGTCATTTCTCCAAAGTCTACTGATCAGCTGATGGTTCTGCTAATGTGATCTGGTTTGCTGAGCTTACCTGGGCTTATCAGGTGTCTGCAGTCAGCCTGCGGGTCCTCGATGGCCTCCATTAGAATGACTTGGCTCTGCTCCACGTGGTCTTTCATCTCTGGAACGCTGGCCGGGGCTGGTTCTCATGGCATGGCTGGAGTCCAGAGTGACCAAGCAATTACATAAGAGAGCAAGTGAAGTGTACGAGGCCTCTGGAGACTTAGGCTCTGAACTATCATGCGTCATTCCCAGTACATTCTTCTGACTAAAGCAAGTCACAAAGCTGGCCCAGAATCACACTGGAAAGGAACTGTACAATTTCAGGAGACTTGACTATGACTACAGGAGACCAGTGCGGCCCGCTGACCACTGTGGCCCCTCCAATACCCACTCATTATAGGCACACTTTCTCAGTGTTGGAACACCTCATGGTGTCACTTAAAGCAGGGAAAGAATGGGATAAGAATCAATTGCTTGATTCAGATTCTTTGAAAACCTGCGTTCCAATACATCAAGTATTTAGGACACCTAAAAGATGGCATTGCTTGCTTCCTCTATTTAACCATGCTTAAAAGAAGTAATTATAATTTTAAGGATGATTGCCATAGGATGTACATTTTTCCCAATATTAGGACCTAATAGAGACAAAGAAGTCTTAAGAAGTTTATAACAGAAAATACTTTAGTTGTATGGGAAATAAAAGGGAAAAAAAAATACCTACCAGGAATGAAAGACACAAAGCACTGTGCTCCCCGCCTTCATTCAGACAGTCCTCCTGTGGGCAGAGGATGCTCTTATTTGGCCAATTGAGTGATTTGGACAAAAATCTTCCACCAGGAAAGCACATTAAAGATATTTCACTTCTTTTGTATTGGCAAGCACCACAGAAACTGTATTCATTCGAATTCTTTGGTTGCAAGGAACAGAAACCAGCTTGAGCTGGCAAAGGCTTTAAAAAACAAACAAATAAACCCAGCATTATAAGGATACAGGTTGTCTCTTAGAACCCACAGAGATGTGGCTGAGTTTCAGGAAGACTCTGGAAAACAGCCAGGAACCAAGATAGTCCTCTCTTTCTTTCATCCCTGCCCTCATCTCTTCAGACTAGTTTTTCCTGTTACTTAGCTTGTGTGATAGAAAATACTGGGCAGACAATGGCTGTAACATTGTTGCTATGCTTTATTTTCTTAGCTTAGACTAAACCAGACTGACTAGTCCTACCTCCATATACCTGAGAGAGGGGATTTTATTGGTGCAGCTACTCTGGTCCAACCATTTATGACCAGGATGAGCAACTACAAACCTGGTTTCCAGGGCTCCTTATTTTGTGGGTGAAGAGGGTTATTTAAGAGGCTGTGGGGAGTTATATAGGTATACCCCAAAAGTGCTTAGGATAGAAATTCTCGCCAGCTTTAAATGAGTTTCAATAATATGGAGGAAAAACAGGTTGATCTTATGATACCAAAAAAAGGCATTCCTTGAAACTGTTGTTTCTGTGTAGTCTTTCACTTCTTTACAAATTCTTTCTCCTACTCATCAGGCACAAATGGCTATTAATACACTGAGTAAAGACTACTAAAAGTTTACTACTATCTTACTTTGGGTTCCCAGCAGCACACCCTGAGTCAAGGATTCAAGGACAAATAGCTTATTTGGAAGGTGATCCTAACAACTGCCAATACAGGAGTGAGAAAACTAGACAGAGACCAAGAGGAACCAATAAATGGTGAATGACCAATCCAGTTACTACTGTGGGCAACTGACACTTAATCCTGCTGGGAACTTTGAGAAACAAGGTAGGTCATACCCCCAAGGCTTGTCAAACATCAGTTGATAGCTGCTGGGGTTGGGATGTTTAATTCTCTGGCACTGCCAGCCTGCTGCTGACATGGTAAGAACCGGCTGCAGTGGCCAGAGAAAACTCACATCTTCTGGCCACCACCAGTCCAGCAGGTGTGCACTGGAACAGTTGCCTGCTCTCACCAGTGCAGGAGTGGGTGTGATGAAATGGGGAGGGGCCCCCAGGCAGACAAGGGATAGGATCTGACCTACTTCCAAAATGGCCCACACTAGAAGAGGGGCAAGCGTAGAAGCAGTGAGTCCAATGAGAAAGCTACTACATTAGTCCAGGCTCCAGATGCTGGTCTCTTGAAAGAGCATAGTGGTGAGGATGGGGAGAAGTGATTGACAGCTACTGAGTTATAAGGAAGGCTACAAGAATTACTAATAGGCTAGAAAGGGACAAAGAGGACTCTAGGGTGGGTTTGCTTTGTTTGTTTTTATTTTGTCAGGATGTGGAAGACATTCTCGGCTAAGCAGCCTGCAAGGCATAGGCAAGGGCCGGGACACGATGTCTTTCAGACTTTCAGACTGGCTACCCGGGCACTCTGGCAGCCAGGTAGCTGCTGGAAAGTTAGGTCAGCCTCTGGTTCTGCGGGGCACACACTACCCTGTCTTCAGCAATGAGTGGCCATCAGAAGTTTTTACATGGAAGAGTGATGTGATCCCATCTGTGTTTTATAAGGTTATTTTGGAAATCATGGAAATCAGATTAGGATAGGAAAGCGTGTAGAGGCAAAGTGGTCCAGTTACAAAGCTAACAATACCCTGAAAGAACAAGACAGTGAGGGCAGATGAGGCAGAAGCACTAGCAAAGAAGTGAAGAAATATTGGAGAAGCATTTCAGGTTTACAGAGGAAGCGTGCAAAGAGCTGGTGATTAGATATGGGGCTGGGAGAAAGAACTGGGTCCAAGAAGGCTCTGAGGTTTTTACCCCTGGGTTGACAGGGACAGTGGAGAAGCTCTTCAGTGAGATAAGGGATGTGGGCAGAGAGACAATTCAAAGGGAGATCACTTTCTCTGTAGGGTTGTCAGATAAAATGCAGGAGACCAAATTACGTTTGACTTTCAGGTAAACAACAAATAATTTTTTAAGGATAAGTATGTCCCATGCAGTACCTAGATCCTATCAATACTAGAAAATTACTCACTCTATCTGAAATACAAATGTAACGGAGACTTCTGTATATTTACTTGCAAAATTTGGCAACCTTACTCTTTGGGTGTTCTGAGTTTGAGGTGTCCATGGGAGCAGGCAGAGATATACATATACATCTCACACTGAGGGGAGAGGGCATGTCCAGAAGTACACACCTGAGAATCACATATGGAGGATGGTTCATGCCTCTGATTCTCATACTTGGCTACATTTTAGAATCACCTACAGAGCTTAAAAAAAAAATCACACTGACGATTAGAGATTCTAATTTGATTAGTCCATGGTGCAATCTGGGCATTGAGATGTTTTAAAGCAAAATTGAGGTACTACTGATAATGGAAATATTCACCAAAGTAGAAAGCTCACAGGACGGTTCCCTGGGGAGCCATCAATGTCTAAAAGGTACATAGGGACAAGGAGACAACAAAGGCCAGTGCAGAGCACAGATTGGAGGTGGAAGCAGAAAACTCCACAGGCAAAAGTAGATAATCAAGGAGAGAGCGGTCAGCTGTGTTCAGTGCTGCAGAAAGAGAAAAGAGGGAATGCAAGGAAGTGGCACCAGACTTGGAATGAACAAGTGGCCTTTGTGGGCTCAGGGTCACAAGAGGTCAATGTGGAAGCCAAACTACAGGGGCTGAGGAATGCATGAGAGGTAAGCAAGGTGAATTCACCAACACACTATCTGTAGGCAAATCCATTATCTTATTTCTTCATCTGAAGGACAGAGAAAATGCCATCTTTCCTACTAGACTCCCAGGAGGACAAAAGCCAGCTGAAAAAAAGGTGAGGTGGAATTTCTTTTAGCTTAAGATTCTAGAAAAAAATACAACACTGATTTTGAAACAGTCCCCACAACATTGTTTCCCAACTCGGTGACCGTGGTCACATCTGTGAGCCTCAGTTACTGCATCTGTAATTTGGGGATAAGTGTACCTAACTCAGTAAGTGTTGTAAGGATTAGATGGGGACAATGCCTGGCATATTTTGGCTTCAATTTTTTCCAACCTACAAAGGCTATACAAATATAAGATGACGAGGACAATGGTGATGGTTATAAAGGAAGAAGGAAGCAAACTCCAATGGGGTTAAAAGATAGTCTACACAGAAAATAAAGCTGTAACACAGGCTGTGGTTTTAACGTGAGAGATTTTCAGCTGAGTCTCGTAATCATGCTTTCCCTTCTACAGGGGCAGTGGGGCAATATCTTGAAGTCTTCTATCTTACCTTAAATTCCAAGGGATTTAAATTTCCCTTGATGTTTTTCTCATTTCGTCACTAAAAGAGAATCTGAAAGTAGCCATCACACATGAGGTTTGCATTTTTCCACTGCAGACCAAACTGCTTATTCCAGTATCTTTCCTCCCAGTGAACCAACTTTGTTCAGACAAGTGAGAAGGCAGGCAGGATCAAAGCCACGAGTAATGGCTAAAAAGTACCTATTTTGCCCAATTATAATAGATAGAATTTAAAGCAGATTTTTAAAATCTTTAAAGCAACTTACAAAAGTTAACTAATTAATCCTCATAACACCTTCTGAAGCATGTATTATTATTTAATTCTAGGTGAAGCATTAGTTGGTGGCTGAAATTAAAATCAGCCCTCTTCATGGTGAGAAGTAATCCAACTGAATATGTAACCAAATTGAGGTGGCTGTAGGTGTCACAAACTGTTCTCCAAGAATCCTGTGTGTCATGACTGAGAAATTTAACAGACTGCTTCAGTAGCCACCTAAAAAAAATAATAATAAATTGTTTACTGGAATAGCCATCGTTTCAAAAAAAAGTATTCAAATCAGCAATGTTGGAGGAATGCAGGCTTATATAAGAATTACATCTTTTGCAAAATTAAGATGCCAATATTCTTTGAAATGATTTCCTCAGCTGCAAGCCCCAGCAAATCTATATAGTTTGGCTCAGAGCAGCTTTTCTTCACCTTGGCACTACTGACATTTTGAGCTAGACAATTCTGTGTCGTGAAGGAGTATCCTGTGATGACAGGGTGTTTAGCAGCATCACTGACCTCTACCCACTAGGTGCCAATAGCATACCATCCTCGCCCCTCGCCCAGATTTGACAATCAAAATGTCTCTAGACATGGCTAATTGTGCCCAGGGGACCAAAACTGGGTGAGAACCACTGGCTTAGATGAGAGGTCAGTGTATTTCTCTCCAGTATTGCACACATCCAGAGAGTCCCTGCCAATTTAACAGGAAAAATAAATTGATCTAAATGGATAAAGAATTCCAGATTTTCCTATGGCATAAAGGGCATTAGGTGTGCCTGGACACAAAGGGTTCCCAAAAGATGAACAGAATGGTGATTACTGCATTTTGGTAACTGGATGCAAATCCCCCTGGACAACTCTGTCGGGGTAGTGGCCAGAAACTGAGCTGTGGGGTGTCTGCCTGTGGCCTGGAGTTTTTTCAGTCTTCCCAGGTTTCCCACGAGCAATGTTAATTTTCAAAGAAGTCTTGCAGCCCACACAGGACATTTCTGGCCTTGACTACCTCCTCCAATTTTGCATCCATAAATGCCAGATTCTCTCACTTTCTTAGCAGGGAGAAAAGAAGCTGAAAACTCTGTGGGCTAGTGAAGATGAGTAATTGGATATCAGCCTTTGATATTAACCTCTTGCTTCCCTACACTTCCCCACCTACAATCTCTCCTCTTGCCTCCCCCCCGCCCCCACATCCCCAACCCAACGAGGTGATAGAAATCTTGGTGGCTTTAAGACCAAGTGGACAAAGCTATGCTGTAGTTAAACTCAAAAAAATGTAAAGGAATTTGTCCCATGACAGATAAAGATATTAAGTATAATACTTATTATACTGCATATTAAGAACCGAATTATGTACCTATGATTCTTAAACATATAAAATATGTAAATTCATCTGTTAAAGCCCTCACCTCCAGTGTGACAGTATTTGGATGTAGGGCCTTCCTGACTGTAAGCCAGGAAGAAAGCCCTCACCAGAAACCAACCCTGGCAGCTTGTTCTTGGACTTCCAGCTTTCATAATGATGAGGAAAGAAATTGCTGTTGTTTAAGCCACCCAGTCTGTGGTATTCTGTAATGGCAACCTGAGCAGACTAAGACACTACAATACTATTTGATGCTTTAGAAAAAAAAAAAAGGAAGAATAGGTACAAGAACACTCACTGACTTGGTAAGATCTACAAGATATGTTAAGTAGGAGAAACCAACACTATCAAACATTGTGTACATCGTGTGCACCATCACGCACTTGGCAGTGCAGAACCCTACAGACAAAAACCGTGTAATATGCTTGTATGCATTTACTCATGCATAGTGATGTGTCTGGGAGAGAAGCCCTAACTGACACCGGTGGTTAGCTCTGGGGGAAGACTGGGATTTGGGAGGGGTATGGTCAAGAGCAGCTTTTACCTTACACTGTTTGGATTTTTTCTTGACAAAGGTAATGTAGCATGTATTACTTGTATCATGGAACAAAAAGTTAAGGACTTTTGTGTCATGTGCTCTTCCAGTTTTTCAAAATTGGAATCATGTTCTCACTGATGCCCACCTTCCAGATCCTCCTCCTAAAAACAGCATGAAATCATGCAGTCTATGGAATTCTTTCTAGTCTATTCTATAAATGGACCAGACCATTTCCCAAAATTTGAGTATAACCTTCCAAGAAGTTGTGGGGGAAGCACACAAGGGAACAGCATCTTCCCCAAAATCCAAATGAAAGTTTATTAATAGGCAGGGCAATAAAAACATTTCATTCTCTAGGCATGTGTCTATGGGATTTCTCATTCGACTTATTTCAGTGGAATTCATGAAGAGAGGGAAAACAAAGTTTTAATAAAAATGAAGAATGAAACATAAAACAATCCAGACAAAATACACCAAAGTAATAAAAATAAACTCCCATGAAATAGATTCCTAAAGTAAAACTGAACTGGGTTGATGGGAAAAGACATCATAAGCCAGACTGGTGATTTCATGGAGTTCATGACATTGCTCAGTAATTTTGCCCATCTATATACGGGAAATGTTCCCCTGTGTTACAAGTTTCCAATAAGACCAACCCATTAAAAGAAAGTGACAGGGAGCAAAGGTATTCCCAACCTACACATGCTTTCTACAACCCAAAGGCTGGCTCTTGCAGGAAGAGTAAACAAAATATCTACTCCTTTGCAAAAGGGAGATTAACACATGTTTTCCCTTTCATGTATTTGTGGTTATTCTAGTAGATTTGGGGATTATAGAGATGTTGAGTATGGGTTACACTCAAAATTTGGGAAATGGTCTGGTCTATTTATGGAATTTAGACTAGAAAGAATTCCATAGACTGCATGACTTCATGCTGTTTTTAGGAGGATCTGGAAAGTGGGCATCACTGAGAACATGATTCCAATTTTGAGAAACTGGAAGAGCATGAGATAAAAGTCCTTAACTTTTTGTTTCATGATACAAGTAATACTCTACTTTTTTTGTGGGAGATATTCTAGTAAAGGGGGGTGTCACTTGATAACCCCTAAATTGCTTCTTTGGTCTTTCTCTCCCTATGGGAATAGACAGTGGGTCTCTCTCCCTAAAGCTCAGACACATTCCAGGTCTTTCGTCTGTATCTTCCTCTGCTTGTTATGCTACATCTTCCATCCCATGCGCCCTTCCCTCACTCCTGGAATAAGCTACACCCCCTTTGTTACAGGGTCTTTGCCCAAGTATTACTTTCTCCTTGGAAAGCCCTTCCAACCCCTTGCCTTCTTTATTTGCACCATCCAGATGAAGTCTTCCTCTTTCAGATACTCATGGGCACCTCACACAACTCCATAGCTCTTAATACAGTTTTAACTCAAGTATTTACTTGTCTTTCTTGCCAGACTCTAAATTTCAGGAAGGTTGGGGTTCTTTTGCCTTTGTTGAACACCAAGCACCAGCACCATGCCTGGAAAATGGTCCTCAGTACATATTTGCTAATACAGTGCTTTTAGCAGAGCTATATTTTCAGGAGATTATGGAAGCAGTTAGTCAACTAAGATATAATTTCTAAGGGTTAGTAGAGAATTTGCCTCATACAATTCCTTCTGGAAGGAGTGGCTCTAGGGATGGCTATCAAAATGATGGGTTGGAGAGAGATGAAATGTTCACTGGTCTTGCTACATTCAGCTGCCAATGAAAGGATATAGCAAGTTCAAAATTTCATAACTATTTCAAATGTTCTTTCAAATGTATTCCTTTGGTCCTGAGTTAGGGCTCCTCATATCAATGGTGGATTCTGCACCACCAGCCTGGATCAATGTTAGGGTCTCATACACTAATAACAAAGCTCCTAGGTAAGTTGCATTTATTGACAGTATTATTTTCCCAAGAATTTTGTTTGCTTTAAATTTTAAGGCATATATAGTGCTTTGGTCATAGGAATGCCACATTCCACTTATTCAGCCATGACACAATTACTTTTCAGGCCCAAAGTTGTCTGCTAAAAGGAGTTATGTGTATGGGGGGTGGGGGGGAAACATACATATTTTGAAAGAATTTGTTAGAAAACAACTTTTTATCCTCATGGGTGCTAACTGCTAATTATTCAATATTCTCTCTCGTTTGGTTTCAACATATCCATTTAGTAAGAGCATGCAAGTATTTCTCAACAAATTTAAGTGAAAGTATTCTGGCTAAATCTTGGTTTAATGATGGTGCTCTGATCTCTTCTTGTTGAGAATATAGAAATCTCTCAATTATGTTTATCAGTGAATAAGTTTAGTGGTGTCAGGAATATTGAACAGAATTCACAATTTATGCATGTATGCCCATTACATTTATATTTGACTAATAACTTGCTGAAACTCAAAAGCCTTCTTAATTTCTTCAAGAAAATAATCTCTATCTTTCCCTCGAGTTGCTACAATATTGCACACTAAAAAAAGTAACAATAGACACTATCAAGAAGTAGAGAGAAAGAAGCAAAGCAGACCCATTCAATTCCACACTCCATGAGGTTAAAAGCTGATGAAGAATGCAATGGCTACCTGTCAAAATCAAATGGAATTTTTAGAATATACTGTTCACATCCCAGACTACTCTGGGGGTGGACCCAGGCATTAGCATTTTTAAAACACCAGAGTGATTCCAATGTACAGCTAAGACTATGAACCCTTGGTTTAGCGGCTACACTGTGCTGGGTAACTCTCGGTAAAATGAGATATAGGTCTGTAGCCTGCAAGCATTTTGCTAAGAACAGCTGTTACTAATGAAAGTATGCATAGTCTTAATAATACCAGTGTCAACGGAAATAAAAAAGTACTAGGAGTCACAGTGTATCGCACTAGAAGTATTTAAACCAAACCAGTCAAGGGTACATTTTATGCATAAGGTTGTCCACTGCAGCATGTTTTTGTAATCCATGAGGGACTGGTTAAACAAATGGTGGTCAATTTCAGAATATAAAACCTTATTCTAAGAGATAGCAGAATATGTCTATTTAATGAGCACCTGCAATAAACATCATCCTGATCCAGGAACTTGGAATTCATCAGTTCAGGACAAAGATTCTTGCCCTTGTGAAGCTCACATTCTGGCAAAGGCCAGCTACATAATTTGCGGGATCCAGCGCAAACTGAAATTGTAGTATTACTTATTCAAAACTTACTAATATTCCAAGATGGTAACAGCAGAGCATTAACCAAGCACAGGGTCCTCCTAAGCGCAGGGCCCCATGTGACTATACAGGTTGCATGGCCATAAAATCAGCCCAGATTCTAGAGGAGGGAGACAGGTGATACACAATAAAGATGATAAGTACACGAATTATACCGCATGTTAGAAGTGGTAAGCACTACGGTGGGGAGAAGAGTAGAAGGGAAATTGGAAATTGAGTTGCAGTTTTGAATAGAGTGGCCACCTGTGTGTATTTGGGGAAAGAACTGTCCAGACATGAGGACAAGCTAGAGCGAAAACACCTTAAGTAAGGCTGTGAACATGCCTGGAGCAGGGCTGGTGAGGAAGGGCCAGACAGAGAGAAGAGGCTGGACTGCTTAGGGCCTCACGGCCAGTTGTAAGGACTTTGACTCTTCACTTGATATTTTAAAAAGATTCATTCTGGCTGCTGTGTGGATAATCTATCTGTAGGTGGGCAAGGGTAAAGGCAGGGAGAGTAAGGAGGAGAGTGCAGTAATCCAGGAGAGAGGGGAGAAAGGATAGAGAATGCAAATATGTGAGGTATAGATTATACACACACACACACACATTTATTTATAAGTAGAAAAAGATCATAAAGGCCACAAACCAAGCTATTAATAACAATGACTTCTCTGGATTGGGATTGACGGGTTGTAAGGAAAAATGTCACCTTTTATATTATTCTGACATGTTTGAATATTTTATTGTTATATATGAATTAGTTTTGTGAATGACAGAAAATACTGCTTTTTAAAGTAGAATATTATAGTGTGGTTCTCTCAACACTCAAACATGGGAAATGTCTGGATAACACACTAGGCTTCTACTACTCGAGAAAAATGTGGTTAATCTCAAAAAAATAAAAATAAAAAGGCAAACAAGATTACAAGGTTTGAAACCAGGATATGAAAAAAAAAAAAGAGTATTGAGGTGGGAATTGGTAAACCTGGAGAAAAACAGGTAGAATAGTAAATGATTGACTTTATCTAACACAAGCCATCAGGTACAGAATGTTCTGCATGTGTTTACAAAGGTATAGCAAAGAGGAGATAGAAGAATTTAGTTTGGGAAGAAAATGAATTCTTGTAACAAGAACATGACAAACATGGGCCTGGGGCCTCTCTGGCCACAAGAAATCCTGCCATATCTAGGATGGGTTTCATGACAGGACTTCTGCCTGTTCTGGCACTAGAGCCTTACTGGCTTCACCCCTCCCTGATCTGCTCTTCCTGCTGCTCCCAGGCCATCTTTCTCGAGCTCAGACCTGAGCTGGTGACCTCCCCCGGCACACACAGCTCACTTGGAGCCGATACTCTTCAGTGTAAAACGCTGAACAAGACACCCCTGGACCTCATGGCACAGCCCCTTCCCTTGCAGACCCCACTCCCTCCCTGGCTTCAGGCTGTACTTCCCACCCTCACTCCCCAGTTAACAACTCCTTCTCTTCCTTCTGGAATTATAGCCTTCCTCACCCTGGCTAACTCCTCTCTGTTAATTACTCCCATAGACCCTGTGCTGCTCCTGGTACGGTGTGTGGTTTATGTGTGTTTGCCTTCCTCCAACAAACTATAAGCTCCAGACACGAGGAAGTAGGGATCTGTAGCCCCATCAGGTACCTGGCAGAGCTGGTCCTCAACAGATGCTGAAAGAATGAGTAATAAGCCTTGTCTCCTACACACAAAGGGATTAGCAACCTTTCTGAGCTATTTTCCCTTCAACTATATGATCGTAGATCAGAGACTTTCTTCCCTGAGAGATAAATGTACTTAAAAGGGCAGTGCTCACTGGTGTGCCCATTGGGGCAACCCAGTTGTTTCCTCAAGGGACCTGACAGTGAGGACTTCTGAGATATGTGGAAAGGTGACATAGTAGAGGGTAGCAGTCACATGCAGTACTTGAGGATTTACTATTAATACACCTTGCTGAAATCTATGCACTTTGAAAAAGGGCTGTGGGTCTGGTAATCAGCTGATATTTGCACTAGAGGAGTAAGACCGGAGAACTCCTACTGCCTGTGATGAGCACAGTGCAGAAAGCCACTGCTGGGTGGAACTAGTCAACAAGTTTTCGCAGAGGACCCACTCCCCCTGCAAAAAACACCTCAAGTAATTGTGTCGGAAAGGGCCCGGCTTTGTTATTTCCTCTCTTAGAAGCCTGTAATGACAAACGTTCCCAAAGCACGAGAATCTTACTCCGCTGAACACCCACAATGCGCATGATGTTACCCGATTATAAGAAAAATCAACTGGAGCCCTTTCAAAGGGCTCTTCCTTGTACGAGTAATGCCACCGTCAAAGGTGGTCTCAGATTGCCCACTGTCAGAAAAATGCTGACAGCTACAACTGAGTCACAGCACATTCTTTTTAGTGCAGCTGCTTAGGGCAAAGAACTTGTGTGATACAAGGGCTTTACGAATAGCTTCAATTGTTATTTCAGCAAAGGACCATTTCTAGATGCCATCTTTAATAACAGTGATACGAGGGAAGTGAGCAGTGTCCAATTACCACCGTGTGACAAAATAAAGCAAAATACGGCAAAAGAGATTGTAGGAAGGCTAACCAGTAAACACAATAAATACCTTTTGAATGCCCCGAAATTTAGGTTCTGTAGGAAAACCCGAACTACTAAGTCATACTAAAGGAACAATCCAAAACCTGTGTGAAGGAAATTGGAAAGTCATTAGAAAGGGCATGATCAACCAGGGCACATAATCACTCACTAATCGATTAAGTTTTTCATCTATGATGACTACTTAGGAATATGTCTAATTTCTCATACATTTCTATTTCCAAAAGTTAGGCTTTGAGACTATTTTCACCTAAATTTTCACAGCAGAGTCTTGGTTGCATACCTCAGACACCCTGGTAAGTATAATTATACAGTGTTCACTAGTGTTGTAATTAAAGCAGGCCTTTCCATTTTAATAGAGAATGTATTTTTCAATGCCATGTAGAAAATCCTTTAAAATAATTTTTTAATGCCACTGACTGAGGATTTTTCTGATTGCCAGAAGTGGGCTGAGCACTTCGCACTTATTCTTACCAACTCTATGAGGTATTTAAAGACAAGGACTTAAAAAAGAAGCTAAACAACTTGCCCAAGATCAGTTAGGGACTGATGAAACTCCGGCTTGGCAGGTCTTGCTTTAACAGGGTTCCTGATAACACTACCGCTCGAACTTTTATGTGCATATGAATTAGCTGGGGATCTTGTTAAATGCAGTGTAACTAGGTAGGTCTAGGGTGGGGCTTGGGAGTCTGCATTTCTAATAAGCTCCCCGGTAACAAAGAGGCCATTGGTTTACACACCACACTTTGGGTAGCAAGGTACTATACTACTGCAAAGACATGATTCCTTCTCTTTCAACAGAATGGAATGGCATTTCATCGAGTTGGAGTCAGACACTCTCACTTGATCCCTGGACCCTGATTACATCTGAAACAACACAGAGACAAGAAAGATATCAATCCAGAAGCAACAGTGGTTATGGAATGCATACATTTCCATGTATTTTTACAGTAAAAATGCATTAAAAAATCTTTCACAAAAGAAACTTAAAAAATACAAGTAGGGGGTTGTGTCCAGCCCCCCACCAACCCTCCTTCCACCCCCTCCCCACATTCTTTCAGGCATCAACTGCATAATGGGTAGGAAGGGAATTTCTAAATGGTTTGATTTAATCATACAAAATATTCATCCATCACCGCTCATCAAAACATTTACATGAAGTGGGGGATTAGGGAAAGAAAGCTCACAAAAATCAGTCTCTAATTTAAAGTTACAGTAGTTCAGACAAAACTATCTTTCTGCTTAATGCATAGTCCCTGTACAGTACATATTTTCAAACCAATTCTGATGTGTGGCACTCAGATGAAAGGGCCACACACCTAGTCTTCACGGACTGAGCCAAGCCCAGGTGGGTAGCACATAGATTTTAAAGTGTCAAATATCATCTCTGATAACATGAAAGACATCAATATGTTAACTTCACAATGTACTCCAAAAATCCACCTTGATTTCATTTACTTAACACTGGATCCCAGCTGAGAGCACTGATCATTTAACATCACAGATTTTGCTAGAAATAGTGAAAAGAATTCCTAGTGGTTGAGCCTTAGGGGAAAAAAAAAAACCCAAGTTGGCTCTTTAGGAAACTGATGAGAAAGATGGAACATCATTATTCAATTGTATTCTTCCTTAGCCTTTACTGTTACAGTGTAATGTATGCTTTGCATGGAAAACTTTGATAATAAAAATAGCAGTCATGGACTTTTCTTACGTTTTCAGCTATAGAATGTATGCTGTGTCTGTTCCAGGACAGGAACTTATCTTGTGCATGTCCACACAACTACAGCTACTTGTTCTGTGTTATGTATAAATCCGTAAGTCAAATAAAGCTATGAACAATGTAATATTTATATATGCATAGTGTTTTATAAAAAATTGGCCCACACACTGCTTTTCATCAATACAGAAAGAGCTTTAAGTCCATAGTACACTGCAAGAAATGAGTGAAGAACAGAGAATGCACACAAGTCCTTAATAATTCACAAGCAGGCTCACTGTGGAGGAAATGATGATATTCAAACCAACTAAAGCTTCAGAGAATTACTTACACAGTCTCCCATTTTAAAACAACTTTACATACCTGATTTAGGTTACATCAAAATATATCCCAATGAATCAATTTGTTTCATATTCAGAAATATAAACACATATCACATTCCTCACAGCTAAATTTTGTCATAAATTCTCTTTTATACAGAAAAAAGGCAACAGTTGTTTTTTGTTTTTTTTTAAACAGGCTCTATTAATTACAATTTTTAACTTTGTACACACAATGATTGGCTGGCTTTCTGTTTTGTTTTTTTGTTTTTTTCCTTTTTTTCTTAACAGTACCATGAAAACAACAGTGATTGACTTGCAAAGTTTTGTGTCTTTATGGAAAATGCAAAACAATACTACGAGAATACACAATGCATTATAAGCAGCGGTTTGCTGTAACGGTCCAACAGGTACAAGCAAACGTTTTGGCTCAGCTAGGCAGTAATCTCAACCACATCCTGGGGCTACAGCCGACCCAACTACACCTCCTGTGGGACCGCAAAAGAATGGTCTTTTAGGAAAGAAAAATCATGTTTAGTTCTGCTGTCCAACGACTCAAAGGGCAGGGTCATGAGGGCAGAGATTTGCCAACAAGATCTAGAACCACTGGCACTGTCCTTCTTCCCCTCCAATCACCCTGGAGGCTTTTATGATGGCTTCAAAGGGACATCATCATTTCTAAGAATAAGCATTCCTATCCTTCACTTGTTTAAACATCAACAGAGAGGTGAGGTCCACTAAGACGTGAATATACAACCTGGGGCTTATGCTGAAAAGGAGGCCATACTTTCTGTATTGGGGATTCTTATTTCTCCCTCACACTGGTCACGCTGTCCCCCATTCCATCTACTATTTAGCCTCAAATCAGACAACACTGAAGGTGTTTGTTTTCCATTCCTTCTGGTAGTTGAGCAAATCTGTGATGGCACTGCCTTAATGAGATCTTATTAGGCATTGGCGATGCTAATGAACTTGACCATCTGTGCTTGGGCTGCCTTTGGGTACTGGCAGCCAACCTTCTTCTCTCTGGGCCTTGCTATGACCAGGGAGAGTATGAACTGTCTTCTGAACCAACTATGACTCGAGGATGTAACATTTCTTTGTGCTGTATAGTTTAGCTATAAATATCCTTCATTTGTAACAGTAGTCTCTACATACAGTCTGATTAATCTTAGGATCATCAGCAAATCCAAATCCATCCCAAAGAATTCTCAGCTTTTACAAATATAACTTTTGCCTTTTTTGTTCTTTAAGAAAAACTGTTAACTACAGGATAGCACTACATCACTATATAACAATCTCCACCAAATTAAACTGAATCAGTAATTTCCCTTACTTAGAGAAAATGATCAACAGCCCTATTTAACCAGGAGAGAAAAAGATTTGCCCCCAAAAGGGAACAAGTCTTGCCAATTCTACAGTTTATGTAGAAACAAAATTTATATCCCTTTGGGGCAGCATTTGGCAAATAATTTCCAAAAAAGTATGCATTTAAAAATACTTTAATATTATACATCAGGCACAACACTTGTCATATATATATATATTTTTTTCTTATAAGATTTCAAATGCATAAAATGTTTGTTGCTATTCAGAGGATCACCAAGTGTCAGATGCTTCATTAGGTAAGAAACTAAATGATTTCAGGTTTGTGGCCTTCTTCTTAGAACCTTTGACACAGTAAAGGTTGGAATGTGATTCAGAGTCTCAGATACTGAGGTCGGTGCTACATTCTTTGTACGGTCGCCTCCTCTGCTCTGGGGGGTGTCTGGAACTTCTGCCCACATCCTGTTTCAGGCTCATGTCTTCCCTCTCTCGGTGGCTGACTTTGTCCTCTCTGTTCCTTTTCTCCAGTGACCGCTCTCGCCTCCGCTCAGGCGACCTTGCCCTCCTCCGGTCGGTCGATTTTGCTCTCCTCTCGGGAGAGCTTCCTCTCCTTTGCTCTGGAGATCGCTTCTGATCCAAGAGTCTCTCCAGAGACCTCCTCCGACGGCTGGGCGAGCCGTCTCTCCTGCGGGTGGGTGACCGCTCTCGCCTCCTCTCAGGAGAAGTCTCTCTCCTCTTCTCGTGCCTCTCCCTCCTCTCCAGAGTATTGTCAGCGCTCCGGGTGCCCTCCCGCCGCTTCTCCGGAGACCTCCTCTTGGGGCCATTGGTCACTGGCCGCTCAGACTGTGCGTCCCTTCGTCCCTCCGGTGCCCGGTCCTTGGGTCGACATGCCCCACTGTCGGGTTTTCTAGAAGTTCCATTCCATGTGTGATGTTCATTCGGTTGTCTGCTATACTCTCTGCTGCCTTTTGGATCTTTCACGTGTGCCCGCTTTTCCCCATGTGGTAATGATTTGTGAAGATCGGGTGGAAAACTGGACTCCAGTGATGGATGCTGTCGGCGGTCGGTCGGCCCGGCCCTCATTTCCGGAACACCTTGGGGACCGGTGGGGGGGCCGTGCTGGTCGCTGCTGGGGTCTGCGAGGAAAATAAATGAGAGTGACAGTTTGGTACAAGGGACCACAGGCTCCTGTCCCCACTCCCACATTTGAGACCTCATTAGTCATGACAAACAACTGTTAAAGCAGTCAGAATCAAAGCCAACTGAATCTTGGTTAATTTAAGTATAACTGCAACTAGTTAGGGTTAAAAACTAGTACTGGTGGTTTTCAGCACCCAGCCTGCTATTCTCTGCTCTCAGGACAGATCATTAAAGAATTTACAACATCAGTCATCATTTTAATCTTTAAAGGCACAACCCAAAGATTCTATCTAGAAGTATGAAAACTTCCCCACTTTATCCTTTGGCTTTTCTTTCCCCACCCACCACCCTTCTCCCCTGCCCACCCCTCCCCCTATGAAAGAAAACATTCTTTTCTTTAAAGAATATTTGTTTAATTTGCTTGATAATAATCTGGACTACTGACTTCAAGGGGCATGATGGAACTCTCTGAGGGAATGGAAATAGTCTATGTTTTGACTTGGGTGGTAGTTAAATGGGTGCATCCATAGGTAAAAAAATTCAATACACTGTACTCTTAGGCTTTATGCATTTTACTGTATGTAAACTATACTTCTATTTAAAAAAAAACAATCCAGGATGGTGGGCAAAGGGAATTACAGAGGCAACATGGCCTGATGCTGATGACTGGCAGGAATGATGGTCCATTAGACATTCTCTCTACCTTTCTGAATGTTATTCGGTTATTTTCTCTGGTTTTGTAAAGTTAAGGAGCTGTTTCTAAAATGTGGAGTCTTCTGACAGATAAAAAGGAGTGTTTAAGAGAGGCTGCTGGGTACCCATTTGACATTACATGGGATTCAGATAAAGTCTAAGTTCTGAGGCACCTGTCTTTATACAAAGCAGCCATAATTAAATCTATGAGCTGTGGAGTCACTGGACTGCTCCTTACATCATCAAGATATCTATAGATTTAAAAGCAGGGCAGCCCATGAGGACTCCAGTTTATTATTAAACTATTGGAAATGACACTGCAAATGTTTCAGGCAGCATCCTGAATTTATGGAGCTTTTTTCACAGCAGGGATAAGTCATGCACATTATACCATCACAGGCAAGCCACCCGGAATGACGTGTGGCAGTGTGGAGGGCACACTAGGGTGACAGTCACACAGATAAAGGAATCATGGCTACTCTTTAAGATCTTTCATGAGGTAACAAGGTCAACCTTAAGCAATAATCTGTTTCACGAATGATCTCCCAAACCTAGGGTAGATTTTAACAAATAGGAATATAGTCAAGAGCAGGAATTAGTAAACTTTTA
Source organism: Smutsia gigantea (assembly GCA_032199065.1). Lineage (NCBI taxonomy): Eukaryota > Metazoa > Chordata > Mammalia > Pholidota > Manidae > Smutsia > Smutsia gigantea. Next base: position 67,479 of record JAVSCE010008525.1, on the reverse strand, counting down.
CTGTATAGGGTGAAAAAATAAGTATTTTGGCTTTGCTAGCTGCACAGTTTATTAGCCTGTTCAACTCTACCACTATAGTGTAAAAGCAGCATAGACAATATATAAAAGAAATGGGCATGGCTATGTGCCAATAAAACTTTACTTACAGAAACAAGCTGTGGACAGGATTTGGCCTGTGGGTTGTCATTTGCCAAGAGATAACCCACTAAGCAGGAAACCTCACCTTTCTGTTGAACAAAGTCCTATGTACCTACTTGAGGGATCTATGATATAAGGTTTGTTCTTTCTAAATGCTGGGGAGACTACTAGAATTAACACAAACAGGGGCTTACAGAGTTACTTTAAGGTGTGGGTGAGGGAAGCTGCTTAGATCAATACTGTAAATCTAGTCTTGGGGTTTCTTACACCTACTTTTAAGATAAGGGAGGGCAAGACTTCAACAGGGTCAGTGGTGTACTTACAATTCAAAGAACGCAGGGTGCTCAGAATGAATTGCCAAACATATCAAAATAGAGCTAAGCAGAAGCAATGAGGAAATTAGGCCACAGCACAGAAACACCTAGTATTGATTGAGCTACAAACCGTAGTTTGATTATGGCCCATAAGGTAGAAGCAAGCCTCCCCGAGCTTTTCATTTCTCATACATGCAGCGATATTAGGAGGTATCATCGCTGTAGAAGGGAGGGCCCAGCACCAAGAACAGTCAGAGAGAAAGAGAAAGAGAGAAAGAGAAAAAGTTGAACATTTAGATTCCCTATAACAAAGAAGAAAGAAAAAATATCTGCATTTGTTAACATAGGGCAAAGAGTTTATTTGTCCAGTCAGACAGTCTAAGGCAACACTCAAATAAGGCTGCAGAGACTGCAATCAGAACAGTGACGTTTTAGACAGCCATATAAGGTGACTCAAGAACCCAGACAATGGATGCATCCTTTTTCCTCTTCCATTTTTTTTTTCTTTTTCAAACAACTGGAACAATGACAAGCTGGCATAGGAAAGCATTAACAATAAACAACAGAACAAAGTTTCCCCCGCCCCCCACCCCAGACCGCCGCAGTTAAATTAAGTACAAAAAACTCATTACAAAAATAGCCTCACAGAGAAGCAGGTTTCAGTCAAGTCAGAAAAATATTGGAACTTAACATGTCATAACCCATTTGTGACTCTAATCAGTAGAAGTAGAGAGATTTAGTCCAAATAACACATGGAGACTTTACAACAGCACAACCCTGGCATGTTCAACCCTCCTTGGAAAAGCAAATCTTAAGGTGATCTTTATTTTTAGCCCAAGAACATTTGTTAGTGTTGGATTTTCATCTTCAGTGCAACAGACACAGGTTTTGAGAAGATACACAGGTTACTGACGATGACTTTCAAATGAAATATCACATCCAACAGAAGCGTAGGGAAGACAGAAAAGGGAGACAACGTTATACAGTTTCAGCGGGATCGATACACCTATGGTCAGACGTTCAGTACAGCGCACAGCTCAACGTTTTTCAGAGCACCTCCCTCCTGGTTGGCCGTGTCTAAAGGTGCCTCACCTGATGTCCACCCGGCCCCACCCCCCAACCTTGAGCCCCTCATATTCTGCACCTGTATAAATGTCCAACACCTGGGAAGGCTGTCCTTCAAAGGAGTGATCCTTGTCCTTGAGCTGCATCTGAATTAAGGATCTCATCAAGTCCAAAATGCAATTGGGAATTGTGCAGAATGACTTTCAGAAAAGTGGGTGGTAACAGATAAATCCCTAATAAAGGGGACCAACATATATGGGGACCAGTCAATCACAGTTTCTATAGAAACTTCTGTAGACCTTTGGCTGGGAAGAGAAGCCCTACATCTAGGGCATAGTTTTTTTGTTTTTTTTTTCAAATTTTAAACAAGAATCTCAAATAAATAGGTCATAATTATTATAATATACACTATCTTGCCATCAGAACACTAAGCTATGTAAAGATCATTGCTGTTTACTCACATCATGTCTTCTGTATATATCTATCTATTATGACAAAGGAAGTCTATGTATAACTAGCTTTCCCCATAGGAAAGGCATCGTAAAGTGTTTCCCTCATGATGAGCACTGGGAATTGATTTCATCCTTTATCATCTAAAAACATATGGCTAGTATAATCAACAGTTTTGTTTGTTTTATAGTAGTGGGCTCAGGTGATCTGATTTGGGGTAGGGACCAGTGGGGGGATGCAGAAGTGTTGTATACAGAGCATAAAGAAGTGAGCAAGGACCTCAAATCATCTCAAAGTTTCACACCTCTTAAAGACATCAAAAAGAAAAAAAGAAAAAAAAAAAGAATTGTGCCTCAACATATCACTCAGGAAACCTGTTTTCCTGCTTCCTAAAAGGAGTATAGTCATTTTGTGCTAACAATTGGATCTGAGAAACAGTTTGGCACAGTTCAAACATTCCTTTGCTCTTGGTCAGACTAGACAAAAATGTTCTCTCTGATTATCAGAAAGGGGGCTATAACGATCCCATGCCCCAGTCCACGTAAGCAAGCAAAAGGATGAAATGTGTAGAGATTTCAGAACAAGCGAGGCAAATAATCACATGGTGCAAAAGGCTGGTAAGACACTGGTGAATAGGGGAAACAAAAAGACTTTCCTGCTGCAGCTCTGGAGACAAATTCATGGAGTCATGCCAGGGAAGGAAGGACTGTTTTCATAGTTTGACCCACCATATTCTGGGACTGAGCCGTCTCCCCGCTTCAGAAACAGACGTACTCTGCGGCCACCATTCTTAATCAGTTCTATAGCCCGAGAATGCTTCATGTTTTTGGTGGTCTCACCATTGATCTCCAAAATTTCATCACCAATCTGCAAAAGCCAGAGAGAAGAAAATGAGAACACAGGAGGGTTTCACCGGCTAGGGAGGTGCTCTACAATTTAAAATTCTTTCATTTATTGATTTATTAAATATTTACTGAATGTATTCCAAACAAAAAAAAATCTCAAATCTTAAGATGCAAAAATCCAAAAAACCCTGGAGATGACTTTCTAATGGGGGAAAGAAAATTAAAAAGAAAATTAGAAGAATATGTGTATGCTAGAAAATGTAAGTGCTAAGGAAAAAAAGCAGTAAGGAGAATATTAACTGGAGAAAGAAGGAAGATGTGCCAGGCAGTTTTTAGGATGGCCCCCCACAATTACTGCCTCCTTGTATTCACATCCTGTGTAATCTCCTTCCCTTTGAATATGAGCTGGAATTAGTGACCTGCTTGCAAAAAACAAAATATGGCAAATGTGATGAGTTGTCAATCCAAAGATACGGTCACAATAATTTTGGCTTCTGTCTTCCTTACCCTCTTTTGTTTTCTCACTTGATCACTCTGATGCATGCTATAAGCTGCTCTACAGACCCTATAATAAGGAAATGGGGGAGGGCATGGGTCTGCAGCCCAAGAGGCAATGAATCCTGCCAAAAACTCAGTGAGTGACCTTAGAAACAAATCCTTCCCCAGCTGAGCCTTCAGATGCGACCACAGTCCTGGTTGATACAACTGCAGTGCTTACTATGTGTCAGCTACTATTCTAGGCATCAGAAACTAAAGGAATGAACAAGGCTGGCCAGATTCTTACTCTCATGGAGCTTCTATTCCAGAGAGAAAGCACTGGCTTTAGAGTTTAAAGCCTTGAATTTGAGTCCTGTCACTTGACAGCTAACTTCTTGGAGTTCGCTTTCTTGTCTGGAGAAGGGGATTAAAAAACCCAGGCCTACCAAGCTGCGGGGATCAAAACAGATAATACCACATGTAAACATGTCTTGTGAAGCATTATACAACATATCATGGTAATGATACTTCATTCAATCAGTAATATTTTTTAAGTGAATAAAGACATGGAAGAGTATACCCCATGTATTTGAAATTAAAACAAATGGCCTATATACTGCTATATGTATTCCCTTGTGTATGTACAAATAGTGTATGTATATGCATAAAAGAAGGATATACAAGAAACTGGTATACAGTTTGACCCTGGAAACTATATTTTTACTACATACCATTTTTCACTACTTTTAAGAACCCATATCCATGGTCTACTTTCTCAACTTGTAAAAAAACCTTGTTAAAAAAATTCAGTATGATGAAACTTAAAAATCAAGATTGTGTCTGTCTTAAGGATAAATACTAAGTTGTATACTACCCTTGACCACTTTTTTTCTTGCTTTTGCTCAGGACCAATTTCATTCATTTTCTTTCCTTTCCTGACCTGATTGTCTTGATTTCTTTTAATTCACTGCAAATTGCTCCCTATGTGTATGCCTCAGTCTAAGTGACCTATCTATAATGAGCTGATGAATTTTCCTTTTTTAATCATCTAATCCCCCCAGGAAAGGGACATAGTAATAACAGAGCAGAGCGAGTGTTCGACATTTGCATATTTAGAATTTGCAGCTTTGACTACTCCACAACAAGCCTGAATGTCCATGCCATGGAGTAGCTGCTCCTTTGCAGAAGCAGAGTCACTTTGCTCCTGAGGCTGCAGTAAGACAGTGGTGACTGGCCTGAATGGAACTCACCACCCAGAACCTTAGAACTACATAGCTTTCCTGCTCTCTAAGCATCTTGGCACACCCAGGATTTCCTGTGAAATGTTGTGCCTGCCTCATGAGATATAACACCTGTGGAAATGTGATTCAGAAAATACCTCCGTTAGTAAGTTTATAAGTAATTTTAATTCTTCACTCACCTCCAACTTTAGCAGCTACAGATAACTATGCTTTACGGAGAAATTTATGCTAGGGTGGAAGCCGGGCACTAAGAGTGTCCTGAAAGCTGTGGAAATCTCAATCTTTATGAATGAGATGGTTCTAGCCATACAATATCAAAAACGCATTACAGATGACTTACATACCTCTACTCCAGATTCTCACTTACCCTCATCTTTCCACACCTTTCTGCGGGGCCATCTTCCGCTAAACGCAGAACATAAAGGTCCATGTTATACTCTCGGCCCCCTCGGAGACTAAAGCCAAATCCCTTAGCTCCTCTTTCCAGCTCCACAGTGTAAAAATCTTGTTCCTATTTAAAGAAATCAGATGCAATCATTCTGGGAGAATTTATATCCGCACATATTTCTCTCCATCTCTTCCCAAACATTCTCTATTATGCTGACTTGCCAAAAAGGCACAGTCTCTATGCCCTTCTCAGTGATTCTCAATTGTTTATTAATATTCATTAACTATGGGCATTTGGAGATCCATAATTTGACCACATGCCTGAGTGTGCCTATAGACTGCACAGCAACAGGCATATATCAAAATTTAATTGGTGAGGTGGTGATTTGTATTTGTGGCCGGGAAATTATTACATGATACCATCCTGCACATTGCTGGATATGCAACCTTCGAGCCCCATGCTTGAAAAAATGCCCATCATGAGGACAACAAAAACAGCCTCCACACATCTGGGACTGGCTCCCAGCCTTACTGAGGAGAATCATGAATGGCTTGCTGAAGGCTCTGAGGAGTCCAGTAAAAATGAACCTATTTGAGTTGGCATCAACTCGGTGTTTCCCAAGTTTGCTTCACCTGCTGTTATTTCCATGTAGTGCTATGGATGTTACCTGAAATTCACACATCTGAGAAAGATCTTAACAAAAAGATACTTTTATGAATAACATTAGTAGATTAATTCGCTGTTTTGCTCTTTCTCCTATCTCCAGTCCTTGATACAATGTGGCTTTTTATTTTGTTTGGTTTTCCGCCCTAGCAAAGGATATCTAGGAATACTTTTCAAAGGTAGTAAGATAAAATGTCATTTCCTAGACAACCAAGTATCAGTAGGTATTTAGTACATCTTCTTACAAAAGGTTATTTGTTTTAATTGAGGGTACCTTATAAAAGATGTCTCATAAAAATAGCTTCAGAGTGTTGGAAGGAAATGTACAAAGCAAATAGAGAAAAAAGAGAACTGGGCCTCACCTGTGTCGCCTGAGGCGCTTTGAACTCAAACTGAGATTCTGGCTTTGGTTTGGTGGTATTCCTGTCGAAGTGACAGAAATAAATGTAAGAGCAAACCATGGGGAAACTGAGAAAGAATCAAGGACAAGCATTATCACGCCAGGAGTTACTTTTTCCCCCTTTAAACTAACAAAAGAATCCACAGCCATGTCCATGTCTGACCTGGTCTCCTGGGCCCCTTGCTGAGAAGGGGTGTGCGTGGTGGTGATGGTGGCAATCTTCTCAGCATTGGTCAGCAAAGTGGCATTTGAAGACTCTGCAGGGCGAGACAGAGGATAACAAAATGAGGGCCCCAGGGGAAAACACTGTTAAGCCAGGAGGCATGCAGAACAGCTCCATGAATGACAAGTCTGGCTTGTCACCATTTCAAACAGTTCTGACTTGACTTTCTCAGATCTATGATGTGTGCCATGTACACCCCCACGACCCTCCATGCAACCAGACATCCCACACATGAAACAAGTTTGCCCAAGAAAATGCTACTCTAAAATTGTAGCCAAGGTAGATGTCTCTCCCTTCCCCGACACTTAAAAAATGGCAGTCCCATCAAAACACTGCAGTATACCAGAATTACTTCCCAGAATTTTATAGGCCAGTAATAAATGTCTGCTAACGTTTCCTGCAATGTATCAGCAATATTTAGAGAGTCTGCTTGATTTCTTCATGTGAATATTAAAATGAGAAGTGTGCTAATATTGTGTTAAAGACACACACATACACAACACTGTTTCTTCCTTATCGCTTTTAATGAAGCACAACTGAAAATGTAGACGTCTTGACAGATCTCTAGTATTACTCATGAAAAATTAATTTTAAAACTCACATTAGTTAGAGCCAGAGTTTGTAAATATAAGTTGTATAAATCATGAAGCCACCCTGATGTAATGAATATGATTATATTCTTATGTAAATTGACTTTCTTCTCCACTAACCACATTTGTAAGCAACTTCATTAATCTTTAGAAGTCTGAAGATCCAGAATTTGAAAACACTCATGAGCATGCCTACAGAGTGAATGTCAACATCCATATATTAAAATTTAATCATTCAAATAATAATGACTGTATGTTATTTTACTAATTATTTCTCCATTAAAGATCAAGGCAATAACAAGAAACTAAGAGCAAGCTGCACTTTTAATACTTATTTTTAGGTTGACTATTTGGAAATTGGCATAAATTTTCTAATCAAGAAAATGCTAAATGTGGTGGGTGGGCTCCAAGATTAGCCTACAGATGCTCATTTATGTCAGAGTGCCCCATGAAGTGAAGAAGTTTCTAAAGTCCTGTGATTCATAGTAGGTATTCTAATGTTTGTCAAATGTATATATCTACCCATCATGTATAATAAAGTTCCTGTAGGAAAATATGTTAAGTTTTCCCAACTGGAATACCTGGAGTCCACCTCTCTCCACTGCAGTCCTGGGTAACAAGACATCCCACAAAACCCAATTACTTGTGCTCTAGCTTCCATTTTAATTTTCTAAGGGTATTACTCAGCTTCGGTCTGGCTTCCTGTTACTTTATTTTCATTATACATGTCGTTAAAATCACAGGCTCCATTTTCAAACCTGGGTACAAATACCCTTTTGCCCATTCATTAGCTATGTGTTTCACCTTCCTCATCTCCTAGAAGGGGGTGGTGACAATTGCTTTCTCTTGTATAAAAGCATATGAAATGCCAAGTGTGGTGCCTGACAGGTAGTGAGCACTCAGTGCATGTTTACTGCACCTATAGCCATTGCTACTATTTCTACTTACTTATCACTGTGGCAACTTGTATGAGTTACTTATCTCTGCAAAATGAGAATGCTGAAATATGACTTTAACAGTCTATATTCCAGTCATAAAGCCTGTGGTTCTTACAGCTTCATTAATCTCTCGAAGATTAATAAGAAAATGTAACTAGATCAAGGGAACTGAAATGTGAATCAGATTCATGCTTTAGGATAATGTTTCCCACAATGTGCTCTACCAAATGTTTCTGCAGAGCCTGAGGAAAAGACCCCGTGGTCCCTTTTTAAGGGCGAGAAATTTTAAGGGTGAAAGAGAGAGAAATGTTTTGGTGTCCACGTTTTATTTTTCTGCTTTTTGGGAGGCAGTTTTGCATAATGATTATGAGGTCAGATTCTAGAGCCAGACTACCTGGTTTTGCATCCCCAGCTCTACAAAATTTACTGGCTGGGACTTAAGCAAAGTTATGCGAACTTTCTATGCCTGAGTTTCCTCTTCTGCACATGCAGGGTAACAGAAGTATCTAAGAAAATTGGTGCAAAGAGGAAAGTGTTTGGGATAGTGGCTGGCACATAAAATCTGCTCAGAAATTATTATCACATTTTTATTGGTGGCATGTACTTATTACTGTTATCACAATATTAAAAGCACATTATTAGTACATTTTTATGACTGCACTTACTAGCACAACCAAGGTGATAAATCTAAGTAATATTTCATAAAGTACACCCACTGTGTCAGTACAAAGGACTAAGAGACTGCACAGCATGTCAACATGATTCGCCAGAGGTTTGTCAATGCGTGTATTGGTCCTTTAAAAAAAACTTTATATTGCTCATTGTAATTAATTTTATGGAGCCTCTCTGGGAAATCACAAGATTGTTTGGGCCATGGGGATATCATAATCAGGATACCAAAAAGAGTGTTTCCTTATAATTAAAGTGATTATAATTACTGAATTGTGCAGAGGTACCCCTTAAGACTTCTTGTTTGTTTTTGGTAGCCAGAGTATTTCTAGGCAGATCAGATCTCATTCTCAAATAATTTTTACATTTCTGCAGCTTTCATGACTTGATGAGATATGACAATCACACAATACACATACAAATAGAATTATTTTATTAATTTTCCTCCATTTCCTATTTTTCACATATCTATATTCAAATCTGTTTCAGGTTAAAGCGTGGCTTTAAGTATTTTAAAAATTAACATTTAATGTGGAAATGCATATTTAAGCTCACTGAATTTTCTTTTTTTCCTTGTTTTTCTTGACCTATGAACAACTACCATTTCCTGGTCATTTATAATGTGCCAAGCACTGTGTTAAGTGCACTGCCACATGCAATGTTTTACTTACTTCTTACAAGTCAATGAAGTAGGTGCCATTATTACCCTCATTTTACAGATGGAGACACTAAGACTTAGGAAAGGTAGGTAACATATCCAAGATCATTCAGAAAGCCAAGTGGAGGCTCTGGAAATTAAACTCAGGGCCTGCCTGACAATCGACTTTTGGTCTTAATCCACTTACAAGGGAATTATGTGTTGCTATCAAGGAAATTGTATCTAATTAGCATGTTCCTTTCAAATAAGCAGTGCTTTTATTTTACCGCATAAATAGCACCGACTTCACTAGGCAGTATTACAGACTAATTACAACATGAAATACCCTGCTTTGATGACTAGATTTCATGGGCCATCTTCTGAGCCCTAAAATAATTTTTAGCATACCCTAGATTTCCAGGATGCTTTTTTAATAGCAATAAAGTTACACGTTTATTTTAATGAATTTCAAATCTTCGTTTAGAATTGAACCAAGACTGTATGTGCTGAAATTCTCTCTAGCTTTGTAAAATACAGAAATGAAGCCCATTATCACAAATCTATAGCTCTATCTCAAAGCAAAACGTGCCCCGAATAACAGGAAAAATTTGTAAAATAAGGTCCTGACAGAAGAGTATACTTCTGCAGTGGTATTATGGAGGCTTGCCAATGTCTTTGACTTTTTAAAACTCAAAGGTAGGTGGACAGATTGGCTGTTTTTATGATAAATTCCAGAAAGCACCCTGCATCCATTCTTCAACAATGTTTACACCTACTTTAGCTCTCCTGGAGGAATGAAAATGGATATTACTACACTTTCCATAGTGATCGTGTACCGAGAAAAGCATATCCTAGCTCTCCAGGTACCATCACGGTACTGTGCTAAATCAGGCCACTAACTTCTGACAGGAGCTTCTACCTTGCATTTCAACATATCTTAGTGACAAGTGATTACAATTCTAACCTTGCTTCCACGTTAATATCCTTAGCCTCCCTTCTGGAATCCACATTACAAAGCCAAGCAAACCAACAAAGGATACAACCCTTCCTGTCATAAATATTTTAACTCATAAACACATTTGTAATAAATATCTGAAGGAAGCTTTTGAAAATTTGAATCCCATAAATATTTGAAAAGTTTCGGAGACTTCCTAAACATGTATGGTTGGAACCCTGTTCCTTTGGCCCAAGTATATGCTACCTATCATATCCACACAGCCTTCTGTTAAGATACTTATTTTATGTGTTTGCCAAGGAAAATGCATTATCTGGGCTGCCAAGTCTTACCTCCTATATAAGCAAATACTTTGAATCAGAGTCATGTGAAATAAAAATTTAAGACTGTAGTTTAAGTAATATATTTTTAAGCTCATAAGCATTGCCATTATCTTGAACCCCGATTCATGGGTCTATCCTGTCTGATTATAGTCTTACTCACATTCAGATTTCACAGGGTATTTCTACACAACATGGGTGGTGGGAAGCATGTGTGGTTTGACTAGTCAGATTTCACGTTCAGATTAGTATGTTCAGTAAGTCTCTGGGCCTTTCTGGGTTACCATTATATATTTACCATCCAATGCCCATATGTCATAGGGGAAAATGTTCTGCCCCCTCCCACTCCACCTCCCACCCTGGGCCCGAGGACAGTAAAGGCAGAGATGGTGTAGACTCCTCTGATTAAGGCCTATCCAAGATCTGGGAAGGGAGACTTTCTAACAACGCAACAATGGCAGATAAAGAGGAGGAATGTGTTGGAGCTTTTGTGGAAGAAGGCTGGCAGACAAGAGAGGTAAGAGAAAAATGGGAGAAGCATGATAACTACAGATGAAGGTGGAGACAAAATGAGGTGAACAATGAAAAGAAAAAACAACTAGGCAGCATGAGGAAGATAAAGGGGTAGATCTGGAATGGGTTCTAAGTACTGCCCAAAAAGGGTACATCTTCCTGAAGTGTCTTCTACGGTTTCCATGCACAGTGCTCTGGACAAGATGACTTTCTAAGAGGTGAGACAGAAACCACTCTGATTAAGAACTCTTGATGATCACAAAACCGTCAATATTTGATGAATTAAACATCAGAGAAAATGTGAAAGAGGCCAAAGGTCCCTAAACACGATGCAGCACCTTCTTTTTAACCTATAACCTACCATGTAGATTCTCCCTAATCTACTTAAAACTTACCAGAGAAGAAGTGGATTCACCATGCAGTCCTCTTCCTGCAACTTAATGATCACTGTCTCCTAGTTGTTTGCAAAATCCTCTTGGATTGCTCCAACATCTTTCCTGAAATATAACTCCCCTGCCCTAACTCTAATTTCCAAGATGGCAATTTTTGGCCCCATTTAAAAGATGAGCATCACAACCTCACCCTCTGCTAGACCTGGCTTCCTACACCTGGCCTCTGAAACTTAAGACATCAAGTTTATGTCCCACATTAAGACAGAATAATTGATGAAGTTTTATGATCATGGCAATGAATTCCTTCCATATCCTGGGATGAAATTACATCCTTAGCAGCACATCAATCCTTAACTATATGGCATCAACTTTAATGTTTACTTCCTTTTATATAAGATAGTGTATAATATTTCTGTCTGAATTTTGTATATTTTAAATATTGAAGTTTAAAAAATGGCTCTTCATTGACAACTGTTATTGATAATTCACCTAGCATGATATATTTTTAGTGTTCAGGTTTTCCAAAAAATATTTCCCACTGCACTTTATTAAATTAACTCAACACCCCACAGGTGCACAGTAGTATAATAAGTTGCTTCTATGTATTTATGTCTTTTCTGATTTCAAACTCTTTTTCTAAGCTTGCCCCTCAAAGAGTGTTTTTTTCTCCCTTCTTTTTTTAGACATTCTCATTTCTGCATTAAGACTGACCCAGCAAGTCAAGTCCTGTGTTCAGTTCTTTCAGATTAGTGTTTTCAAATCTCCATGGCATGTAGATAAATGTGTCTACATTTATAAACTACACTTGGCTCTCTCAGCCATTTCTCTCTTATTTTTTCTGGCTTCCTCCAATCTTCCCAATAGGAACCCTATGTTCTATCATTTTGTGATCACATTCCTAAATTATAATAGCTTTCGAGAGTGGTGAATTGGTGGAATGGACTCCAGACCACATGGTAAGTTACTAACCATACATTCAGGAAGGCTGAAGTAGACCAGCACCTCAAGGAGCTATTTTTTTTCTTCCCATTTGGTGTGGGTATTTTTGGTGCAGAAAATTCTCTGTTCTTAGAACCAACATTTTTTAAATATTTATGGTTTATTTGCTTTTTTTCCTGAAAAGTACAGTCTATACCATTCAAGTTTTAAACTAGTAAGGCTTACTTTATAACAATTAGTATGTAAAAATATTCATTGGCAAATTGCTTTCAGATAAAATATGATTTTCCCATTTTACAGATCAATGGCATACAACTTTTATCATACTACCTCCGTAAACCACATTTTTCTCTTGAGGAATACTGACTTTTAGAATATATGTATTATTTTATAACATGTATAGCAATGATGAAAAAAAGACAATGAAACATTTTGGGACAAATATCACTTTCCTCCCAAGGAGAAAGTCTCCTTAAAATGAAGACAATACTCAGGACTTGATTCTCTGAAGAATCTATACTTAGTGACGTAAATGTAACAACTTCAGTTTTACAGAGTAACCAATGAATAGATATTTTTGCTGAATAACTTTATATTGTGCGGGGCTGGCCTGTGTACTGTAGGACGTTTAGAAGCATTCTTGGGCTCTACCCTCCAGATGCCATTAGCACCCACCTCATACATTGCAAAATGCCTCCCAGGTCAGGGGGCAGGATCACCCAATGATGTAGAGATTTGCATTTAACCAATCAAACAAACAAGAATAGCCCTAGTTCAGTTTATGTACAACCTAGCAAAAATGAAGCCATTTTATTCTTTCTCACCCACATCAAAAAATTAAGAGACAAATGAATGAGGCAGAAACCCTCAGGCTCTCCCAAAATTAAAAAGAGATACATTTACTTACTCTGAAAAACAAAAACAAAAACACAGTATTGGCCTTGCATTTTCATTATGGAGGTTTTGTGATGTCACTGTATCATATAGACACTTTAATGACTATTAAAGAAAAAAATCCTCAGTGATTTCCACACAGAACATCAGGGCATCTTTACCATCTATATTCACACTATTCCATTATTTTAAAGACAAGGGCACCCAGACCAAAATAAAGCGGGAAAGTTGAAGATTTCCTGAATCTGACCCGCAGCAAGTCAGGGTCCCAGGTCTCAAAGATTAAGATAGTGAGGAAAGGTTTAGTAACTATGGCTCATGTTTGTTTGATGGGTATGTTACGTTAGGGATGGAGAAGGCTGCCTCTAAATCAACACTATTCAATTATTTGAACACTAATGACGAGAGAGAGAGAGAGAGAGAGAGAGAGAGAGAGAGAGAGAGAGAGAGAGAGACAATAGGTATACTTTACCATCCCCAGGAATGATGCGGAGGGTAACTGTGTTTCCCGCTTCCTTGATTAGGTTGACAATGTCTGAATGGGACTTGTTGGTGATGGAACATCCATTCACTGCCAAGATCCGGTCTCCTACTTTCAGCTTGCCACAGCGGTCAGCAGGGCTTCCCTCAATAATCCGACCTATTTTGTGAGGCATAGCCACACATGCATTGCCTGCTTTGATAGTGAGTTTTAATTTTTTTTTATGTTATATGGGAGTATAGTGAAGGGAGGAGAAAAAGGGTTGAAAAGGGAAAGAGAAGGTTAAGTGTTAATCAATTAAAGCATTAAGCAAATGTTATTAAAGGAGAGCTCTGCGCTGATGGTCAAAACATTGGCACTGTTCAGGGCATCTGTAGAAGCAGGAGCCGCCCCAGAATGACAGCTCATTGCTGCAGTCTGACCCTTACTCAAAATGAGGGGAAAACTCCAGCTTCCCTCCTCAAATCAATTACAAAATTTGGGATATTTAACAACTTAAGATCCCCAAGAGCCCCAAAATAGCTCACCATTGGCTTATTTTGGGACTGCGAATGTGAAACCCCGAGCTGGGATAGATGCTGTTTTCACATTCTGTGTCCATGTCATTTCATTTTGCCAGCTGTTGTTTAAGCTTCTGCCAATGTTTTGTTCTTTCTCCACTTAGAAAAATAACCACTGGGTGCCTGGTGAGGCATGAAGAGTCTGCTAGTACCAAAAATTCAACCTGAAAACGCCTAGTGGACAAACACTTAAGACTTTCTGCCTTCTATGCGAGATGATGAAAGCTTTACAAAAAGGGCATAATTACAAAGAGATGAGCCAAGAAGGGGCCCAACCACGACACCACCTTTTCCCTTTATGACCTTCGCTCAATCAGCCTATCTCCGTGTGCTTTCAGGAAAGGGCCCAGATGGCTCATTAGGTCTGTAATCCTCCTGCTTCCTCACAAAGACTCCCTCCAGGGAATATGAAAGCCCTGTACCTACTCAGGCTTGGGGCAGTGATCCAAAGTTAGGTTCAAATCATTCCTCAACCCTTTTCCTTTAATCATTTCCTTTCTCCTTACCAGTCATTGTACATTTACGATATGAAACCCAGGAGAAATGCCCTGGAAGATTCTTATGCACGTGGAGGCATAACATGTCAAAAGGAACAGTGTTTTGCTAAATTTTAGAGATAGGTGGGAACTGGCTTTGAGGCCAGAGACAGAGTTTCTAGCTAATTGTATATTGAGTTTCAAAGGTTCTTGTGCATATTCAAAGGTTCTTGAGAATTTGTCTTTTCTGGGATCAGTGACCCGACTTCACAAACGGAGCTCCCTTTTGGGAAGGGTGACAAAATTAACATGGGCAACACTGGAACTAACTGAGTAGGCTCCTTCGTCATAATTTGGACCTTGAGGTTAAACTATGGGGAAATACCCTGAAATTCCTCTGAATTGTGGCATATCTGCCTAGTTTTGCATCACTACATGTAAAGTCCAGGTCACAGAATTTTCAGAAAGGAAGTAAATGGTCTTTCGGATCAAAAGGTAGATGTGGTAGAAAGCTGCCATACTCAAATTCAAGGTCCTGATTAAGTTTAGCCCATCTCCATGGACAACGCTTGTGAGAAAGGTATTAAACAGCAGGTGTGAAGACAGCTCTGCATAGCTCAGAAGTCTCATGCAAGGTATTAGGGATAGTTTAATTTGTTCATTGTAGGAGCCAGAGGAAAACAATCAAAGACCAAATTGTGAGTGAAAACATTCAATATTCATTAAAAAACACATAGTCTCCCACCTGACATATCTATTTCCAGAAAGTGAAACAGAGAATTCTGAAATCCTGAGAACATCACAGCGTGCAACAGTAGATCTGAAGGAAATACCTAAGGATTTCTTTCCCCCTTGCACCTTTCTTTCTGTTTTTAAATTAAGCAGTAAACTCTCCAAACTTCATTTAAAAATAATAAATAAACAAACAAACAAACAAATAAATAATCCTTGCCTTGATGACAGGTCACCCATCCATCACATGCTGTGGTAACTGTATTAATGTAGCTCACAAAAGCACTGTTAGTAATGGGCGTTTGTTACCGCAGCCATACATGCAGAGACCTGGCGGACTCACTGTGTTCTTATGAACAAACCTTAGAGGAAAAGGGCTTTAGCAGGAGGTGACGTACCAAGACTAAAGGAAGGCATAAGGAGGTCTACTGGGTCAGAAAGCTGATGATGGAGCCCCAGGCTGATCTCAGCCAGCAAGTGACCTGAGCCACTGGTCATGAGACTCCTTGTGGACAAGTCATTTGGGGACAGAGCTGAGACAAACTTCAGAGCCTCACAGCCCTTACCCACCCTCCGTATTAATTACTTGGCTGCTTGGGGAATAACAAATGACATCTGTTCAATGAAGAAGATGGGTCATTTCTGGAGTACATGATTATAATCCATTCTAACAGGAAATAGGTTCATAGATTACTAGTTCCTGGAATCCTCTGGGATGCTATTTGGCTTGGCCAGTCAGTACACCCAGCAGTTAACCTGAGAGAGCAACAACTGCGTTCCTCCATATTCCATTGAAACCCCCAATATTTGGAGGAGACGGGAAAATCACCACAGCCAGAATCCAAGGGCAGCGAAGACAAATAACTCAGATCATAACTAGATCTTTAAACAGGCGACAGTAAAAAAATGGTTGAAAATTAAAATCACAAAATTTCAGATGGAGAGAGTAGAGAAAGTTCAGGAGGAAAGGGCATTTCACATAATATTTTTACTCTTTACACCTCTAATTTTCCTAGGCCATTTTACAACCATGTGCTTCTTTTAAAAACCTCTTAGACCTGAGGCTTTGGCTATTAATGATATTCTACTCAGGACCTTGCAAAAGGCTTTCTCTGGCAGGAGTTTCTAACTCTATACTGTCAAGGGGCTTGCAATTTTCACATGTACTATGCAATTTTCATTTATGCTTCTGAACACACATTATGAATAGTAGCTGAAAGGTTAAAAAAAAAAAGCAACACTCAAAAACCCAGCGTTCAGGAGGGGAAGAGCTACCCAATAATCTCCATCCCCAATTAAGACTTTAATTACCTGAAGCGAAAAGCATGAAAGCATTTGTGTTAATGAGATTTTGGCCACCATTCGCTGGCGACAGAGTGCTCGCGGCA
Source organism: Smutsia gigantea (assembly GCA_032199065.1). Taxonomy (NCBI): domain Eukaryota; kingdom Metazoa; phylum Chordata; class Mammalia; order Pholidota; family Manidae; genus Smutsia; species Smutsia gigantea. The sequence continues at coordinate 50,791 of JAVSCE010008525.1, read as the reverse complement.
TCCCAGGAACACTGGGTGGAAGGCTGGTCGGCACTCACCGAAAGTCGTGCCTGCCTCAGGCCTGCTCACCGATGACACGATGACAAAGCCGAAGCCCTCATTCTCGCCGCGCCGGATCTCCACGTCGTAGGGCTGCACCACTGTGCTCACCACGCCGCTGCCCCCGCCGCCGCCGCTGCCGATGCCGCTCGTGCTCCCGCTGCCCGAGCTCACCGTGTTCAGGGAGTTCTGGCTGCCCTGTGGGGTGCGCTTCTCCTCGGTCAGCGATGCCGGCTGGGTGCTGCTGTGATGGGACGAGGCTGGCGAGGGCACCTCGTTCTCGGCTTTGGGGACTGCAGGATAGATGCATGACTAAGTTGACCCGACTTCACAAACGCAGGGGTTCCCCTGCGACCCCTTCCTCCCCAACCAACTCCGTAGGGTGCAGGAAATCGAGATTAACTGAGGTTCAAGGGCAGTGGAGACAAGTGGCTCTTAACTCAGAGTGTAAGGAAATCCTTAACCAGACAATGGTTTACAAAACTATTACAAAATTTCAGATGCATAGAGTGGAGAAAGGACACAGATTGGGTGGAGGAAAGGGCATTTCGTGTACTAATTTGACTCCTTACACCTCTCATTTTTCTAGGCATTTTTACCACCATGTGCTTAGTCTCAGACCTTCCTACAATTTGGCTATTAATGATATCCTACTCAGGACCTTGCAACAGGCTTTCTCTGGTAAGAATTTCTCACTATACTATCAAAAGATTGTTTGGCAGAATCAGGTCTCACAGAACTGAGATATAAAAATCTAAAACGGCTTCTCTTGATAAATATTTGGATTCAGTACTTGCTGACATAGATGCCACATAAAAACACGAAAAAGAACACCCAGATTGTGTGTCATTTACATACACTGCATATCAACACGGACACTCAGACTCAAGTCTGCAGCAAGATCGGCCCACTCTGCAGTTCTCCCCGGTGCCAAATTAAAGGAAAATGTATGAAGTGAAGATATGGTCCACCACCAATGACGACCACCATCTTTGCCTTTAAGATACCACCTTCGCTGCACATTCATTATTGTCATTACTCTTAAGTCACATTTCTGCCCAGAGTTGCAAACAGCTTTGCTTCCAATTTTTCCATCAGGCAAAAGATTTTACCAACTTTAAAGATGACTTTACCATTAAGGCTGCCTTACTGCGGGATTCATGACAATACCTGCCAGAGGTAAACTTTGTTTCTCTTCTACACAACTGGATACATTTGCCTTCTTCAGAATTCCAGTTTTATTTATTAAATTACAGTGTTATTGGTTTACCTGGCCACAGGGTAAGGCACCCCTAAACAGCCACAATAATAGGTGGGGCTTTAAGCAAAATCTATGTTCAGCTTTTGGAAAGACAGTATTTATTCCTGAAACTTCTGCTTCACAGATTTCTTTTTTATTGTGGCAAAATATACATATATAACAAAAATTATCATGTTAATCATTTTTAAATTTACCTATATTTATTCACAGTGCAATTATTACCACCATCTATCTCCAGAACCTTTCATCTTCCAAAACTGAAACTCTGTACCAATTAAGCATCAACCATTTTTCCCTCCGCCAGCCCCAGGCAACCACCAACCACCATCCTCTTTTCTGTCTCTACGAATCTGACTAAGCTAGGGGTACCTCATTTAAGTGGAATCATAAAATATTTGTCTTTTTGTGACTGGCTTATTATATTTAGCATAATGTCTCTTCATAGATTTAATGTGCCTTCAACCCAAAGCTAAAATCCCCAAGCATTTTAAGATTTTTAAAATAAACTTGAGACAAACAAAAATCATGTTACTCTACTATTTTTATTTGCATCAGGGAAGTCAAAAAGTTTCCATCTCATCTCAAGAACCATTTCTAACTGGTGGTCACTGAGGGCATGGGATACTATCTTCAGAAAGGTCCTGAGTCCATAAGTATAAGTGCTATGAACATAATCCACAATTGATTAACACTGTTTTCCATGCCTGCAATGGATAGGACTCTCACACAGGAATCTGATATCTTAATCCTGTCATCAATTATATACCATTTAAGTGACTTACACAATTTTTTCAAATAAGGTGCCAACCAGTTTTACCTGGTAAGGATTTGTTTCACTAATAGTAAAGCGATGGGGAATTCATAATATTTCATGTCATACTTCTTTAGTAGTTCAGTTGATAACAATACTTAATCTGCCTCTTATGCTTTCTGGGTTGTCTTGAATATTTTAAGATGGGGGCTAAAGACATAAACAACATGTGCTTTCAAGAAGTGGGTGCATGAGTGGAAGGGATACATACTTTCACTACGAGTTATCTCAGAATGGCAGATTCTGACTCAGAAATAAACCATGGTTTTCAAAAATGGCAGGGAGGGAATGCTAAAATCTGAAGGCTTTTGGAGAAAGGAGGGAATTTCTGAGGGTTTCACAGAGAATGTTATATTTAAGTTGGGCCCAAAAGGTAACCAGTATTTTGAGAACTTAAATACTTGAAAGCTTGCAGACAGGAAGAAGGAATCAAAGATGACCTAGAATTGGCCAGCTCTACAACTTAATTGCAGAGGGAAAAAAAAAATCTTGGCTTAATACATATGACAGTCAACAACAGAGTGAGGTATCACTAATGATTTTTTAAGCTTATTTTGCAGCACAATCCTAATTTCTTTTCACCTGAAGCCATAATTTTTCTGACTGCCATAATGACATCTTCTGTTGAAAATTATCAGCAAATGAAGAAAGTGACTAAGTTCTGGTTGGCAGGGAGATGTGGGGAGGTGTCATATATTCAACTAGTCTTCTTCTAGAAGCGTTTGGTGAACATGCAAGAATGACACATTAAAGTACTTTTGAATGACAGTAGTTTTGCAGGATTTCAGAGAAGCAAACCATCTGGAAACTCTGAGCTTAATCACATTTGCAAACATTTGCTAAAATAGATGCCTGAGGAGGCAGACACGGGGAGGGGGCCTGTTCTGTGCCTAAGGTGACAACTTGCTGTCTGGAGGAACGCATGGAAAACATACCTGCAAACACCATTTTCCGCCTCACTGTAAGATTGACATGGCCTTGCTTGGCAGCTTGTTGCATAAGCTGGACCACAAGCTGGTGTGATTTTCCAATTACTGGTGTCCCATCCACACAGATTAATTCATCCCCAGACCTTAGGCGGCCGTCCGTGTCAGCAGCACCCAGTGGAACGATGTGACCTATATAAATCTGTTGAGTAATTGGATGATGGATGAAACATTGACCTTTTGGTTTACTATTATTATCAGTGGCCTTCACATCTCCAAGAACAATTCAATTCATTCATTCACATCTGCACCCATGCTACAACATTTATTGAGCACTCACTGGGTACCAGGCATTATGCGAGATTCTACAACTACTAAATGGTAGAAAAAATAACTGTTTCTTGTTTGGCTCCTTGACGTTTATCTGTAGTCTGGTGATATCTCACTCTTCTTCCCCTTTGCAGAAATAAATCACTTTATTCCTTCATTTGTAAAATCTTTTCCTGTTTTCTATCTACCTAAGAACGCTCCTTTCAGAGAACTTTGCTGATTATGATAGTAATATAATACTACTTCTCTTTAAAAGTCCAGCACCATGCTTAGGAATAGGGGATGCACAATGAACACTGTTACATGAAGGAACGAATCAAGATCAAGCAAACTCTGGTTTGATGTCCCCATTTCGGTACTTTTTTAACACCTGTGTGCAGGGTAATCTTTTTATTTAGTGTCTTGCTGTTATATTTACCATTCATTAAACTTTATCCGAAACTATTTGTGCTTTCCTTGCCTTCTCAGCAGATAAAGCTGCAACTAACTTTCCGTGGTATATAAAGTTTACAAAGAACTTGGAGAAAACAATTGTTAAGAATATGGGCTCTGGAGTCAGACCTTTCCCAGTCCGCATTTACCAACGCTGTGATCCTGGACAATCTTAATCTTTAGTTCTCTTTTCTCCTTTCACAACAATTCTGTGATGTTATATTAAATTTATTCTGAAGATGAGGAACCTGAGGCCCTCGAGTGTGAATGTGTCCTGACCCTTGTCTAGGGTCTTTCTCTACTTTGGTAAGGACGGCGGTTCTACTTTCTCCAATTTAGTCTCATGACCCCTGTAACATACTGTCTGTGCATTAGCTAGCTATTCAACATGCAAGCCAACTATCTGCTGTCAGACTATTGCTATATTAATTGATGCCTATTCTTGTTTTGCTTTTTGTTTTCATTTTCTTGGATGGGGAGCTCCAGACGCTGCAGCTACCACTTCTCATGAACACGAATATAAACTCTTTATGAAGGATCTAATCCCTTCTTCCTCAAGACAAAAGGAGCTCCACCAGATCCAATGAATAACCCTCACAGCTTGAGATGAAGCCATGTGGCACCTGGCTGGACTCAAAGCTCAGTGATTTGTCCCTGCTCCCAATTGGCTTTGAAGTCTTAGAAGAAAAGCACTGTGGGTGGGGGTGGGGTAGACAAGAGACTCACAGGTTCCCCTGGTTCATTGCCACCCAGAATCCTAAATCCAAATCCAGTCTCTTTCCTCCAGAGGAAGATGTCCTGTTCTTGGTAGTCTGGAACTGCAGAGAGGGGAGAAGGAAGAGAGAGATTATTTCTCTGATAGAAGGAACCATACCCTTAAAGTGAACACAGTGACAAGACCAGTACTGATGGTGCTGGAGCAGGTGACAGCTCTCTGATATGGACATGGAAACAAAATCATTGGACGGGTGAAATAACAGAGGACACTGGGTGGACGTAAGCAGTGGGACAGTCACTGGCCCTAAGTTTTTCAAAGAACTAATCATTGTTTGGTAATCCCTAATCAAGCCCAAGACAATATCCCTGACTGAGCCAGAAGTCAGTGTTGACCTCTCTCCTCAGTACTGGCGTAAATTAAATTTATTTATCTTAATAAATGAAATTAAAATCATCATGTGCCAGATCACAAAGTGGGCGCTCATGTCCAGGAAGAGAGCTCAGGCTGTCCAAGTGACCTCTGAAGAAGGAGCTGGCTCTGAGGATTCAGAAGTCCTGTTCAGTCACTTGATGTTATATCAAATAGCGGGTGAGAGAAAACAGCTCAGGTAAAAAGAGCTTTCAATTAAAAAAAATCACTTCTTTCTCCCTTAAAGTAATCAAGACCAGCAATCAGCAATGCCGATTTGATTTGATTTGTTAGGTCATTTTTGCCAAAAAGTTACTCTTGGACATCCTAATATTTCCGGATTTACAAAATGTACTATGACTTCAGAACTATTGCCAAAAAATAGCCAGCCTTCCTCATTCTTAAGACTAGTGGTGACAACAAACACATTCTTTATCAATGAACTATATTTCATCACTAAAATGACTACTTTATTCCAGAATTTACCTTTACTATCTCAAAGTTATAAGCATTAATTTATTATCCAATAACTTCATATTTTACTTTTAAAACTCAGTAATGGTCTAGGGTTTAAAATTTTTTTAAAAATCTCACTTTTTAAAAGTAATTTCCATAAGACAACACTTACTGTACATGAAATTGTTTTATACACCACCCTGTCACTTAACTAAGATAATAAAAAAGGGTTATTTCTATTTAATTCTTCTTTAGTGTTTTAATGTATACGTAGTGTGTTTTATCATCTTTAAAATGATCTATCTTTTATTTAAAGAGAAAAAATATAGTTTAATGCCAGTGAATCCTAAAGGGGACTTTCAAATACTGTTCTGCATACTTTCTGTTTTACTTAATTAATTGAATTTTGAGCCGAAGGAGTGTGTAGGCCTCAGCATTTAATTCTAGTCTTCTCCAATTTTGTACAATGGGAAAGGGAAGAAGAAGGTGGTTGTTTAGTTTTCAAGTTAGAGAGAAATTTTCCTTTTTACTGACTCACCCACAAGCTTAAACTGTACCGTGAATGAATGCGCAGAGAGGGAAGGAACTAAATGAATAGGTAAGTACAAGTCAGAGGAGCTTGAATCCAATATTTTTGCTTGAGCAATCTTAATGCCATGGCTGTAAATGGTGTTTTTTATCCAATGCTTTTTTATTATAATTGCTCAGGCTAAACTATACAACTCATGGTTAAGCGTATCATAGGACTCCCATAAACACAATTTGAGAATAATATTTTCTTGAGCATGCTAGGGTAACAATTTTTTCCTTCTGTTCGAGTAGCTGGCTAAAGGGTATTTGCTGTAATAGCCTGAAAACAACAAATTAATTCAAGTTAGGTTTCTGTCTTGGGTTTACTCAAGCAAGAGGATTATTACCCAAATAGACCACGGGTGCTTTCCAGCCAAACACAAGGCTCCTGGCAGAGTCTGCTTTAAGTCTGCTGAGCCTTTCTGTGAAGCAGGAAAGGATCTCTGCAGAGACTTCCAGCCCAGACCCATTTCTCTCGGCATCATTTAACACAGGAGCTCTTGCCCACCCTACAGTGACACCAGATGTAGCAAGTTTCTGTGGGGGGCTATGGCCAACAGACAGGCTTATCATACAGTTTAGCCCACACGAGAAAAAGCCTTTGCTTCTCTCAGATTGAATGGGAAGACAGCAGTTTTGTTTACAGAGCTTCCTGTTGGAAAGGAAGATGCCCAGTGACAACAAGGGCACTGAAGACGTTGGTGAAGAGCCACAAAAACACGGATACAGGCATGATACACCAACACGCAGACATGTTACAAAGAAAGTCTTTTGGCACTTTAACGTGATCTTCCGCCAACCAGATGCCATGTACCCAAATATATAACTTTGAGGATAAGTCAGTACCAAACTGTATTACCGAAGTGCGGAATTTTTCTCCTCTATGGCCTCTGCTGCCACTTATTCCCAGAGGCACTGAGGTTTCTAAACTACTCTTGTAAAATGATTTGTTCTCTTCCTTATCTCAAGCAGATTTTATTAGATTTAAGTTTTTAGGAGTCAGAGGGAAGAACCACCTTTCTGATATTGATAATCACTTTTTTTTGAGAGAGAGAGAGAGAGAGAGGCTAAATCAAACAGAGCCAGGAAAATCTGGGCCAGTTTTCTCCATTTCTTAAGCCCTTGCACAGGAAACAATCTCAGCAGTTAATCTCCTTTGGTAACATCAAGAACAACTCAAAGTGGTCGAAACACTTCCTTTGATAGTTAGGAAGAATGGAATCACCAGGTTTGCAGAAACCTCCTGGTGTCTCCATTACTACAGACATACATTTCCAGACTTAGCTAAAACATGCCCATCTCTTCTTATTTCGTCTTGTCTTTGGTCTACCATGCCCCAACACTTCTGCTCATGACATTTTTTTCTTCGTCTCCCTCTTCTGAGTTTCTCCCCAGCCCCCCAGACAAATGGCCACATCAAACAGGATGAATGGTAATGGAGAAATAAATTTTCAGTGGATCCTTACTCTGACATTCTCCAAAATTCGTGGAATTGATTTCTCTTTCTCTTTCACCCTTGCTCAATCCCGACGCAGGCGAAGGTGACATAGCTGGAATATTAATTTCACAATTTTGCAAAGCTTGATGTATGTGCTTTCTCTTGTTCATTTTAATTTAGCTTTGATTGATAAGGAACATGTAGTTAAGCTTTCACAGTAAAGGTCATGGCTGCGGTGGATTTTCAAAGACTATAGTTTGATTCTGTTTCTTTTTTTCCCCCCTTTTTTTCATGGTGCTTTTCTTGTCAAAAACCTAGAAGGTACAACTGTACTGTGCAGAATTTCATAGAACTACCATTACCATCTTGGACTCTTCATATTTAATCACACCCTAAAGTACACCTTCTTGCATGACCTTGTTTTAATCATGTCACGAATTTTTGGTTTGTCTAAACCCTTATCTCCTTTTAAGAAAAAAACAAACTATACTTTGTTTTGTGGCGGGGGCCACACTCCAGCACTTACTTAGAAAAGTATTAAGTTCCTGAGGGAGTTCATGCTTGTACTAATTAATACCTGCTCAGATGAATTCTAGGCACTTCAACCAGAACAGTCTTTCATCTAGAGTCAAATCATCAGATCTGGTGAAGATCTGAACAAACAGACAGATAAGAACTGTCATAACTGCTCTTAAAATCTAGAATTACATCCATGCTCCTTAAGCTCACTATGATAAAGGAGTCCATTCACCAATTCCAAATCTTAAGCACGCCTTTCCAGAGCAGGATGGACAGGTTTACAATGTTGGTAAATATGACAGCTTTGACATTTTTTTTTTCTCCTTCCGAACTGTTTTGTGAACAGGTAAAAGTTCACCTGCAAGCTTTGGACGTTTTATTGTAGCAAACTCTGGTGGATACTAGCTGGTCTTGCTTAACATATACTAGTAAATTGCATCATGTCATTTTTAAAGATGTGTGCACAACTGCTATGTTATCTAGAGAATATACAAAACGGGCAACATGGTTTTTAAAGGACTTCCATGCCTGCCTTTGTTTCTAATTAAACATTTAAGTTCTTCACAGGGATTTGCTAATACATCTGCAATTCAGATTGATTCGTTTTGACACTGCTGCTCTGACAGATGGCCCTATCAGGAACATGGTATTTTACTCAGCATTTAGATCATGTAAAGGAATGTGATCAGAGATTGCATTAATCTTTGCACTGCCCTACCCAATAAAATGAAACATATGAACAAAAAGGGGATAACATGGTACAATTAAGGTGCTACTGCTGACCTTCAATTTTTCTGTTTTTGCTGGAGTGCTTTGCTCATTTTAGTATGTCTTAGCAGGAGGGGCAGGAAATCACATCTAAGGAGGCTGCATGCTACATTCCACCCCCCCAACAAAGACAAGATAAAAAACAACCTAAGGGAATGGCAAAACTGATCTGGGATGAAGCAAAATACTGATTAAAAGGTAAGATTGATGCAGGTTCCTTTGTAGGTGCTGTGAAAAGAGGAAAATTGGTGAATGATACTGAATAATTACCGTGGGGAGGCGAAACCAACTCATTACCTCATTTGGCAGGGAGAAAGAAATCCATGAAAATCTTAACATCAATTAGGTCGCTACGGTCACTCAATTACAGAGCTCCAATCACCAAAAAGAAATTGATTCCTATGTGTGCATCCCATTCCGTAGATGTTAAAGAAAAGTGAAGGCGCCAAGGTGGCACTATTCCAAATATTCCACACTGCCCGCTGAGCAATTTCAGTTCTTAAATAAGCAGCTGGCTGTGTGGCAAGAATACTTTAAAAAAAAATTTTTTTCCTTCTGGTGCAAACGTTTTTAAAAAATTTAATGAAATAACAAATTCTTAGGAAAGTTTGCTTCTATCAAGGTAAAAATGGCATCTGAGCTGGAGTTAACTTTTAAACGATGCATTACAGGTCATCTGTCCATCTGTGGTGGCCTCACCAGCACTTGAGAACGTGATTTATTTTATCACAAAAAGGTTCCTACATGGGAAACTCAGTCATAAATGTGTACCCTATTGAGGAAAGCAGGGGCACGGTCAATAACGCTATTATCTCAACATCAACTGAAGTTGGGCTATCGACTGGAGGAGCCACATGGTTAGCAATAAATGGGAAAGGAATGTGAAAATATTCCTCTTTGGAAGACGTTTCTTCCCTGAAACCACTACAATTACTGAGAAGGCACAGTGAGAAGAGAGCCCAGGTTCGTGCTTGTGAGGGATGTTTCAAAAGAGACTTCATTCCCTTTGGCCTGGTGTCGGGGTACTCTAAGGGGTCCTTTTAGTCCAAGGACTAAAGAAATCCCTTCTCAAATTAATCAGCCTTCGTCAGCACAGTGAACCTCTAGCCAAAGCAGGCTATTTATTCCCCACACAGTTATAGTAAGAAGGCGATGATATTTCTCCCTTGAGGAAGAAAAGGACAAAGGGATCTCTTGTGCCTTCTAGAATTCGATAATCAGCAAGACTCGAGACTTGCCCTGTGTCCCCGACTGCTGAAGGTCATACAGTAGTGTGGCCAGCTTTCCTTCTCAGATAGGGATGCTGGCCTCACTCCCATTTGGAAGGGGTCACAGAGGAGTAGCTTTAGCCAGCAAAGGACATGCTGCAGAGCCACATCCTAGCAGGCCGGCGAGAGGCGAGAGCACCTCCCGCCACCTCTGTGCTGCGGACCCCCCAGGGGGATTCTGCCTGAGTGAGAACCACAGCTGTGGCCAGAGAGGAATCCCGTGCTGCTGGGGGGTAGGGGCAATGAGGACAGGCAAGAAACTGTCTCTCTTCCCATTTCAATCACACCCTACACCAAACTTGGCCTCCTCCCTCAGTAAACAGTCTCTCCCTGCCTGTGCCAGAAAAACAAAGTACATATCCTTCATTGTTGCTTCATCCTGACTAATCATACTCAAGAGAAAACATCACTATTAGCAACAACCAAAAAAAAGAGGCCAATTGGCATCCCCTAAGATTAAAGCATTTTAGGGACTTTCACGGGTAATCATAGGATAATTATTATTTATCGTGGATGGTCTTTGGAAAGCACTTCATGATAAAAAGAAGTTAAACATGGAGGTGATATTAGGTTTTTAAGAACCAAAAAAATCCCAACATATGCCATCACTCATTCATACTTCTCGAAAAGGTGAAGCCAAAGAAACATACTTAACCATGGTATAAATAAAGCACAAACCACTCACTCTTTTTTTTTTGTTTTAAGGGGGATGTTTAGAAAGACTGATAATGGTAAACAAACAAACCAAAAAAAAACCATGAAACAAAGAAAAACACTAGTCTTCTTAAAACCTAAGAGACCACAAGAAAGCATTTAATTTCTTCTCATTACTCCTGCAATGCAAACCAATCAAATTTATGTTCTATTTTATATCAGAGCTGTTTGACAAGAGCATGCCACCATCTCTATGTGGAAAAGAATTAATGAGATAGCCGCTCTTATCTGCCACTTGTTTTAACTGAAGGAAAAATAAATCCATTTTTATCTAGGCCCTCTATTTGATGGCCATCCCTATCTATAACCCCCTCCCTAAACTGAGAGACATAATGGAGCCTCCATGAATACCCAGCAGATTCTACTGTGGCTCTGAAAAGCTTTCGCCTCTCATCTTGATTTACCTCTAACCAGTTTACACGCTGATAATCTATTTTTAATAAGCCTCGAGAGAGAGTTGGAGCCCTGGGTCAGGGTCTCAGGAAGGCAGGAGCCAGGGTGCTACTCACGTCGGTTTTCATACATGCTCCTGGACTGGGCCCAGATTTTAAAAGGATCTGGTTTCCTTTGCCCAGAGCTGTCAGTCTGATCTGGAGCTGGGGCCTCTGCAGGTGGGTACTCAGGGAGCGCCTGTGTGCTGTGGCTTGGGGATGCTGTGTGCAAGCTTCGGTGGCTGGAAACACTGTGCTGAGAACTATTCTGGCTGTCTTTTCTTTCCAGTGGTTGCTGAAAGTAAGCAAGTGAGAGGGGCAGGAAGAGACGATTATTATTGGTTCTCTGAGTGGGTGTCTTCCATCAGCTTGTCTTTGTTCAGCACTTCTGAGCACATGTACATAAACATATCAACAACATTTTGGCTTCTCCCTTTCTCCAGCTAATGCCTTCTCCCTTTCTCCAGCTAATGCTGAATGCAGATAAATTCCCAGGTGATTGGCACACAGAGAGAGGGGTGGGCAGGATGTAAGGACATAATCACAAACCATACTGCTCCCTGGGCTGGAGTGGAAAACAAATTTATTTTCATCTTAGGTTTTCAGCTAGGACATTGGGCTCATATATTACAAGATACAAATTTAACAGCATTGATTCTCATTGGTGTCGTTATAAAAGGTCCTGGGGCAGGAGTAGAACTGGGGAGACATCTGGAGAACGTTGCAATCACCTAGGTAAGAGATGATGGTGGCTTGGACAGGGGTAATATGCTAGAGGTGGAGAATAGTGGACAGATTTTGAATATATCGTGATAGTCAAGCCAACAAGATCTGCTGATAGGTTGCAGAAGGTGTGAAGAAAGGAATCAAGGATGACTTCAAAGTTTGGGACCTGATCCAAATGGAAGACTGAAGTAGGCATTTATTGATAAGGGATAAAGGGGCTGATCATTTGGGCCTGTGCAGTTACAAGAATCAGGAATCCAGTTCTAGACTTACACATTTGAGCTGCCAATTAGACATTCATGTCCAGCAAGCAGCTAGGTATGTGAGTTTAATATTCAGGGGAGAGATACAAGATGTATCAGTTTTACAGCCTTTTTTTGACAAAATATGTGACATGAAATACCATGGGGGCATTATGTAAGAGGCTATAGTATCCAGAAGAAGCACAACCAGGGCTGAATATGTTCCTTGGGACTCCAGGTGTCGCATCTTTCAATGATAAAATATCCAACTCCTAAGGGTTTGCCATCAGTTCTAGACTATAAGGAACAGAGGTCAGATTAAAAAAAGATCATGCTTAGTATTATATCTGCACTGTATTAATAAGCATATAAATAATTGTTATATGAAGGACTTTCATAATTCTTAGCTAATCAATTTTGCAGGCATCACATTTCACCTCTTGCTCTCCTGACACTACTGATGTCTGAAAACCAAGATATATGAGTTGACCTCAGAGGGTCAGCCTTGTTAGATATGCAAGGTGTCTGAAGGCCAAGTAGTATTCCATGGGAGAGAGTTTCATTTAAATTCCAACAAAATAAGCAGGTTCCTGTTGTTTAAACCTGCTCAGGAAAAGACCCTTCCCATTTTATGAAATGTTCTTTGCTGGAATGTTGACTGGACAGAGAGCAAAACCTAGTGAAAGGAAAAAATCACAGGTGGAAAATAAAATAATTTCAGTTCATGTTTTCTCCAATGAAAGACTGTGGTAAGTCCAGGTGTTGTTTCCCCCATTCAAAATAAAAATTCTAAAATTCTGCCTCCTACATAACAGATGCTACATCCCTGTACTTACCTACTTGAGAGCATCATAAAGGGGCAGAGGACAGCAAGGGGTATATCTCTGTCCTCTCTGATAGGTCCTATATAGCTTATGTTTTTTAAAGTAACTTATAAATCTTTGACCCAGAGCATTCAAGTTCCCTCAAGTTCTTTACAGCATCAAAATCTTCCCCTTGGTCTTACAAATCAATCCTATCCAAACTGTTCTTCGTTGCTCTCTCCCCAGGTAAGCGCCTTCTCTCATTTTCCATTGTGATGGAAATTTCCAAGATCCATTTCATTTAAACCTTAGGTCCCTCTACTCCCTCTCCTTCCAGTCCCTGCTTTGAAATAAGTAACTGAAAAAAGCCCAAGGAGAACAAAAACTTCATTTGCTTTTGATTATTACAGATTAGAGATCTGAATATAGGTATTGGCAAGGATTCAAAGTTGAGGAAAATTAAGCATGTATTTAATGAAGGTAAGAAAGACCATTTAAAATTATACTTGGTATGCCTGTGGGAGAAATCTGAGGACCATATTGTAAGGTAGCACAGAGGTCTTGGTAGGACTGCAGGAGAGGCTTAATTCACTTAGACTCAAGGGAACAACATATTCTGGTAAAGATGCCAGAAGACACATTGATGTTTGGGCAGAGACAAACACCACCACTCCCCTATGTCACCACTGTTCCCTTTTGAGGATAAAGTGCTCAGCTCAGACCTGGATGGATCGGCATTGCAAAGACTTGGAAAAGAACCTGGTTCTGCCAACTTCCACAGTGTCCTCCCTAACAGGTGAACTGGGCTCCCAGGGCTATTTGATTTCTGCCCTAAAAGGTGAATACCTGCCTTCCTGCTTCCCCTGGAAACATGCTATATATTTTCAGAGTCAGAAAATGTTGATGAACAATCTCCATTTTCTTTTACATATGCATGGAAATTTGTTTTTCTCTTCCACTGTAGTCTTTACAAGGGTCTTGATTATAAACGAGCATGTACAGCATCATTGAGTTTTCTGTGGGTCCACACACTAGTGTGAAGAGAGAAGAGTGGGATCAGGGTGGGTGCTTACCCCTCTTATACATTCCCATATTGCCTACATTTGATTTTATCATGTACAGAGAATTTTTTTTTAATAATCAAGACAAAGTTAAACGTTACCTTTTTAAAAAAATAAACCTTGGTAAGGAGAACAAATGGGGACTGTTTCTATTTTTTACATTTTGGTAGTGTTTTATTTTCATTCTCCTTTTGGGAGGGAAGAAAGAAGATACTTCAAATGTAAAAACAAATAATTCAGTAGTCTGAGGACCTCCACTCACGTTTATCCTCAGAGCTGTATCCCTTCCTTCAAATGCCCACACTCCCTTGGTTCCACAAATGAGTAAACAAACGCCAGATTGTGGGGTCAGTCCACTGACACTAAATTCATTTCACAGTTAAAGTCAGTCTCTGACCTGAGGTTCTAGACTCCTTCGTGGTGAGGATGCCTTCACAAAGCCTCACCAAGGTGAACTGCACTGCAGGATTATCTGAGGAAAACAAGACACTCCTCTTCCTGTCCTGGGTTACTCCATATTCCCTGGAAGTCTAACTTGAACCTTTAATCTTTCTGGTAATGCTATCCGACTAAGAGAATCTCACAGAAGGGCTGGACCTGGACCTTCTCCCTGCAGAGGATGCTTTTACACATATTACCCACAAATGCATGCACACAGGCTTTGCATGCCCCCTTACGGGTTCCCAGGACAATTCGATGGCTGTCCCGATATAACACATCTCTGCTGGGGAGAACCTGGAAATCCTGAGTTTAACTGAAGAGATGATTTTGCCACAACCAGAGCATACAAATTGAAGTATAGTAGAAATGGCCCGGGCCACTTTTCAAGTTTTAACACCCTTTCTCACCTTCTGATAAATGACTCACTTAGCTTCAATTTAATACAAAATGACAGATATAATCTGGAATGAGTCTACAAAGCTGCCTCTCAATCATATCTGCATCCCTTTTAAATGCCGTCTAAATTTTGTTCCTTAATTTGGAAAACAGAAGTAAAGTAGCATCCTGAGGATATGCTCTAAAACCCATACTACCATGGAGCTGCTGCTGACTGGCATACTGTGACCCACGCTGATGGGCTGAATACACAGAAATCTGGAAGCACTTGGGATTTCCCCCTGATGAGATTTAACCTCACTTTGTGTTTCTTCTCAAGTTCAATTAAAGAAACTACTTAATTTGAAGGTGCACTCTGTATTTAATATCTTGGCACTCTATGCTTTTTGAAGCTATGCTCTGTGTGTGTGTGAAAAAGTTCAAAATATGCCTTTTTACTTTTTGCGAGCATGCTAATTAGCAATGAAGTTGTCTTTTATCTGGTTAGAGTTCAGAATTATCCAGGATAAAAGCAATGTTTATATATTTCTCAAATTAAAGGCAACTTGTATGCCCCTTTAGCAGTCTGGGTTACCTCCCAGAAGACCTGGGGCAAGAGAACAGACTCCCTTCTGAATGGCAGTTCAGTTACAGCACAGTGTCAGGTGTGCATCTAGTGTGACTGCCTTTCACCTCATTTTTCTAGGTGAGAAAGTAGCCCAAAGTATCTGTACTTAAAGATACACTTGAAAGTCTGTTCAGATGATTCTCTGCATACTAAGAACAGAGAGGGAGCAAGAAGCTAGCACACCAATACAAAGATATCCAGACTCTAAGTCCTCATAAGTACCTACCTGCAATAAATTTATTCATTGATGCAATACATACTGATCACCTATGGTGAGCTAGATTCGAGGGATACAATGTGTAAGAAAGAGAGAGATGGTGCCTGAGCTCTTAGCAGTTAGATATATGCATCTAGGTGTGTGTGTGTGTGTATGGAGTTAGCTATTAAATCAAATAATCATAGAAGATTGATAACAACATGCTGCAATGTCCTTTAGATAGGTGGTAGGGAGAGGTCTCTGGAAGAGCATTCCATTAATGGAAAAAGCATGCACTAAGTCTTCAAAGCAGAAATGAGCTGGGACTGCCTGAAGAACAGAGGAGTCTAGAGCGGCAAGGCAAGGCTGTAGAGCAGCTTGCTATAAATCCGGTGACTAAACAACACAAAGGACTTCTCAGCTGCTTGAAGGAGTTTGGGTTTCATTCTTAGTTCAAGGTAGGAGGACTCCATTAATTAATTTAGAGCAGGAATGTGCCAGGAGCCGGGGACAGGAAGAAAAGCAGAGAGCCCATCAGGAGGCTCTTGTGCAGTCTACGTGAGGGAGCCCAGGTAACTTACACTAGGGGAGTAGAAGTGACAAATTCAACAGGCATTGTTGAAAGACTGAATGGGGAGGAGGAGAAGGAGATCTTAGAAACCTGTATTTCCGTTCCCAAGTCTCCAGCTGGAGCAACTGCTTAAAAAGTTGTACCATGTACTGAGATGGATACTAGTACCCAACTCTGATTTTTGTCACTATGTTGGTATTTTTGAGGCAAGATTCTTATTTCTGAATATAAAATCAGAGCCAAATAGGAAGGATAAGCTCAATTTTGAAAACTCCTTGGCCACATGCTAGCTGTGAACTTGTGTCATAAGACCTTTTAAAAATAACACTATACCAGGCTCCTTAGAGCAAATGATTTCCTTACTACTGACAGCAGAGGGAAATCGGGAAGATGCAATGGGAACAGGAAAAAAATCAGTATTTCACAGAATGATTTCCAAATGGAGATACTTATAAAGGGAGCTGAAAATATTTGCTTGGAAGGGCAAATGAATGCATACAGCATTTAGGAGCTTAAATGATGAAAAGAATTCATGTGGCTTAAAAATGACAAATCGATCCATTTTAAAGCAAAATTATTTACAGTTCACTTATCTGCCAAGACTGAAGGCCACTGCAGCGATTTACATGAACAACAGGAAAAACTCCAAGTACTGATGAGATACTAGGCCAATGTCCTTAAAGGTTGTGCAGAAATCAGAGTCTCAAATACAAGCCAAAGCAGAGGTTAGTCCTTCCTTTTTTCTCTTTTAGCATTCATGGGTCTAAGTCAAACCATTTCTTCCAAAAAGGCAGGTGAGAGGACTTAATGGAGAATAAAAAGAAGGTATCGATTGGATATGAAAATGACTTTTAGTTCAACAGCAAAGCCTATTCTGTAGCCTTAGAAGGGTTGATTTTATAAGTTGCTGTGAGAAGTGAGAGGTAAGGAGACTTACTCAAGCCATGATCCTTCTCCCATTTAATATGCTCACTGCTTCTCCATACAGCCCTAGGAATGCTGAAGGGTTGTACTCATGCCCTGGTTGTTGGACAATTGGCATTGGGGCACTAAAACAACCATCAGAGTCTGAGAAAGAGGCAGGATACATAAAACTGGATGGTTCAGGCCAGGCTTACTCACTGTGCACCCCACCTAAAATCTCTCCCTCACATCTCTTAAGGACTGGTGGTCAGAAACATCCTTAGCATCCCTTGCAGGGGAAAGGAACAGAAGACAATGGAGCATTATTTTTGTCATTAGTGCTGCCTTTCAGCTTGCTGTGTTGGCTACAGTTGGTTGAAGAGACTGCCTTGCTCACCACTCTAAGAAAAATTTGTGTGAGAAGTCTTTTGGTAACTGGCAACATAGTGTCTTTAGTGAATATGGTATGCATTCTCTGATCTGACAGTAACAGTTAAGTAAATAATATGGCTTCCTACATTTCAGGCCTGGGAACTCAGAAGAATTCCAAAACTCAATCACAGTAGCTAACTCAAGTTTGAGTCCTTTCATGGCTTTGTATGACGACTTCATTTAGGTTATTGTAATTAAGAGCTGAAGGGTTTTTTCATTATGTGTGTACTGGTTCTATATTATGTTTCTGCTTTGTTAGCTTTTGAAAGTGTACGTTCACCTAACTTTGGGCCCCATGAGGAGGGCCTGTATAGGTCTGTCTCTGGTTTTTGTTTGTCTCTCCCCAGGTGCATGAGGGCAGGAATGTTTTCTGTTTAGTTCCTGGTGTACATTGTCACTGGGTCTGGCACCTAAAAGATACACAATAAATACTTGTGGATGGAACAAATGCACATCCACAAAAAACCATGGTGATTTGTGACAATGAATCCTTTTTTAGAAAGGAGCAATCAATAAATTTTAAGTGCCAAGAAGAAAGGTGCCATGAACCATTTTATTTATTATATTTCTAGTGCCTCATACCAAACCTGACACTTACTAGGTTCTCAATACTAATTTTCAAAATAAATGGATAGATAGGTGGTTGAGTAGATAAAATATAAATGTATAGATGGATAAATGGACAGATGGAGGGAGAAAAGGAAGCAACAGCTGGGAAATGAACTATAGGGAGAAAACACAGGTGAATAATGAGTTAAAATTAAGGGTTTGGTGTAACAAAGTTTTAAATTCTCACACACAAATCTTTCTGTGTGATTTAGACCAAGAGTCTCAGTCAAATAAGTTTTCAGTCAGGATGATTAAATTGGGCCACAGAATCAGTTTCCCAGTGAGATCTAAAACCTGACAGCAAATATGTCTTATTTTTTGTCTCTGCTATTCGGCAGAAAAATCCATGATGGTTTGGACATCCAGGTACTAAATTCATAAAATTTTATCAAGACACTGCCATTGTCCCCAATGAGTATATAAACCATAAATTCAACATTTAAACTAAATTTAGCCAGTGAAGTGGCTTATTAAGAAGGATCTGTAGAGGCTATCCAGGAAGAGAAACAAGATAAAAAGATAAGCCCTTCTGTTCCAATAAAAACCCAACTGCTTAATTATTGAAAACATTTTTCTAAGGGTACGAGGGCAAAAGGAAGCTCAGTCACGTAGGCAAGCCAACAATGTCAGGAATCTCTAAAAGAAAAAAAAAGCATGATCTGGGGTTAAGATAGTATGGCCACAGAGCTAATGGTAAATCTAAGCCTATCACAACCCAGGCACAATCTGTGTGCATTTCATTATGTAGCCTGCATAACTGACCCTGTCATTATGTGATGGGCTTTCTGGAACCATGACATATCCAGCTTCCCCATGCACTCCCTCCCACCCCACCAGAAAAATCCCATAATCATCTGTCTCTCTGGCAGGACATCATCAAAATTCAAACTGGGAAAGGGAAACAGCTTTCAACCCACCTGTACAGAGCTCCCACGGATCACAGATGTTACCAGTGCTCTACTGTCAGCAGCAGACCTTGGCTGATATCTCCCCAAATTTTGTTCAGCAGCTGCCAGAGTATGCCAGCAATGCTATGAAAACCATCATCCCTGTCCTGGCACAGAAATGAGGTAAGGACAAGCCCCAAACCGGGGGCTTGTTCTTTTCTAACCCAGCAACACACCAGTCTCTTTGCTTGCGGTGATTAAGGGCCAGCAGACTGTGGGCAGAGCAGTTAAAAGAGCTTTTTTCCTAGGAATGCAGCCTGAGTAATTGGCTTACTGCTTGCTAATGACACGGCTTCTACAAAAATAAACTGTCGTAGGGAATTCTCTTAACTGACTTGGTGATTGCAGGCGCTATACCTGTTTGATAAACTCTTTGAGTTCGGCAGGGAATTCCAGAACACTTTGGGGAAGAAGGAATGTAAATGAGTCTACACGAAGCCTTTTGCACAGTAAGTGTAAACGGGATACAAACCAAAAAAGAACACCTTGCTACCTGTAAAGAACTGCTCTCCCCTGACCCCCCGGCCCTGTATGCTCCTTTCAAGATTCCATTCCATGCGGGGGTGTGCAAAGTAAATCTGTGCATCATGTAGTGTGCTTGGCAGTAGGGGAGGAAAAAGCTCCTGCTAACTCAGGCTCATGTGACAGGCACGTTTTCCAGATTTGCTTCTATTTTTCTAAACGCTGACTAGGTTTCTGACTATGACCCAGGAATGGGAGGACACATGTGCGTGCATGTACACACGCAGATACACACACAGACACTGGCTTTTGCATCTCTGTGGTCCCAATGTGGGCACCGACATGCACTTTTCAGCCTGGACATTAACACAAACTGACAAGGGAAGCAGCCCTGAAGTCACATATTCCAATCACCACAGCACGATGCCACTGGAATCACATCAATTATTGCAGATTTCTCTCTTTGGAGAACTTAGGAGTGGGGCTTATGAATGTAGGAAGCTCCCTCTCTCATCTCTTTAATAAACTTCTGCCTCTCTGCCGCCAGGCTTGGAGACAAGGAGAAAGAACTGAGCTGCAGCGCTGTGAGCTGCAAAGTTTTAAAGGTTCTCCATTCCCGGTTGCCAGAAAGCTGTGAAATTTCCCTCCCCCAAATATCCTAAGCCACATGGAAGCACCCCTCTTTACCCTAATGTTAATGGATTGGGAGGCTTCTTTCACTCCCATCAATTTCACAGGCATTGGAGTTCCAGATTTTGAGTTTTTAAGCAGTATTTTAATGTGTTGCCATTGCCCTGAGAGCAGAAGCTCACACCACCAAGGAAAACACTATAGCCTCTAAGCTATTAGCTAACATGTCAACTGCGTAATGCATCTTCAGGGAAACCAGATTAGAAAGGACAGTAAAACATTGATTTTTTTTTTTAGAATCCTATACCTGCAGCATAATGCTGCTAAAGCTAGCAAAACAACAAAGGACATTTCGGCAGCAAAAGAAATGTCTTATTCTCAAAGCTGGGGCAGTGAACATCATTCCATGTGAGCATGGATGTATATACAGCACAGAGCAATTTTTCTTTAAATCTACAGGCTTTTTAATTTTGTAAATAATTCATCATCCAGTATGTAAGAAGCTCAGGGAGCGGCGATCCTACCCATGTGAACGGCTGCAAACACCAGTTGAGAGCAATGCTACCCAGGGAGCAGGTGGAGCCCCCCCTCCCCCAAAGGAAACAATAGCATTTGTATCAAGTTAAAGCATCTAAGATACTCATCCATTTGAATGAGAGTTGTGATACATTTATATAGAAAAGATTCTAAACATGCATTCTTACTCTGACTCCTGCAGCCTGCCCACAAATCACTAGCCAGTTAAAGACATGCCCAAATACCTACTACACCAAATAGATCCCTAGAACTTAATAAAATGAGCGTCCCCCACCAACCCTGCCCTCTCTTGTCTCCCCCATCAGCTCAAAAACACATATAGTGAAGTCAAACCAGACAGGGTCCCTTCCCACCACCAGCCCCCACCCCCCAAACAAGCACCAAGTAACTGTCAAGTCCTTACCGACTTTGGGCTCTTCTTGGGAACTGGCAGCCCTGGAAAAAATGCAACAAGGAGGGAAGGGGGGAAGAAATCATTAGCATATAGATGTTACCTTTTCCTTAAAGAACAATCCCCAGGTGTTTCATGGCAACCTAGCCATCTGCAGAGTTATGTCAGATTTCTCCCCAGCATCGGAGTTACCAGGCTGTTCATATCGAATCAAAGCAAAGGGAGGAGGAGAGCGAGAGGCAGGAGATCTATCTGCATTAGCTATGCTGACTTGTACTGCAGCAGCCTGAAGGCTGGGAAAAGAAATTCACAGACCTCAGCGGCCTGGGAAATTGAACACTTGGACAGAATCTCAAATGCTCTTCTGGATTAAGAGAGACTTAACTTACAATTAAGTCCAGGATATTTCCTTTCCTCACCATCCACTTGTCAATTAAAGCGGACCAATCAGGACAGAAAAAGGGGTGTATATTTAGTTTCAGAGGAGTACATGGTTAAAATTTTTTAAGAATTCTTTTTTAGGGGGGGGGCTTTTCTCCCCCCCCCACCCCTTCAGGGGAGGAAATGCCTTCTTTATTTGGATGGGCTGGACACCAGAACAAAGACGGATGCTCTTTTGCCAGCAAAGAACACAAATCCAAGTTGGTCTCGGAGCCCCTCTGGATCCCCAGCACACCTCTCCACACATGTCAGTCATCCAGGCTAACTCCTATTCAGCTGATTGGAAAGGACTTGAGGTGGGATGTGACCCTCAAGGGGAAAGCAGATCATTGGAGAGTGAAAAGGAAATTTCACAGAGCTGAGAGAAAAAAATAATAATGGGGAAGAAAGACAAAGGAGACAACGGTATTCACTGAATCTCGCTGGCTCTTCTGGAACCCTGTTCTTAGTGGGAGGTCTCGAGAGAGCTAGAAGGCATTGTTGATGTCACTTCTAGGGAAGTCAGCAGCCATTAGGGACAGATTTATGGGAGATCTGCCACCAGGGGAGTGTAGCAAAGGAAGGCTAGAAGGGAAAATAAAAGCATATAATGGTGTTTCAAAGTAATCATTTCTGCAAGCTGCCTGCTCATTTCTTAATTTTTTTTTCATTTATTTTTGGTTTGGGCAAGGGTTAGAATGCAAAATGCAGACTCCCCATCTGCATTAGGCACAAAAGATACACTTGGGATCTGATGATTTTGCACTGGAAACATCAACCTTTTTTTTAGAAAATGACCCCTAAGTAGTGTGACAACTTCAATTCTTCTGGAAGAGACTTGTCAAACCACCAGCCACACTAAGCTCAGCACAAGCAACACAAGGCAATGGCAGAGGGGGAGGAGGAGGAAGCCACGAGAGGAGCACGGCTAACGTGCCCCCTGCTAGTGAGGCATGGTGGGGGTACTCATCATCAGAGGCAGTGCCTCACCCCGAGGGGCCCAGGAATCTGCATTATGAACAAGTACTTCAGGAGATTCTCATGTAGGAATTCTGAGGACCACACTTAAGGGAATTCTGATACATGAGAAAGATCATTATTCTTTCAAGCCA
Organism: Smutsia gigantea; assembly: GCA_032199065.1. Taxonomy (NCBI): domain Eukaryota; kingdom Metazoa; phylum Chordata; class Mammalia; order Pholidota; family Manidae; genus Smutsia; species Smutsia gigantea. Next base: position 28,216 of record JAVSCE010008525.1, on the reverse strand, counting down.
GACAAATTTGGGTGTGCAACCTCCAGCGATTTGTTCTAGGGCCCTCTCTGCCTCCACTTCTCCATTTATGACATGGAGATAATAAGATTTGACAAGATTGTTATGATAATTAAATAGACAAAGTGTTTAAAAGCCTGATACCTGGCACAGAGTAGGCCCTCAGATGTCAACCTCTGTCACCTTCCTTACCAAGTTAACACCACTCAAAAGAAAGGTTACGATATCTTCTCTAACTGGGGACAATCATTTTACCTATAGATGAGAATAACTGTTGAGCAATTTAGATATGTCATTATTCTTTAAAAAATATGTTCATTCATATGATTCCCTTAAGGAATATTATCAAGTTAATTTAGTGAGGGTCACTGAACACACTCAAAAATTGTATATTACATCTTGAAATTCAGATGTTTCCCTAATCCAGATTGACCTTCTTAGTTAATTGGAACAAGCACTGTTTCTCTGTAGTTAGCTTTCCCTAGCTTGACTTCACCCAGGTTCCAATGACCCTCTATAAAAATTTGTGGAACATCTCCAACTAGGTAGGAGGGGTCAGGGAAAATGGCTTCCATCATTTATAAAACTCTGACCACCTTAATTTGTCTATCTCTTAAGATTTTCATATGCAAAGAAATGAGTGCTTTTTATTCTTTATCATAGAGAAACACACATGCCTTATAAGGGGGGTGCATGCACAAGGACACCCACTGCAGCATCGTTCATATAAACAAAGCCTGGAAAAGACTAGAAGTTCTGATTAAACTGTGGAACAGCCAACCTATAAAGCAGTCTGCAGCGGTTCTGAGTAACAATGTGGACTGTCTCCAAAACACAAGGGTTGAATGAAGGCATGCTGCAGAATGGCAGGTACAGGAGGAAATGGGTATCAAACACACTCAAACACATGCCCAGCATTCGCCTCCCACGACTGCCCACACCAAACTGATAACTGGGGTATTTCTGGTGGGACAAGGAGGGGCTGGGATTGAAGGCACTAGCTGACACTGACTTTAGCTTTAATCTAGAATTCTTTTCCAAGAACACCATATTCACATCTTGTTGAAGCAATAAAATATTAATTGAAAAATAAACATTAATTAATCAATGGCTCTTCTATAAACTGTACAAAACCTAGCAGTGTGAAGCACACTGAGATAACCAGTTCCAGTCTGTTTCCTCTGAGAAAGCAATCCATGGGACATTCCAAAAGGTCGCAGCTCATATGACACAACAAACTCGTGCAGAACAAGAAACATTTCTTATAATTTAAAGACTAATTTGTTCCTCTTTGATAGCTAGTTGACCTTTTAAAAATGCCACACCTTTTACACCAAAAGTGCCCACAAATTAGTATTTAAAAAGTAAAGAAAAAAAAAATCAAGGGATGCCACTTGACTTCTTTTTAAAAAAGAAGTAAAATTTTTGTTTTAAGTCCATATAGTCATTAAGTCTTAAAGTTTAATGAATATGAATGCTGGAACAAAGCTCCTGATTTACAATTTATAATTTATTTTAGCCAAAACTATTCATATGGATTGAAAACAGCTAGATGGCCTGATGCAAACACTCAGGTAACTGTTTGGCAGAATTGTCCAAGACCTAGAAATCACAGGATGTGGCTCTTGTCTAGCAAGAGTTGACTGCAGGCCATTCCCATACTGGATGGATGACAGAAATCAGCATGATCTCACACGTCATGGCAGGTCGATGGTTTTCCTTAGGACAAATGCACACGCTGCGTTCCCAGGGGCAGCAGGAAGCGTATGTTGTATAAACCGTGTCACATATTACATCTGAGACATATGGGCAGACACAGCACCTGTCCTAATGGGCTCATCTGCTCCCTTCAGGGGAAACGAAGCAGAATACTCAGAAGAAACAGAAGAAAGAGGCCGTGGGATGACACCATCTGCTCATTGAGCCTAGAAGGGGGCAAATGCTACTTCAAAGGGATCCCAGAAAACTCTCATGGGTGTGTTCACAGTGTGAGTCTAACTGCCATCTACAGAAGTGAGAAAGGCTTGGGACCTGAGTGTCTAAAGTCCCCTGTGAAAAAGGTGTTCCTTTGGAGAAAACAAATGGCAAACTCCCTGCTAGTTGGGATCTGACCAATTAACAAGAGGAGGAGGCACTGCTTTTCTTTCAAATATCAAGGCCATAAATGATGCTACTGAACATGTTCTCATATAATTAAATGGCAAATGTTATTCTTAGCAAAATTTTCTGACAGTTGTAGGCAAAACTTTATGAAGAAAGTAAAAAAAAATAATAACACACTGGCATTTGGAAACAAAGACTAGAAGGTAATACACCAAAGCAGTATGTTCTTTGGCTCATGGGATCATGGATGGATTTATTGCTTATTTTATTACCTTCTACAACAAGAAAAGCTTCATTTATTTATGAACACACACATACCCATACACATACACACAATATACAAAAGTCTATACTGTCTTTTTAAGTAAGATGAATGAAGCAAATTACAGAACACTTTATTGTATTTTTAAATTTCTAGAGCCATCACAGAACTCTATATCCTCTAAGAATTGCTTACTTTTTCCCAAAAGGAATATATACATAATAGAGTTTCTTTAAACAACCAGTTGAAATTAAGACTTATGTTTGGCCTACTGACTAAACGGAAGCAGGGAAGATGTCTGATAGCTTGGGTAGGCTACCAGGGGAAGCCAAACCCAAGCACTGCCATTTAGGCACCAAGACTAACAAAACCTGAGCTGCTGGGAAAGAGATCGGACTTCGCCAGACAGAATTTCCTCAAGGTTCAAAGGAAGTGAGGTGGTCAGCCAATCTCACTAACTGAAAGAATCAAGAAAAATCATGCAAAGGGTTTTGAAAGGGTGAATCCTTTTCACTGTCATAAGCACAGCAGAACTACATGTAATACGAATGTACTGTGTCTTTGACTCATATTTTTTCATTGTGATATTTGTTTCCCTTTGGTCCCTAGATTTGAGCATTTTAATGGAAATATTTTAGTTTCCTCCTCAGCATTCTAACAAATATGTTGACAATCCACATGTCATTGGACACATGGGATTCTTTAGTTTTGTATTGCAATATGTTCCATTAAAAATGGTACTCATGCTCAATCAGGTAATGCAAAGTGCAAGGAGCAGGGGACCGTGATATATATTTAGAGAGACATTCAGTTACATTGTTCATGGAGACCCCTGAAAGCCACAGTAAAGACAAGACTATGAGAACTTGGGTGGGGGCTCGTCTCAGATTTAAAGAGGACAAGACTATTTCTGAGCACATTTTTATCTCAGACACTATTAGCCTTCTCTCTTCTTCTAAAATCGATCAGTATGTAATCCTAAATGCAGGACTCGAAAATTATAGCTGACTCTAACTCAATAAGTTCATTGTTAAGAATGTGTATTCGGGAAATATGTGGAGAGTCTCACAATATCTGTGTAAAAAGATGTTCAACACAGTATTATTTAAAGAAGATAAAAATTGGAAACAGTCTAAACTTCGAAGAACAGAGGACTGAGCAAATATATTGTTATATCAACAAGGTGAAAAATTATGAATCAATTATAAATAAGCATAATGAAGAATATTTAGCGACATGGGAAAATAGTAATGATATAAGACATGAAGAGCGGGGCAAAAACTGTACAAAAGATTCAACGCCATTGTTAAAAACCAGATATATGTATGTAATACATATATCATACACCCAAAGACAAGAAGGAAAAGTATTAAAATATCATTTCTGAATGCTATGATTAAGAGGTGATTCGTGTCTTATTTTCAGTATTCCCCAAGTTTTCTAGATTTTACAGACACGATATAGCTATAAGCATCAACAGCTAATAAGCACTACTGAACACTGCAGGCATACTGAAGGTGGCTAGACAATGGTTATGTACTTACTGGCTTTAGGGCAGTGCTAGATTAAAAAATAACCGGCGTTTGTTTTAGCTCTCTCTTGGCCCAATATGACTACCATTTCTCCTCAAGCATCTGTGCTATAAATTACAGGGTCATGATTGAAAATGGGATAAAAAGCTATTAAAGGCTTTCTCAAGCAAAGCATCATGGAAGCACACATTTTTGCTTATGATTTCATGTAGTCTCTGAACCCTTAACCAGTGACCCTGAGTAGCCCTTACTACTGGGTCCTGTGAGGCTCAGGGGAAATCCTCTTGTTCCAGCACATGGCTATAGTGTTAGATGCAATTTCTAAGGTGAGGCTGACTTCAGCCACGTTTGTGCCTCTGATAAGGACAGAGCACAGGAAATACTTTTTTTCTGCAAATAGAAAGGACGATGAGAAGTACCAAGCAGAAACAGAGAAGTTGCATTGCTTGCTTCTCCTGCTTTCTCAGGAAGATCTTAAGGGCACATTCAAAATTTTTCTGAGGAGAGAAACTGCATTAGAGAACACACCAGAATACAAATATTTATCAGCCAAAAGTGCTGCTGCAGGAAAAAATAATGAACCTAGTAGGTGATGCTTTTATTGGTGAAGGGCGAAATAAGGTGGCAAATCAAAGCACTAAGAGATCAAGGTACAGATGTGGACCAGTACACGAAAGACAGTGAGAAAATCTGTCATTTTCCTGGTCTCGCAGAGTTGATTACTTCATTGCAAAGTGGTGGCTCTAAACAATTAGCATTAATGGCCAGTGTTCCTTGTATGAAAAGCCATCTGTCCCATTCTCTGTCAATTAGTGTTTTGTATGTTTGTTTAATACAGAATACACAAACTATGAAATAAAATTTAAACTGCCCTCACCTTCTTATAAAATGCTAAGGACAGTCCAGAAAAAGGTGAGTCCAGTCAGCCCTAACTTTATCCACTGAGGGCAAGAGGGAAATTAGGGGAAACTCACTCACTCAATTAACCAAACTCTGCTGAGGGCCCACTATATGCCAAGAGCTGGCAAGAAATAAAGCAATAAACAAGACCTACCAGGTCCTGTTTCCACAGTGCTCACATTCTGTGGGGAAACAGAGAATAAACTGCTTAGCAAATAATTTCAGAGCAGTAACTTTGGTGATAAAACAAAGCAGGATAATGGAAAAAGCTGTTCCTGGGATGCAGAGCCACTTTATACTGGGTGGTCAAGCACGAATTTCTTCAAGAGACGGTATTTGAGCTATGACCTGAATCCTGAAAAGGAACTGTCCACGTGACTATTCATCCATACAAGATCTACTGAGCTCTGCCGTGTGCCTAGCCAAGCATTACTTAAGAGATACAGGCGAATCAGACATGACCCTGACCTGGGTAAGTTCACAGTCTGTCTTATAAGAGGAATAAGCAGAGCAACAGTTATAAGTCAGTGTGTTCAGAGCTAAGGGCCACGATAGAAGGAAGTGCTACTGTTCTTAGGAGCACCAGAAAAGAAAGCTGACCCAATGTGCAGAAGATGGCAGAAGGGATCAGCTGAACGCTGAAGGAGGACCAGCATTTATTAAATCATGGGGTCACGCGTTGGGAGCTACATGCAATGATTGAATAATGATGATGACCTTTTTAAAAGGTTTTTTTTTTATAAGCTAAATCAGTGTAAAATCAAGGCTAAGTTTAAACTAGAGTTCATTTTCACTGACGGACCTTACAAACACTATATATCACAAAATTGAATCCATAAAACAAAATGAAAAGTGGTTCTAGTTTAGACATGTTTGATTTTTCTCTCCTCCTTCTGGCGAAGTACCATCATCAACGCTGCAGTATCTTTTCAATGCAAATATGATAGCCAAGAACAGGAATATCAGACCCAATGTCTCCAAACAGCTGAAGACTTTCTTTCCTTTGGGGACCTAATAATGATCGTTAAGAAATGTTATGGCCATCATAATACAGAGAGGTGGGTGGACTTCAGTTGTCTAGAATAAGTAGCTCCCAATGCTGTGGCAGTTGGCCTTTGATAAGAAGATTAAGAATATAGTTGTACAACTTTATAGCTACAGAGAAGTCTGCTTCAATTACACAGTACATATAGCCTAGTAAATATGTCCCAAAGAGAAATAAATGGCTTGAAAGGCTGGTGATTGCTAATGGTTTACAGAGCCTTTCACCTCAAAGTCATAAGCTTTGGACTCACACAGGTAAGGAGAGATCCAAAGTCATTAATACTTGGAGCTGCTCAAAAGCCTAGGCAAGATGGATGAATTGCCATCATGCAATTCCTGAGAGAAAAATGGTCACTTTGGAAAAGGCGTCATTGAAATAACATGGATAGTCCTTTTGTTGACTCTAAAAAACAAGTGAAATGCACCTTGAAAGGTCAAAAACGCAGCTTCTCATTTGTTAAAAAAAAAAAGTGTGTCTTCAAAAACAAGGATTGAGTGCAGAAATAGCTAACGAGAACCGAGAGTTTGTCTTTGACACACATTTATTCTTAACTGCTGTCTGAGTTAAGAATTAATGTCATCCCTATTTTACAGATGAGAAAACGGAGACAATGATGGTTAAATAACGTGACCAAGGCCACAAAGTCAGGTGGGGAGCTGAGAAGACTTGCTCAAATGCTAAGCCTGTGCTTTTAAACATTATATCGTAGAGTCTCAAAGGCACTTAATCTATTTTGGATCACAGCCCATGATGAAGGATTAAATGATAGTATTTAAACGTTCAAATGCATTCAGAGAAAATTTTGCCTACAGCTTCACGGAGTACGTGGACATCAACCTATAAGCCAGTGGGTTAAGGGATCCTGGTATCATCGCTGTGACGTGAATTTAGGAAAAACTTTCCTTTCTATGGGAGTCCAGGCATAGTCACCCAAAGTCTTAACACGTCTCTGATATTTTACTCCAAGTCACAATACCAAAATCATTGGCCATTCGGGGTTATGCAGGCTAAAAATATAACATGATGGGTCTCTGAATTTGGGGCAGCGAAGCAAGTCTTTAAAGCTGCACAACCAAGAGGGTGCGGGCCACCAAGCCCTGTGAAATAGTTTCAGAAGTGGGCAGGATCTTTTTTCTAGTTTGCAAATGTATTTTGACACCACCCTACGAAAAGATTTTTTTTTTAATTGGGGGTAGGAAAAAGATGGAGTGAGTCACAGTAGAGTGAGTTACGGTGTCTTCTCTCCAGAAAGGGAAAGAAAAAGAAAAAGAACTATCAACTTCAAAAGACCACTCATTTGTCATGATGCACCGAGACCAATCTTTTCTCTCCAGGGACTATCCCTACCAAGATTTACTTTGTAAGGGTATTTAAGCCAGTTTCTCAAATGATTCCAGGAACGCTCTCTCACTCTATCTGGGTTGGAAATGTTTGTAATTTGAGTATTTAGGCACAGTGTTATACCGCAGTCTATAAGTGCTTCCACATTTGGGGAAGATTCCCAGGTGCCAGACTATCAGCTTGATTTTTCTACCACCTATATTTCAAATCTGAATTGCTTTTTGTGCAAATGCTTAAGGGTGCGTCTTGCTACCCATTCCTCTTATCAACAGTTCACTGAGGTCTCCCTGGGACAGGAGAGACTACTTGTGGCCTGGAAGCTCCATGGCCGTTTCTCTGAAGTTGAAAGTTTAACTTTTAGTTGCATAGCATGTATGGGGGGGAATACGAAAGCACAGCCCAAAACGGCTCAATGAAAGAAAAAAAAAAAGATCAGGGTTCCTTTTCTGGGTTGGAAAACAGGACACTGTATGGGACCTTATTTTAAGGTCGCTGGCTCTGAAGGGAAACTTATCACTGTAATAGGAGCTGAGAAGTTTCTAGGTTTAAAAAAACACATGCCAAGATCCTTTTATTCAGGAATACCGATTTTTGGGGTGATTCTTATCCTGGTTGCTTATTTTTAGCAAGGTAAGTTAGGCATAGGACCAAGAAAGAGATCTAGGAGAGTATTCTGAATTTTCTCTTTGTAGCACACAAATTCCTCAAATTTAAAGCCTCTCTTGAGCCCTCTTTACCAACCCCACTACCACGTGTCTCCAAAATGTATCCAGAATCCACCCGTCAGTCCATCTCAATTGCCACCACCTTTTCTTGCCTAGATGACCACAACAGTCTAAAAAATTGCCTGTTTCATTCTTCATCTTTAAAAAATTATCCACACAGAGGCCAGAGACATCTTTCTACAGCATAAATCAGATTGTATGGTTTCCTGGCTACATGGTCCCTGTGGCTTCCCAACACAGCTTCAATGTAACACAAGTTTTTTTGCCATGTCTCACAAAATCTTCCCTGGACTGACCCCACCTGCCTCTTTAATTTATTCCCTACTACTCTTCCTCTTATCTACACGCTCCAGCCAGGCTGGCACTCCTCACTTCTGCACTATTCCTTTCATTCCTCTGGGCATTTTCCTTGGATGTTCCCTCTGCCTGAATTTGGTGCCTGCAGACCTATGTGTGGGTGGCTTCTCATCACTCAGGGCTCTCCCCAAATGTCACTTCTTCAGGGAAACCATCCAGGGATCCAGGTGTCGGCAGATATAAAGTGATCCTTCTTGTCACACTTTATTCACACAGTTCAGTTTCTTTGTTTTCACAGACCCTTTGACTCTAAAATTACTTGTTATTACTTATATTGTTTACTGGTAACATTTTCTTGTTTATAGTCTCCATTCTAAGGATCTGGTATATCTAATTTTAGGGTTAGTCCCCAGCCCTGGAACAATACCTAATCCCAGTTCAAATGTCTTTGGGATGCATGTGTGAATGTATGGAGTTTATGAAATGCATTTGTCTCTTGAGGGCTGCAGGAGGAGCTGAGGGGAAAGCAAAGGGCGGCTTGGCCTTTCTTTGGACCACCATCATTGCTGCTGTGACTCCTTAACAGCTCACGATAATTGGGCTGCTCCCTGATTTACTGGTGAGCTACCAGGCTCTGCTCAACTCACCACTGCCTCCTTCTGCGAGGACGGCAAGGCTCTGCTGTGCCACCTTGTGTTCCCAATTCCCACCACAACAGAGGACTCAGGTCTCAGATGGAATGGAAAGCTCACAGAGGATCCCCAAGCCCTACTGCCTGCAGCCCCAGCAAGTGGACATGTTCTCAGGGACTGTAAGAATCTAAATAATTTTTCAGCTAAGGATAACGTCATGTCTTCACGTAGAAAAGCAACTTTTATGATAAAACTGAGTTAAAAGGCTCCAAATGCCTTTCCCTACTCCACAAAAAGCAAACAAAACACCCATGAACAAGAATATTTCAGGTTCTTTTCTGCAGCCAAATCCATTATTCTTTTGAGCAGTTTTAGCAGCCTTATTGGTGCGGCGATCACTTTTCTGTCCCAATGTACTTTGGCAAGACAGGAGGGAAAATTTCTCCTGTGTGCTCCATAAGGGTGCCTGTGACTTGGCCATGTCAATTAACTTTATTACCAAACTGCTTAATTGTGACTGAAGCCACCACTGGCATCATATCAAACTTTGCTCCAATCTCTTAAATTTAGGAAATCATATTAGCCTTAGAAACCATAGGTCATGGTTAACAATGGCCAGGCAGTCCGACTTGGGAGTCCTCAAGCACTGCATTATTCAAAGTGTCTGAAAGTCAGAGCTAAAGAGCCATTTACTGGAGGGTCAGGTTTTTCCAAAGAGCAAAGGACGTATGATGAGCAGCCCCATTCATCTCCCATGGAGATATCAAATGTCTTCAAAATCCTCTTGCGGAAACAATATCTGAAATGGTCTAAGTGGTTATAAGAATTATAGAGGGAAAAATGTGGTTTCCTTGTCTCTGTCAATTTCTAATGAATAGATGCCCATGCAGCTATGGAGGGCGGAGTAAACGTATGCTTTGTTCAACTATCAGATTCCAGGTTTCGATGAGTCAATACTCGTTTTGCCAATTGGATTCGCTTAACAGCACAATATGGGAATCAGGTTCAGCCGCCCACACACCCGCCGAACACACACTGCCCCACTCAGGATGAATCTCAAATAACTTTCATAGGTCAAGAACATTTAAGATGCAGGGAAAATTCAAGAACTGCAAGGCTATTTAAAAGATATTTTATCTGGGAACAAATATATCACAGAGCAATGCCTTGAAGGAGTACTTTGCATTTATGGCAAGGAAGAGTAACAGAAATCCACATTGTAAATGAAATTTACACGCTCACCCAGTAAGCATTTACAGTGAGGAAGATATTCAACAAGTTTCTCACAGTGGAGATCAAATGCCAGGATCCTCTTGCTTCCTTTCCTGATTTTGGCTATTTCTTGCTGCTTTTTTCTCAGTAAATGAGGCGCTAGTCAGGCTTCAAGTCAGTGTACATGAGAACTTAATGCAAGCAAACACACCGGAAAGGGATTTTTTAAAACTGTCTAAGTTTTCAAGACTGCTTTTTACATACAAGACATCAGTCGCCTTGTGCACAGTGAATGTGCAGTTCCCCAATTTTTCTCTTGCTTTTGGATTTAACCTATTCAAAACAAAAGAATTTATGAAAGAGTCTGACCAATAAAAGTAGTATTATGTAAGGGCAACAAACAAGAGAGAGATAAATCGGTCCCTGGCTTTGAACCTAAACTCAGCTTCTCCCTAAGTTAAGAGGCTGTGGCCGCAATGATCTGGGAAGGGGTTGGGGAGCTCCCGTCACCTTTCCCGTATAGTACATAGTTTGGATTCCAGACCCCACTCACACATTGTCTCAGCGCATGCTCCCTGCTATCCTATCTCCTCAGGGCCTCCTTCCTGCAGCATCAATTCCTGGATTTTTAGATTTCACAGACCACCAAATTTTTGAAAAACAGATGTGAACAACTGTTTGTCAATTCCTTATTTTGCAAACGAAGAACATTTAAAAGGGGAGAGACAAATAATAAAACTACTGTTCCATGAGCAAAAATATATTCCAGCAGAAAAATAAAAAAGACATAGACAGGAACGACATAATCTATAAAGGAGAGTCCTTCACCTCAGAAAAACTTCATAAAAAATCTACTCTGTCCTGATTTTTCTCATTTCATTGTTTTCTGAAATTTATGTCGTCACAGACATACATCTCCAGCCACCTTTTCTCTTGAGGGTCCTCCTTTTAGCCTCTGCTTCTCTCTTCTCTATCCCAGAAAATTACACCCAAGTATTGCAAACAGCAGGACCACCTGAGTATCTCCTCCACCTCCATTTTTGGCAGCCCCATCTAATCGGACAGAGTGATACACCCCCCACTGGGACAGGGCTCACTATAGGGACAGGAACTCCTCCCGTGTTGCACTCTCACTACACTGCTAAGGAAGGTTTCACTCATAGTTCAGATGACAATGTGGAGGCTCACGGACATTGCCCACCTGACCCAGGCTGTACTGCTCCCTAGTGGCAGAGAGGACTGAAGGGACACTGTGACAACTGGCCAAGTTGCTACTTCCATTTCTGAGCCCTTGCAGAAGCCATGACTGGGAAGACATGGGGAATTCTCACATGACATTTCTTCCATCCAAGTTAAACAAAAAATAATCCATAAACTGATTTCATTTGCACCTAAAAAAAAAAAAAAGAACACAGCATTTCCAATAGTAAAAAGAAGATAAGTATCATGGGGTTAAAGCAGTGGTTCTCCATCCAGGTTGATGGTGCCCTTCAGGGGACATCAGCACGTCTGAAGCCCTTGTTGGACATTACCATGAGGGAGGAGGAGGGCCTGCTTCTGGCACCCACAGGGTAGGGGTCAGGGGTGCAGCCACACACTTTATGAGGCACAGGACAGCCCCTATAACAAAGAATTATTCAGTCCGAGATATCAACAATGCCTACTTTTAGAAACTCTGGAATAAAAAACAACTGTCTCTTTCTCCTTCAATCACCAAAGTCTAAATGCAAATATTTTGGAGGGAGGGCAAACTACATAAACAAAAAAATCCCATTAATTCATGGGCAGTGCTATCATTTTTTAAAATGCAATCTTTTCCCACATTGGCAAATGGTATCAATGCAAAAGTAACCACGGAGAACATTTTTTAAAATTAGAAACAACATAAATACCTAAGGGAGCAAAGACCTAATTCCAACTACCTCCAAGGGACTAAAAAAAAAACCAAAAACCTTGATCAGTGTTTATGCAACTCTAAGAAAGCTTTTTAAAACATAGCTTTTTAGATGGGGACATTATGCCAGGGCAGATGTACAAACCACTAGCACATAAAGGTCCAATAAAAATTCAGGTTTCTGAATGAGGTGAGCTGACAACTATCAAGGGATAGAAACAGATGCCCTCTCTTAGGGAGTCTTGTAACTGGAACATGTTGCAGCTCCTAGCTATTAAAACTGCTACTCTACAATACAGTGTAAAAGGATCTTTTGAACTTTGCTTCAAATGTTAAAATCTAATATACCATTTCTATAATGCTATATTAGATTTTTTTATGGCAAAGGTGATATACCCAATGAGATTTCCAGAAAAAGAATTAACAGTGAGAAAATGGGGAGGATGTGATCACACTGTATTTTAGATATTTACTTGCATGTCATTCATCTATAATGAGAGACTAGCATGGTGCTGAGTCTCTTTGATGAATGAGTGAACAGCATTCACTGCATATGGTGAAAAAAAAACACTGAGAACACTAGGAGCGCAGAAAGGAACAGGAATATGAAATAAACCCAGGTAGCTACTTGGCACAAAAAAGGCATGCTTCACATTGCCAGTTGAAACACAGTATTCCTAAGGACCCAATGTTACATTCAAAGACATGAAGATTCTACCAAGGAGATTTCAGAACCAGAAAGGATTCTTTTCACAAATAGGGGGTGTCATTAATACCTGAGCAGTAATGCAGACAGGGGAAGTACTAGGCAAGGGATATAAGTTGGGGAACTTTTTAAATTTTCAGGTGGTAATGCAAAGACAGACTCAATAAAAACCATGGCAAATACTTACCTCCAGATGGTGGTAAAGAATGTGTGATTTAATCTGAAGGAAATGAAGGAAGGTGGAAAAATATTACAGAATACACCCTGAAAACACTCAGAATTGAAAAAGGCTTAGCAGAGAGGCTAAAAAAATATCTCTTACAATAAAGAGAAATGTCTCTCACAGTGAAGGCTTTTCCCATGGGACACATCATTCCAAGGGGTGGGGCAGGAGGGGGATAACTGATAAATTAATTTTCATACGGAACCAAAATAAGGGTAGAAATAAAACTTCAAAATTAAGAACAAAATGTCTGAAGGTATCTGGTTTCTTTTGTTGAATAAAAAATACAAATTAAACCAAAAAGAAAGGAAAAGTACCCAGTTCAGAAAATTATGAGATGATGATGGTAAAAAGAAATTTCTAGGAAATGGGTTCACTGCAGGGCTATGCAACTCTCTTTAGAGCCCCACACAGGCTGCCTTGGGGTCTCAGACTGAGCTCTCCATGGGCACCAGGCAGGTATGTACAAGAGTGTGCAGCCAGGTGCAAGATAAAAGGAAATGACAGGACTGTGGCAAACTGAAATCACTGGTGCCAACGAAACTGTATTCAAATCTAATAATATTTTTTTAAAATATGCTACTGAAAAATATGCAAGTGGGCCATGCCAAATACTGCCAGGAACGATCAGTTTGCAACTCTAAATCCTGCCTATACTTCAAAGCTCTGGCTAGTTCTCAGCAGAGAAATTTTGCCTCCAAGTAGGTATCATTTGTCAACATCTGGAGATATTTTTATCTGTCACAACTTGGAGGGTGGGGATGGAGGCAGATGTGCTACTGGCACCTACTGGGTAGACACCAGAGATGCTCGTAAACACCTTACAATGTGCAGGACCCCAGAGAATGATCTGGCCCAAAAGGTCAATAGTGCTGAGGTTGAGACACTCTGCTTTAGCCTCACGTCACTCAAAAAGGCTCTGCTGTCACCCCTCATCCTCCGTGATTCACTTCTTATCCAAGAAACATGTAGCACAGGTTCAGACTACATGTTACTGCTGGCAAATTCATGTGTAAGTCTTGGTTCCCTAACTAGGTTGGGAGTACCCTGTTTTCTCTCTCCTTATCTTAGAGCTGTGCCCACAGAATGTGCTCAATTCTTGATTAAGAACAGGTATGGTTCGACTGGGAAGAGGCCTGTCACAGGTATTATTAGGACTATGAAATTAACAAATGAAAACCAGCTACACAGAGCTCACATCTGGAGCACACTCATTAATAAGACAATGGCTCATCAATGGATCTCTCTCCCACCTTAACCTTTCCACCCAGAAGCCCAGACCCCAAGAAAATGCCTACATTTCTGCTCCACTTGAATGTCAAATGGGCATTTCACATTTAACAGGTCTGCAAAGGAACCCTCAATTCCAGAAGTCAAAGTTTACCCACCCCTAGCTTAGGACTCAAATCTTAGATAGACACTGCCCTAGCCAAATACCCAAGGGTCATTTCTGGCTCCTCACTTTTCCTTTTCTTCTTCAACAGGGGCTGGCAAACCACAGCCTGTGGACCAAATAATGTTTTCTTGGAACACAGCCACTCCATTTGCTTACAAGGAATAGAGTAGTGATGAAGAGACTGTATGGCCTGCACAGCCTGAAGAGTTTACTATCTGGCCCTTTGCAGAAAGTTTGCACATCCCTATTCCCATGTCAACTTAACAAGTCCTTTTGATTCTATGAAACATATCTGAAATCACTGACTACACTGTATCTCTGTTACTATCACTCTAATCTAAGCTGCCAACACCCTTCTCAAACCACTGCCATGGTCTTAACAGGTCTCACCCTTTCCACACCTGCATGTCTAAAATACATTCTTCACTCATAGCCAGAAAGACTGTCTAAAAATAGCAGTGAGATCTTGTCCTTTTACTGTTTGAAACCAGGCTCATACTGAAAGTGACACTTGAGGTCCTGACCCTGGCCCCCAATCTCCCAACTCCATCCACCACACCCCCAGCTCACTGTCTTCTGTTACGCTTGCCTCTAGTCCACTTCTTTCTCAGGGCCTTTGCACTGACTGGCCCTTCTTCCTGGAGTGCTGCTCCCTTCCCTGGAGTCACTCAAATCTTGCTGCCTCATCTAAAGCCACCCGCTCACGCCCACCCTGCCATTCCTGCTCACTTTGCCCAGGTTTATTTTCTTCACAGTGCTTGTCCCTGGCTGTTATTTTCTTGTTCATCTGTTTATTTCTGCCCTTTCTCTCCTTCCTCTAGAATAAAAGCTTCATGAAATCAGGAGTGTGCTTGTTTTGTTTGCTGATGATCCTGCTCTATTTCTGGCACCTAGACAATGCCTGGTACACAATATTAATGAATTTTTCCCCCCAAAAAGGAAAAACAAAGCAACTGTTTTACATTCAAATTCAGCCTCGTAAGTAGAAGCACAGAATGCAGCCTGTCAGTCATGCCAGTAATTCTAGCTTGAAATTTCTACATTCTTCCAGATAGGTGAGGTGACGTTACTACTCCTTAATAAGAACTATAAATCATACACATTTATAATAATGCACAAAAGTAATTCAGTAGATTAAGTTTACCTTCAAGGAAGATGAGACAGTGCTCACAGAAAATAATGCAAAAGTTTCAGGTGTGGCAACCACCCTGCATTTCTGAATAAAACCAAACCATCCAATCAAGTCTAAAGCAGCACATAAATGTCAGAAAAAGTAAGTTAAAAAATTGTAAGACCAAAAATCCACTAAAAACTGTAAGACTAAATACCAGAGTTCCTTAAGAAGTTGAAAGTAAAGGCTGTTTTATGCCATATATAATGAAAGACAGAACCGAAACAGAGATATTTTTATATTTATCTTATCTTTTGCTATAAATCATCTCAAATATAAATGTGACGTAATATTCTATAAAGAATTCTCAAAATCCTTGATAACTTTCAACCATGGCCAATGAACCAAAATAGTAATGTAAAACTGCATTAGTAATAAAGGCCAGAAGGCTCCTTAATAGCAAATGGAAATGCCATCCTGTTTAGCACCACAGAGGTGCTAGGAAGTTTGTTAATTTTAAGCTGAAAAACTTCTAACAGCCAGAAAGACATTAGGCACCACAGCAGATCTGACAAGAGGACTCAGCTTCTAAAATCATTAGGAAAACCAATCACTTAGTAAAAAAACATTTATACTAAGTAAGGTAGGCAAGGCAGTCAATTAGTTTGAGATACCAAGTCAGATAAATACACCAAGGAGACTTTAACATCCTCCTGTTTTAAACAGAGTTGTGATAAACTGTAAGCTAAGAGCTCATGTGGCAGATTATGTATTATCCTATACATAAGAATTTAAGGTGATTTTTTTCCTTGCATTTTAAAGTTTCTTCCTCTTTTTGGATTAAAGATGCTCTACATAATAAAAAAAACATTTTAAGGAAGCTACTTAAACATGTCTGATCTACTTCCCGGCTAGTGCACGCTCCCGAATCCCTGCTAAAATTTAAGGCTGTGTCGTTTGGATAGTGCAATTTGCCCCAAGTGCTAATACTTTACTAGCCTTTTAAGTTCTCAGACTTCCAATTCCTTGTGACCCCCTAACATCTAGTTAACACATGTAAAGAGCCTAGAGCTGTGTCTACATATGGAAAGAATTAACTAAATAGGACCTATTATCCTTATGCTGTTTAAAAGAAAATCCATTCACCATGAAGTTGCCTTCACCTCCGTATTTTTCTTTCATTCAAAAATATAAAAACAAGGGAAAGGGTGAAAAAAGGATATTGAACATTTCACTTTTGAGGGTAAAATCATCAAAATCTGCAGGCGCTGGCTGAAGCACGTTCTGTGAGGATGGAAATGTCCGGTAACGTCACCACCCCATAAGGGAGCCACTAGCCATACGTGGCTACTGAGCTCTTGAAATGTGGCCAATTGGATCAAAGAATTGAATTTCACTGTTGTAACTTTTAATTAATTAAATAGCCACATGTAGCTTGTGACACCTGCAGTGAATCCTGGAGAACATGCCTACTGGGCTAGCATGATTAACTGACATGATTCTCCAGTATCTTGGCCTCTGGCTCTGACTGACTGGGGTTGGGAGTCAGGCTCTGTCACCTTTTGGGGTGTGATTTTGAGGTAGGCAATCTCCTGCTGACAACACCCTCAGCTGCGATCAGCGGGCTCACCTCAGGAAGTTCTCTTGAGGATTTGAGGAAACAAAGAGGCTGGCATGGATTCCTATTTTTTATTCAACATATGTATGAAGACCTTTAATGTGCCAGGCACGATTTTAATGGTGGGTATAAAGCAGTGATGAGACAGGGACCAGGGGTTTAGGCAGAGCAGGGTGAGGGCCTCCAGAGAAAGAAAAAAGGCAACACAAGATAATTAGTCAGAACAATGTAACAATGTGCAAAGAAGTTCTTATCGAAAGTCTGTGTTAAGCATTACACAAAGTCAGAGTCACACTAATTCTCTAGGGTAAAGATACCGGACTAGGAACATAGACATTCTTCAGTGAAATCAGTTAAAGCTCAAAAGGCCAGGAGCAACTTGGCCTGGAATGTTTGAGTGTTCTGCAGATAAAGAAGAGTATCTCAGCATAACCTGTGACTTCACTGTATCAGTTAGATCATGACACTATAAAATTTACCTTAGGCTGCTAAAAGGCCCAGTTTATTTTTAAGTGTACTTATGTGCTATTTTTCATTCTGTAATCTTAATCAAGTAATCTGCAACGTGAGCAAAAGATTTAGTAAGCAAGCCCAACTATAAACAACCCAAAAAGTTAAGAAGTAAGATTCCTAACATACTCTAGCAAACAGGAACAGTCTAGCCCACTCTGGGGGCAGGGCAGGCAGTCTTAATTGATATGTTCCCAGAGGGAAATTGCTATCCTGAGAAAGAATCAGAGCAGCAAATTTCTTCTGTTACTCATCAAAAATGAGCACTCTGGGACCACTCAACAAGTCTGCACTCCTAGCCCTTTACTCCCATTCCTGAAAATCCTCAACCAGGCATAAAACCCCTAGACAACGAGCCAACCATGGACTCTCTTGTCCCCTCGTGATGTGAGCCAGGAGCTCTGTCCTCTCACTGTACTCTAAATAAAAGCCTCTACCCTGGCTCTCCTACCTTGGGTGTTTGCTAAGTTCTTTGACTCTGCAAACAAGAACCCCGGCATCAGTGAGACCAGATCCCTCCTCTCATGGAGATCACACAAGTCAGTGTAAGTGCTGTGGGGGAGGAGGGCTGAGCGGAAAGTGACTGTGGTGGGTGCTCTTGATTTTCTATGGAGGGGTGAGAGCAGGTCTCTTGGAGGAAGGGGCCTCAGAGTAGAAGCCTGAAGGACATGTGTGAGAGAGAGAGAGAACCCTGTGGCTCCTGGGAGAAGAAAGATACAGACAGAGGGAAAAGAATGGCTTGGCTATGGAGTTTACTCTGGATGATGGGAAGCCATTCTGACACGAGGAGTGACGTGGTTCAGCTGAGTTTAAATCCCTCTGGCTGGAGAATGGACTGTAGGAAGCATTGAGATCTGCTGCACGGCCCGGTGGCATATGACTGACAGCAAAGGCGAGGGGAGAGGTGGGAAGCACACCCAGCCTGGGCATGCAGAGAAGATAGAGCTAACAGAATCAGCTGACATGAATGTATCACGGTGAGGATGTCACTCTGCAAGCAACATGAATTTTCCTTTTGGAGGCCCTGCAGCTCAATTTGAGAGATTCTGGGAGTCAAATACTTAAGTGGTGCAATTTGCAATTCATTCTCCAGCCTAAGACCAGAGGGTAAAGAGAAGAGGGCGCTGATCACCCAGGCTTAATTTCCTGGCGCACAGCTCACTGGAGGTCTAATTATGATGGTTTTGCATCATTTCAGAAGGAAACACACACACACGCAAAGAGGATATAATGCTAATAATGTTTAAATGATGAGATTAGATATTGCTTTCCCTATTTGGATCAATGATGACTCAATGAACTAAATATCACCAGTAAATTTTGATGAAAATTAAGTGACATCAATTTGCCCGGGGACTTAAGACCTCATTTATTCATTCATCTGTAAGATATACTCCTCAACAGTTATGGTACTGGAGTTTCTTGTCTATAAGCCAAGAGGCTGCTTAGCATGGTAGTTAAGAGCTTGTCTTAACTACCAACATTATGGGGTTCAAATCCTGATTTATCCTCTAATCAGCTGGGTGATTCTGGGTAAATTATTGAACCTCTCTGGACTTCAGCGTCCTCTAAAATGGAACTAAGGTTTTACTTACTTCAGAGGGGCTCTTTTGAATTATGGTATGTAAAATGTTTAGAACTAACTTTGCCTGGCACTTTAGGGAAATGTTTATTGTTAATACAAATAAATGTTTTGAGCAAGGAGGAGTCTTATACATACTTTGCCCAACCAAACCAGAAGTTTCCCCTTTGCACACTAAGCAAATTCGACGTTTCAACAACAACAACAAAAAATTCTTTTGACTTTTTTTTCCCTAACATAGGGGCTAAGAATTACTGCCTTCACCTTCCAGACAATGCTACTCAGAATAGCACTGCAAATTGATGGCAGTTCAATGCAGCCACAATAGTGGAGCATCCTGACAGTGTATTTACATGTGTGCTTGTTTATTACTTGTACCGCGGTAACAAGCCTGGCACCCAGTGAGTACTCAATCAGTGACAGTGGTGACAACCATTAGCATCGCCACCATCATTTCATATCTAATTTTTTGCCTTTTAACATCTCTTTATCATCTTCCTAAAATTATGAGGTATGACTATAAAGCTATACAATTGATTTCCTATTATGACATGTGGCGCAAGTTTAATTTATTCAGCTAGCATTCACTGAGACCTTACCACACACCAGGTTCCCCAGGAGGTTCCAGGGATACAAGAGTAAAAGGTGGACATACTCTTTTACTCCTGGCCTCCCTCACACATCCTCCCGGAATCCTAACATTTCATTAATTTATATTCAGATCCTAAATTTACTTAGTGACCTGACAAAACCGTGCAGTATACAGTTTCTGCAAGCTGGGAGGTACAACATCGCTTCTGCTACTGTTGTGATCAGCAAAAGCCACTGAGAAATTTTGCTGAAAACCACCATCTCTGAAATCAAATTCTCCCTACTA
This sequence comes from Smutsia gigantea, assembly GCA_032199065.1. NCBI lineage: Eukaryota > Metazoa > Chordata > Mammalia > Pholidota > Manidae > Smutsia > Smutsia gigantea. The sequence continues at coordinate 8,253 of JAVSCE010008525.1, read as the reverse complement.
GTCTCCCCCTCTGAAATAGAAAAATGTAGAGTTCAGGAGATAAAATGGGTCTTAGGGAAAAGAGAAATCTGTTGCTTAAATAGACTTCAAAAGAAGAGTATGACTCAGAAATGAAATTTTGTTTAGTTTTATAAACTTATTTCCTTCAAAGTTATATGTCATAGAACCAAAACTACAGGGATCCATGAGGTCCAGGGCCTAACATGGTTACAACTCTGGTTGTATGAACAGAATTGCCAGTGGAGCTTCTAAAAAATATAGGTGTGTGGTGGTCATGCACTCTGATTAAGATAATAGAGGTCTGGGCTAGACTTTTTTTTTTTTAATAAAAGCCACCACCCCTCCCCAGTTGTTTCTGATATTAGGCATTATCAGAAAAATACCATTAATTTATGGTGTAACTACTTCTGTGTCAGCAATTAGCACTGATGCTACCTTATTTCCCTCACACACACACACGTGCAAAGTAACTATCATCAGTCCCGTTTTTTTTCAGGTGACTTGCCTAGGGTCACAAAGCAAGTCCAAGTAGGAGCTGGAATTTGAACTTGCAGCCTGTAGCTCTGGAATCCTGTGGTCTTTTCTCTACACCTCTGTTAAAAACAACACAACAGGAGGGATTAAAGATGGCGGCGTGAGAGGTGAGACAGACACTTCCTCCTAAAACCTCATATAATATGAAAATAAAGCTACATCAACTACTCTTGAAAGAGCAACGGGAAAGAGGATGGCAACAAACTGCATACACCTGGAGACGAGAGCAGCCCTCACAGAAAAGGGTATCGTACTAAAGCTGTGGTCCAGCAGGATCCAAGCCCTTCCCCCACCCCAGCTCACGGGCTTATGGAACAGGAACGGAGCAGGAAGGGAGTAGAGATCTGGGACTGCTGAATACCTAACTCTGGAGATCTGCTCTGGGAGCACAAACCTACATTACATGGTGCTTGCATGATACTCTTGTAATTAGGGGGTTGGGAAGCTAAGACAGGCAGAATTCCTGGAGAGACTAAGAATCCAGCTGCTTGTGAAAGCAGGGATCCATACCCAGCTGCTCGGGGACAAAAGAAGGGCGGGCAGTCTGAGAGACTTCTGAACAAAGAAGCCCTTAGCAAGAGAGCTACTAAAGGGGCAAGGATTGCACGGAGCTTACTGCTCAGGAGAAAAGACAGGCAGACAAAATTGTCCAGGTGCACTCTGCCCAGCAGGTTGGGAGCTTTCACGATCTTCAGGTGCTCCAGTTCCCTGGCTGCCTACACAGCTCCAAGAACCCCTTCTGTGACAGGCAGACTTGTGCGCCTTTCTTCTGGCCAGCCCCACTGGGCTTGCAAACCGGGAAATCCTTCCCTGGTGTTAGGCCAGCCAGAGGGAAGATCTGTTTATAGCAACTAAAAACGCAAAGCACAGAGGCTTATACCCTGTGTGCTCAGCCCACTGGTTCAGGCAGTGGAAACAGGCATAGCAGCCAGGAACCAGCAAACACCCCTTTCCTCCCCCAAGGCACCAATACCACTCCCCTACAAACCCCACATTGCTTCAGGGGCTGAGCAGCTCCAGAGAGTAGAGCTTCTGGGCACTAGAGGGCGCCATACACAAATATGAAACGCCAAAGGAACCTGGTCCAGAGTAAAATTATGAACACAACTCCTGAGAAAGATTTAAATGATATGGACCTTATGACTCTCCCTGAAAGGGAGTTCAAAATAAAAATCATTAACATGCTCATGGAGGTACAGAAAGATATTCAACAACTCAGGAATGAATTCCGGTCAGAGATCCAATCATTGAAGAACACAATGGACGGTATTAAAAGCAGACTGGATACGGTGGAGGAGACAATAAATGAAATAGGAACTAGAGAAGAGGAATATAAAGAAGCTGAGGCACAGAGAGAAAAAAGGATCTCTAAGAATGAAACAAAATTGAGAGAACTGTGTGACCAATCCAAAAGGAACAATATTCACATTATAAGGGTACCAGAGGAAGAAGAGAGAGAAAAAGGGATAGAAAGTGTCTTTGAGGAGGTGATTGCTGAAAACTTCCCCAATCTGGGGAAGGAGATAGTCTCTCAGGCCATGGAGGGGCGCAGATCTCCCAACACAAGGGACCCAAGAAAGACAACAGCAAGACATATAGTAATTAAAATGGCAAAGATCAAGGATAAGGACAGACTATTAAAAGCAGCCAGAGAGAGAAATAGGATCACATACAAAGGAAAACCCATCAGGCTATCATCAGACTTCTCAGCAGAAACCTTACAGGCCAGAAGGGAGTGGTATGATGTATTTAATGCAATGAAGCAGAAGGGCCTTGAACCAAGATTACTTTATGTGGCAAGATTATTATTTAAATTTGAAGGAGGGATTAAATCCCAGATAAGCAAAAGCTAAGAGAATCTGCCTCCCACAAACCATCTCTACAGTGTATTTTGGAGGGACTGCTATAGATGGAAGTGTTTCTACAGATTAATAGCTGTCACCAGAGGTAATAAAACCACAGTAAAGAAAATAGAACAGCTAATTACTAAGAAAATGCAAAATTAAATTAACTATTCCCAAAGTCAATCAAGGGATAGACAAACAGTACAGAATATGATACCTAATATATAAAGAATGGAATAGAAAGAAAAAGGAGGAAACAAACAAACAAACAAAAAAAGAACCTTTAAATTGTGTTTGTAATAGCATATTAAGTGAGTTGTTAGACTTTTAGATAGTAGGGAAGTTAACCTTGAACCTTTGGTAACCACGAATCTGAACCTGCAATGCCAATAAGTACATACCTATCCATAATCACCCTAAATGTAAATGGACTGAATGCACAAGTCAAAAGACATAGAGTAACAGAATGGATAAAAAAACAAGACCCATCTATATGCTGCCTTCAAGAGACTCACTTTAAACACAAAGACATACACAGACTAAAAGTGAAGGGATGGAAAAAGATATTTCATGCAAACAACAAGGAGAAAAAAGCAGGTGTTGCAGTACTTGTATCAGACAAAATAGACTTCAAAGAGAAGAAAGTAGCAAGAGATAAAGAAGGACATTACATAATGATAAAGGGGTCAGTCCAACAAGAAGATATAACCATTATAAATATATATGCACCCAACACAGGAGCACCGACATATGTGAAACGAATACTAACAGAATTAAAAGAGGAAATAGACAGCAATGCATTCATTTTAGGAGACTTCAACACACCACTCACTCCAAAGGACAGATCAACCAGACAGAGAATAAGTAAAGACACAGAGGCACTGAACAACACACTAGAACAGATGGACCTAACAGACATCTACAGAACTCCGCACCCAAAAGCAGCAGGATACACAATTTTCTCAAGTGCACATGGAACATTTTCCAGAATAGACCACATACTAGGCCACAAAAAGAACCTCAGTAAATTCAAAAACACTGAAACCCTACCAACCAACTTCTCAGATCACAAGGGTATAAAACTAGAAATAAATTTTAGAAAGAAATCAAAAATGCTCACAAATACATGGAGACTTAACAACACTCTCCTAACTAATCAATAGGTTAATGACCAAATCAAAACAGAAATGAAAGAATATATGGAGACTAATGATAACAACAACACAAAGCCACAACTTCTGTGGGACGCAGCAAAGGCAGTTCTAAGAGGAAAGTATATTGCAATCCAGGCCTATTTAAAGAAGAAAGAACATTTCCAAATGAATAGTCTAAAGACACAATTACTGAAATTGGAAAAAGAAGAACAAATGAGGCCCAAAGTCACTAGAAGGAGGGACATAATAAAGATCAGAGAAGAAATAAATAAAATTGAGAAGAATAAAACAATAGAAAAAATCAATGAAACCAAGACCTGGTTCTTTGAAAAAATAAACAAATAGATAAACCCCTAGCCAGACTCATTAAGAGAAAAAGAGAATCTACACACATAAACAGAATCAGAAATAAGAAAGGAAAAATCACGACGGACCCCACGGAAATACAAAGAATTATAAGAGAACGTTATGAGAATCTATATGCTAACAAGCTGGAAAACATAGAAGAAATGGACAACTTCTTAGAAAAATACAACCTTCCAAGACTGACCAAGCAAGAAACAGAAAAACTAAACAGACCAATCACCAACAATGAAATTGAATCAGTAATCAAAAAACTACCCAAGAACAAAACCCCCGGACCAGATGGATTCACCTCTGAATTCTACCAGACATATAGAGAAGAAATAACACCCATTCTCCTTAAAGGTTTCCAAAAAATAGAAGAGGAGGGAACACTTCTAAACTCATTCTATGAAGCCAGCATCACTCTAATACCAAAACCAGGCAAAGACCTCACCAAAAAAGAAAGTTACAGACCAATATCCATGATGAACGTAGATGCAAAAATACTCAACAAAATATTAGCAAACTGAATTCAAAAATACATCAAGAGGATCATACACTATGATCAAGTGGGATTCATCCCAGGGATGCAAGGATGGTACAACATTCGAAAATCCATCAACATCATCCACCACATCAACAAAAAGAAGAACAAAAACCACATGATCATCTCCATAGATGCTGAAAAAGCATTTGACCAAATTCAGCATCCATTCATGATTAAAACTCAACAAAATGGGTATAGATGGCAAGTACCTCAACATCATAAAGGCCATATATGACAAACCCACAGCTAACATCATACTTAACAGCGAGACGCTGAAAGCTTTTCACCTAAGATCGGGAACAAGACAGGGATGCCCACTCTCTCCACTGTTATTCAATATAGTACTGGAGGTCCTAGACATGGCAATCAGACAAAACAAAGACATACAAGGCATCCAGATTGGTAAAGAAGAAGTCAAATTGTCACTATTTGCGGATGACATGATATTGTACATAAAAACCCTAAAGACTCCACTCCAAAACTACTAGAACTAATATCTGAATTCAGCAAAGTTGCAGGACACAAAATTAACACACAGAAATCTGTTGCATTCCTATACACTAATGATGAACTAACAGAAAGAGAAATCAGAAAAACAATTCCATTCACAATTGCATCAAAAAGAATAAAATACCTAGGAATAAACCTAACGAAGGAAGTGAAAGACCTGTACTCTGAAAACTACAAGACACTCCTAAGAGAAATTAAAGAGGACACTAACAAATGGAAATGCATCCCATGCTCTTGGCTAGAAAGAATAAATATTGTCAAAATGGCTCTACTACCTAAAGCAATCTACAGATTCAATGCAATCCCTATCAAACTACCAACAGCTTTCTTCAATGAACTGGAACAAATAATTCTAAAATTCATATGGAACCACAAAAGACCCCGAATAGCCAAAGCAATCCTGAGAAGGAGGAATAAAACAGGGGGAATTACACTCCCTGACTTCAAGCTCTACTACAAAGCCACAGTAATCAAGACAATTTGTTATTGGCACAAAAACAGACCCACAGACCAGTGGAACAGAATAGAAAAGCCAAACATTAACCCAAACATTTACAGTCAATTAATATTTGATAAAGGAGCCTTGGATATACAATGGGGAGATGACAGCCTCTTCAGCAGCTGGTGTTGGAAAAACTGGACAGCTACATGTAAGAGAATGAAACTGGACTACAGTCTAACCCCATGCACAAAGGTAAACTCAAGGTGGATCAAAGACCTGAATGTAAGTCATGAAACCATAAAACTCTTAGAAAAAAACATAGGCAAAAATCTCTTGGACATAAACATGAGTGACTTCTTCATGAACATATCTCCCCGGGCAAGGGAAACAAAAGCAAAAATGAACAAGTGGGACTATATCAAGCTGAAAAGCTTCTGTACAGCAAAGGACACCATCAGTAGAACAAAAAGACATCCTACAGTATGGGAGAATATATTCATAAATGACGTATCCGATAAGGGGTTGACATCCAAAATATATAAAGAACTCGTGCACCTTAACAAACAAAAGCAAATAATCCAATTAAGAAATGGGCAGAGGACATGAATAGACACTTCTCCAAAGAAGAAATTCAGATGGCCAACAGGCACATGAAAAGATGCTCCACATCGCTAATCATCAGAGAAATGCAGATTAAAACCACAATGGGATATCACCTCACACCAGTGAGGATGGCCAACATCCAAAACACAAACAACAACAAATGTTGGCGAGGATGTGGAGAAAAGGGAACCCTCCTACACTGCTGGTGGGACTGCAAATTAGTTCAACCATTGTGGAAAGCAGTATGGAGGTTCCTCAAAAAACTCAAAATAGAAATACCATTTGACCCAGGAATTCCACTCCTAGGAATTTACCCTAAGAATGCAGCAGCCCAATTTGAAAAGGACAGATGCACCCCTATGTTTATTGCAGCACTATTTACAATAGCCAAGAAATGGAAGCAACCTAAGTGTCCATCAGTAGATGAATGGATAAAGAAGAGGTGGTACATATACACAATGGAATATTATTCAGCCATAAGAAGAAAACAAATCCTACCATTTGCAACAACATGGATGGAGCTAGAGGGTATTATGCTCAGTGAAATAAGCCAAGCCGAAAAAGACAAGTATCAAATGATTTCACTCATATGTGGAGTATAAGAACAAAGAAAAAAACTGAAGGAACAAAACAGCAGCAGACTCACAGAACCCAAGAACGGACTAATAGTTACCAAAGGGAAAGGGACTGGGGAAGATGGGTGGGAAGGGAGGGATAAGAGGGAAAAAGGGGTATTATGATGGCAGATGTAATGTTTGGGTGGGCATGGGGGTGGGCTGTACAACTCAGAGAAGACAAGTAGTGATTCTATAGCATCTCACTACGGTGATGGACAGTGACTGTAATGGGGTTGGTGGGGGGGACTTGATGAAGGGGGAAGTTTAATAATCATAATATTGCACATGTAATTGTAGATTAATGATCCAAAATAAATTATTAAAAAAAAGAAAAAAAAACAACACAACAGGAAATTACCACAAGGCAGTCATGATGCAGAATGAGCCTCCTTTGGCAGAACATGGCTCCCCTGGCTAGAAGTAAATGCAAATGCGGTCCTGATCAGAGACCTGTCCCTAACCCTCTACGACGTTGCAGAATCTGCTGTCAAGGCACAGCTGTCCCCCAAAATTCCTAGACTCCCTGGCCAAAGTTGTTCTTGATGACAGGATCGCCCTCGATTATCTTTGAGCTGAACAGAGCTGCGCTATGGCCAATATCACTTTTTGCACCTGGATTAAGACTTTTGGGGAAATTGAAACTCAACTATGTAAGATCACTGAATATGCCAGGTGGCCTAAAAAAGTTGAGTCCTTCAGTGAGGTCTTTCTTTGACTCATTTGATTCTGACTGGTTTGGATGTTGGGGACCACAACTCGAGTACACTCCAGACATAGGGAATGATCCTGTTTATAATAATCATGATGCAGTTGACCCTTCAAAAATACGGAGGTCAGAGGTGTCAATCTCACACACAGTAAAAAATTCGCATGTAACTTCTGACTCCCGCAAAACTTAACTACTAATAGCCTACCGTTCCCCAGAAGCCTTATCGGTAACATTGTTGATCAACACTTATTTTTGTACATTATATGCATTATATGTTTATGTATTCTTACAATAAAGTAAGTAGAGGAAAGAAAATATTTCTTTCAAACTGTCCCAAATCTCCAAAAAATTTTCCAATACAGTTATTGAAAAAATCCACATATAAGTGGATCTGCACAATTCTAACCCATGTTGTTCAAGGGTCAACTGCAGGCTCGTTGGTGCAGTATATTCTCTTAAAAAACGTTTGCAGCCACCTACCACCAAATAAATGATCTCCCTAAGAATGGAACATAAGAAAAGGAACCAAGAGTGACTGACTTAAAAAAATGTGAACCTCAAGTCATTACCCATGAAAATCACACAGATTCAGCAAAAAGACACAAAGGATCAACACATTTTTGAAAATTCCAAGCAGTATCTGAGAATGAGCATAATGCCTTGAATTTTCATTCCATCTCTCAGTTAGGCTGAGACTGATCAAAATGGGGGTGACTGTTAAAAACAAGACAACAGGCCCAAAATGGAGTCACTTTATGCTAAGCCCTATGGAACCAAGCCGAGATTTACTACTTAATTATATAGTTCAGCTTCTCCCAGTAATGAAATCTTAAACCAATCAATCTGGAATCACCTGCTCAGCACTAGTCAGATAATCTGCCTGACACACTCCTGCCATCCCCTAAGGGAAAGTAACTTTGCAATAACCAACTGCTTTTTTTTTTTTTT